>OU452221.1:2500-1202500 GCA_911728455.2 Marthasterias glacialis | reverse complement strand
AGTATATTTAACCTACCGTGAAAGCCAAATCGCACATATAGCGGCATGAGAACCAAGTGGAAAGGCACCTTTCCATTTCACGAACCTTAAAAAAAAAAAATAGAAAATAGAAATTTCATCATCAAATCAAGAGGAATTGCATCCATGCACAACCATTTAAGATTGACTTTGTCTCAGCTTCCTGCTTTGCATATACATTATCAAATTGGTGATGTGTTTTATTTATTCACAAAGCAGTCAAATTTTACAAAATGTTTCTTACAAATTAGTTTGCGTCATTTCTTTCTCTTTCCTCCATGTACATGTAGCTCATGCCATTTGCACTAAATTCTGAATTGATGCTTTTCCTTAACAGAAATTATGACAAATTTGTACAAATAGGGGAAGAGGCAGTTTTTGTCTTGCAACGGATTCTCTTACCCCTCCCTGTACTTAGCTGTTCTTCGCTCGTTTTTGTATTGTTGAGGTCGTATAAATAATAACAATAATAAAAGCTGTGCTGTGAAGAGACTTGTGCTTATATCTCGCCATGTCTTGTTTCTGCGCATTGGGGCAGGTTTCTATCCCCGTTTCTGTAGCCCACACTTCCAGTGGTCTTTGCGCCTTGTGATAGGAGAATTGTATAACAAAAATAATAATAAAATATAAAAATAAATAAAAAAAAACCTTCTCCACCTGTCTTAATTGTAATTTCTTATTTTCTGTCAAGTTAAACCCGGTTTATACTTCATGCTAATGCGAAGCCAATTTTACGTCACAGATTCGCAACAAACAATTAGCTCTAAGTTGAAATGTGCCCGACTCTTGTGAAACAATCGCTATGAATATAGAATTGTGACTAAATATGCTTTGCATTCCCATGAAGTACGAACCAGGCACCAGGAGGATGTCCAACAAAAATAAACTTACAAATGTCATCCCCGGTGGGCAGGCTGTTGTACTGTCACAATAGGCACAAGTAACCTGTGAAAATATGGCAGAAAAATATTTATTTAAATATTCTATTAGATAAAGGCTCTTTTGACAGCTGTACATTTTACATGCTACAATAAAATTACCCTTTAACCTTCCAACTACCTGACCACTCAAAACCATCCTTTGGCTTTTGAATGATAAACTATGCCAGCCTGCAATACGACATTGGTAAATGCTTCTACACGGTAAACTGTCAACCCTCCAACTGTCTGACCATTAAATATCATCCACTGTGGTTTTGAATGACAGATAAACTATGCCAGCCTGTAATATAATAAAATATGGAGAATGCATCTACATAATACAGTCAACCCTCCTACTGTCTGACCCTTCAATATCATCCACTGGGCTTTTGAAGGATAGATAAATTATGCCAGCCTGCAATATGATATCATGTGGAGAATGCATCTACACAGTACACAGTCAACCCTCCTACTACCTGACCATTCAATATCATCCACTGTAGTTTTGAATGATAACTAAACTACGCCCATCAAGCAGTGCTTTGTGACACAACAAATCTGGAACACAATGAATGTGTCTGAAATGAAAAAACATAAATCACTAGGTCATATTTTATTTTACCACTTTGATCGTGTGTTCAACTGAATCACATCTATGTGATATCAGCGGGTCGATATCAGGCGGTACAAGCAGTCCGTCAATGCTGTGAATGTAGCCGTCCACAGCAACGATGTCTGAAAATGTCATATTTGATTGACCATCCATTTGAATCAGACCCTGATGTGAGAGAAAAACAAAAGCTACACATCAACGAAGTCTGTTGAAATCAATCTGCAGAGGCAACATGATGATATCTCGGTTTTCCTGAAGACGATCAGAGTGAACTGATCACAACGTTGAATTGTTAGACCACCAATCTTTTTAATATCATTATAACTCAGTACAGAGATAATGACATCGTTGCATCTGTGCAACAAGGTCATACCTGGGATTTCATTCTTCTTGGATAAATCGCTTTTTATGGTTTGGGTATGTTTTCAACAATCACTTGTTATTTAAGGCAAGTCCACTTGTACATGGGAATTGTGAAGAGAAATGATAACTTGACAAGTGACATTTTTTGTTGCCACTACATTGGTGTGTGGCAAGTACTTTTTTATTTTCTATTTTTTTTTGTTTTATGCAATTCGCCCTACTTTTTGAAGGGATAGAAACCTGCCCCAATGCACAGAAACAAGACATGGCAAGATATAAACACAAGTCTCTTCACGGCACAGCTAAGAACGGGGAGGGGTCAATTAATCAGTGCTATCCCGAGTCCAGTGGAGAAAAAACAATCCACAAGCTACTCGGGTGGAATTCGAACCCCGACCACCACATTCTAAAGCCGATGTCTTAACCACTAGACCACTGAGCGTGTCCAGTGACAAGAGGCCAGTTCGAATCCTGTAGTCACCAGAGGGCACTACAAACAGTTTCAAGAGGGGCTCAGAGGGCAAATTCAGTTTTGTGATGCACTCATTTTTCAACAGATAGAGTCCTCATGAAAGTGGGAGAACAAAGTCTCCTAACCTCACGTTAAAATGGTGTGCAATGTCATTTTATTTGATACTCTTTCAGAACTAAATTTGAAACATGATGCCATTGGATGTCAACGACAAAGAGGAATTTGTGGGTCATCAAGTCAAATTCAACGCCGTTTTGATTGAATATCGTCAAAATTCACACCCATATATTTGAAATGTGACGTTAGGCTGTTTTTGGATTTTGACAAAAGTCCCACTAAAAGGATTTCAAACACAACGGCATTTTACACCGTTTTAAACTGAGGTTAGAGACTTGTCAT
This sequence comes from Marthasterias glacialis, assembly GCA_911728455.2. NCBI lineage: Eukaryota > Metazoa > Echinodermata > Asteroidea > Forcipulatida > Asteriidae > Marthasterias > Marthasterias glacialis. Next base: position 1,199,715 of record OU452221.1, on the reverse strand, counting down.
TTTTATCCCACTTTCATAAGGACTCTATCTATTGGAAAAGGAGTGCATCAAAAAACTGAATTTGGCCTTGGAGTTCCTCATTACCTTGAAATTGTCAAAGGTGAAACTAATTTGCCGAACTCTCCAAATTTTTATTACAGATTTACTACAGGTACTCAGACCAATTTCCACAAAGTCATTCAACTCCCATACCAGATTGCGCATTAATGTAACATCAATTTCTGTTTTCCTTTTCAGAATAATTTATTGACTAGAACAGGAAATTATTTGTACTTACATTGTGCATAATTTGAAAGTTGGTCGTTGAACCATGCAGTGAGGTCACATGACCTGTTGTAATCAGATCTTGCATAAGTAACTGCAGAAACAGATGAAAAATGTTATTAATAGTGAATGCCCCATTAACTAAAGAAAACTCAAAGTAATTTTGATAAAGATGGGCATAAATTCTCCAAAGCAATGAATGTTGAAAAGAGCCAGCATTGTGAAATGTGCCTATTTATACTTCATTTTCACAAATGCTGATCAGCTAAATGAAGGGGTTACGTTTTTCTACAAAGATCTGTGTACACTTTGTGCCTTCTAACCTTTGGTCTGGACTCTTTTGTCAACATGGGATGCAATAATTCACATTATAACACATCTCTCCCTGGTTCTTTATCCTGATTGGCTGAAACACGGTCGCGTGGGGTGAACTAATATAGACTAGTGCATGAAATCTGCACCACACGCACCGCACGCACTTCATTTGGGGGAAATAGTTCGCAAAGCGGGAAATTGTTTCAAAAACCCCAAAACTATTGACTGGTAAACAGCGCCCTCAAGAGAACGAAAGTGGCAGCGTCTGCGGATCGAGAAGAATCTCCGGCCTAAAAAAACGCGATTTACTCTTTTAACCGACATTTTGGACTGAGGTGTGTTATAAAATACATATGGACTGGCATTATTCGGGCAATAGTGCACGTCTATGCACCCCTCGGGCCTGTGAGTGACCAGGAGAGGGTCCTATTTCCCTTGGGAAATAGGACCCTCTCCTGGTCACTCACATATTATCTATCAACAGACAATAAAATAGTGCCTGTGCAACAATGTCATAACGCTATAATTCACATGAAAAAGGGTATGAGCAAAACAAATCTCGAATATTTTAAGCGAGATACAATATCGCATCCAACGTAAATGATATTTTAGAAGATACAATGTTGTTGCACCGACAACAAAATATGAAATCTACTAAATATTTTTATACAAAAAATAAAATCGCTTACCATTTGATCCTGAATGAGATGGTTCCGCAGAAGCGAAATAAGCTTAAAACGCCCCTGTAAATAATAAATAGTCTGCTGAATGATTCTAATTTTTTTTTTCTATTTACAAACTAAATAAAAAAGCTAGGCACAACCTGGTCCCAATTTCCTGGCACTGCTCACACAGAAATCTGCGCTTACGGCGCCTTGTAAAGCATGACATTCTGTGGGCCGTAACCGCACAATTTCGCAGTAAGCAGAGCAATGAAATCGGGTCCAGCTGACATTCAGCAAAAAACCTGGTTGGTTTGGAGCAGCACTGAATCCACCAAACTCAGGCAAAAACAGAAGGCATTTGGTAGAGTTTGAAGAGCACTTAGACAATTTGAAAGCAGATCAAGCATCTGACCAATGGGAACTCAGATCGCATCAATAGCCAAAAACAAGATGATGTATTTTGAAAACTGGAGTTGATAAGGACAGTGGAGATTGAGTAGAGTGGTTAAAATGATAGATATAAAATCCAAGGCTATGCAAGGTGATAGACTAAGGAATTTGGTTTGTAGTTAAAATTTGTTCAAGCTCACAGTGAAACTGTTATTGGATTTTTTATTTTTAAAGGAACCATTATGTAAATGATTCTTTAAAGAACTGTTATTTAAATGGTTTCTTACAGCAACTGTTTGTGGAATGGTTCTTCACAGGAACTTTTATTTAAATGGTTCTTTACAGGAACTGCTAGTGGAATGGTTCTTTACAGGAACTGTTAGTGAAATGAATCTTAACAGGAAATGTTATTGGAATGGTTCCTTACAGGAAAATAATTCTTTACAGGAACTGTTAGTGGAATGAATCTTTACAGGAATTGTTAGTGGAATGGTTCTTTACTGGAACTGTTAGTGGAATGGTTCTTTATAGGAATTGTTAGTGGAATGGTTCTTTACTGGAACTGTTAGTGGAATGGTTCTTTACAGGAACTGTTAGTGGAATGAATCTTTACAGGAATTGTTAGTGGAATGGTTCTTTACTGGAACTGTTAGTGGAATGGTTCTTTATAGGAATTGTTAGTGGAATGTTTCTTTACTGGAACTGTTAGTGGAATGGTTCTTTACTGGAACTGTTAGTGGAATGGTTCTTTACAGGAACTGTTAGTGGAATGGTTCTTTACAGGAACTGTTAGTGGAATGGTTCTTTACAGGAATTGTTAGTGGAATGTTTCTTTACTGGAACTGTTAGTGGAATGGTTCTTTATAGGAACTGTTAGTGGAATGGTTCTTTACAGGAATTGTTAGTGGAATGTTTCTTTACTGGAACTGTTAGTGGAACGGTTCTTTACTGAAACTGTTAGTGGAATGGTTCTTTACTGGAACTGTTAGTGGAATGGTTCTTTACTGGAACTGTTAGTGGAATGGTTCTTTACTGGAACTGTTAGTGGAATGGTTCCTTACGTGAACGGTTAGTGGAATGGTTGTTTAAGGAAACCATTATTCGAATGTTTTGTTAAAGGTATCACAATTAGAATAGTTGCTTTTATGAACCCTTATTTAAATGGATCTTTACAGGAACTGTTGTTGGAATGGTTCTTTATAGGAACCAGTATTAGAATGGTTCTTTACAGGGACCATTATTTAAATGGTTCTTCACAGAAACCATCATTGAGATGGTTCTTTAAAGGACCTGTTATCAGATATAGTTCTTGCAAGAACCACACTGGTCTTTTCCATATTTCAGCTAATCCTCTCTAGTCTTGGTCAGGAAAACAGTAATTTAAGAAAGTTGTTTTACCTCTGGCGACATTAAGTAGTCAATGGAGCCTTCTGGGAGCTGGTTAAACGCCTTATTCATTGGTGCTAGAATCGTATACGAGGTACCGGGACTGATTACATTGCTGATTCCAACACTCTGAAGGAAAAAAAACATTACCAGTCATTACAGTACATAATAATAAGGAGTCAAACTTATAAACAGCAAAACATAACTGTAGGGAATCTGGACGCGCTGTACTGAAATGAAAAACACAATAAACAACAATATTTGTAATTGTTTTACCCATACACCGATGTGTGTTAAGCACTGTATACTCAGTACTTTCCTGAGTCCTGTGGAAAAAAAATCACAGGCATTTTTGCTCGGGTGGGATTCGAACCCTCGACCCCCGCCATTCCAGAGCAGATGTCTTACCAACTAGACTACCAAGACTGCCCGGTAGCTAGAGGCAGTTTGAATCCATTAGCAGCGTGTACCTCAACCATTCTGATAGATATTACTTTTGCATCGAGGATAAATCCCGATTATCCCCGATGCAAAATTAACATCTATCACAATAAACAACCAAACACAAAACTCTAGGGAGGAGGAGCATACATACTTAGTTTAGTCATAAGAAAGGTGAAACAAGTGAGATTTGAGTTTGGAATTGAAGCTATTCAGAGAATCGGTTGATTGAAGCAAGGATGGGAGAGCGATCCACATTTTGGGAGCAGCGCATCGGAAGGATTCGGAGCAGTAACACTGGGTTCTTAGTTTGTAGGAGCAAGAAGACATTGAGAGGATGAGCGAAGTAATCACGGGGATAAACAGAGATGAAGGATGCAGTCTCCCTGTTCAGGGCTTTGAACATATACATGCTCTGGCTAATTCTTGATATTTGAGCCAAACATTCTACATCCTTGTTAAGTTTCCTCACTCAGTGTCCTGTGTTTGAGTTCACAGAGCACTAAGATTCATCTTCAAGATGAATTGTCAATATCACTACAGTGATCTCATGTTTCTTTGTAGCAATTAAGATTGATACAAATCTTAAGATTAATCTTAGCTCTCTGTGTAAACGGTCTCTTGATATCTTGCAAATTGTGAAATAACTTCTGAGCAACAATCTTCGTCGTTGTTTTTATTCTCTGATAGCGTAAATTTTCTTCTTTTTCAATCAGCCTCACCTGCATTAAGGTCTTCATGCGGTTAAACCTTCCTGTGGTGGAGATAATGGTAGCAACAGATTCCTGGCAACAAGAGGAGAAAGAAACCACAAATTAGTGATCAAGAGAAGTAAAATCTTTGATTCTTGAATTCATTTAATCAACTTTATATAATCATTTCGTAGCTGAGCGGTTTAGTGTATTGGACTTGAGTTCTGATAGCTACGTCACCAGGATGTGGGTTTGAATCCCGGTCATAACACTTGTGTTCTTGAGCGAGACATTTAACTATAATTGCTTCAAATAGGGGGAGAACAAGTTATGTTTTTGTGTTGCAAAGGATTCATTTGCCCCTCCCTGTTCTTAACTGTGCTGTGAAGAGACTTGCGTTTATATCTCGCCATGTCTTGTCTCTGCGCATTGGGGCAGGTTTTTATCACTTCAGTAGCCCACAACTAGAGTTGCCTTTGGGCCTTGCGATGCGCGACTTGCATAAAAAATTGTTAAAAAATTTATTCAGTTTGGGAGTAACATTATTTTCCGTTGAAAATTTCACTACAATTTATTTTTATTTTTAGACTCTTTGCGAAAAACATTGACGTGTTGCATTTATACAGTTAACAAAATAATTTGCATTATTCAGTCATCACTTTAGCATAGATGAGTGCATTTTGAGCTAAACCATTTCTCTCACTGATCGGTGGTTCTTAAAAGTTTACAACAAATGATTTTTGTACTACTAAAACGGCACTTTTTGGTATTGAAAAAAATAGGGGGAAAAAGGATGATGTTTTATCTTACCTCTGGATTATTCTCTACTAAGGGTGGTTCATAGAGGACTTTGTCAATCACGTGGATTACTCCATTAGCAGCGGGGATGTCCTGGTAGATAAGTTTACCTTTCTCATTACTTCCTTCAATTCTGTACCTCAAGACATCTGGATTCTGAGCACGCAACAAATTTCGGTAATAATAACAAAATGAACTCTCCCACCGGATTACTGCAAAATTTCTGCAGCTCTTTAGCATGGTGAATCAAAACTGCCAATTGGTACTCTATATTATTAAAGGCAAATGTAAAAAAAAACAAGTAAGTTGCTTAAACCAAAAAAGTAAATGAGTAGAGCAGTTATGATTTGGTTAAGTTTGCTTAAGTCAGCAATATCTGCCGGATAATGGCTCTCCACTGTTCCCTATCTCCCCATAGCAGCCGGTAGTTCTTCCATCAGGAGGCCTGTATCATGAAAAATGATGTCTACACAGGTGGTATTCGGTCTTCCTCTGAGTCGTTTGTCATGGGAGGGAGTCCAAAGCACCAGGCTGCTGGACAGCAAGCTCAGGATGTCTGTGACAGTGCCCCGCAAATCTCAGTCTCCTTACCCTCATCTTGTCATTGATGTTTAGTAGTGCCCCGTATAGATCCTGGTTAGTAAGGTGCATTGACCAGTGAACCTTTTCAAACATTGTCATTATTCTGGTAGTCATCCTACCAGCCAAAATACATTACCTTAATAATAATAATAATAACAGTATTTATAAAGCGCCAAATTGCCAAAGGATACAAGGCATGTTGGCCGTATCATCAAGTGCTTGATTAAGAATGACACCTGGTGCATTAGGGAGCATCTTCAATGCTAATTCCCATGGCAACTGAGCCCTTAACTTAAAAGAGGCCGCTTTATTGTGAATAAAAGACAGATATTTGTCAAAGGAATAAAGAGTTTCAATTGTTATTTGAGATGGTAGCGTGTTGGTTGATAAGTTTGGTCAATGTAATTTGCTTTAATGGATGCTCAGTGAAATTAATAATAATAATAATAATAACCTTGTGCATTACTTAAGACTGGTTCACTGTTTAAATTTACTCAACAAAACAAAAACAAACATCTTTTATGCAATTTTTGTTGCCTAACTGAGGACGATTTCATACAATTTCTTAAACACTTTCTTTGAGGAGAAACTCTTTGACCAACACAATCATGCTAAAGGTTCAGTCTAATTTTCCAGTGCATATTGAACTTGTTCATCAGTATTTGTGTATTTTACCTTTATGGTACAGAAGACTGTTGCTGAAATGAACACCAAAACTATGATCATTTGATCAAAAAGTATTTTTTGAAGTAATTCTAAGTCAGTTGTTGCAACAGCGAGGGCAAGAGTCAATAGAGGGGGCACTTCATGACTCTTTTCTCTCAGACACCATACTGACCAAATCCACCCGACGTCATCATCACAATTATCTTGGTTGCACCATTTAGGGAGTCAATGTCCATGTGTGCTGTACAGCGTAGCACGAATTTTAGGCAACACGTCATTAACACCCTATCTGTTGACTCCCCAAATGGTGCGTGCAAGGAGTCAACAGGAATTCTGCATGTGGCCTGCAGCAAATTGCTAAACCAAATGACCATTGCCATGGATTCCACGGTGTTTGTTATGGTAATATTCTACTGTATTAAACCCTGATTGAACGACATTAAACCTTGTTTATTTCTTACCCCATCTTTTGGCGTGACTTCAGCCATGATACCCGCTAGCGTGAAGATTGGTCTTGTTCTGTTGAGCATGAAGGTGTCCAAGTATGTGGGAATAATATGAAGTTTCATCAAGTAACGTGCAAGATCTACATCTCTAGACAGCTCTCCATTCAGCTCGGACTGAAGAAAAAAAATGACAAATATTATTCTTATCTTTCTTGAAACCAAAGATTATAGAGCGCTGTAGGCGCAAGATGGGGAACTCTGGCTGAAATGTGAAATCTCACTGGACGCCATTTCGGCAAGTGAACTCCATTGATACAGCACTGAAACGTGGGGACCAGTGTAGACAATGACAATTGCTACCAGCGGCAAACATAGGCAATCACTTGCCGCTTGCGCCTACGGCGTTCTATAATCTTTGTTTGAAACCCACTGTCAGTAACACTTTCCACAGCAGGGTTTGCCAGTTACTAGCCAGCGCTACCAGTTAGCTTGTCATTTCACTGGTCCCCTGACTTTTTCACCAGTTCATATTTCACTTTAAGTAGGGATACCTTATAACACTGAACTAGCCAGCCGAACCACTTGGAGAGAATTCTGACTGGTCCTCTGGTGTTTTAACTAGCATTTGACCATCAGACCACTGAACTAGCCAGCCAGACCACTTGGAGAGAATTTCGACTGGTCCTCTGGTGTTTTAACAAGCATTTGGCAAGAGGACCAGTGTTAAGGGTGAACACTGCGCAACAATCTGCCAACGTGATCTTGACGGAATAAAATAAATGAAAGTGAGGCACCATTTACCTCCGTGAAGAAAACTTCTTGGATGGCTTCATCTGTTGGTACAAAGAGAGTGAAGAGACCCTCGCTGCTCAGCAAGTACCCCATGGTTGTCTGTAACAACCTAAGGGCAATGTTGAACATTCCAACCATTGGCCCGTTCAGGTCGCTATTGAGGTCTTGTAACACCTGTAAGTAAATAATATGATCAACTGAGATAATATCTCAATTATGATATAGTCGCACCCTGATTAGAACCCTCTCACCCCGAAGAGGATATCTATAGTCCCCAATCAGGAATCCTTTGGGTACAATAACAACAAACAAATTCCCCATTAGGGTGTTCTTATACCTGTCTGAAATCCTCTATCCTCTATTGATGTTAATGGTTCCCAATTGGGTACAATAGCTAAACTATCCTGATTGGGATATACTTATACCCTGATTGGGAACCTCTTCTCCCAATGAGGATCTCAATGTTCCCAAATTGGAACAGCAGTTAAACTATCCTGATTGGGATATACTTGTACCCTGATTGGGAATCTTGTCTCCCAATTAGGATATCAATGGTTCCCATTTGGGTACACAGCTAAACTATCTTGATTGGGATATACTTATACCCTGATTTGGGAACCTCTTCTCCCAATGAGGATATCAAGGGTCCCAATTGGGAAATTCCTGGGTGATAGCAACACCTCCTAACACATAATATTTCAGGGTACGATAGAGTCTTCTAATATAGAACCTTTATCAATCAAAGACCGATAACTAACATATGATAATCCCCAAAACTTAGGAGTAATTAGCACTGAGGATGCCTGGAGGATGTATGATGAGGTAGTCGTCTGTAGTCAAGAATACTTTGCCAATATTAGGAGGCTGTCTCCATACATTAATGGACGATTTCCTGTAAGGACATTCACGTTGAAGGTGGGATGGGGGGGGGGGTTCAGCCACTACAACTTCCATGAGTATCTTGGCTGAGGTCCATGCAAGTGCTAAGCAAATGCTAAGATAATCCAGGCCAGTAAGGTAAAAAAACACAAGTATTTTGTTTATTTTGTGAAAAGGATATTTCAAAATCTAATCACAATAACAACTTTGTCCTGCTGATTAAGGTTGCAACAAAAAATTGGATCATCTCGACTAAAAATCACACAAATTTGACGTGAAAATTTGATAATTTCATGCTACAAGTGAACTGTATTGGATGTTGTCAGCGCCTGAGGCATTGCTAAGGAACTGGACATATCCTCAACAAGAAGTAACATCCGACAACTACAACAGCGAATTCCTTCTTGTAAGTTTTTTTGCGGAGACACCATGTAATTATCTTTAATGAGTAAGTGTGGTTCTGAAAAGAACCAAAAGTATAGCAACTCGTCGTTTCGATCAGCATACTCTGATACCTTTTCTCCTGAAGACTATCAGAGTATACAGATCGAAACATCAAGTTGTCATACTACTGGTTCTTTTCAGAACCACACCAGCTCAATAGAGATAATTACATGGTGACTCCGCAAAAACTTACTAGATTGTAATCCCACCATGTGAAGTTTCAAATCTTACTTGAATTCCTTCTTTATCTTTAGTTTTACCTGTAAGATACTCCCATAGCAAGCCACCCCGTCTCCTTTAAATCCCTGTACACATTCACATCGAGTTCTACTACTATCTGGCATCATAGAACACACAGAATGAGGCGGGCACTGAGGTGGGCTGTGAGTCAAGGTTGCGATACACATATCGATTTGCTGACAGCCATTTGGAAATAAGTAGTTATCGTAACCCTCCATGCAATCGCAGTGATACTGTTGGACAAAAAGGTTTGAATTGATTAAATATTTGGAGTGAAGACAAAAAAACACAACCTTCCTGCTTGTAACTTGAACAACTTAAACCTTGTGGGGCATAATCTGAGACTTTCATGGACACTAGGTGGCAGCAGACTTATATAATTCCATTGTTTACAACTACAGCTCTTTTCGAAACCTTTTTCGTCCCTTTTGTTACAAGGTCTGGGCTCTGGGCTTGAATGAGTACAAATACCTGTTTGTTGACCTGGTAAATCAAGGACTTGTCTTTGTTCTCCTATTGTTTGGACTTAATATTGTTTTAGTATCAACATTCCTGTTGGTAACTTAAATAAAAGCAAACCAAGGGCATCCTTGAGTTTGTAAAAGTTTGCCAAGGAGCAATGAAAAGGATTGTTGTTATAGCGACAATGTTTTTAGCCAACTGAACTTGAATATAAATTTCAAACTTTGTATAAATGTGCATGACATTAAAAAAAACAATGACTGTTGTTATCCACATACCCGCATCGGACCATCGAAGACACACTTGGAAGACGGTGGAGGACAGACTGGGGTTTCTTGCTGGCAACGGTTTATTGGATAGCATTCCACTCCATCGCCATAGTAACCAGGTAAACATTCACATGTGTGTTTCCCCGGCAATGTGTGATTACACTGGGCATGCACACTGCAGATGCCCTCTTGCTGGCATGGGTCATTCTCTGGCAGATAACAAGACAAAAGGTCAAAGGTCACCATCAATCAATTCTGTTAATGCTGTCTCACTACTCTCACTACAGACACATAGATGCCATGAAAAAATGTCTTTCCTCCATGGTTTGTGAACAACAGCAAGTTCGGGTGGGACCAGAGACTTAACCATAATCAAACTTGATGTCACCCGAACGCTGCAGGGTTCAGCTAGCCAGTCCGACTGGACCAACCTAGCCCCAAAGCACTGTTCCTCAAGTCAAATTCACAAGTTATGTCACAATAAATGAGAATAGTTTAATGTTCAATATGACAATAATTTATCTTTGCAGTGAGGTAATCAATTAATAGTGCCACTAAAGTAGAGCAAATAATAGAAAATGATAGAAAATGAAAATGATGTGCCTACAATTTCTTTCATTAACGTTTATGTTAATCCTATCATCTGCTCAACAAAATACATTGTCTAATCGACTAAACATGTTCCAGTGAATTTTATACAGCAAACTGACGAAAGGTCGACAGCCAAACTTGCTCACTGTATTCAAAAAGATCTTTGATGTGCCTTTCCAAACTTTGTTAATAATTTCCTAGTCTTCACAGTAATGATTATAAATGTTAATTTTCATGCATAAAACAAGGGGCCAGACTGTTTTTCCATTTAAGCCTTGTTTTCCTTTCATGCATTCACATAGCCAATGGCAGGCCTTGAACTTCGCTCTTGAAGGGGCACGGCAATTTTCCTCTGGTAAGGGGCACTTCCATGAGGAAAATGAACATTTGTATTGGAACTTTGCAAAGGGCACCACAGCAAAAGCACAAGGCACCACGGCAATTGCTGTGGGTGCCGTGGGTTAATTCAAGGCCTACAATGGCCTCCATAATGGTGTACTATAACAACACTTAGACTATGAAAGCTGTGTACTAAATGCTGTGCTGATGAAACTTCACAAGGCAATGTCATTTGATGAAGGTGTCTTTCAGAGCCTCACACATAGTCTTGATTCAAGACCTTCCTGTTGCCTATATTCCACGATCCACCGCAGGCATACTGTGCGACCTATCACCCACAGAGGGCGCTATCTCAAGACAAACTGCTATCACTCACGAACCAGATCCAGGGGAAATAAATAACACAAGTCCAGGGCAAGACTGACTTGACACAAGTCCCGAACCAGACTTGAAACAGCACCCTCTTTGGTTGATGCATTACATGCATGTTCATTGTACATAATCCGTTAAACGTTGGTTGTGTATGATACGCGAAAACACCATGGTCTTGGAACATGACCAACTCACACAGGGCATCAAAGATTTGCTAAACTTTTGAAAACTTTTCCTCAAACTACTACGAAAATGTAAAAAGTGGATAATCCAAATTTTGATTAACAATTGAGACACCAGCTGTGTATTTTAAAAGACAAACTAGGGCCTGCCCGAAATCAAACAAACCAAAGAAAATGGGAATAGAGTGTAATTTGTTTATTTGACGACTAATGTCAACAATCTCTTGACACACATTCTTACCTACACATGAAACCCACCCATCTCCTGAGTAGCCTGGACTACATACACATCGTGGCGCAGCTTCATCACTGATAGGTGGGGAACATATTGCAAAGGGATGGCAAACAGCATCTCCACAACTGGTTTTGGCTGAACGGACAAATACAATAGGAATACCAAATGCAGAGAAAGTTAGATTGTTATTCAAGGTGGCTATAAATACTGTTAGTAATATTAAAAAATGCTGTTTGGTGATGGGAGAGTAGATGGAAGCTGACAAAGATAAGTTTATTTAGAAGTAATGGAGAGATCTTATTGAAGACTGCCTTACTTAAAGATGCATTGCCCGATTTTGGGTCAAAGGATTAAAAAATCAATTTCATTGAGCGAACGAATTAAAAAAGTTTATATGTTTGTGTAATGAAAAATATAAAAAACTAAGAATTCTGATATTAGGAACTCGAGATAGAACACTTTTAAGTTTCCGCGGGCATTTGCCGACTTCAATTTGATTGGTTTCCCAACGGCCAATCAGAAGAATCCGCAAGTAATGAATATTCATGATTCCCAGTGGCCGATGCTCTCAATGGCCCACACGGCTCGCTGAGCGTGCGCATACATACAAATGTAAGCGGTGTGTGTACAACAGAGTGCGCGATCCGATCCTGAGGATTAAAAGGCTGGCCCAGCCTTTTATTCATTTACGTTTTTAATTAACTGCCACTAATCCTTGACGGATTTTTTCGTTCAAAGTATCAAATGAAAGTTCATAACTTTTTCTACTCCGTAAAATTAGCAATTAGAAAGATAAATCAATTTTTGACCCCCAAATTGGACTGAAATCGGGCAATGCATCTTTAAACTTCAAGTAATTAATAAACATGTACAGAATGAGTAAGAATGACGTAACAGACTGAATCCATTGCACTTTACTTATGGTATATTGACCAATCAAGACCCTTTAATATGCAACCAAAATCTAACAAATGTTTTGGACATGTACATGTATGTGTGGGCAGTGAAACCCACAAAGTCGGAGCAAGGGAACAGAATTTGAGACGCTTAAAAGTGTTTAACCCTTATGCACAGTGGACAAGGCTTAATGCATCGGGAGTAGTGCTCAAGTATTTTGGGATACTGGTAACCCTCATTCTTACCTAGGTCACACCTTGGTCCCTGGTACCCTTCTTCACACAGGCAGAATCCATTCCCAGTCGCACCAGCATTGCAAACTCCGTACACACAGTCACAAACTACAACCAATAAGACATTGTACACAAATTAAGAATATGTAAAGAAATGTTTTTTCATCATCACAGCACTTCATTTGCAATGCAAGTTTCCATTAAAAACTTCAAGTTTGTGGAATGGATGTTGATTAATGGAACTGAGTTTAAAGGAGGAGATTAGTCTTGGTTCAAGATGCTCCCGTGTTCTTTATTTGTAATACATTGCCAACAGAGGGCGCTATCACACACACATTGCTCTCACACAGAAATTGCTACCATCCACAAACTTAAACAAAGTTCGCACAAGGACCATATGAATATCAGAGGCAGATATCGCCTGGTACCCAACACATGTTTTTGAGCATGAGTACCAGTTAATATCTGCCCATAGTCAACATTTGGTCCTCGTGCAAACTTGGCCATTGCGGTTTGTGTGTAAAAGCGGTGTATATGATATAGCTTCCTCTGATGGAGATGTATGACAAATAAAGAACACAGGAACATCTTGAACAAAGACTATGAGGGGATTATTGTTTGGAAGGAATAGCTTGACAATGTTACATGAACCATGGCTTAGAGATACCTGGTTGCTGTATGGACAAGGCAGGTTTTTTCCTTCGTAATTTTTACTTTAACATCTCCAGGGGCGATGACCTGGGGCTTGGGGTGACTGCCTCAGTTGCTTCCATGAAGTGTCATGCCCACCAACCATTCCTCAAGCTCTAGTCGTTTTACGTCTTTGGAGGCTTGATTTCAAACCCAGATAGTTCAGTGTCTTGAACTTTTCGGTTCTATCATTATGAAAATCTCAATGTTTTTGTAGTAAGGGGGTGTTCCTGATAAAGAGGAAGCTATTACCAAAGAGAATGACAGGATATGATAGCAGACAATTGTCCACATCAGTCATGTGATGTGAATGGAGGGAAATGCTATGTTGATACAACAGGTCAAATACAAAAGGAGAAAGACCCCAGGGTGGGGTTCGGGCTATGCTCTCGAGCGTCGTCTCTCGGCGGAAAATACCTCCAAAAAACTGCCTTCAATTATTTACTCAATGGAGAAATTTCTTGATGGTCTTATTTTCAACCATAAATTACTCAAATTTAGAATTGATGCTTAGCACAGAACATCGTTTCTGAACAAATGGGTAACCAGCCACAACACTATACAATATGTGTGTTGCTTAAGACTGGTTCCCTCCTTATTTGGCAATTTGATTTGCATAAAGCGATATTTTCAGCATGTGCTTTACGGAATTTGGTCATGAAAGTCATGCTTGCATGGATGCATTGTTTCATTCCAGAGGAAATGGCTCCCTCCGTAAATGGCCATTCTATCACAGCTCAGGAATCGGCGTATTTGGACAAGGATTGGATAAAATCTTGAAATGGTCCTTGGATAATTTCAAGGCCCACGGTTGACAATTGTCCATCCTTCCTTCCTACATGTAACTGTAATTCTATTTATTCGATTCCCCTAAAATCCGAGTTTAATTGTTTGGATGAATTGAATCACTCTGAATGTAGACTTGATTTGAGGTCAATAAATTATGCTTTGAGTGACAATTGTTGGACAGAGTCTGATACTTCGTTCTTGTAAGGGCCAGGCAGTTTTCTTCTGTAGAGGACGCCTCTATGAGGTAAATGGAAATTTCTCCTTGAACAAGTTGATTGGGCACAGGTTTCTCCCCAGGATTTTTCAAAACTGTGGGGCATTCTGGGCCCAAATTTTGAAAGTGTGGCCGAAGCACAATGAATTGGTAGCAGGTCCTTGGAATGTTTTTATTTAATGTTTATGTTTGGTTTGAAAAGCTCTACTGCACAATCTGGAGCATTTAAGATGGTTTTATGGTAGGATTTTTTGTGAATTTGATATAAAAATCGTTAAAAAAAAAATTATTATTATTATTTTTTTTTTTTTTGCGTTTGGCCCTAATTTCTGCGTATCGGCATGTAATTCGCACGTATCGGCCCAATACGTTAGCTTGTGCATGGAAAGAACCCTGGGGCATCCAGGCGATAAGCCATTTGAGATATGGTGGACACATTACTAGGGCACTATTTGGTTTGGGTCAATCTGTTTGTATACACCCAAAACCAAACAGTGCACTCCTTTAGTGTCTATTATAACAAACCTCTCCCAGGTTCTTTATCCTGATTGGCTGAAACGCGGTCGCGTGGGGTGAACTATAGCCTAGTGCATGAAATCTGCACCACACGCACCGCACGTGCTTCATTTGGGGGAAATAGTTCGCAAAGCGGGAAATAGTTTCAAAAGCCCAAAAACTATTTACTGGTAAACAGCGCCCTCAAGAGAACGAAAATGGCCGCGTCTGCGGATCGAAAAGAATCTTCGGCTAAAAAAACGCGATTTACTCTTCTCACCGACATTTTTGACTGAGGTGTGTTATAAAACACATATGGACGTCTATGCACCCCTCGGGCCTATGAGTGACCAGGAGAGGGTCTTATTTAAGGACTCGGGAAATAGGACCCTCTCCTGGTCACTCACAGGCCCTCGGGTTTCATAGATGTGCACTATTTCCCTCATTGCCAGTCCATATGTGTATACTATATCTCAAAAAGGCTAATGGCCAGAGGGCATTTGCCTCGTTGAATAAGCCTGGGCAGGTAGGTTGTTAAACTGGATGATATCCGCAAATAGTATGCTAACCATAACCGTAACTGTAAGAAGTATCCAGCCTAGTTATACATGGTGCAAAATTATTTTCTTTCATCAACAAAATTTCAGTAGAAAAGTTAACTCATAATTATAGAAAATAAAGCAAACAATCATTATTTTTTTGTTAATGATAAATGCTTTTTTTGCATTAATGCAGAGAACCACTTTTCAATCCTTGAAATCACCAAAAACGTAAACCAAAATGAGGCTCTGATCAGATGGACCTTATGCATTGATGTCATCACACCGCCATCTTAGAGGTAAAACAATGCTATAACAATGGAAACGCACAGCTACATGTAGCCTGTGTACGCGCAGCGCACAAGATGGGCCAATTAGAAACGTTCTTTTGACTTCTAGCCAAAGCGTCTTTCTCAAATAACATAATGTGTATAGATAACTTCGCATACTTTTTACGCATGCATTAGCCGTGAAATGAGGTGCATGCTGGTCCAGTTAGTGACAAAATTTGTTGATACCTAGACCAGCATGCACCTCATTCCAAAGCTAACGCGCATGTAAAAAGTATTCGCAAAGTTGTTTGTTAAGGTCTATTGGATTTAAACAATCATTCATGAGATGAAAGTGTTAGGGAAAGATGCTACAACGCCAACCTGATCTCTTTTCTTACAAACTTTAAAAGAGATAATCTAGATTTATACCTTGATCACAGTTTGGTCCATATACGTCGTCGGCAGCACACAATTCACACGAAACACCTTTAAAGGATGGATTGCACTGACACTGTTCCCCCTCCCGTTCCCCCTGGCACCTCCCCCTACCATTGCATGGATTGACCGATCCACCTGGACATTCTGTCAAGAAAGACACAAGAATATCACATTAAATTACTGATTATACAAAGGTGAAACAGTAAAAATGCAGAACAGTTTTTTTAAAACATACAAAAATTAACAAACACTCCTGCAACTTTTTCCTGAGTTTTTATTTTCTGGGTCTCTGTTTTCCTGGTAATGCCTTGTAAAATAATCCATATTTATGTATTTGTTGCTGTTGTTACTATTTTTTGTGATTTATTACTCCATAACCTATTGAAAATCAGTGGCGTTACCAGAGCTCAGAACCCTTGCTTCCCCCCCCCCCCCCCCCCCCGCTTGCCCCAAATGAGATTTTAAAAAATACACAAATTAATGGTTTGACACATTACATAGCCCCCCAAAAATGAAAAAAAAAAATTATATTAATAATAATAAATAATAAATAAATAAACAAAAAATATAGAAAATAACAATAAAAAGGTCTTTGCCCCCGCTTGTCTCCCCAAACCTACCAAACGAAAATGTCTGGTCAGGCTACTGTTCATAATTCAATGCGAAATTTGAATGAAATGTTACAATCCTCCCAGTTACTTGGCAGGCGAGAAACAATTTTCCAGCGACATAAATAAAATGGGGGGGGGGGGGTCCTGGTTCCATTCATTTCAGATGACACTATTTCAGGAGTGGCCTTGTTATTTTATTTTAACCGACCCCAAAAAAGGTTTTTGGCCCCGGTGTTTAAATACTGATCAATCAGGCAGAAAGTGTGCTCTTTGTTGAAAATATAGTACACTAGAGCAAATGTTAACAGGCTCTATCGAGAATTATACCAATTGATTACAAGGGAAGGGTCATTGGACTGTTCGGTACACGGTGGTACCACCTATTGCACATGAAGTATGTACAATACAGTATGTTTAAACGCTGTCTATCCACACAATGAACTTTCCTTAGTCATTATCACTTGAATAGTTAGGTCATATAAACATCAAACTATACTTTTGGTTTGCTTGAAAAAGTAAGGTTGGAATCTTATTTTTACTAATAGCCTTTAAAGTCCCTATTCCATGAAACTCTAACAGCAGGTTTTGTTGGATTTTGTTGGACTGGGGACTGCATGAGTAAACTGATCATGCTTTACATGGGTTCAGGCATACCACCACAATCAGAGTACCACAGTTTAGGTGTTGAGTTGGAATTTGTTAGAGTGGGGAAGGATTCTAGTTAATCACTCAGGGGAGTTAGGGTTTTAAGCTAAAACTTAAAAAGACTTTGTACAGTGTTTTTCAATTTTCAGTGGCATGAGTGTTAGGTGAAGAACAAGGAAATCAGCTGATCCCAGGAAAAGTTGCATGCCTGGTAAACAAAGCTATGTAATGTTATGACACATCATGTATGTGAAGCTCATACTTTAATTGTCCCTTAATACAAAATAAATGTTCTATTGTTTTAAATTATTATTCTTAATCAACCCTAACTCCCTTGAGTGATTTACTACTTTAGGATCCTTCCTAAAAAAATCCAACACCATACTTTATAGTAACTCAAATCCAAACTGCTGTACCCGGATTATGGTGGTGTGGCTGAGGTCCCATTTCAGTTTAATACAAGTGTAACATGTTCATCAGGATGCTAGTTTTTCTGGTGCGGGCCATTATGCAGATTTAGACTTTAAATCGAGACTTTCTTTTGGTAAAAACTGTGGCATACAAGTCAAGTCCTCAATCCAACAGGATCAAAGAAAACATGCAGTTGGATTTTGAAGGGGTGTTGTCAGGGTTGATTAATAATTATCACTTTGGACAAGTTAGAAAAAAAACTCTGAGGAAGTCAAAAGGGAAACAGAGAAAGAGAACATCCAATAATTCATAGTGAATCCATTAAGTCAAGAAAGAGATAAGAAAGGAAGGATAGGCTATGTGCAGGAAATGAATGAAGGTGAACAAAATTTATATTTGCATTGTGTAAATGGCTAAAAGAAAATAAAAAAATATAATATATTCTAGGAGATTTAAATTTTGCTAAAAACACTTAACACTAGTCCTAACAGTCACCATTTCAAATTCTATCAACTTTTGATTTTGAAGCATTGTTAGGTAATTACTCTAACACTACAGTTTTAGTGATTTTAAGGTTTTTAACACATTTAAATTTATATTTAAATTGTGGCAAACTTATGAAACTATTAATTAATTTTCTGCAAAGTGATACAAAGGAATCCCTCCATGGTTACATTCAACATGGGTTAGACAAGCTGCAATGATCGTAACATTCTGGTACATTAGAAAAGTTACACTCTTGCTTGTAACTTGCTTGTAATCTTGGATGGATAAAACTACCACTCAGGAGTTATCAGAAATGTTTCCCCTGCTCATTCAAGTGTGAGACCCACCTCCCTACATGTACTTACAGTGAACACCTCACTCATTTTTTTGCTAGTTATCACCACCTCACTGTAAAGACGTCCCATAAAAGAAATTATACTAATAAAAATAACTGCTCGATTATGAGCTTTTTCCTGAAGCTCTATATATATCAAGAACTTACAATTTCAATATTTGGATGTGTAGATGGAATCATCGCGCATTTGTGTGAGCACTGCGTTCTTGTCAATACTGCAGGCTGCATATATTTTGCTTCAATCATCAATTTTAATTTTTACCACCTTGCTCGGTACAACAACAGGGGAAACACTGGTTGTCATCATCAGAATTTACAAGAGAAAAATAGGCAAAAATGCCCGATCCAACTGCCACTTTATCTCCCTTAATTTAGGTCAAATTATATCCTTACAAACTTCCAAGAGAAGGTCCATAAAGTTTGACAGAATGTATACAGAAGAACAGGCACTTAAAACTATTACAAAGACTATGTGTCAAAATCATGAAAAATAAGCATTTTTCAGGTCTACGGAGGTCTTGACAACGCTACTCCTTAAACGCCATTTTAGTTCCTTTTGGACATTTGGATTTTCTTTTTTAAAGGCCATTAATCAGCATTTGAGCTACCAATTCCTGGAATGGAATATTAAAACACAGAAATAAAGTCCAACATCAATTAAAAAGTATTTTTTAAAAATCCCTTCGAAAGTGGCAGTCGGATATGGAAATTTTCCCGAAAATTAATACTCACCTAAGCACATCGGACCCCAATACCCCGGATAACACTCCTGTCTTACTTCAGTCAATCGGCACTGTTGACTACACCCTATAATTTTGCTATAAGTATAAGCACCAGATACTGACAACATCACACACCCCCTATCACCAGTCCCCTGTGTGAGGGGAACAGTCCCTGGGGGACACAAGGTGGGTTTACTGAGAGGGCACGGAACACAGTCCGTCCTTATGACCCTGCTCACGGTGGAGTTCAGCTTGCGTGAGTCAGGTTGATCTGTTGGTGTGCTCCCGTCTCGAATCGCACTTCGTTCACGACGCAGTTTTTCAATGGGGATGAGATGGTCTGGTTTATCGACACCATGACATGAGCACTGTGTTACAAAATACAAAATCCACATGACAAGTAGCCAAGCTAAACCGGCGATCCGAAGTTTCGGACTGCCGAGTCTGCCGGGTGTTCCTGACCGTGCGCTAGAGCGGACGATGCCCCGTGCTTTGTTGCACATCATCCCGTACGGATGACTGGTTGCTCCCGCTGTTAGTGGTAGACAACGATGGCTGTCCAACACACCGTCTGATCCCATCCAGGCATTCATCATGGTCTGCCTGGTCATTGAGATGTCACCTTCTCTCGGAAGTTTGTTGCATTGTTTAGATATAAGCGGAAGAAAGATAAATTTTGCGATAATTTTCTTGTGGTTTACCTCTGTAACTTCCTCAACTATCACACGCCAATAAAAATGATGCACTATATGACATGCATGATGTGTGTACACATTCAGAACGTAGTATGGTGCTCTAAGTGTTGTTCTATTCAATTCGTTAAAAAAGTAGAAGGAAACACGACTTTGTATCAGCAGGTAACAGGCAGTGAAAGTTCACACGTGACCTCATTTTGTCCAATCACAGCGCTTGACCTACTTTAACAGCTTCTGTGTTACGCAATTTTGTTAGTGATGAAGAGCCGGTTGTTGGATATGGTTGGAATTACTCAGTTTGAAAACAGTTATGTTTTGGACCTGGGAAGTGTGTGTTTTTTAGATTAATGGTTCTGACTGACACCAACCTTTACTGATACACACAGGATGTGATCCGACTTCACATTTTGCGTTGATAACAACAGCTTTCGTTTCTCCGCAATCGTATTGAAAAACCGACCATATGGCCGTCCGGTTTTGTGGTGTTGGCCCTTATCTGTAAGCTATTCGACCGATAAGAACGACATATTTCCTCATCTTCCAAACTTTGTTTTGTTTTGGGGTGTTATTTTTTTCTTCTTTTTATTTGTGTGTGAATTTGTTGGTGTTTTGTGTTTACCTTTTAGTGTATGTGGTACATAGCCTAGTGTGAAATGGGAGAGTGTTTTGATTTAACACAATTGTGTTAAGTTAATTAATTATCATGAATATAACAACAGACACGATGTTATCTTATATCTCTTCAACCTCCCTTATGAATGAACAAAATCCGTTCAGAATTGACCAAGATGATTATGAGCAAAACCCACAAATCCATGACGGGCCATTTACACTGCTGTTCGGGCCGTGCATTGCTGCGTCCGTGCAGCAGTGAAAAAAATGCAGACGACACGCGTCTTTTGAACGTCTTGCTAAATTTTGGTGAACCTTTTTTATACATTTTTTTATAGCATTATCTAAGCACACATGATTTAATCGCCCAAAAACTGTGATTGAACCGACAGTGTATTTGTTTACAGAAGAGGCTTTGTGTTCTTCTGGATTTTTACCGCGCACTCTATCGACATACTTGTCAGAGTTTCTTCGCCCGATTTTCCCCAAAAGAATGTTTTGTCTCGTTCTTTTTTCCCCCTCAATGAATTCTAGTGTTTCAAAACGAATGTTATAAAAATGTCCACATTATGCAATGGACAATGCACAACACACATGTAACATGCTGAATAGTTTGTATGGCTAACGCCGTGAAATAACGGTTGGGTCTGGCGCCACTTATCATTTTTCGTGCAATAACTTAAATGAAAGCTTATAACTTTTTAGACATATACAAATAGTCTTTTAAAATTTAAGTTTCGTGTAAAATTGGCAAAAAAAAATCGGTCATGGCATATTAAACTATATTTCACAGTCTCCCCTGTAATAATTAATCTAATAAGTATTATGTTTATTCTTTCGACAAACCGCGTTAAAAAAATGTTTACAAATAAACACTTCATTTTTGTTTGAATGGTTTTTCATTTAAATACTTAATATCTGCCTTTGGCTTACCCAGTGAGCAACTAACTGCACGCACCGTGGCTTCCGGGGGCTTGTTCGGGGCGTGCAGCTAGTCCTTGAGTAAGCTTAACAGCACAGAACAAGGAAATTTACCTATAACCTAAATTAACTGATAAGTGGTTTCATGTCACACTATACACTTAGCTTTCACTCTTCATCTCCCTTTGTTAGTTATGCTTGACTGGCCGCCAGTATTTAATTCTTGGATGTTGTGTATAATATTTAACAGAAAAAATGGTTCTAGATGAACTTCATAGAATTAATAGTAAGCTTCCAGACTGAAACTAAACAATTGTTTTTATCCTTACCAATCCTGTCTATCTTTAAATTACTTTAAATTAAAGTGCAGTTTATTTTGGATACAAATGCTTGAAATGTACACAAACAGTGCAGTATTTTAAGATTTTTAGGTTTTGAGCAATAGAATTACCTAAAGCTGTGACAAGTCTGTTTTACCAAACACTTTTCTCTTCGTTTTGGCTTGAAAAAAAAAAAAAAAGTAAAAACTAGTCATTTGACTAATTTGCTTTGTTAGGTCGCTTGAACAATCAACTTGGGCGATTCAAACACCATGGAAAGACGAACAAAAACTAGTAGTTTGGATTTAAAAAACTGGTCATAGGACTAACTATAATTAGTTATTGAATTTCAATGACGAATTAAAATAAGTCGAGACAGACACCATTTTGACTAGATTTTTTTAGTTACCTAGACTAGATTTTGTTTACAGTGTAGTCATTTAAAAGTGCTACAATTAATCATCCTAAATTAACTGACCGTCATGTAAGAAAGGTAGGCCTACCCTACCGGGGTTTAATGGTTGCAAGGTAGAACAAGGAAATATACCAACAATTCATAGACTATGGGATCATGTAAGCCCTAGATACCGGGGTTTCATTTAAAGTAAAAACTAAAGAAATAATGCCCCAAATTATTCGACATATGAGATTATGTAACAAAGATAAATGTACCCTAAAATTAGTAGATACCGGGGTTTAATTTAAATTTGAGAAAGCACACAATAAACCCCAAATTTATAGACAACGGATTATGTAAGGAAGATCATATAATCAAAGATACAAGGGTTTCATTTAGGGTAGAACAAGCATATTCACCCAAAATCATAGTAAGCATTTATTGTAATATCGTGAACATTGCTCTGCATAAGTTAACTGGCAGTGGTAGAATGATGATGAAAATGTTGCAACACACCCATTACTTTATTGAAACAAATACAAATCAGAAGCCAGAGTTTGATGTGTTTGTACACAATTTAAAAGTATACATTGGTGAGAAGTACAAACAGATGTCTTTGTGATGAATAAAGAGGATATCGATCACCAGGAAAGGCGGCAAAAACGTCCTCTGTCTGAGAATAAGAACAATCTATTATACTACGATTATTATTTCTGCCAATATTATTCAAACAATCAAAAACGAGCACTTTCTACAATTTGATACAGTCTTCAGACTGGCCTAACTCTACATAAAACTCTGCTGAGAATTTTTTTTTCATAATCAGTCACGTGCTCCGCAGGGTGCCCGGTCGTTTCCAAACAGGACGCCGGTGTCAACCTGTGCTTCGATTCACTAAAAGGATGTGGAAGATATAAGGTTCTGATTAGGACAAAACGTCTATTTTATATAAACAACGCATTTATTTGTTTTGTGTGTATTTAGAAGGTATAGTGCAAGTGAAACTGCAGATAAAAGCGAAGTCAAAAGCAGAACTGGTGCATTGACCTACTTTTTGCTTGTTCATGACCGCACACATGGTGAAGTTAGTTACCCCCCCCCCCCCAAAAAAAAAAAGTTACCGGTGGGGTTCGTTCTCTGTGGTTATATTGTAACATTGTAACTATAGGTTTTGAGGCATTGCATGGTGAGGTATCAATGTAAATTTGGTTTGCGGTAACGCCAGGTGATTATATCTACTTTGCTATCTACAGTAGATTGTTCTTGTGATGAAAATTTGTATCTATTATTCTACTACCGCGGAGTAGATTTCGAAAATTTGGGACAACTTAGTTCTGAAAAGAACTGTGTAGGCCTACTACCTGGAGAGGTAGGAAATCGGCCGGAACTACTACTACTTTCGCTTTGGAACGAGTGGACTTCTCGGATAACTTTACTGCCGTGGAGTGAGTTTATTATTTGGTCTCAACGTTTCGACTAGCCATGCTCTAAATCACCGCCAGGGGCTGACACTAATCTGCAGCACGTTTTCTTTTCATTTTGACAACAATGGAAGATCTGAAAATCAATCCAGCAGCATTCATTTATATGAACTAACCCATTTATATGAACTAACCCAATCCCCCAACCCAATCGGAAAATGTCTTTTTTTTAGGGGCTTATTAAAAAAATTATAATATAACAGATATTTACAAAAAATAATTACGAACAAATTTAACTAAACAGTCAATTCAACCTTCAATAAACCAAGTGTGTTCCAATAAAAGTGGATGATTTTGTAATTTTTTTAAAACTTATATTCCGGTCCTTTCGCCGGAATCCCTTTCACACATGCAAAACCGTTCTTCTTATAGTGTTGTCGTTGCAATAAATAGAGGGCGCCATAGCAAATTAGTGATTGTTGCGAAAACATACACGCCGTCTGGTTTCTGTAATCATACGGTGAGCTACGGAATGTCAAGTACAGATAGCAATGAACCATATCATTTCCTTCAATTTACATTTTACCCAGAAGTCAATGCGCGCCATATTACTTCGTCTTGTTTTGGTTATGGAAGAGGAGTGTCCTAATCGGAGAAGAGGATTAAAAACCCGAATTCCTCTGAATTTTTCTTCTGGGGAAGCAGGAATAGTGAAGATAAGGCCTTCAGAATGACAATTCTTCCTAAGAAGAAGGCGCCGCAGGAAAAAAGAGGCCCCGAATCGGGTGAAAATCATCAACATCACGGACATGGTCATCACTCGTCATCGCATACTCATTCACATAGCGCCCACGGGCACAGTGGGAATGTTGAGGGTAGGGGAGGTGCTCGGCCCAAGTCTCGTAATTCTCCTCCTCGATGGTCGTCATCAAACCCACGGGATGACAGACTATCAGTAGCTTCCCACGACTGTAGAAATCCCTTTGATGGGCATGAAAGACTTGATGTTGGTCATGGAGGCCACGGCCACGGCCACGGAAGTAACAAACGAGCAAGGCATAGATCGTCCCCCCACCGGCTAGATCATCAGGCTTCCGTATCATGGCTTCAACATCGAGGAGATGTGGATGATGATAGGAGGGAAGGGGAGGAGCGAGTGGAAGAAAATGAAGAGGGGGGTTGTAACAGTGGGGATGAATACGATACGCAACCATTTTACAATGAAGAGGTGATTTACACGAGTGCTTACAGAAGAATCTTTCAAACATGAAGTTTTTAAAATCTACATAAAGTTACTGATCACTGTAAAAAGAATGTAGGGAAAAGCTTCTGTCTCCGTCCCTCCGACTGATTTATCAAATTTTGAATCTTGATGACTTAAATTGATTGAAACTTAATTCATGCTTTCCTGACCTGAGTAGATTCATGGACTTTTTTCTTCTTCAATGGGTCAACAATGAAGATTTGTTCCAGTAAATAATGATCACAAGGATGAAAGATAGACTTTTATCAAAATTCAGACATTTTTATGTCAGACTGGTGAAAAAAATAACTTATTTTCTTCAGATATAAAGAAACCATGAATGTATGCTCTTTGATATGTGAACATACATCTCTAGCGCTGTGGTTACTGTTCTAGGAGCTTCTTGAAATCTATAACTCCAGAGGTTGCCAAAACTAGGTTGCAAATGCCATTATTTTAGCATACCTCTTGATCTTAAAGTTCGCATCCCAAACTTTTAGTTTTAGACCTTTTTGTCAGTAGTGACTGACCCCTGTGGTTGTTAAGTCGTATAGGCTGTGTCCGAATCAAGCGACTTCGGCTACGGCTATGGCCGTTGGCTGCAACGACAACGTTGAAGAATAGGAATCCTCGGCGTTCTGGCCATAGCCACTGCCGAAGCCATTCATTCTGACACAGCCTAAGTCTGTAGTGTGTCGTAGCCGAGCGGTCTAGCGCACCGAATTCAAGTTCTGGTGGCTGAGTGATCACAATGTGGGTTCGAATCTTGGTCCCAGCACTTGTGTCCTTGAGCAAGACACTTAACTATGATTGCTCCTCGGCGTTTATGTCCTAACTTAAGGATCCTGCCAGGTAATGGAGTAGAAGTAGAAGTTACAAGAAGTACAAAGATTTCAAATTATTATCAAGTTGTTAGATTACGACTTGGTCACGATGGCAATATGTTTATCAGAGTATTCACTTCTTGTTCATGATTTATTGAAATAACTTTTGGTGTTTTTCGTTCAGAATGAAAGAATGTTTGAAAAGGCTCTGAAAGAGAAGCGACACTTCATCATCAAACACATGTCACCCGATGGAGCGTGTCTCTTTAGAGCTGTCGGTATGTCAAACAGTTTTGAATGTAATGTCCTTAAGTTGTTGATAAAACCTAAAAGATCGGGGGATATTTTGTTGGC
Organism: Marthasterias glacialis; assembly: GCA_911728455.2. Classification (NCBI taxonomy): domain Eukaryota; kingdom Metazoa; phylum Echinodermata; class Asteroidea; order Forcipulatida; family Asteriidae; genus Marthasterias; species Marthasterias glacialis. Next base: position 1,173,681 of record OU452221.1, on the reverse strand, counting down.
CATTGGCTTGAACATCAGAACTCACTGATGAAACTTAAAGAGTTACAAACTTGATGAGAGTGGGGGTTGGAAGGCACTTGTGTCTCCATGAGAGCAGGGATGGTGATGTTACTTATTTGCGGAGTGTGGCTCGCCTAGGGTAGTTGCTAATAAGCACATTTAGACAATAATATGCGTCATCTTGTTTAAGGGGCATATTTGTGTTCTTCGAACACGTGTTGTCGTCTGCAACTCTGCACTCCAATTTCCACGCTCGCACATGGAAGATGCGTGGAGGTCTAGTGTCGAGTAGGAAACGGCAATGAGTGATTGAAATAAAAGCCTCTTGATTTAGATACCGCATATTACTGTGAAGGTGCTTATTGTTCCTAGAGTAGTGGTTTAGTGCATCGGACTCAAATTCTGCTGGCTAAGTCATCAGGATGTGGGTTCGAATCCCGGTCATGACACTTGTGTCCTTGAGCAAGACAGTTAACTATAATTGCTTCAAATAGGGGAAGAGGCAGTTATGTTTGCCTCGTAACGAATTCATTTACCCCTCCCTGTTCTTAGCTGTGCTGTGAAGAGACTTGCGTTTGTATCTCTCCATGTCTTGTTTCTGCGCAATTGGGCAGGTTTTTATCCCTTCAAAAAAAGGTTAAAAAGGTAGCCGCACCTCGAGTGGCCTTTGGGCCATGTGATGGGCGAATTGCATTAAAAAAAGAAATAAAAAAATTGTGCCCTTGGCTTTACAGTAGTACCATTTATAAAAGTCTAATAAATATTGTGACATTTTCCTCACTGCATTGTACTTTATCAAGGGAAAAATTACTACCCTCTGAAGATCAGAGATGAGACTTTTACCACCTAAAGTAAACTTAGCGTTTTTAACCAGAGAAACCTCAAGAATGGCTTCATTATGTTTTTCTCACTATTCTTTACATCTCCTTCTCTTCACAGCTGACCAAGTGTACGGTGACCAAGAATGGCATAACATTGTACGAGGTCATTGTATGGATTACATGGTGAGTTAAAAAAACATTAAACAACACAAGACATCAATACAACAAGTGACACCAATGCAACCATAATATCAATACAATACATGGCATCATTTATTTAATTTAAAGGCTTTGTCACAAATGACAGGTTTTTTTTTACTGTGAGGCAACAAACTGCACTGCTACTATACAAAAGAATATTATGTGACAATCGAAATGTGAATGTTCTTTCTTCGTTGAGATTGTCTGGATCTGGTTGTATGTAAATTGACTCTCGTGACATGAACTTAACAGTGCTCTCTGCAGATCAGTGGAAGGCAGTGGAGAGTGTAGCTGCGATAATCGTAGCTCTGAGTCTCGGTCATTTCCTTTAAACCACCGGTCTACGACTGTTTGGAGGATTGAGGGTTATGATTGTCGCAACTATAGAGATTCAGAAAATTATATTATGTCTCATCTGTGATTTGTATTGTTTATGTCATAAATGTGGCTTGTCGTAGTAGAGCGATCAAGTGTACCGTACTCAAGCTCTGGTGTTTCTGATCAGCAGAGTGTGGGTTCAAGTCCCGGTCTTGACACTTGTGTCCTTAAGCAAGACCATTATTGCTTCGTCCTTCAGATGGGACGTAAAGCCTGTGTGTTGTGTAATGCACGTAAATGAACCAAGTACACTTATCGCTAAGAGAAGGGGTTTGCCGCGGTGTTTTCTGGTATGGTTGGCTGCAGATTGCGCCACAGCACCTTGTAAACCATTACATGGTGCTATGTAAATGAATGGGTCTTAAAATTCCAACATAGCTCCACATACCTTGCCAAAAAAATGATGAGCGATTTGTGATAAAGCGCTATGTTGTATTAGAACTAATTATTTTTATTATTATTATTATTACAAACTTTGTGCTGTTTACTTCAAAATATGAAAAGGTGTAAGTTTTCTATGAATTCAACTAAGTAAGAAAGTGTGTCAGAAAAACGGAGTACTACTGTTGCTATTGTTTAAATGCTGGAAGAGGGAGGGGGTGGGAGGTGGTCATGTCTACCTAACCAGCTCTCTTCGCACTTTGGTGTCATCCGTCAAACCTACACTGATCTTTAAAGCCCCAGCTCAACATTGGTGAGAAGAAAAACAGAAATGTTCACAGATTTACATATACCTTACATGGTATAAAGATAATGATGGTGGAAAACTTTCCTTGAAATATTTCTGCCTGAAGTTTTATCGTTTTCAAATGATGAATGATATAAGATCCCAAAATAGTTTTCATCTCAGTGAGACGAAAACTCTTCCAATAGGAATGCGTACAAAAATGCTGAATGCATTTTTACCGTTTTCTCACAAATGAAACAACGAAGTGAGCTGACATTTTCACAGGTTGGTTTTATTACAAATGTCTTGATTTGTGCAAAGAATGGAAGCATTTCCAGTCAGTTTACCAATGATGAGCTGGGGTTTTAAGAGATACCATTATTTCTTTAAGAATATCTTCACATTTGCCAAAATCTTTTCTTGATGTTGAACAGATGAAGAATGCAGATTACTACTCCCAGTATGTGACTGAAGATTTTGCCACCTATATTACTCGGAAACGCATGGACGATTGCCATGGTAACCACGTAGAGATGCAAGCCCTGTCCGAGATGTACAACCGCAATATTGAGGTTTTTGTGTACAGTACTGGTGAGGATGTTCACAATATATGAGAACAATTATGTGTCGAAAGTAGGTTTAGTCATTAGCTTTGTACTAATGAAACAGCTCTAACTTGAGTTCAGTTGACAAGTTTCTCAACATAAACATAACTTGGCTGTATCTGACAAACTTCAACGGAAGGATTTGCATAGGCTGTGTACTGAACAAAGTAAAGCATGCCTTGCATTGGGGTAGGAGTACCACAGGTTTGGGTGTTGAGCGACAGTAAGTTTTCGGACTGTCTTAGAGCATCACTGACTCATTTAGTGCAATTGTCAAGTGTTTTGCTGGCCTGATAATGCCCCCTGGTCATTGCCTTGGTGCCCCTTTGACATGATCCAGTAGAAATTTCAGTGCCCTTTACTTGGGATTAAGAGTACCACAGGTTTGGGTGTTGAGCGACAGTAGGTTTTTGGACTGTCTTAGATTGTGGTAGGTTCCTATTGTATCACTGACTCATTTACTGCATATTTTGTCAAGTATGGATGCTCCAGGCTTGATATTTCAAAGAGGCAACAAAGGCAATTGCTGCCATGCCCCTGGCCATTGCCTTGGTGCCCCTTTGAAATGTCCCTTGTAGAGGTGCACTTTACTTAAAGGAAAAACTGCCTTGCCCTCGGGAATCAGACCTGATGCTGTTTGTGTTGATTTTCTTTATACCGATTGATTTCCAACCTAGCATTCTGTAAAATAGCAAAAATATATATTTTTATAAACTATCCAAGCTGTTTAAAGAAAAAATATATGAACATTTGTAATCATTGAAATATGTTCATTCTGTCTTATCCAATCAGAACCCATTAACACCTTTCATACAATAAACAAGACGGATAATGAGCCAATAAGAGTGAGTTATCATCGAAGCGTTCATTACAACTCTGTCGTCAATCCACATAAAGCTACCATTGGTGTGGGCCTTGGAATGCCGTCATTTGTACCAGGGGTAAGTAGCAATTAAGAACAGTCCAGCCCTTTGCCAATTTTAACCAGATGGCACCAGATTGCGTGTATGCATGCCAATATTTTCCAAGCAAACAATTGGGTGACATTTTTGATAATTTTGTGTGGAATTCAAAGCCTATAACAAAGGTACCAGGGGTGGATTTCACAAAACTAGTCCTAACTTAGGACTCGTCCTAACCTATGACTAGTCCTATAAGTTAGGACTAGTTACTTGTCCTAACTTAAGATGAGACTAGTCCTTGCGCTTTGTGAAAACACACCCCAGGACATTTTGTTTCAGAGCTTGCACAGAGCATGCACTCATAGGTTATCCTTTGTTTCAATAACACAAAGATGTCAGATGGAGTTGAAAATTTGGTAGATTTGTACCCATTGTGCAGAGGTTATTTTGTAATCCCCAATTCCAGACCTTTGGTCTTTTTTTTATCCCAAAAGAGAATTACAAGGCAATGAGAAGCTTCCACCATTATGTATTCGTTGTGTTTTGGCTCAATGGAGGAAAGTCCGAGCTTTGGTTCAGGATTTAGAACCAATCCTCAGCCGTATCTAACGGCCGAGGATTTGCAATTCACAGTACGTGAAAATGACATTTTCTGAAGAAACAAATCTCAAATCCCGGTGCTTCAAAGAGAATCTTTGTTCTCTTAGCTTTGTCAAGTCAAGCTTTCTTTGTACCAGGGGTACTCTCAAAGAAAAATGATTCTGGCCTTTCAGAGAAAAAAATCCCGTCGGGCTGGATGGGGACAAATGGAAGATTCCCGGCGAGAACTTGTTATTTTTATCTTTGGTCAGTAAAATTGTTTTAAAAGCAAGTAACAATGTATGTGAAAGTTTGAAGCGTATTTGTAATAATGCCCTTGCCCCTCTCCCCCTTTCTGCCGACAGCTTGCTGATAAAACTCTGGTCCGTGAGGCCCTAAGACATTCAGAGAACACTGAGCTTGAGACGACCATGCTGGAGGATAAACTACGAGCGACCGACTGGGAAGCCACTAATGATGCAATAGAGGAACAGATTGCAAGAGAATCTTACATGCAATGGCTACGAGATAATGAAGAACGAGCGAGGAAAAAGATTGTGAGTAAAACCCATTATACAGAGATTGTTGTTAAAACCTTGAACTGTAGTTTGGCTGCATTTTGGATAGCTCAGTTGGTAGAGCGTCGGTACATTAAGCCGGTGGTCGCAGGTTCAAATCCCGCTCCAGTCAATTTTTCTTTGTTCACCCAAAAATGTTTCTTTTCATGAAAATTCTAAACACTTCTGGAAACCATTTTGAATGAATGAAAACCATCGAGCATGTAGTTTCTTAACGGGTCTTCCTTATTTCCTTATTGCCTTCTTTAAGTTTCTCTTCTTTGCCACATAAGTCAACGTTCAGAGAAACACCATAGTTGAGTCCTAAAGATAGAAAGGAAACATTTCAAGAGAAATTTGTAGCTCTTGTTGATGTTTTTCGCAATAGAGGAAGATCATATTAGACCCATTATATAGAGATTATTGTTAACACCTTTTATAATTATAATAGGAAACTTTCAGCTTGTCATTTCAAGGAAATTTCTGGAAACCATTTTGAATGAGCAAACAATCAACAAGCGTGTAGTTTCTTTTGGGTCTTCCTGATTTCCTAATTTTCTTCTTAAAATCTTCCCTTTTTTGCCACAAAAGTCAACATTTAGAGAAACACTGTATTTGAGTCATAAAGATTGGAAGGAAATGTGTCAAGACCAGGAATTTAGAGCTCTTGGTGGGGTTTTCGGCTGTAATAAAGTAACAATGTATTATATTATTTGTAATTTTTACCCATATACTGATGTGTGTTAAGCACTGTATACTCAGTACTTTCCCCGAGTCCTGGTGGGACTCAAACCCACGGCAGACTAAGACATCTGCTCTAGAATGGCGGGGGTCGTGGGTTCGAATCCCACCTGAGGAAAAATGCCTATGATTTGTTCACAGGACTCGGGAAAGTACCAAGTATAAAAATTATAAATAATATTCTTTATCCCTGATGCAAAAAATAACATCTATTTATTGATCTCAATTTCTACTATTAGATTCAACCAGCTTCTGCTACGTGCAGCTCCGCCCCTCCCGATTCACCCAATTGGTGGGAGGTTCCCAAAGTTCCCACCAGCAGTAGTTCATCCATGGGTAGCCACCGATCTCACCACGGTGCCCCTCACCATGCTACACCTCATCATCACCATAATCTCCCAAGCTCTGGGCCCAACAGTCCCGATCGGTCTGAAGCTGGGTCAAGTCGGAAGAGCCCTATTCTACCCTCCAGTCCCCAGCCGGTCGGACAAGGGGCATCTCTGATGGGTAAGGGGTGATTTTGATGGCAAGATGCACAGTGGTAGATAAGCTTATTGAAGTATGTTGTAGCCAACCACCTTTAGAACCAAAAACTTTCAAATTTTTAATGAAGGATCCAGTTTTATGGAGGTTTCAAGCAAATTTCTAAGCGAACACAAAAAGATCATATTTATACTTTACGTTTTTGTGAGCATTCAACTTATACTAAGATGTTTGGATATTTTGCTCTAGATTTCAAAGATACAGGAAAACTTGGTTCAACCAATCAGAGATCTGTTTCTCCATTAGCAGCTGCAGCTCGTAACACCCCAAGCCCCCCCGCTGGACCATCGGGAATCTCCGCCCCCTCCAACAATGTAACCTTCTTGCAAGATATTCCTCCAACTGAATATGGTGAGTCAAGATTAACCCCGACACTACAATACTCATCAAGTCCGATCCTTGATTTAGGCGAACATGATGGATTTATGTTTCTGTTTTGATTTTTCATTCAGCTTGTTTTATGACTAGCAGATATGTCTACTGACCCAAATCGCCTAGGCCCAATTTCATGGCTCTGCTTACCGTAAGCAAAAAATCGGCGCTTGCTTAAGCATATTTCACGGGTTAGCAAGGAATTTTTGCTTGTGCGCGTGCGTAGTTCACGTAACTAAGGATTCCGTGCTTACACAGCTAGCGCAGAAATTCGGCGCTAACCTCGTAAGCGGCGAATGGTCTTCGTAAGCGCAGAATGACGCAGTAAGCAGAGCCATGAAATTGGGCCCTGACGTCATCATCACAATGATCTTGATTGCGCCATTTTGGAAGTCACTGTGTGTAATACAGTGTAGAGGGCAGTCTAGGGGACATAGCGTTTACGCGTATACATATTGATTTCCAAAATGGTGAGCGTGGCTCAGTCGCCGCGGGGGACGTGCATGCAAGGGGTCAATTAGTTTAGAATTTAACTCAAGTCAAGCATTATAGTTATGCATTGTTCGGTAATGCCTGTGCCCTTTTCCGAGATTTTCACGTGGTAGTTTCACGATGTTTTATGAAAACTGTAGGATTAGCAAAAATTAATCTAGTAACACCGTTATCAACCCGTTCCTGCAAACAACACGATTGCTGGAAATGGAACGCTCTTAAAATCCAAAGTTTGTCCATTCTTTTAACCAGATTGTTGTTTTCTTCTGTCTTTCAGCGTTGTCAGAATGGGGTACGGAAGAGGAGATCTTAGCGTCAGTTCTTGCCCAGTCACAGCAAGAATATTTAGATAACTTAAAACACCATCATTCAGCCCACAACACCGACAGCTAATGGTCAACAGTCATGTATATAAACAACCAATTACTTAACAGTAGGAGCAGTAAATTGTAACTACGTCTTTGCTGTAAATTTGCAAAATGTATGGACTGGGAATCGGATGTAAGTACGTCGGTGGTTGATGGCGTCTTGTTAGGTCAATGTTTAGGGTGGTCAGGGTTTTTGTTTTTTTTAACTTTGAGGAACTTTTCTGGATAAAATAGAGATGTGAAAGATATACATGTATAGGATTGGCTTGCATGTGACTCGTAATACATAAAGAAACCTTGTACGGTGTGATGTCGTCTCGTCTGCACATTATCTATTCTGAAAGGTATGGATCCAATTTGCTGTCTGATCTTTATGTTTCTGTGAGAAGGGGCATACTGTGAGTGCATAAACCTCGAGTTCATGGCTTTTGACCTTTTGCTGCTTGTCCCATAATGCCATTGGTATCAATGCAGACATTTCTCACTTATCAGCAAGCTTCCTCTTTTTACGAACTCTGCATCTTGAAAGTTTAACTAGAGAAGTTAGAATTCATGAATGTGAAACTTCTTAATCTTGAACTGTTTTTCTTATATGATCCCAAAATCAAGCGGATCTTTAGTGGAATGACCAGGAACCAGTTTCTTATTGCTGCTTGGAAACCAGCCACAAGCAATAAACATTGTGTGCTATTTTGGCTGGTACTCTGCAAAACATTTCTTGTCTTGGGATGATTTCAATCTCCAGACTGTTCTTTGGAGTTTTTTTTGTTTTTTTTTTATCTCCCTTAAGCCAAAAACTTTCTGGAAGTATTGTAAAACATTGAGGGGAAAAGCAAAACAAAGCAACTAAACAAAACTTTTTCGAAAAGAACACATTATCATTTCTGTGCAAAGGGCTAGATCGTTAATTAAGCTGCATAAAACTAGATTTATGGAAAATGTACTCAGTAGAAATTTAACAAAACTTTATGAATATATTGTAAAAACCACATCTAGACCTTTCTTATTAATATAGCTTTTTATTCTGTTGTGTTTTGGTTGGGAAGTGAGCCGAATTTTGTCCTATATATTGCAGAAGCATTGATTAATTTTCACCGAGATCAGAGTTTTTTATGTAAGTTTTCATAAAGGGACTAAACCTCTCAGATACTCACACAAATGTGAAATACGTGATTTATATTATTGCTACAACTCGTTTTCTGATTTTTAAATGGAAGTTTCAGTTTTGAAAGATGACATCTTAAATTTGTGTTTGATTGGAGATCGTACATTGTTTTGAAGTTATGTGGAGATGAAAATGAATGGGTGACATTGTCTTTTGTCTGACTAGACACCCATGCGAAAGTTCTCACTGACTTTGTACACCACGTCACCTTGTGAAACAAAAAGAGCGCTCTTGTACATTCCAGGGTATTTCCTGGCAGGCAAGATTTTACACTGTCTATCAATCACAATTACAACATCAAATCAAGAACTGTCAAAATATCAGCTGGATAAGTTTTGAGATGTGCCCCAATTCTTCTGATTAAAAGTCGATAAAAATTGTTCAGTGCAATTCCATAAAATGTAAGATGTTATGGGTACAAAGCATGCCTGCAGGAAGTCCAGGCTCTGTGATGGTTACATGGTCTCCACTCTCATGAAGCTATTTATGACAAATCACTCACTTGGGCTTGACTACACAGAGCACATTTAGATGATGTAATTTTAAAGTTTCTCATCTGAAGAACTCGTCTCCTAAAAACGACAGGGTTAATACTAGTAATGTACTCCAATCTTATTTCATTTTCATTTGAACTTGTATCTCATTTTCTCCATAAAAGTATTGAAATTATCAATTATTTCCTCACCATTGTAGGTGTTCATAAGGGTGTATTTTGTTAAGGCTGGTTTATAGTCAGTCAAGCGATGATAATCGTTGAACATTGATGATCACCAGCGACTAGACACTGGTGCCTCAGCGAGAACAAGAAACTTTTTTGATCGCATGTCAAGTTTTCAGTCGCGACCATACAGTGGTCCTGACTATAAGCCAGCCTTTACTCTTCAGCGGAAGAAATTTGTAGTAATTTATTCAGATCTGACAATTCAATTATCAATTGTATCTTTTTATGTACATTTCTAACAGATTTTATTATTCATTTTAAGCATGGTAAGTTGTAAGTTATTTATGTTTTTCCTCCTGTTAATTATTATTTAATTTTGTTTAATTTTATGCAAAATGCAAAATGCATATTCTGTCATACGCTGTGTTGCTCAATGTACAAAGGGTAAAACACGTTTTTCTTTTTTTTTCACTCAATATTGATACGTTGACAATATTTACTTCAGACAAAATAAAATTTCCTTATCTAACCAGAGAAGTGAAGATGTGTCGGTATTTGAAGATAACCTTGGTTTTATTTAAGATGCGTTAGTGCACAGGTCCATTTAAAAAGCAGACGTGCAACTGCAGTTTGTGAAAAAAAAGGAACAATTACAGACACAGACTTTGTACTGTTTTTTTTCCACAAACTTTCAATGGCACAGCTAAGGAACCAAAACATGAAGAAAACTTGCGTGCCCGAGTGTAGAAGAAATTCTTGACCCTTGCACACAGCAGTGATACAATAAGACCAAGAAATAAATGCAATTAATTTATGGATATAAATGCCATAAAGGTATTTATATTTGGGCATTTTCTAAGTTTGCAGTGAAATTACACAGAAACCTCCGACGGGAATCAAACCATATACCATTAATTCTAGAGTAGATGTCGTATCCACAAGAACACCAAGTTTGCCTGGTCACAGGTGGCAAACTTTAGTCTTATAGTTCGCAGTGCATATCAGAGTTTATAACACACCTCTCCCTGGTTCTTTCTCCTGATTGGGTGAAACATGGTTGCGTGGGGTGAACTAATATGGCCTAGTGCATGAAATCTGCTTAATCTATTAATGAGATGCATTGGTTAAAATACAGTAAAATAAAATAAGGGCCAGGCACATGATCAACGTCTGATGCAGCAGCAAAACCAGATTTGATTTATTTGAAATTTCACGTTAACAGAGCCTTAACGAAGACACCAACATGAAAGCAAAAAATGCAGATAAAAAAAAATTGATCACAAAACAAAAGCCAGTTCAAGGTGCATTTACCAAGCAATTAAAATTGTGAAATTATAGTGACATGTTCCCTGTACACAATAGCAAATCACAAATAGTGATACCCAAAAGGTGCCAGACTATTTGCCTTTCCAAGCCTGGGTTTGGTTTCACTGATGTAAGTCAGAACATGAGACAGCTGCGTCATGTTGAAGGTATGAATGTCATTGAGTTGAAGTAACCTCAAATGTAGCACAAACTTCAAAATGTGTTGATGGTTTATAGAAAAGCCGTCTTTCCTGGACCAAGCTCACCTCTTGAGGGCCTCGCTGTGTATGCCCAAGGATCAGGCTAGCTTGACCAAGGCCGAAGCTGCCTGTGCTGGACCGAGCTCGTCTCTTGAGGGCCATGCTGGGTATGCACATGGATCAGATAAGCGTGACCAAGGTCATTCTAGTTTAGATTCAAATCAGCGAGACCAGGGTCAAGTCAGCAAGACCACGGTCTGGTCAGCAAACCCAGGGTCACATCAGCAGACCATGGTCAGTTCAGGTCTCAGGTCGGCTGCACTGGTCCAGGGTCAGTATGATAAGGGTCAAGTCAGCGAACCCAGGATCAATCAGCAAGACCGGGATTAAGTCAGCAAGACCAGGGTCAAGTCAGCAAGACCAGGGTCTGGTCAGCAAACCCAGGGTCAAATCAGCAAGACCAGGGTCTGGTCAGCAAACCCAGGGTCAAGTCAGCAAGACCAGGGTCTGGTCAGCAAACCCAGGGTCAAGTCAGCAAGACCAGGGTCTGGTCAGCAAACCCAGGGTCAAATCAGCAAGACCAGGGTCAAGTCAGCAAGACCAGGGTCTGGTCAGCAAACCCAGGGTCAAGTCAGCGAGACCAGGGTCTGGTCAGCAAACCCAGGGTCAAGTCAGCAAGACCAGGGTCTGGTCAGCAAACCCAGGGTCAAGTCAGCAAGACCAGGGCCTGGTCAGCAAACCCAGGGTCAAGTCAGCAAGACCAGGGTCTGGTCAGCAAACCCAGGGTCAAATCAGCAAGACCAGGGTCAAGTCAGCAAGACCAGGGTCTGGTCAGCAAACCCAGGGTCAAGTCAGCAAGACCAGGGTCTGGTCAGCAAACCCAGGGTCAAATCAGCAAGACCAGGGTCAAGTCAGCAAGACCAGGGTCTGGTCAGCAAAACCAGGGTCAAGTCAGCAAGACCAGGGTCTGGTCAGCAAACCCAGGGTCAAATCAGCAAGACCAGGGTCAAGTCAGCAAGACCAGGGTCTGGTCAGCAAACCCAGGGTCAAGTCAGCGAGACCAGGGTCTGGTCAGCAAACCCAGGGTCAAGTCAGCAAGACCAGGGTCAAATCAGCAAGACCAGGGTCAAGTCAGCAAGACCAGGGTTTGGTCAGCAAACCCAGGGTCAAGTCAGCAAGACCAGGGTCTGGTCAGCAAACCCAAGGTCAAGTCAGCAAGACCAGGGTCTGGTCAGTAAGACCAGGGTCAAATCAGCAAGACCAGGATCAGTTCAAATTTCAGGTCGGCTGCACTGGTCTAGGTTTGGATCAACATGACCAGGATCTGGTCAGATGACTGTACTAACAGCTCAGTGCCATATGAGGGAACTTTTGTAAGTAAATCCCGATCAAGACGAGGCTTGATTAGTCTACATGCAATTAAACTTTCTTTGTCTTCATCAGCCAATAAAATCCCTTAAATTTTATAACTACAATGGATTTTTCTCCATTACCATAAAAATATGTAACAAACTTTTCAGTTTCAATACTGGAACCAAAGTGGTGATATCTGTCTGAACCTTTTGTTAATCTATGAGCATTACATACAAAGGAGATAAGCAATATTCCAACTGCAGTTATCTAAACTCTTGTGGTAAAATAATAAAATCAGAATGATCGAGAGAGACTGCAGGGATATTGGCAAGCTACTTTCTCCAATCCGGGTCATCGTCCGATTCAAGGCTTTCATTGAGTCACCAAAACCCCTGATAACAACAGCATTTTAACTTCCTTTTTAAAACCAAATTTAGCCTCCTAAACGCCACAAAGATTTTTCTGAAATGGCCGCAGGCAAACTCTTTAAGACACCATAACTGTCCCTTGATAGTTATCAAGTGAGATCATTCCGTGGTTCTTCTTTGTTCCTCTTGTGTGTTTTTTTTGTCGGCATTGAACATCCATTTCTTTGGGTTCACCATTTCCTGTTTCCAGAAGAGTTGAATATTTGGTCTGCATCAGGAGCACCTTTGGGGTGATGGAACTTGGGTTTGCGTTCCTTGGTGACCACTGGTACCGGTATTGGGGGCTTTTGGATCTGTGACAACATTTCTGTAACGAAGGATTGAACCATGATGATGAAACTGATGCATATAGGGAAATTCTAGCAAAGGTAGGGTCAAGACGTTTTGAAATGGGTGTTCAGAAGCATGATAAAAGTATTCTGCGATGACATGTAGAAGATAGCTCTTAGGAATGGAGTTAAACCTTACTCCTTGGCATGACTGTATTCTTTAAAATGACAGATGCTACATCATGCTGTATCATTTTTTCTGTTGTTATTTGTTTGTTTTGTTGTGTTTTTTCATTTTCATTTTTAATTGATTAATTTTTTTTTTTTTTTTTGGGGGGGGGGGGGGGCGGAGAAGGGGGGTACGGGGGGGGGGAGGCAAAAGGGTACAGAGAATTTGAAATGTCCTTACCTTGATAATCTTCCTCCTCCTGCCTGTCATTGATGTTGAGAGTCAACTCCTTCAGTCGCTTCTTCTCAGCGAGTGCCAACTGAATCAAATAATAAGACGTCTGGTAAGAATTGTATTGAGCTCATGACGTATTCCACACTATCCTATAACCTTTATTTTTATTTATTTAAATTTTCAATAATAACAATATTAATTCAAAACTTTATACTGCGCCCTTCACATTAAATGATTAAAAACGCATTAACACATTTGAAAATACACAGAATGAAAGAAAAAGAGACTGGTCATCAGAGACTGGTCATCAGAGACTGGTCATCATGCCAATGCCCAAACCACAGTATAGGAATATGTCTGTCCTGCCAACAGAGGACTAATAGAGACCTATTACATGATCCTAACCCTGCTGGTATTGGTATTGTTTTGATATTTTCATGAGACAGACACCTGTAACGCTCCCCATGAAAAAGTCTAAACTAACTGGCATGGCAACCAAAAGGCACCCAAATAAAATCCCATTTAAAACACTAATTTGCACGGGCAGAATAACAACTACTCAATAACAGTTACAATGCACAAAATACAACTAAGACTGAGAAATAAAAATATAAATAATTTACAAAATTGTATAAGATACCCAGCAAGTGAGCGGCAAGGAGGATCAGATAATCAGCTCCTCTACAAGGCCGTCCTACCACAAGGACTGTCAACTAGTACCCCGACCTTAAAAATACCCAAACAATCTACTCATACAATCATTGCATAAATAGTTTATAAACAATCACAGCATGCCTTCCACAGTATTTATTGGAAAGGATTAAGCAGTGTTGTAGTCAGGTAATTTTCAGTCCAGTATCAAGTCCTGCCGAGTACTAGGGTAGCTGAGTAGTACTCAAGAACGAGTACAAGTACTTCAGCCATCGAGTACAAGTACAAATGTCTGAGTACCGAGTATTTTGATATCAGAGCACCAAGTCCAACAGCCGAATATCACGTACTTGGATCTCCGAGTGCAAGTATGAGTGAAACAAATACTGACAATTGAGCTGTAAAAACATTCAATGTGTTGACTAATTTCTAGATGACAATGTGTTCTTGATAACAATCTTTTGAACATGAATACACCATAAACAACTTCAATTTTACTTTTTCCAGAGCTTTATTCCTCTATTCCTTGCATTAACGTACATATCGGAAAGTGAAAGGGAAAAATATATATTGAAGACTTAAAATTGGAGTCCAAATACATTTTTCAGTCTAGTGTTGAGTACAAGACTTTGAGTACAGATTATTGTTCAGTTGAATATTGAGTATGGACTTTTGAGTACAACTATTTTGCTAGCTGAGTAGGAGTTTGAGTCTGAGTCTGAGTACCATCAAAATGGTACTCGAGTACGAATACTAAGTACAAGTACTACAACACTGGGATTAAGATTATTGGGTCTTGATACCAGACCTACCTTTTCTCTGTTCCTAAGATTGGCTGCAAGCTCGGAGGATTTTGGAACCTCAAATTCATGATAGTGTTGCTTGTTGCCACGCCGCATCATCAGCACAAAGTTAACAGAAGCCACCTCTTCTTCCTCTTCATCTTCCTCTTGGGAGTCAGGGTGGAAGATGTCAAAGGTCGTCTTCTTAGGGCGTGGACGTGCATGGGCGGGAATGCTGATGTCTTGCTGGGGCACCTTGACAGCTTCCACTGTCCGTTGCTGGAAATAAGAACAAGGGAAAAGTAATGAAATGAACAAACTGGTGATGAAAAATGAAAATAAAATATTCATTAATTTTCTGACTGATAATGGCCTGTCATGGCCGAGTGGTCAAGAACACCAGACTCAAGCTCTGGTTTTCTGATCGCCAGAGTGTGGGTTCGAGTCCCAGTCTTGACACTTGTGTCCTAAGCAAGACACTTTAACCATTATTGCTTCGTCCTTCGGATGAGACGTAAAGCCGTAGATATAGGGCTATATAAAAACTACTTAATAATATAAAGATTGTACCTGAACGCTCTCAGACAGCATCTTGTCAAACTCTGTGGTAAAGTCTTCATCTTCGTCACACTTGATGTGCTTAGGACCTCCAGTTAACATGGTAACCTGTAAAAAGAGAGAATTTCTTCAAATTTAACAATCTGGTTATTTTGTCTTGCTTTATATTACTTCATTATAATTAAGGATATATTATCAAAATATCTAGGCATAGGATTTTGGTGAAACAATATACTGACCCCTTGCACATGTGGCTACAGTCTGCCCTATGGCTGCCATTTTGGGAGTCAAATAGCATGTAAAAATATGGTGAGCATGGAAACGTCTAAAATGTGGACTACACAGTATAACAAATGGGGAAACTGACTCTCAGAATGGTGCAACCAAGATTTATTTTGGTGACGATGTCAGGTAAATTGGGTCAATAAATGTTATCTTCTTTTCTGTCAGCTATGTTATTTATAAATTGGCAAAAGACATGAATTTATATGACATGGCGTGTTGTAGCCGAGTGGTCAAGCGCACCGGACTCAAGCTCTGGTGTTTCTGATCAGCAGAGTGTGGGTTCGGGACCTGGTCTTGACACTTGTGTCCTTGAGCAAGACACTTAACCATTATTGCTTCGTCCTTGGGGTGGGACGTAGGTTCCGTGTGTTGTGTACAACATGAACATGAACCCAGTACACTTATCGTTGAGGGGGTTTCTGACATGGTAGGCTGCATTGAGTTCGACCACAGCACCTTGTAAGCCATTCCAATGTGATACATGTATAAACATACATGTAAAATGGGTCTTATAACTTCAAACATAGTTCTGCATACCTGTTGACAAAAATCATGGGCGCTTTGGGGCACCCTTCGGTTGTCTGAAAAGCACTATATAAGAACAGCGCTAATTAATACTATTGATATACATTTCAAGATTCTTTCCAAGAAATCAAAAAGTAATGCTAATGATAAGGAATCAACGAGAAAGAAAGGGGACAGATTCTTATCTTTCATTTCTACTCACTGTATCATCGTCCTCCGTCTCTCCAGCAGAGTCTAAAGCCATATGATCATCAACATCTGTTCCCTACAGGCAGACACATCAAACACAACAACCCATTACAATTAAACTTCTTGCATTGTGTAGTTTAGAATCTCATATCCTTCACTGATTCTGCAGTCTGTATAGATTATGTAACCTTTGTTTACAGAAAGAGTGACCTTGTTCATTCCAGGGCATTTCATGGCAGGCAAGACACCACACTGGTTATATAGGAACTTCTTTATTTTGTATCACAATTTCCACATGAATTCCACATAAACAGCTGTCCAAGGTGTCAGATGTGCCCTCTGTCTTCATTCAAATGTTGATAACAATCAGACAATGCAATCTCCATAAAATGTAAGATTTGATGCTTTCTTCCATTGAGCTGTGTACAAATCATGCCTGCAGGAAGTCCAGGCTCTGTGGATGTCAAAGGTCACATAGTCTGTACTTGATGCTGTCTACGTTTAGTGGAAATAGAAACCACAAGAGACTTGGGCAGGAACTGAAAGCAAAACCTTCTACAATCTTGAACTAGGTGTCTTACGGTCTAGACCATGGGGCTTGCCTGGTGACAGAAAGCAAGCCAGGTACCACCGGAGTTGTAGGTCTCGAGACCAGTCTCAATACTGAGACTGACCTTGAGATCCAATTTGTTGAGGTCTCGATTTTTAAGAATCGATCTCGGAGCAAAGTCTTGGGGTCTTGTGTCTCAATACCGTTCAAGATCTTAATTTCATAATCGACCCCAGTAATGGGAAAATGACATGGTAGTTTTTAACGGGGAATTTTCTTTGTGCTATGTTTTTCTGTGTTATACATGAAAAAATGTTCACAGCAGTGGTTCAACATTAAAAATTCACTGAAAATGAAGAAAGCTGGCTGTGAAAGTTGTTTTATTGTTTACAGCAATGATTTGTCTATGGTCTCGGTCTCAGTCTTGATGGGGATGTTTTGGTCTCGGTCTTGGAAATTTGGAGGGGAGGTCTTTGTCTCGGTATCGGACTTATGGTCTCGACTACAACACCAGGTACCACAAATCAACATTTCAGTGTGCATCGGTAATAATTATAGGAGCAAAATCGACGAGTTGATATGTAAAAATGTTTGATTAAAGAGATTTCTCAGCTGACCTCTTCGTCTCCTGTGTTCTGGCTTTGTCCTTGACTCTGACTATTATTGGTGTGGCCTTCTCCGGCATCTTGAATTCCTCTTCGACTCACGCCGTCTGCTTCTGAGTCTGAATCCGAGATCTCTTCATCTTCATTGATGCTGGTAAACTCAACAGCCGGCTCTGATACAAAAAAGAACTCTTCAGTTTCAAACTCCGACCTCTTTGAAGTGACCTTTGACCTTACAGTGTCAAGGTCACCTCTGGTTATTCCAAAGGTTTATGAAAAGATGCTTGCTGTTAAGTCAGGCATACAAATTTCATCAAAGAAAACAAATTCAGGGCATTGAGCTACTAACGTTAGCTTGCCTTGACACACTTTAACATTCTATCTACCATCAAACACGGTGCCAAAAAGCAGTCCTACCAAACATAAAGATGAAGTACAAATGAAATGATTCAAACCAATTAATTATAAATGTCGATCTTGATAGAGTAACACACCTGTTGGATTGCTGGTTTTATTCTCGTCACCTTCTGTTATGGTTCCCAGAGACTGAGATCCCTCCTGCTGGCTGTTAACTGAGGCTAGTGCTACTGGTAACACAGCTCCTGTTTGGCAATAACAATAATTCTCAAAATTAATCCAAATCTACAGAACCTCTTTTTTTTTAAACTGAAATTCAGTCCTGCACTAGTTGGGTAGGACAGCAGTGTGTGGTTAGCAGATCAACACAAATTTAGAATTTAGCATCATGACTTGCAATGTGAAATTACGCAATTTCTGCAACAAACTTAAGCAGTTTACCTAGTGTGTGGACTTTGTC
Organism: Marthasterias glacialis; assembly: GCA_911728455.2. Taxonomy (NCBI): domain Eukaryota; kingdom Metazoa; phylum Echinodermata; class Asteroidea; order Forcipulatida; family Asteriidae; genus Marthasterias; species Marthasterias glacialis. The sequence goes on along the minus strand of OU452221.1, from coordinate 1,155,709 downwards.
TTTCAAAAGATCTGCCTGTGGCCGTGTCCGAATTAATGGCTTCAGCAGTGGCTGTGGCTGGATAGTCCTATTCTTATCACTGCAGCCAACAGCCATAGCCAGAGCCACAAGTTTGATCAAGGACCAATGGTTAACCAGTGGTTGGTTAGTGATGTACATAGTGCACACACACTGAAGTTGAAGTGAGAATGGCTCTAGTCATTTCATGTCAACGCGACCACGAGAAAATGGCAAAATCATTGTTATAATTTAACTGGTCCCCTCTGCACTGTGCTATTAAAACAGTTATTGGTAACCAGTGATGCCGCCACGCCCAGTAGGCTGGTACTGAATAGTCAACTAGCTTAGTCCAACCATCGTCGACTAGACAGAGATCGGGCTAGATCGGACAATAGTTCTTGTGCGAACTGGCCCCTGTTGAAGCTTATCGGTATGGTATCCTGACTTGACTATAATAGTTTACTTAGTTTTTGTACTTGGTCTTTCAAAAGCTCAGACTAAGTCTTTTAGTCTGTCGCAGGATTATCAGTATGGTATCCTGACTTAACTAGTGTGCTTTACCTAGTTTTTGGACTTGCTCTTTCTCTAACTCAGTCACAGCCTCATTAGCCTCTTCAAGGGTGGAGTAGATTACCAGTTTAGGCCTCAATGTCTCAAGGGTGTCTGCCAAGGCGTTGTCTACATCAAGGGGAAAGGGGTGGAGCTGAGGATTCCAAACTGGGAGGCTGCGCTTATACATGATGTATTGCTATAAACAGAGGGAGAAAAATCTCATAAACCAATAAAAATAACAAATAATGAAAGGGCCATCGACCTACTCATTTATGAAAGGGGCGATATGATCTGTATGAAATTATAGGACAATTCAAACAAAGCAGTCTTCATTAGAAAAACAACCATCAAGGTTTAGTAAAAGATACATAAAGTTTTTCCTTGGTAACCTACCTGAAAGTACACTAGAAAGCAGTCCAGTTTCTTCTTGCTGGTACCTCGGTCAAAGAACTGTCCGCATGTATCAAGGAGGGTACAGACTAACCTGAGACGGAACAGATGCTCATGGGGATCCAGGGGATTGTAAGCACCTGAGATGGATGAGAAAAGATGAAGAGTATAAACATCTAAATCACCATGACAAGGCAACCTTGTTTAGAATAGTACCCTGTTTACCCAAAATAACTAATAATTGTGGCATGTTGTAGCCGAGTGGATAAGCACACCGGACTCAACCTCTGGTGTTTCTGATCAGCAGAGTGTGGGTTCAAGTCCCGGTCTTGACACTTGTGTCCTTAAGCAAGACACTTCACCATTATTGCTTCATACTTTGGATGGGACGTAAAGCCGCAGGTCCTGTGTGCTGTGTAATGCATGTAAAAGAACGTAGTACACTTATCGTTAAGAAAAGGGGTTTACTTCAGTGTTTTCTGGTATGGTTGGCTGCAGATTGCGCCACAGCACCTTGTAAACCATTACATGGTGCTATGTAAATGAATGGGTCTTATATTTTGAACATATCTCCACATACCTTGTACAAAAACAATGAGCAATTTGAGACGCACTCAGATGTGATAAAGTGCTATATAAAAACTGCACATTTTTATTATTAGAATTTTGATGTTAACTGGGAAATGACAATTGAGTATTCAAGCCTCAGTTTCATGATATTGCTTTAAACAAAAGAAAAGAAAGATGGCTCCATCAATTACAAAGATCAATTCACAAAACCACTCTAATGGACTTAATAGAAAAACAGTGCAAAGTGATCATTTGCATCACAAAAATTCGCTTCGCATTCAAGTTCGCGTGAAGTATGAACCGACTTGAAGAAATAACATCTGGTACGAATCCTAAGAGCAACAACTCCTCACCATCTAAGGTGATCCCAAAGCGAATCGTCGAGTACAACGTCTTGAAGATTACCGATGACTCTACCATACGATAGTTGTAAAGTTCACCCAGAAACTTCACCATGGAAACACGACGCTGATTGTACTTTGCGTGGTTGATCTGTGACAAGAAAAAAGTGTGTTGAGTTCTTACATTTTTAGGTAGTCTGTTTTGAAAGATTGTCAAAAGATGGTTGCTGTGGACTTGAAAGAAATATCACTTAGGTCGTAACACACACTGTATATAAAGACAACAATAATAACAATGTGAAATTTTCACGAGGAATTAAATTTGTATTGCTACAAGTTATTCGGATAAATAATTCCATTTGAAATGCTAGCATCTGAAGACAACTGTTCTTTGTCCTTAAAATTTTGTCCAAGAAAATTCACCCTGCAAGGCAACTACTGTAAAGACTTTTTATATCACAGAGTACACAAAGTTGTGTTATAAACTCTCCTCTAAATTAGTTGAGTATTAACCTTTTTAGGTAATCTGGTAAAGTTTGTTTTGAAAGTTTGTCAAAGAATGTTTGAACTTTGAAAGTCGTCAATTAAAGGACATGTAAAATGGAGTTTTCATTGATTACAGATTAAGAAATGTATTTTTGAAGTGCAAATACACCTTATCAAAACTAAAAGTCAGTGCCCACCTCCATGCCGATTCTGACATCTTCTAAGACAGCATCTACAACCTGTATACCCACATCATCATGATAGGGTACCAGACCAGCCAGTAAGCTAGCAACACAGTGCACATGATTGTATTTCACATTCCACACATTGCTCAGACACTTAGTGATGTACATCTTGATCTGAATGGAAATAAAAGACAATTTAACGTCAGAAATCTATCGGAATTAATTGTACCATTGAACCCAAAGGTACAGTATGAATACTTTGTTAAATTCCAGTAATAATACCATAACCCGAGGAAATTATTCTGATAAAATTATCACAAACATATTTCAATATTTATTCATTCCAGTAAATACATTTAAAAACCACTGAAAAGTTTCAAATGAGATCCAGAGAAGAGAGTCGAGAAAATAATTGTCCCAAAATTCTGCAGAACTTTAAATGGACACAAAAATGTATGAAGTGGACAAGTGTAGAAAGAATATTACAAAATAAGTAAATTAAATTGATTTTACAATGTACCTATATGTGATATACATTTGATAGTAGAAACATAAATGATTTTTTACAATTTACACCGTTCTCAAAGTAAACTGAATAATTTTCATAATATGGGAGAAATTCCTGGATGCTTGGTGGCAGCTGACCTACCGAGTAAATCCCATTGTTCTCGGAAATTATCTTTTCAATAAAGCAGGATAAAACAATAGGATGAAACAAACACAACAGGTAGTTTTTGAGATCAGAAGTTGAGTTCAAGTTTTTACCTCCAGATTGTTCCAGTCCATCTTACGTAGTTGCTTCAGGACTTTTTCCGTGGTCGTCTTAGACAGATCTCGATAGATGAGCTTGCGAATATACTCATGTAAAATTGGTCGCTCTTTCTTCTCTGCCTGATCATTGTGTCGAATAAAAAAAAAAACAAAAAAAAAAACAGGTGATTTACAAAATGACAACAATTTATATAGTACTCTTTTCTGTTACTTTAGTGATTTTTTTCATCTGGGATTTCGTTCTCAGCCCTGAAAGGTTAGATGGGGGAGGATGGGGGGAGAGTGGGGGTGGGGGTGGGGGTGGGGGTGGAGGCTTTATAATTACCTGTTTAACTTCAGGAGGGTTACAATAGAAGAATGTATTCTCAACCATCGTGCTGTGTCTCTCAATCAGATGTAACTTGTTCCTCTTTCTCATCATTAATACCTGAAAGAGAAATCAAAAATCTGAAATGCCACGTTCGTCATCCGTAAATTATTTCAGAAGTTAATTCTAACTCTAAATGTCCCAATTATATTCAGCCGATAAGCACCGATCTGCTTACTGGATTCAAATCTTGCTAAGTAGAAACAGGTTACTGAACCCAAAACCTTGTAACTTATGCTTTCCAAGTGTTCTTGTTAACCACTTTATGACGTTGTTTAAAAATTTTTGTTGTGCATCTGTGTGGTGTTATTTTTCAGCACTTTTCAGACCTTCCGAAGAAATTTTTGTTGTTGAAAATACCGTCACAATGATACCCTGACTAAACAAAGTATAGACAACAAATGTTTTCAAAAAATGCACCGTAATTTTTCCTTTTCTTTCAAGAAATTCTGGTGTGTCTTACAGTGAATAGGCTTGGCCGCAAGCCACGGCTAATAATCGGCCATGGTATGCTGGAATCTTGGACTTACCTCCCATATGCCGAATACAATGAAAAACAATGGTGGCAGCCTATCAATCTCTTGTAATCCTCGTTTTTACAACCAAAGGACGAAGGTCTTGAATCGGTTATTACACAATAACCCCCAGAAAAGGGATATTTCGAGCATGAATTCCAGTACCCTTTGTCCCTCTTTGTAAGGGGAAAATGAAGCATAACACAGTAGAGGCATGCCTGTGCACACTACACAATGGATTGTCAGGGGGCGTAATTATAAGTCAGCCAACAACTGATTGCAACCAAAAGAGGATGGTCCGAAGTTGTTCCGAGCAATCTTAAACATCCACCGTAAATCTGTTTGGAAAAGTTCGGCTGGAAAAAAGACATCATCCGCCGTGAATTTGTAAAGCAATATTTTCTTCTTTTCTGCAGATTGTTTTTATATATAGAAGAAGGTTGTATACAAACCAGTAGAGCTTTGGTGAGAAGATGCGAGTCTTGAGATCGGTAGAGGAAACGACCGCAGCTATCTAGCAGGTTACACACCATGTCAATGTTATGATGACGGAAATCCTGCAGCAGTATCTACAACAACAACAACAACAACAACAACAACAATATCAATCGCATGGGATGTCCCAGTACATCTTTATAACATTGAGGACATCAATGTCATGTTCCCTGACTACATGCTGACAAAGATAATACTCAATGTCATGACAGGCAAGGGTCCAGTCTATGCACCCTGCTGCCACTTGTCATTTTGGGAACAATGCTTTACAGATAAGAGAAGCAAAATCATAAACTTTCCCTAACATTTGGCATCATATAACTCGTCTTTCATAATATAAAGAAATATTCTTTGGAAATATGACATCTCACATTTTAATCGTAATTTTTATAACATGTTTTTGGCATAATATCAATAGATTATTTATGTCTCTTTATGCTTCCTGCCAGGTGACTTAAATCATTTGCCAGGACGATTCCAGGTACCAGACTTACCTTAACACACTGCAATGTGTCAGACTTGGGACACATCTTGAATTTAGTCAGCTCCCCTGTTCAATATCAAACACACATTGAGTAAACATCAATGCTATTTTACAAAACTCTTGTAATAGTAGTATAGGTCCTAAACCCTCCAATATTGAGACCACAGCAGCTGACAGCGGCTCGTTCATAAATGGCCACAGCGGCCGCAAATGGCTGCAAGTTTGACCAATTTCCACTCAACTAAAAAAGGTCAAAGTAATGTGTTATGTCCTCAGTGAACATTTTCCAACATTTCCCATGTTAACACACTATCTGCATTTCTAAAACAAAAACTTTTTTTTCTGAAACGAAATAAACTTTTGGTTTCAAATTATTTCCCCAGACATTTTCACTAAACAACTGCGTTTGTCGACAATATTAGCCATGCCTGGGTGTACGATGACGATGATACAGAAATGAGTGGTTCCTGAATGGGTAAAGGGTGTGGCTGATTGAAACAGTGCAAAGCTAATGATGATTTACAAGTCCACTTTGACTTGAGAATGTTTACCCGTTCATTCTTCCTGATAAACTCTGATACTTCAAGGCAATTGCTTTCTAGGCAAAAGCCACCTCCATGAGGGAAATATAAATTTCCTCTGGACTACTTTACACAGAGTCAAGAGGCATAACCAGGGTCAATTGACCATATTTTTGACGGCATGGGGGCACTTTTAACAGTGAATTTCCTTGCATCACAACTACAGTTTTATCTTATTTTGACTGCCTGTATGTTGTTTTCTTGTATCAATGGCCAAATAAATAATAATAACAACAACAATGAAAACCCCCAAGCTGTTTTACTTATTTGGCATCAGGTAAATTTGGTTCACACTCGCCCTCATACAGTAATAAATACCGCGCACTGTCTTAAGACATAAATCAATTTTCGATAATGTGGAATATTTCTTACCAATAAATCGGACCGTTTTGATTTTGGTCTCAATCATCATCTGGTCCTTCTTCCTCACCTTGTGAAGAAAAAAGAAAAAATAATAAAATAAATAAATACACTTATTACTTCTCAAATATTACAGCTTTCAGAAAAGAGACAAATGCTACTCTGTCCTCAAAGAAAAAGAAAAACAAACTTTAATAAAACTCTAATAAAATTTTGATAAAAATCAAAGATTCTGGAAAAAGTAGGGTTTGAAACTTTGCATGATAGAATTAGAATCTGTTAAGATTTGTTTTCTTTCTTGTCAATAAATGAACACTGAAATGAACAGTATTTAAATTCAAAAATCTGATCAAACTTTAATTTAATGTCAATAAAGTATAATTTATAATGTTAATTCTTTTGATAAAAATCACTGCTTCAATTACGTGATGAAAAAAACAAAAAGGAAAAAAAAAATTGATATTAAAGGAGTAAGACTTACATGCCATCTGAAGTCAGCTTTGAGTTTGTCAACAAGTTCAGTTCCGATGTCTGGCATACATGGATACAGTGTTGCGACCAAACGAGAGTAGAATGACAGAAGATCCAATCTAAATCAGAATTAAAGTGAATTAAATCAAAATCATTAATGTCATCTTCTTCTTCCTTGGCCCACCCACTTTGTTCTTCCTCCCATTAAAATCAATAACCAAGCAGAGGCTGGAAGGGGACATAGTCTGGTCTCTCCTTAGCATAATACCAATCAGTATTCACTGCATGTTTTGTATACTAGAAACAAGATCATGATGACATCAGCACGACAGGGTAAACGGAAATCTTAAAATTAAATTGCCGTTTTACCTGGTTCTGGGAACGTTAAATAATGCCTTGATGAGTTTACGCCTGTTGATCTTGGTGTTCAAATCCATACAGAACTCGACTGCAGCCTGTTATTAACACAAATATACCGGATATTAAGGACTTTGGAAAAGTATTTGAAGAAATAAAAATCCACATGGTTGGAGGAAACATAAAGTCTTCAATAAAAGGTGTAGAGTTTTGAGGCTTTGCAAGGTGGAGATACATATTTACTGAACTCTTACGGTATATCATGCCGATATGTGGCAGGGTGTACCCCCTCCTCCTCCTATTGTGTCTTTAATGTGTTCTGAAAATCTCTGGAATTCTTTTTGAGGATTTTATGGGGGGGTGCTTCTGTACAACAGGGGAAGAGTGTAAGAAAAAACTTTTGCTAGCAAACTTGCAGGTACAACCATGTGTTTAAATCTCTTTTGTGAGGAGTGTTGGCTCTGAAAAGAGCCGGAGTGGTCTGGACGTTTCGATCAGTATGCTTTGATCGTCTTCAGGAGAAGATCAGAAGACGTTTTCGATCAGAGCATACTGATCGAAACGTCCAGACCACTCCTCACAAAAGAGATTTAAACACATGGTTGTACCCGCAAGTTTACCAGCAATAGTTCATTCTTAGTCTCCTACACCATACAAAGCTTCAAACATCACTTAGGGGAAGAGTGTGTTAGAGAATAGGAATCTTTTTTTTTGGGGGGGGGGCGGGGGGGGGGGGGCTTCCCTCTGCCACATATCGGTCTTGGTATAACATCATGTAATAGTCTCTTCTGGGAAGAATTGGTGGCTCCAGAGGTGGTGTCAAGCATTTAAGGCACCTTCTATCCTCGTTACGTTTCTGAACAGGCCTTCAACATGTACCAGAATAGATAGCTCTGAAAAGAGCAGATCAGTTTGTTCTTAACATGTTAATTTATTCTTTTGAGGTACACCATGTATTCATTTCTTCTAGGAAGAATTGCTAAGATTTAGTTGGTTTGCTCCTAACGTTTCAACTAGTGTTCTCAAGTCATTCTCAGGAGATCGTCAGGGTGATCATCAATACCTCTGGTACTGACCTTGTCTATGAAGTCTCTGTTAACACACTGTGGGAGACGCTGTAGGAAGGCATCCAGGAGAATCTTCTTGCTCATATTAGTCACTTTCTCATGCTCCTCTTCCTCTTCCTCCGTATCTATGGCAACGAGATGTAATCATATGTCATTTCATCTTAAAAGGCAAGTCTTGGCTATATTTTGGTGGACGGGCGGTCTAGTGCATCAGACTCAAGTTCTGATGGCTGAATCATCAGAGAGTGGGTTCGATTCCCGGTCATGACACTTGTGTCCAACTGTCCATGAGCAAGGCACTGAACCATAATTGCTTCTCTTAACCCAGGTGTATATAGGGGAACCTGTGAGAGCCGAGATAGTAGTGTGTTAGATTGACCCCTTAATGCTAATATAAGCAGCTTGGGGTTGTATGGAGTTGAGAAAGTTTGAGGAATGGTCTAAGTATGCCTGATGAACAGAAATATTAATGTTGTTAAGTGCCTTGATCTAGCCGCTAGGATATGCACGCTATATAAGAACCCAGTAGGATTATCATTACCGTGAAGCAAGGTCACAACAATACAGAGTAGGATGCAACTAACCGTCTTGATCAGGTTCTGTAGTCGACTCAACGTCTTCTACTATTATTTCCTCTTCTATGCTAGCTTCTTGCTCCTCGTTGGGCGCCATCTCTGCTGCTTCAGCTTCTTCGGTCGTTACTACCTCCGTATCATCCGTCTGCTCCAGAGCTTCAATATCTGCAAATAGGTGAGGATGGTTTCACCGATAACATTCAAGCTCGATAAATCTAAATATTTATTTGCGTTTTTAAAATAAACAATCTTCCACTAGAAAAAAGAAGCAAAAATGTTCATATTATGATTTTTAAGAGCCACACCAATTATTGCCTTTGCAACCAGCTATTAGCCCACATAGCAGGCTCCAGGATTTGATAGAGCTTGTTCCGTCTTCCAGAGCTTTACCTGACTGTAACATTTTTTGGTGCCCCCCTGAACAAAGATATTGACTATCAATTGTATTATACCTATACACTGATGTTATTAAAGGCAAAGTATACCTTTGGTTTTTGAAACCGCACATTTGCCTCAATGCTATATAATTGTAGATATATGCCATAAAACTAAACCTGTGTAAATTTAATTTCAAAAGGTGGCAGCGTTTTTGAGATATCACCCAAAATCTGGAGTGGTTGTGTTCACACAGAAGAAGTATCCGTCACTGGAATACACATTCTGAGAAGTGTTACGGCCATAACGCTTCTCAGATTCAAATTTTTGGGGTTAAAAAGTGATGTATTTTTCCATAACTGCAATACTTCGAAGTGAAACGTTTCTCAAAATGTATTATACTATCCAAAGCTGCTGTACTTCTTACCACGTGAGTTATTATTGCCATAAATTTTCAGAGTCATTACTAAACGTATACAGACCCTTTAAGCACTGTGTGCTCAGATATATTGACATAACAGGGCTAGTTAGCTCAGTTGGTAGAGAACGGTCGCAGGTTCAAATCCCGCTCTAGTCGATTCTTTGTGCAAACACTTGACCACTTTATAAGAAATGGGGAGGAGAAGAAGCAGAGGGCTTACCTTCTCCTAGTTTAGCAAACTCTTCTTTTTTCTCCTCAGGGGATCCTCTCTTCTCGCTGTCTTTGAATAAAATCTACAAGAAAAAGAAAATCAACAATGAGTAGAAACTGGGCCAATTATCTTCATTTATAATCTGCTTAATCACATAAAATAAACGCCTTCAATGGATGAGCGCTTGAATGTTCACCCTCAGGCTACTGGTTCACATCCCACAGTGTAGTCCCCATGATGTGTATGAAGAGGACCAAATGAAAAAGGCCATGATGAAAAGACTTGGAAATACACCCAATGTTACTGGTTCACATCCTACTACGTATTCACTCATAATGTATAGTAAAGATTGCCATATGTAAAGTTCCGATTGAAGAGCACTTGAATGTTAACCCTGAGGTCACTGGTTCACATCCCACAACGTAGCCCTCATGTTGTACATTAATGAAAAACACCAATGGAAGAATACTTGGAAATACACTCTGATGTTACTGGTTCACATCCCACAATGTAGTTCTTATCATGTATATTAAGTGGACCAAATAAAAAACACTTATGGAAGAATACTTGGAACTACACTCTGATGTTATTGGTTCACATCCCACTTTCCACTGACATCCATATGTTAACATACCCCAGGCACCATTGTTCTTAGATCAATCAGATTCTCATGGAATGTCCTTGTGTCTTCATCTTCCCACAGAGATGTCTCAAAATCAAACTCCGTTTTTGACTGGTCGGCACTCAGGAATTCCAGGGCCATCATTTCCCGTTCCTCTTGGCTGATTTCTGTCAAATCAATCAAATTAATCACTTTTGAGTCCGTCGGTGGGGGGCAACTCAACAATTTATTTTGGAGGCTTTACCTACATACAAGGCCAGTCAAGGAAAAAATTAAAAAATAACAAATCCCGCGCGACCGACCCCTTCAAATATTTTTACAGGAGGGCAACTCAACATTTTTTTTTTACAAGTGTGTACTGTGTATATGCATTCACCAAGTGATATCATTGAAAGCTGGCATAATTTATCTGTCATACAAAACCAAAGTGGATGATATTGAATGGTCAGACAGTAGGAGGGTTGACTGTATACTGTGTAGATGCATTCACCACATGATACCATAGTGCAGGCTGGCGTAGTTCTGTCATTCAAAACCACAGTGGAGGATGTTGAATGTTGAAAAGAAGGTTTAAAATACGTCTTTCTTTGCAATAACTCGATATAAAGAAACAATGTATTACCTGCTTCAGGAAGGTCTGGCATGACTTCATCAATTAAGTCCTGAAGAAGAAAGATGAACAATAGTTACTTACAAATGTCAATCGGAGAACAAAGATTTGACCAAGATTGAAATGGTCTCATTTTTCTTTCTTCGAAATATACATTCTTTGTGCCAGCAAATTGAGAATCATTTCATGGTAAGTAATTTTTGGGAATTTTTTGATCAATCTGAAACCAAATGAAAGTACTAAAGTTTGAATAATTGTTATCCTTGGATACTCTGTGAGTGTTTTCCTTTTATGATGTCAACTTTTCCTGTTTCAACTTACAGCATAATGAGACGTGTTAACCAGGAGCTTCTGATAGGAAGATTGAATCTCATTGTAACGCTTCCGCCTCTCTTCGCTCAGCTCTCCCTTCGTCTTAAAAATCACAAAAATAAATAAGTTATAAACAATCAGAATGTTGATGTACACAGCCCCAACCATAATATACATTTTTTTGCTGTCCATGGATCCACGTTATGAACAACAATGCTCGTCCGAACTTTATATGAATAATTTTATTGGCAGACTGAACCTTTTGGTTGTAGGAACATTTCTCTCATAGTCCTCCTCAGTCTGGCCTTCTCCACAGCTACATTATCGTTTTTAAGTATTACATTTTTTCTCTTAGGGATTTAAAAAAATTCTTCTACATTTCATTGTGCAATTTATTGCATTTTGTGGAGTGAAATTAATTAATAATAATAATATTGATAACAGTTTGAAAACCACTGATGTAACAGTTATCTCAATATTATTTATAAATCAATTATTCAGCGCTGTGTCAATGTAGAATAAAAAGTACTTGAGTTTGTCAAATACAAGATCTGCACAGAGTTACTCAATACTTCTCTGTATTTCATTTAGTGTCTTCAGAACAAAACATGCACTTTTTTTGCTGAGCACAGATGCATTTAAGAAGTCTCCATGAGTCAATAATCTACTCCACTTTGTTCTTGGTATTCCATTAAAAAGGGGAAAGGGTAAGGGGAGACTGCTTGATAATTCTCACTTGTAGTATTCGGCGATTCTGTTTCTCCACACTCTGTAATTCCCGATGTTCCTTCAGTAGATGCTTAGTCAGAGACTGGTAATGTTCCTTAAGGAGCGCTTTGTAGGCTTTCTTCCGCTGGGCGGAGAATATCTCACTCACTGGGAGGGTCAAGTTGAATTTCTCAGCCAGGAGTCTGGTGAAACAATGGCATGGAATACCCAAATAATGAAGAGGTGATCATTGTGAGGTGCTTCTAAATCACCTCCATGACCTTAGGTCAGAGTTCAAAGTTAGATAATTACTAGGGACTTCGCTCTAGACTTTTGACAACATAAAGCCTTTCTCTTGGTTTTCTTAAACAACTTCCAGGGTCTTTAAGCTGGCCGAGATTTTTTACAATCAATGTTCGTAGACGTGACTTAATATTCATATCTATGACCCCTCCTTCTCTTTCATGTGTTCAACCCCCTTTATTGACCTTTGACCTACCTGTTCCTGCGAGGTACTATCCCAGCGAAGTCTTCTCCGCAGTGTTTCAAGAAGCTGCTTATGATGGAGATATGGGTGTGGTTTTCTTTATCCGCCTTGAGGACAGTTGATAGCATGGTGTTGAGGGGAGGAAGACCCTCTTTCTCGGTGAACACTCCCGCTACAATCAACTAAATAATCAAACACATAGAACTCATTTCCGACATTTTCCAGTGGTTCCACAAAAACTTAATGTATTGACCTGTCCTTATCTGTAAGTCGTTGTTTTGAAGTGTTGTCATGTTCTCTAGAGAAATGTTTGAAAGCTACGCTTCACCTTTTTCCTACATGTTGACATAATATCTTTTTTATTTACAGTGAATTCTCCTGCTCTTAATGTAACCTTTATTATATACATACATACTGTAAACCTGTTATATTTATCGTTTTATTGCTGCTAAAAACAACTGTTTACATCTTCCTTATACATTTATGAACTGTCATTGAGGATATCACTGTGAAATAAATGTCTTATTTGAATTGAATTGAATTGAATTGAACTTATTGGTTTGTTTTCCACATTAAACAAAACTACCATTACACCTTTGAACTCTCTATTACATGCTATTAAGGCATTTCTATTTTGGAAGTTTTGAAATTTTCCCTCCTTGACAGAAAAGAAACATGGTCATCATCATAATCATAGAGGTGGTTTTACAATATTATCAGCTGTTATTTGTAATTTTTACCCATACACCGATGTGTGTTAAGCACTGTATACTCAGTACTTTCACCGATGTGTGTTAAGCACTGTATACTCAGTACTTTCCGGAGTCCTATGAAAAAATTCACAGACATTTTTAGTAAACAGTGCTTAACACACATCGGTGTATGGCAAAAATTACAAATAATATTCTTTATCCCCGATGAAAAATTAACATCTATTATAATTATCAGTTGATTCTCTCCATTCTTTACTCACCTCTGCTAAGAAACGCAGCTCTACTCGCATCCTGCTGTCAAATAAGACCTAGGAAAAACAATTTAGAAAGAGTTTCAAAACTGAAAGTAAAACTGAAGTTTTAACAATTTAAAACTGAATTCAAACCAATTTTTGGATAACTGTCATGGGCGTAAATACCAGGGGTGGGGGGATATATCCCCCCCACTTTTTGTCCAGGGGGGATGAACCATAGGATCATCCCCCCGCAGATTGTTGGTCCTTGAAAGAAAAATTGGTGGCTTTCACTGAAAAAGATCCCGATAGCTTAGTAAATGAATAAAACATTTCTACAAATCCCAATCGAGACAACACCCACGTCTGTAACACGCCCGTACACGCCCACCTGTACGTGCAAATAGTGCATGACGGTCATTTACACGACCGTTACGGAACTTAACTATACCCACCAAACAGCCCCGCTGTGACAAGTTAAGGTTTGTCCCTTAGTGAACAGGAATCTTTATTTAATATCCAGGATTTAAAAAAAAAAAAAAAAAGGAAAAAAACCCGGGCCAAGGAGCCACTCAAAGTGTGGGCTACAAGGAAAATAAAGAAACTTTAATGAGAGAGAAGGTATCTGTTCACATTCCTCATATACTGGAATAGATTGTAAGATGGTGGAAAACAAGATATGGGTAGGGAGTTCCAAAGTTCAGCAATACGAGGGAAACAAGCCAACAGAATGGCTCACTATACTGGCCTTTGGAACAGGTACAGTGAAGGGATGAGATGATGTGGCAAAGCGTGTGTTTGTGATTAAAGGTGCGTACAGAAGGGACAATGAGTGAGAGACCTTCTGCAGATATCCCCCAAAAAGTACCTGTAGAAGAGACCTAAGGAGGAGATAGCGAGTCTAACAGATATAAAATGTGTAGTTTTCATACCGGTTCTTTCTTCGTCTCCTTGGACTCGTCTTTCTTAGCCTGTGCTGGGTGACATTTCTGTATAGCCTGCTGAAGATGAGATGCAAACTCAGCGTAACGCTGATGCATCAGGGAACAAATGTGCACTGCACAGCCGATGTCGGCCATCTTGAACTTGGACTCTACGATAGCCGTGGCCACTTCACCGACATACTTGGTCAAGTTGAGACTGTTAAACTCGGCAGTTAGGGATTCACGCTGTTGTTCAGTCATCGTTTTCTGCAGAGAAAATGACAGTTTCATGATGAGAATTCTTTTTCCCTTCTAAAATGCCACGTCACTAAAAATGTGTTTTGCGAAAATCCCCATACATCCAGTTGGACTTACATAGTAAATGTTTCAAACCATGCATTTAAGCTTTATTTTAAGTAGACCACCAGGCTAGAAAAACGTGGTTTTTCACTTGCCCACAGGAAATTTTCGTTGCCAAGATTCTAAATACATACTCTCATAACTTTCAGATGTAATAATATTAGCTATCACGACTGAGAGTTAAATTCCCAAACCCCAATGAAACTGAAATTGTTTTAGTATTATTCACATCTGAAAAAAAAAATTAAATAAGAACAATTTAAACTGGTGAGATTGAATATTTGTCAGTAGCCTACTGGGCAAGTTAAGAAGTGGTTTACAGCTGTTCAAGAGTGAATTTCTGACAAAATTTGTTCCCTCATTGGCTTGACTCCTGGATACATTTCTTGCCTCATTCATGCTACCTCAGTCACAAGTCCTGCTCTATCATAATCTAGAGTTCCAAAACGTGTTGAGCCTTGTTCTAAAAGAAGTTGGGGGGGGGGGGGACAGGCCATTTGCTAGAGCTGCTCCCCATTTTGTGGAATTCGTTACCACTGCACATTCAATCATCTAGTTCCCTAAGTACTTTTAAATCTAAACTCAAAACATATTTAATGTCTCTAGCCTTTTCACGCTCACCGTAACTGCATTTTCATTGTCATTTTCCATGTGTGTATTTGTTAGTTTTTGTAAAGGTATTTGGTATTGTATTCATGTAAGCACCTTGGAGCACCCTTTGATTGGATATGTGTACCTTATAAGTTCTGCTATTATTGTTATTAAATTATAAGCCAACAGCATTTTCTACAACGCATGTGTTGTAGTGTGTTATGGCCAAGTGGTCAAGAGCGACGGACTCAAGATCTGGTGGTCAAGTCATCGGGGTGTGGGTTCGAACCCCCGGTCATGACACTTGTGTCCTTGAGCAAGATGCTTTACTATAATTGCTTCTCTTCACCCAGGGGTATAAATGAGTACCTGCGAGGGTAGAGGTTGATATTGTGTTTGAAAAAGCCACAGCAGCTCGGGCTGTATACTTCCCAGGGAGCTGAGAAAGATTACAGGAATGTTATTAGCTAAATGACCAGGGCACTAATGTAAAGCGCATTGAGACCTTATTGTGAAATGCGCTATATAAGAACTAGATATTATTATTAGAAAATTTACGCTGGACTAGTCTTAAGAGTTTTGATTCTATAACTATTGTCAGTTGTAAGTGTTGTCGATCTTTGTCAGAAAGGTTTTTAATAAAGGCTAGATGACAACACAACACAGTACACACAAACAAGTCTCCCTCTCCATTGTTCATCCCTTGCATCTTCTGACTGCTTTCTGCCTCTCTCTTTTCACTTTTTTCCACTTGACTGCCTTTGTTACTCCAGTATACTTGTATGTGTGTGTGTTGTGCTGTCATTTAGCCTTTGAGAAAGACTCTGCTAGGGTCAAAACATGCGGACATTAACAATTTTTTTGCATTTATACAACAGGTCATTTTGGTTGGTAAGCAGTTTGCAACAGCTAATTTTATTGCTTCAGGTTTTAATAAAAGAAAACCTTTGTGATGGAATCGTTTATTCCTCCTAAAACACTCACCAGCTTTCTGACAAACGCAGAGTTCTTTTTCATACTTGAATCCAGTTTCACAAAGAAGGAGTCATCTGGCCTCTCAGCTAAACATAAAAGACAACAAATAAATTTTAACATTTAATTATTACTTCTCTGTTGTCATGAAATCTAGGGTTTAGTTTTTCAGCCTGATTAAACAAAAAGTGGCTGGATAGCTAAGTTGGTAGCGCGTTTGGTACATTAAGCCGGTGGTGGCAGGTTCAAATCCCTCTCCAGTCAATTTTTCTTTGTTCACCCCAAAATTGAATTAAACAGTTACCCAGTCAGTTTCCCTTGAGGTTTATTGCTTGATATAAAACAAAGTCAGAGATATTCTGTGCAATGACGTCAAGGGGAAAAAACAGTATACACACAAAGGAAAACGTTGTTCTTTGACTGTTTCATTATTTTTCCAGCTTTACTTTTTTGAGACAAGGTTAACAGTGACGCACATTATGTTAATTCACAAAAACATTCCCTGAATCAATTTTTTGGCTCCATTTAATCACCCAGTTAACAATTTTGATTGATTTTTAATTAAGTTTCAAGAGAAACCACTGCAAATTTGGTAGTTTTGAAAAACAAAGAAAGAAATCAATACTTTAATGACAAGAGAAAAAAAATACTTAAGAAACAAGATTTTTTCAAAAATAATACTTGTAATATATAAGTTTAAATTCAATACAAGACTACAATTAAATAAACAAGTATCTATTAGAAACACTTTTTTGTCAATCACTTTTTAAACAAATACATGGGAAGGAATAAAAGGAATAAAAGGGTGATATTTTATTTTATTTCGTTAACACTGTCAGTCACCAACAAAATTTGATTCAAAAGAAAATTCATTATACAAAATAAACAGCATAAATTTTGATTGATTGAGTTTACCTTCTTTATTGTAGTTCGAATTGTGTTCAGGAAGTAAAGGAAGTGAAAGAAAGTGAAAAGAGCAACACCGTGTTTAATAATGCAGTTAACAAAAAAGGAATGAACTAAACTGTAAAAAGGAAAAGAAGCAGACCAGTTTTATTTAATTTTCCCCCTTCTTTCTTTTATACACCTGCAAGTAATTTGATAATATTTCTGAGTATCTCTTTTTCTTTCTGTTTGGTTATGATGTAATTATTCCTGTGGATTTTTTTAAAAAGATGTATTCAAGTACTTCTTTAAAAGGAATATTCACTTCGAGATAAGGATTGAGGAGAGCAAGACACAGCTCAAGGAATCGCTCTAACTTCTACTATCCTAGTAATTACTTGTTTGCTACTTTGACAAACAGTCGGAAACTAAAAACAATGGAGTCCAGTAAGGCTATCATCACAGCGATCAACATCATCATCGCATTTTCAGCCATTCTAGGAAATGGCATGGTGATTGTTGTTATGACGATTAGACACAAACAGTTCAGCTCTCTTACAAATAAACTTATCCGCCATCAATCCATCATTGACTTCATTTCTGGTGTGGTGTTTTTCCTGCTGGAAGTGGTAGCTTTACGACTCACTTCATTGGTTTCAAAACTGGAAAAGAACATTCTCAGTGAGATAATGTGTCGATTTGTGATCCCTCACACTATCATCTTGCTTATAACAGTAGCTTCCACCTACAACATGGTGATCATTTCCCTGGAACGTTTTATGGCAACTTGCTATCCAGTCAAACATCGTAACTCCTTCACACATTTCAGAATCAAAGTTTGTATGGGTCTTTCCTGGACTTTTGGCTGCATACAAACAGTCCCTTCCCTTTTTGCAATGACTTTGGATCGAGCAGGAAATTGTAGATTCCAATCTGCTTTCGCCACGGCGCTGTTTACTTTGGGTTTATTAGTTGAATATCTTGTCCCAGTGACCGTCATGACATTTGCCTATGTTCGTATATTCATGGTTCTTCGAAGCAAACTGGCCGACGCTCAACAGCCAAGAAATGGTGTGCTCAGCAAGGCAAAGAGAAACGTCTTAGAGACAATGTTTATAACTGGGATCTTTTTTGTCGTTTGCTGGACTCCGATCGAGATGATGAGGTTTCTACTGAGTATAAACTTAATTGGCAGACCGATATCACAAGATACTTCAACAATTTTGACATCAATTGTTACATGTAACATGAGCGTGAATCCCATAATCTATTGCTTCAAATATGAACATTTCCGCAGACAACTTCTTCAACTTTTACGGAGTCGATTCCAGAGGAACCAAGTTCACACTGGAGCAGAGACTAATGCAGTGTCAATGTCCATGGACCCAATACAGCAACCTGCAACTACACAGGCCACACAAGACTAACAGTTTATATCTCTTCAAATGACTTTTCAAGATTGCTGTATGTAATTGTTGCATCGGGGATAAAGAATATTATTTTGGTTTTTACAGTAGCTTCATCTTCAGAGATTCCCAACCATCACTTAAATTACTCTTTATTGTTGATAAATCACATAAAATATCAATTAATGATCACCGTTTATGAGATGGATTGTCACCCTGAGATTTTACAAAGGTGAGTGGTATCCCCTTCCTATTTATAGGGAGGGCGTGTCTTGCATAAATAAATTTCTGCTTTCGATTGTGAATAAAAACAAATTGTGAAATCTATAAAATGGATTGTTGACCTGCTTTGTTTGTCATTATTCACTACCATAGGTATTCTTGATGCAGTTTATATTGCCACATAAATTCCAATGTGTCAAGGGCATGAAAGAAGAACCTAAAACCAAGATTGGAAAAAAATATGGCAGGCAGCAAATTTGATAAAACCATAAAAAAGTAGTGCACGGCAGATTTCATGATTTGATTATAAGACCAAAAAAAGGGAGAGACTCTTTTTTCAATTGCTTTCTGGGAATAGCATTTGAAATGGATCTACATGTAAGATGCTTTCATCTTCCGCATAACTTGAATGACTAATGGAAATTGACAACTAATGTAATTTGAAGGCCAACAAACTGCGCAACAAAAACACATCTCAAGAGAAATGAAACAATCTCCCTTCATCCAAACAGAGACATTGGCTAGAATTCCATTTCTTTGTTGTCATCTCCCCATCATCATCTCTCTGTCATCTCCTTTCCACCTGAGGAATAATTCCAGAATAATAACGTCTTGCTACAATGGAGTCTGGTGGAAGCATTCTGACTGCGATAAAAACCATCATCGCATTTTCAGCCATTCTAGGAAACAGCATAGTGATTGTTGTGATGACGATTAGACACAAACAGTTCAGCTCTTTCACAAATAAACTTATCCGCCATCAATCCATCATTGACTTCATTTCTGGTGTGGTGTTTTTCCTACTGGAAGTGGTATTTTTACGGCTCACGTCACTAACGATGAAAGTGGATCAAACATTTCTAGGAGAGTTGCTCTGCCGATTTGTGCTCTACGGTAATTTTCTCTTTGGTCTGACAGTCTCCTCCACCTACAACTTGGTGATCATTTCACTGGAACGTTTTATGGCTACTTGCCATCCAGTCAAACATCGTAACTCCTTCACGTATTTCAGAATCAAAGTTGCTATGGGTGTGGCCTGGACAATTGGTCTAACTTATTCAGTTCCTCCCGCTTTGGCAAAGTTTATTGACAGTGAAGGAAACTGTGCTGTGCATTTTCATTTGACGAACATGATATTTGTTTTGGGTATAACACTTGAATATCTCATCCCTGTAACACTCATGACATTTGCATATGTTCGCATATTCATCATTCTTCGACGCAAATTGGCCGATGCTCAACAGCAAAGAGGAGGTATCGTTGGAAAGGCTAAGCGAAATGTCCAGGAGACTATGTTGATCGCTGGGATTCTATTTGTAATATGCTGGACACCGATTCAAATATTTAGATTTCTTCTCGCAACCGAAATTATACATACCAAATATTTTTCGACGGACGCCCTTAAAGTTGTTACAGCTATCGTCATGTGTAACATGAGTGTGAATCCAATCATTTACTGCTTCAAGTACGAACATTTCCGCACTCAACTTCTTCAACTTTTACGGAGTCAATTCCGGAGGAACCAAGTTCGCGCTAGTGTGGAAACTAATGCAGCGTCAATATCAATTGACCCAATACAGCAAACTGGAACAATACAGGACTAAAGGTCACCCTTTTGTAACCTAAGTCCCCTTAACATTCACCTTTTCTTAACCAGTTGCCGACAGGAATCTCCCATTTGTTCCTGTCGAGCCTGACGGGATTATTTTCTCGGAATTGGTGGAATCATTTTTCTTTGACAGTACCGCTGGCACAAAGCAACCTTGACTTGACAAAGAATCTCTTTACAGCACCAGGATTTTTGTTTTCTCTATCGAGAAAGTGTCAAATACATGTATCATGAATTGCAAAACCTCTGCTGCGAACTACGGCATAGAATTGGTACTAAACCCGGAACCAAGGCTGGATCCCCGGTTCACTCTAACTTACCTCCATTGAGTTGAAATACAATGAATAAACAATGGTAGAAGCCTCTCGATGTCCCGTAATCCTCATCTTGGAACAAAAGGACAAAGGTCTGAAATCCGGGATTACACAATAACCCCCACATAATGGTCGAAAATTTGTGAAATATTTAAGACCATGTTTCCTCTTTGTGTGGGTGAAACGAAGTGTAAGACAGCGTGTGCGTGCTCTGTGCATGCTCAGTAGTGGATTGTCCTAGTGACCTTTGTTCCGGCATTCTGAATTTTACACAATGGCGTGTTCCAACATTACCCATTTGCTGGCTCAGAAAATATTTTCGGGTATACACAATATCCGGCTCCGGCTAGTTATCAAAGTCTTTGTTTCCAATTGTATCTTATTGGTATACAAGGAAATTGAACTAGCTTTATGTGTTTTGGATATAAAAAAGAATAAATTAGCAGCATCTGGACGTTTGGCACTCACTCTGAGAGCAGAAAAAAGAGGTCATAACTGCATAATGACGAGCTAAAATGTAAATTGTACGAGTGTGTCACAAACAAAACATCTACTGTACATGTACAAGACATTTCAAAACTTACACTGCAAAGTTAAAAAAAAAATTTTTTTTTTAAGATTAAATTTTTACTGGCGTGTGAAAGAGCTTTGATTTTTTACATCAATACCTTCCACTTCATTTGCTGCTGAACACATTTTTTCCACAATTAATTTGCAAGAACTACATTGCCACCTTTTCCAAACAGTGACCGCTACTCCTTAGTAAGGTTTTTAATTTAATCAGAAGATACAAGACAATTGTTATTTTGTCCTTGCTTTGAAAACAGCAATTCAATAAATAGGGAAAAAGGCCTAGCCACCAAATTTGGTTACTTTTTACTCGTTCACCAATCAAAACAATTTTTGACTTTTTCTTAAAAGGCGTGGCAAGTGACAGGGAAAACCACAGCTCAGAAAGCCGCTAAGCAGGAATTGTTGCTTATGCATAAACAAGCGGGGTACCAGTCACAATCAACATATGATACATATCATTTTGACTCATAACATGATTCTGCTTAGTGATTCTTTTTAGAATCTCAAATTGCTTTCAGAACGTGTGCAGTCTCACACCTTGACATTCGTCATAATGTCTAATGATGCAGTTACACAAGAAAAACCAGGACCACCTTTCTTTATTATTTCCATCTTGTAATTTCTGAGGCAGAGTCTGTTGCAAGTCTGTCTGCTGTTGTTTCAGCATAACTTGTCATTGTGTAACTTCACTTTGATAGGCCAACATCATCAACGCATCATCTACCATTTGCAAGGATCGGTGCTTTGGGCGTCTACATTCTATCGAAGCAGTACGCACTAAGTTGTTACTGTGCCTCTGGTGTATTATTTGAACTCAGCCTCCAGTTTTTTGTTTTCAAGATCCATTGAAAACTGAAAGGATGGAGTTTAGTACAATTCTAAAAGCAATCAACACCATCATCGCATTTTCGGCCATTCTAGGAAACGGCATGGTGATTGTTGTGATGACGATTAGACACAAAAAGTTCAGCTCTCTCACAAATAAACTTATCCGCCATCAATCGATTATTGACTTTATTTCTGGTGTGGTGTTTTTCCCGTTGGGAGTGGTATTTTTACAACACACTTTACGGACCGTTAAATTAGATCGAAACATCTATGGGGAGTTATTCTGCAGGTTTGTGATGTCTGAATTTTTGGTTGAGGCTTGCACTATAGCATCTACGTACAACTTGGTGATCATTTCACTGGAGCGTTTTATGGCTACTTGCTATCCAGTCAAACATCGTAACTCCTTCACACATTTCAGAATCAAAGTTGCTATGGGTGTGGCCTGGACCATTGGTTTCAGCTACGCACTGCTGAGTGCTGTGTCATTCAGTCTAGATACCGATGGAATGTGTGAATTCAATGTCCACTTAGCCACTATGACCCTTGTTATGAGTTTGGCAGTCTCATACCTGATTCCTGTCATGCTCATGATATTTGGGTACGTTCGTATATTCATTGTTCTTCAGAACAAACTAGCTGGTGCCCATCAGCAAAGAAATGCTGCCCTGGGTAAAGCTAAGCGAAACGTGTTAGAGACGATGCTGATTGCTGGCATCATGTTCATCATCTGCTGGACACCGTTACAATTGCTGATATTTCTGCTGACTGCCAGGATCATTGATTCGAAAGCATTGCCAAGTTATACCTTCAGCATTCTTCGAGCATTCATCATGTGCAACATGAGTGTGAATCCCATCATTTACTGCTTCAAATATGAACATTTCCGCACTCAACTTCTTCAACTTTTACGGAGTCGATTCCAGAGGAACCAAGTTCACGCTGGAGCAGAGACTAATGCAGTGTCAATGTCCATGGACCCAATACAGCAACCTGCAACTACACAGGCCACACAAGACTAACAGTTTATATTTCTTCAAACATGTCAAATGAGGTTTGTAATGTAAAGTGTCACTTTCAGATGACTGCATTGTCTTAATTTAAACACTGATAAGGTTTGTAGACAACTACATACAACAGTAACCTTCTTGTACATGTACCTGTGGTGTACTAGCCCATTCACAATGTGACTTTAATATATTACAAACTACTTGTTGATCACATTGCACACACTGTATGATGCTATTTGTCTGTGTTCAAAACTACAGCACTAAAACATGCAACAGTACATCGAGTATCGTTTCCGAGCAGTCTATTGCATCGGACTATAGTTCTGATGTGGGTTCGATACCCGGTCATGACACTGGTGTCTTTGAGCAAGGCACTTAAAACCATAATTGCTTCTCTTAACCCTGGTGTACAAACGGGAACCTGAGAGGGCTGAGACAGTATTGTGTTGGATGAACCCCTAAGCGCTAATTTAAGCAGCTTTGGGTTGTATGCTCCCCAGGGAGTTGAGAAAGTCTGAGGAATGGTCTAAGTATGCCTGATGAACAGGAATAGTAACGTTGCAAAGCGCCTTGATCTAGCTACTGGGATATGTGTGCTATATAAGAAGTATTATTATTTCAATTGTTATTATTTCAATTATTAACTGCGAATTATTTGTTTTGTAAATTATTGAAAAAAAATAGGAACTTGTCATCTGCAAACAAAAGGGAAAAGATAACTGCTTTGCCATGAACATGCATTTAACATGTGTAACTGTTTTTTATTTGAACAAGCACTAAGACATGTTAGAGATTTTATTTTTCTTCTGATTTGTCTTTATTGTTATTAAGTACACTTCGTTACTCAATGGAATAGACCGACCCATTAAGCCCCGCCTACAAACGTATTGACCAATCACAGCCTTGAAAATGCCACTGAAAGTCTGACATGTATAAAATCACATTAGAAAAGTAAACGAACCGCCGCCATTGTTCTGACACACAACAGCACACACACAACTAATAACTTTTGTTTTGTTTTAATTTGTTTGTATTTCCGGTGGTGCAAATCCCACAGCAGTGGTCCCTGTACAGTCGTGTAGAAGTGATTTAACAGTGTTCCTGTCTGCAATGTTCTTTGGAGTCAAAGCACTGCTCAAAAGGACAACAAAACTTAATCCATAAAGTTCACAGAAATAATGTATGTATGTGTATCCGATACATGTGTGTGGCCGCAACAGAACCACCGCTGTTATCGTGGCAAGAAAGTCACACCATGTGCTGTTGTTAGGCAATTGCTAAGATAGGCGGGGCTTAATGGATCGGTCTACTGAATGAAGCCTATATTCATCAGACTCAAAGTCAACATTTGAATACAATTTGTTTGTTTCTATTCAAGTGAGGTATTATTATTCAATTGAAAAACACAAGACAACTGGACTTGTCTGGTCATGAGTTTACTGGCCCGACGCTAATACCACTGGCCTCTGGCCTGAGGTCCAGTGTAAAACAAATTGGAGCCCTGATGATTTCATATCATGAAACTTGTTCAACAGCATTTTCCCCCCTTTCTTTCATTTTACTATTTTAACAGAAATCTAGCTTTGTTTAAAAAGAGCAGTGCCCTAGTAAAATGCATCCCAAGAGAGCCCCTACAAGAGACAGGTTATGAAAAAAAATTACAAAATTTGTTAATGGCCTCACGTTTCGACCCTAGCAGAGTCTTTCTCAAAGGCTAAATGACAACACAACACACACATACAAGTATACCAGAGTAACAAAAGCAGTCAAGTGGAAAGAAGTGAAAAGGGAGAGGTAGAAAGCAGTCTGAAGATGCAAGGGGTGAACAAAGAAGAGGGCGACAAGGGGGGGGGGGTTGTGGGGGAAAGAGTCTGGTTAAGCCACATTAGGTTAGAAACACAAAAGACAATATCAAAGGTGGAAAAAAAAGGAAAGGGGAAAAAATTAATTAGCCAACAAGACAGATGTAAAGAGGGGGGGGGACATCTGTGGAAAAAGGAGAGGGCAAAGACAAAATAAAATGAATAAAATTTGTTGGAGGAACGAAAAACATTTCCTTTTTAACATTTTTTTAAAATAATGTATTCCATTTTGTCTTCACCTGTCCTTGATTAGAGGCTAGGTAACCCCACCCCAAGTCCATTTACAAAGCAGGTATGCATCTGCAGTTCATCAAAAAAAAAGAGAGGAAAGTGCCAAGCACAGCAAGACTTTGTACTGTGTTTTTCAATTTTCAATGACACAGGTAAGAAACCCAAGATGAGGAAACCACAAACCAAGAAAATGACACCACTTTCTCATCCAATGTCTGAGTGTCAATTTATGCAATGATAAACATAAAAAAAATAAAACTCAAATATGGGGGAAATCTACAAGACTGCAGAATTCGTAGTTAATTTTTGTTACTGGACCACAATCTTTTATACCAGACTAATGTCAAAATGAGAAGAAAAAAAATCTTACCTACTTAGTTTAACATAAATAATAAATGTTTGTATTGGAACAAGCACTGAGAGACGATTTGTCTCATTTGTTTTGTAAATATACTTGGCTACTTAACAGAACTAAAAGCTATTTATCAGACTCAAATTCAACGTTTGAATATCATTTTGGTATTACACAGTGAGGTATTATTATTCCATTGAGCAATAAACTACAAATGAAATTGACTGGGTAATTTTTTAAAATCAATATTAGGTGGTCGCAGGCTCAAATCCCGCTCGAGTAAATTTTTCTTTCTTCACCCCGAAATTGATTTAAAAAAATTACTCAGTCAGTTTCACTTGTGGTTTATTGCTTGATATTTAAAAATAAAAGGCTGTATCACCCTTAAGGTAGATCCCTTAGACTGGTTCCCGGTCCCTACATCGTTTACGTTCTGACTGAATATAGGGACTGGTAGCGGGTAATGAAAATTAGCATATACCTGGCAGATTTCTGCCAGGTATATGCTAATTAGAATTAACATATAGGTCTAAGTAATCCCATAATGCAATGCGGCCTTTACACAAAACATGATGGGCACAGTGTCTCAGACTCTCCCATCGTGCAGATGGCTAACATCGTTAAGATGTTCTTCTAAAGTTAACTTGAATTTTGATGTTCGGTTGGTTCACTATACATGTGTGTCCGGGTGAAAGGTTACGATGCACACGTGTGCTAGCAGTGTCAAACAACAACATGCACACGTCACGAGCATAGCCAACGTCATCTCTAAAACTAGAAAATTATTACTGCGCCCGCGCAATAGAGGGCCTATCAAAAGTGCCATATTGGTACTAGCTACCGGTCCCTATATACAGACAGAAGAGAATGAGTCTACTAGATTCCTGTGCTGTCGCTTCCCAGGTTACATCCATAGAGCTAGCTCTATGGTTGTACCATAGTATCCAGTTGAATGGCTTTGACTGGCACCCCTCAAATAAAGATACTGACGAGATAGGGAGACCGCCAACATTAGGGTTGGATAGCTCAGTTGGTAGAGCGGTAGACCGGTGGTCGCAGGTTCAAATCCCACTCCAGTTAATTTTCTTTGATCACCCCAAAATTGATCATTAAATTGAAAAACATTAGACGGCCTGACTTGTCCAGTTATGACTTTACTAGCTTCGGGACTGTGACCCAAGTGCAAATTGAGAGACCTGTGCAGTATGTTTGATTATTTCAAATAAGGAGTTCCTGGGACAAAAATACAAATCAAATGCTGACGTCTTTCTTTCCCTTGGAAAACTCAAAATAAATAATAATAAAAAATAAATAAAGAAATGAGATCTACTTTCTCCTTCTGCAGTGAAAATTAAAGACATAAAAAGACACTGCATAGAATCTAATGGATTTTAATGAACACTAAATTCAATTTACCACTGTAATTTGTTTCACTGTAGATACAAAAACACATGTCAATTTCATTCCAAGTATTGAATAAAGTGAGCATCCTTCAACTATAACTTCTTTTATATTTTAAGATTTTGCATCTTCTTTCCAATTTCAAGTCGTATTCAAGTTTCTTGCAACATTTTTCAGTGTAGAATGTATACATATGTATCTGGTAAGAATTTTGGTGAAGATTGTCTGTAAAATTTGCTTTTGATACATGCTCTATAAGACTTCTTTAATTTTAGTTTTTGGATGAGTACAGTATTTTCATTCTGTTCTTCCAACTATCAAAAAACGTATCACAAAGGGATGATACTTTTGTATATCGTTGGTTTTTGGCAGAGTACATTCATTCCAATCTTCTAGTTTTCAAGAAACATCTCATAAAGGGATGGTACAATGTACATCAATGGTTATTGGAAGAGTACATTCATTCCAATCCTCTAGTTTTCAAGAAACATCTCATAAAGGGATGGTACAATGTACATTGGTTTCTGGAAGAGTATATTCACTTCAATCCTCTAGTTTTCAAGAAACATATCACAAAGAGATGATACGTTGTAATATTTGAAGAGTATACTCAATGAAAAATTCCATCTAAGTACAGTAGATGACACTGTATTCGTTTATTTAATTTTTGTACGCAGGCAACTTCTTTTAAGAAGTTGACATGTGGGTTACTCTAGAAGTAAAAGGGCCTAATTGTATGAATATCTTTGTGTTTAATTTTTTTTAAGTTAATCTTTCCAGTTTTAAATTGTGGGGATACATAGCGAGTTTAACTTAACTGAAAAACTAAAACAATCTTCTGTTGCATGTTCTCACATACAGTCAAAATATGTCATCAGTCACACCGTAACACTTCATCAAATTGGTGTACGGTGTCACACATGAAATCAGTAATTTTGTTGTGTCATAAATCTGCATGTTTTAATTAAAAGCGGTAAAATCAAAAGGTTTTATAAAAGTAACGTTTATAGTGATAATATATGAAAATCAGCCTTACTGGATGAAAGCATAAAAATGTTCATGGCACAAAAGAGTCAGGTTTCTTGCGTAACAGGGACACCAAATTAAACTGCCTCGATAATGTCTGAATTTCACAGAATAATAAGTGATGAACTTAGGAAAGTTTTATGGAAGTTAAATTAATATTAAGGAGGGGGGGCTATTTGGGTCACACCATAACGGGACATTTGATGGACATCGGTGTCTTGGTGACACATGAAATTTTTGGCTTTTACTTTTAGTCCTATAACCCACAAGTTTTCACTGAAAATGGCTGAATTACAGTACAGTATACCAAGAATTTTTACATACTGCATTTTGATATATTAATGAGACATTTTTAATGAAGACCTACTGATATATGGCAAAATGAGTCACAAATTTCACAAGTAACAGGACATGGTGTCTTTGGTAGAGTATGAGGGCCATTTCTTTATCTTAAAATGAAGACAACAAATCTGATTTGTGAACTTAAGTTTTACAATAATACGAAACAGCTATCCCACCATTTTAAATAACATAGGGTAAAGAAAGTATCTTATCATTAAAGATACGACACAATGTCCCACTTTGGGTCCCTAAAATATAGAAATACCCATGTATACTGTAGACAGACTTCAGTTTCTCAAAAACAAGTCAGGGTTGTTATCAACCACTTCATTAATTGCTAAGCCCCTTAGCCCCTTAGCCCCTCTATGAAAAGCCACACTGACAATACTTTAAAATTATTTAAAAGGTGGAGTTCAAAACATAAGGGGGGTGCTTAATTAAATTGTAGATCTCCATTACAATTTCTGATTAAAGCCACTACAATGAGATTTCCCATCGCAAGAACAAATTTTCAAGGGCACTATAATCTATATAAAAAAAACTGATTCAAGAAAAAGTTTAGTATAATTCTAGAAACATGGAATGAAATTAATCTAAAACCTTGACTACATTTCGCCCCCTCTCCACCCCCCTACAGTCTCTGATTTTATTTTCCATAAAGAATGGAAGATGAAAAAAAGGAGAACAAATGTGACAATCATTTTCAGTGGTAAATATGTATTTCTTAAAAAAGAATTTGTAGACACTGCATGACTATAAACTCGATTCTTCTCTAGAGATGTTCATTTCAAGTTTCTAATACAGAGTGAACAGACAGAAGACATCAAAGTGTGGAAAACAAACAAGTCACTGCTTTGTACTGTTTCAATCACAGATTGTTCATTGTTCCGACTTTACTTGGGACTTGAAACAATGGATCTCAGTAACATTACTCTCCTTGTCAATATCATCATCGCATTTTCAGCCATTCTAGGAAACGGCATGGTGATTGTTGTTATGATGATTAGACACAAACAGTTCAGCTCTCTCACAAATAAACTTATCCGCCATCAATCCATCATTGACTTCATTTCTGGGGCGGTGTTTTTCCTTCTGGAAGTAGTAGTTTTAGGTTTTATTTCACCAGGGATTCAAGTCGGACAAGGGTTTTTGGGTGAGATACTGTGCCGGTTCGTACGCTCCGGTTATTTTACCTTGAGTCTGACAGTCTCCTCCACCTACAACTTGGTGATCATTTCACTGGAACGTTTTATGGCTACTTGCTATCCAGTCAAACATCGTAACTCCTTCACGTACTTCAAGATCAAAGTTGCTATGGGTGTGGCCTGGACAATTGGTTTCATTTGCACAATGGCTTCACCTATGGTGATGTATGTTAACAACAAAGGAGAGTGTCACATGGATTACCGTTTCTTTAGTATCTTATTTTCATATAGTTTTCTCATTCATTATCTCATCCCTGTAACACTCATGACATTTGCATATGTTCGTATATTTATGGCTCTTCGACGCAAACTGGCCGATGCTCAACAGCAAAGAGACGGAGTCCTGGGTAAGGCTAAACGAAACGTCTTAGAGACAATGCTAATTGCTGGCATCTTGTTTTTCATCTGTTGGACACCGATGCAACTGCTAGGAATTCTCATGATTGCTGGAACTCTTGACAATGGAACAGTAAATGTGATGTTTCGGGTCTTTACAGCAATAGTCACATGTAACATGAGTGTCAACCCTGTCATTTATTGCTTCAAGTATAAACAATTTCGTGACCAACTTCTTCAACTTGTACGGAGCTGCTTCAATCGTAACAGAGTTCACACTGTCGAGTCTATATCCATGGAACAAGCACAGAAAACTGCAGTCACACAGGCTACACAAAACTAACTACAGAAATCTGATTGAAAAGAATTTCTTTCGGTGATAAGAATTTCTTTTTTGCCTATGCAACAGGAGCGTCTTGAAACCAAGACTACAGTGTTATATGAAAGTTTGTTGCATTGATCATTAAAAGTGTATATATCTGATGTAAGGAATTCATATATTTTATATTTTGCAAGACCTAAAGTCTTTCAATTGTCAAGTTATCTGTTTGTCAATTTAATAACTAGTTCTCATATAGTGTAATTTGCAACAATGTATCAATGCGATTTACAGTGCCCTGGTCATTGAGCCAATAACATTCCTGTAATCTTTGTCTGCTCCCTGAGGAGTGTATAGCCCTGAGATGCCATGGCGCTCTGAAGGCTTTTTCAAACACAATATCAACCCCTACCCTCTACCCATTTATACCACTAGGTGAAGAGAAGTAATTATAGTAAAGTATCTTGCTCAAGGACCAAAGTGTCATAACCGGGATTCGAACCCACACCCCCATGACTCAAAAGCTAGAACTTGAGTCCGGTGTGAAAGACTGCTCAGCCATGACATGCTACAGATTTTACATGCCCTTGACAATTTAAAGTCTCTAGGTCTCGTAAAATTCAAAACTTTTAACATGGATTCAAAAGAATTCCAAAGCCTTTATTTACTTTTTTTATCCTTTGCAATCCCTTCTCTTCTTCTATGATTCATGATTCAAGAATGAAATATGATGAAGAGGAGATTAACACAAGCCTTTTGTGACTTTCACTTAAGTGGCCTAGATTAATTTCAAGAATGTTTGAATTTCTTCAAATGGCATGTCTTAAATCTTGATTCTTCTCAAGAGACGTTCAAGTGGGCCATTTCAGAATTGACAGACTGACGGATCGTCAACAGACTTGAAATGTCAAGGGCACAAAAAACTACATGTAAGTAAAGACATTCAATACAAAAAGTTACTTTTAATCAATTTCTCTTTACATGGTAAAAAGGAATTCAAAAGCTCTTCTTCCCCACCCCCTTGAGGTTTCCGTTTTGTATGAAAAAAGAGGAGATACAACTGTGTCTCGTTGTGATTTTAAGTTAAGTGGTCCAGATCAGTATTTCAAGAATGTTTGAATATCTTTTCATGCCATACCTACATAGCTTCTTCTCCAGAGATGTTCGTTTTGAATTGACGATTCAGAGGCAATAGATCTTCAAACTGATCAATCCAACACTTGCTCTGCCGGGCCCAATTTCATAGAGCTGCTTAAGCACAAAAAGTACTGTAGGTGAGACAACAAAATTGTGCTTACCTGAATGAGGTTACCAGCCAAAATACCATGTCACCTGTACAATGCGTGACTGGTATCCTGCTTATTATCACTTAGCAGAAATGTTTTAAGCAATATTTTCTGCTTAGCAGCTCTATGAAATCGGGCCCTGTTCTGTTTCAATCATCGAACATTCATTGTTTCACACAATGATAGATACACAATGATTCAACAGTCTGGTGATGTAAATTAGTATACCCACTTACATGTTCTAATTTGCATTGTTAAAACTAGTTTAATATTTGGAAGAGTACATTCATTCCAATCCTCTAGTTATCAAGAAACATATCATAAAGGGATGATACAGCATTGGTTATTGGAAGAGTACATTCATTCCAATGCTCTAGTTTTCAAGAAACATATCATAAACAGATAAAGGGATGGTACAGCATTTGTTATTGGAAGAGTACATTCATTCCAACTCTCTAGTTTTCAAGAAACATATCATAAAGGGATGGTACATCATTGGTTATTGGAAGAGTACATTCATTCCAATGCTCAAGTTTTCAAGAAACAAATCATAAAGGGATGGTACAGCATTTGTTATTGGAAGAGTACATTCATTCCAACTCTCTAGTTTTCAAGAAACATATCATAAAGGGATGGTACATCATTGGTTATTGGAAGAGTACATTCATTCCAATCCTCTAGTTATCAAGAAACATATCATAAAGGGAAGGTACATCATTGGTTTCTGGAAGAGTAAATTTATTCCAATCCTCTAGTTTTCAAGAAACATACAGCATCATAAAGGGATGATTCATCATTGGTTTTTGGAAGAGTACTTTCATTCTAATGCTCTAGTTATCATGACCTCATTAAGGGATGGTACATCATTGGTTATTTGAAGAGTACATTCATTCAAATTATCTAGTTTTCAAGAAACACATCATAAAGGGATGGTACATCATTGGTTTTTGGAAGAGTACTTTCATTCTAATGCTCTAGTTTTTAAGAAACATCTCATAAAGGGATGGTACATCAATGGTTTTTGGAGGAGTACATTCATTTGAACCACAAGTTTTCAAAGTTTTCAATAACTCTAAGTAGATGACATCATCATGTTTATCTACGATACATGAAAGCTTTGATTCATTTCTTATGCACTGCATGCAACTTCTTTTAAATGATAATATTCAAACTTCAGTTACTAATTGAAAAGTCATGGTTGTTAAGGATTGTTTTTAACCACTTCAATGATTCAATTAGTAAGCTACATTAACAATACTGCACATCTCTTAAAAAGGAGGTGTTGAAAATTGAAAGGTGGTGCTCAATTTAAATGTTGGTCTCCAGTGTAGATTCTCCTTGAGACCACTCAGGTTCTGTCAAAATTGTCAACTAGCACAAGGAAACCTTCTAGCAACCATTCATTTCAAAAACAGATTTCAATAAATCTAATTCTTCTAGCATGGAATGAAATTAATTTAAAACCTTGGCAACGTGTTCCCCTCTAATGTTTCCAAATTTATTTTTTTATGAAAAATGACAGAGGTGGAAACTGAAAAGATAAAACGAGTTAAGTGTTCAAGATTTATTTAAAAACTGTTGGAAATTGTTGTCATGTTATGTCTATAAACTTTATCCTTCTCTAGAGATGTTCATTTAATTTCAAATTAAGGATTCAGAGCGGACATTATACAGAAGACTTCAAGCGTGAAAAACAAACTTGATTCTTCTCTAAACATGTTCATTTCAAGTTGAGAATTCAGAGCAGACAGACAGAAAACAGCAAATGTGGAAACAAGCAATTCATTGCTTTGTTCTGTTTCAATCATCAATTGTTCAATGTTCTGACTTTACTTGGGATTTGAAACAATGGATCTCGGTAACATATTCTCCTTGTCAACATCATCATCGCATTTTCAGCTCTGATAGGAAATGGAAGCTCTTGTAGGTAGAAATGAGTGATTTACTTTTTTTTTTATTATATTTTTGTTTTTATGGAAGTCGCCAGACACACAAGGCCAGTAAGCCACTCGAGGTGTGGGCTACAAATCAACTGTTTTTTCCAGGGGCCGTTGCCATCTACTCCTGGGGCTGAAACAGGGTAAAAACTAGAACTATCCTAGGACTACTAGGACCCATCCTCACTCTAACAAAACAAAATTCAACACCATCACAGTACTTCAACCCCCTAACTATTGGACTCTGATTATGGTGGTATGCCTGATCCAACGTAAAGCATGATCAGTTTACTAGTGCAGTCCCTTAGTCCAACAGAATCAAACAAAACATACAGTTGGATTTTGAAGGGTTGGGTTAACAAATAAATATATGTTTAAAGAATACTGTAATTGATGTTAAAACATGAACATGTAAAAGTGTATGGTGAAAAAAATTGGTGTTGGTTTACATACATAAGTAGAGGATCATGTGAAATGAATAATAACAGTGTGGTTGGAGTTTTAAAAAAATCAACTTAAAATTGTAACAATGTTCTTAATATCAAAATTGGAAATGTGTGAATCAATCTGTACTAACAGTATTTGTTATATAGATGTATCCATTAAGTTTACTGTATAAGTGGTTTTAAAGGGGCTGTGTCATTAGATTAAAGCAAGCCTGTGGATGTGCATGGAAAGACGAACTTTAACCCAGATACTGCACACTGAGGTCATAAGGGACAATCAGATATTTCCATCTTGTGTACAAGATACATTTCAATTCAAAACCCAAATTACTTGTCCTTTACAAGCCATTTATTCCCAATACGTTTAATATTTGTTTTATATTCCCATTAGTTCCACAGTGTTCTGTTATTTAGAGTTTCATTGATACCTTAAGTATTTTAACAAGGATGCATCTCAACTCTGAATAGTTAACCGATGTAAAGATATTATACCTTATAGATTTTGCGAGACCTCGAGATTTTGAATTGTTAAGGGCAACGATTCAACAAATGAAACTTATTAATGCTGTAATAAAAACAAATTAACCACTACAACTGAAATTAAAAAAAAAGATAAAACCATAAAAACTATAATTTCTGATGTTATGAATGGACACAATTTGTATTTTGCGACACCTTAAAACTTTGAATTATCAAGGGCATACAAGTAAAGTATCTGTTCATTAATTAAATGGCTTTATGCTGTGTTTTTCTGGTGTGTTGTTTGTGCCTTTGACAAAATTGAAACCTTTTAAAAAAAGGTAGAATAAGCAATTCTAAAACCTTGACTAACTTTCTTGGCAGTTTCCTGCTCTTCTATGAACAATGATTGATGAATATAAAGAGGAGACAAAAGCGTGTCTCTTCTTGACTTTCACTCATGTTTGAAGGTTTTTTTTGTGTTAAGTTTTTTTTCTCTTGCCTCTAGTATGTATTTCAGAATGGCATTCCAGAGTGGATGAAATGAGGCATGTCAACAGATTTGAACTGAATAAATGAAATGAAGTGAAATGAAGTGTTTTACATGGCATGTCTCTACATTTTATTCTTCTCAAGTGGGACATTTCAGAGTGGATGCAATGAGGCTTGCCAACAGACTGTCAAGGGCACAAAAATCTAAATAAAACCATTTAATTAAAAAATCTGATTATCTCTATATGGAATAAAAGGAATTCAAAACCCTCAGAATCATGTTATCCTTATATCTTCCTGTCTTCTTCTATGAAGAAGGTGAGATGAAAAAGAAGATAAAAACGTGTCACTTCCTGACTTTCACTTCAGTGGCCAAAATTTATTTCAAGAACGTTTGAATTTCTTTTCATGGCATGCCTATAAGAACTCGATTCTTATCTAGAGATGTTCATTTCAAGTTAACGATTCAGAGGCAATAGACCTAAAAACTCATCCAGGTAACAACTGCTTCATTCTGTTTCAATCATCGATCGTTCATTGTTCCGACTTTACTTGGGACTTGAAACAATGGATCTCAGTAGCAATATTCTCCTTGTCAATATCATCATCGTATTATCAGCTTTGATAGGAAATGGCATGGTGATTGTTGTTATGACGATTAGACGCACACAGTTCAGCTCTTTCACATGTAAACTTATCCGTCATCAATCCATCATTGACTTAATTTCTGCTGTGGTGTTTTTCCTGCTGCAAGTTATATTTATAGGTTTTATATCACCTGGGCTCCAAGTCAGACAAGATTATCTTGGTGAGATACAGTGCCGGTTAATAAACTCTAGTTTTTTTGTCTTGGGTATGACAGTCTCCTCCACCTACAACTTGGTGATCATTTCACTGGAACGTTTTATGGCTACTTGCTATCCAGTCAAACATCGTAACTCCTTCACACATTTCAGAATCAAAGTTGCTATGGGTGTGGCCTGGATAATTGGCTATACTAGCGCAGTTAGCGGACCTTTGATGACGTTCGTTGACAGTAATGGAAAGTGTGACTTGAACGACAAATTTGTGAATATCTCATTTTCATATAATTTCACTCTTAACTATCTCATCCCTGTAACAGTCATGACATTTGCATATGTTCGTATATTTATGGTTCTTCGACGCAAACTGGCCGATGCTCCACAGCAAAGAGACGGAGTCCTGAGTAAGGCTAAACGAAACGTCTTAGAGACAATGTTTATTGCTGGCATCTTTTTCTTCATCTGCTGGACACCGATGCAAGTGCTTGGATTCCTCATGGCAACTGGAACTGCTGACTTTCAAATGGTTTTTGACATTTTTCCTGTTCTTACAGCAATAGTCACATGTAACATGAGTGTCAACCCTGTCATTTATTGCTTCAAGTATAAACAATTTCGTGACCAACTTCTTCAACTTGTACGGAGCTGCTTCAATCGTAACAGAGTTCACACTGTCGAGTCTATATCCATGGAACAAACACAGCAATCTGCAGTCACACAGACTACACAAAACTAACAGTTTTCTCTTCATCAATTGAGAAACAAACTGTTTACTGATCAGTATATTGTTTTAGCACCAATCAGCCAATTTTCCTCCACAAACCCCTGTTAATTGTACTCGAATGTAGTAACTTTTGAACTGCTCCTACTGGCTCCTAACTACTGCCCAAATTAACAACTCATACATTCTGAGTTTGGTATGTATATATTTATTTATTGGTCTAAGTCGTACATTAATACGGTTGCCGTGGGCGGCCAGTGAGACCACCTGGATGAGTCCATTTTATCTGAGGGTGGTACTATTTTCAATGTTGTAAAAACACTGAATTACACTAGAGAGCATTCAGAAATAATTTTTTGTATTGTTAACTGCTTCAGCAATTTAAAGGGCCCATGAAGAGGTATTTTGTCACATTACATTTTTGTGGTTTAATATACAGTTTGAAATTAACAAAACATAACATTGACTATTTTGATGTGTTTTTTATGCGTTAATACACTGTAATTGAGCCCAAAAATGTGTGTCATTTGATTGCACAATGATTCATGACATAGACTGTGGTCAAACGTTTCAAAGACAGCTCTAGTGCTGAGTGGTCAACAATGCATTGTGTGTTATTGTCACACACATGGCCCTGGTCAGCCGGTCCACTGTCTACGTCACAGATTTTATGTTAATGAGGAAGGGTGGATCGGGCGCGGCAAACCCCTAATTTTAAAAATTGTTATTTCTACGGTAAATGCTTGCTTTCTGGATGTTGTTTCCAAACTATGAAACAAACATGTGGTAGAAATCCACTTCATATGATCACAGGAACTTGTGACGGACAAGATGTTTCAAAAATGACTTTTTAACTATTGATGATCAAGTTGTTTCATTAAATGTACATGTGGAATATTTTTGTCAAGCATTTTTTGCACCATTACCTTTTTGAGATATGGTGGACTCTATAGGAGTGCACTGTTTGGTTTGGGTGAATAAACACAAATTTACCCACACCTATTTGTGTCATAGTATTGTGTCCCCCACATCTCAAATTGGCTTATTGAATATGTTGGTCAAGATTGTTTGTGTTAGACATTAGTTGACAATGTGAGTTTGAGTAAAAAAACAAAAAAACAAAGATGTTATTTACAGGGTCTGACCCATCTCCCACACACAGGGTGTGTTTACCAGAATGTACTGTAATTCACTAAAGCGTAGATCGAAAGGAAGAAATTAGCTGATGATCCCAAACTCCTTTGAGTGATTTATTAGGATCTTTCCTAACTCTCAAAAAATTCAACACCATTATGGTAATTCAACAACAAATAGTTGAACTCTGATTATAGTGGTATGCCTGATCCCAGGCAAAGCATAGCCTAATCAGTTTACTAGTGCAGTCCTCAGTCCAACACCATTCAGTAACTCAACACCCAAACTGTTGGACTCTGGTTATGGTGGTATGCCTGATCCCATGTAAAGCATAATCAGTTTACTAGTGCAGTCCTCACTCCTCAGTCCAACACCATTCATTAACTCAACACCCAAACTGTTGGACTCTGATTATGGTGGTATGCCTGATCCCATGTAAAGCATAATCAGTTTACTATTGACCGTTCCGGGTTTGGCAACAAGCCCCGCCCAAACACCTTAGTTTGTGTACGTTTATGCGCACGTGTGACTGAGTTTGACCGAGGTCACGTGCCCAAATGGCATGATCCAATTGGTCAATGCGCTCAGTTTGATTGACAGACCGGAAGGGTCTATTGCAGTCCTCAGTCCAGCAGAATCAAACAAAACATGCAGTTGGATTTTGAAGGGTTGGGGATGGTTAGAGTAAATAGATAAAAACTGTTTAATTAAAGAATACAGTAATTGATTTTTATGTAAAGGTTCATTGTGAAACAATTTGGTGTTGGTTTACAGACAGATGTAGAGAGTCATGTGAAATGAATAAATAACAGTCTGGGTGTAGCTTAAGATTAAATCATCTTACAGTTGTAAATATATTCTTAGAATCAAAACAGGAAATCTGGCCATATATCCATCGTAAGACTGTACTGTATTTATTTTGTGATTAAAATGTTTGAATTTTGCACGCATCTATACTTAAGAGTAAGTTAGTAAAATCAGTATTTCTTGTCATTACTCTCTAGTCCCATGATCCTACCAGAGACTCAGAGGCTTTTGGGGTTCTGTGGGAATTTAAAAAAAGTTATAGATGTGGGTATTCTTAGTTCAGCTACTTTCCCAACATAGTATGAGTTCCATGATCCTCCTAGGGCCTCAGAGGCTTGTTGAGGTTCTGGGGGTATTTTAAAAGAGTTCTTGATTGGGGTATTCTTAGTTCAGCTACTTTCCCAACATAGTATGAGTTCCATGATCCTCCTAGGGCCTCAGAGGCTTGTTGAGGTTCTGGGGGTATTTTAAAAGAGTTCTTGATTGGGGTATTCTTAGTTCAGCTACTTTCCCAACATAGTATGAGTTCCATGATCCTCCTAGGGCCTCAGAGGCTTGTTGAGGTTCTGGGGGTATTTTAAAAGAGTTCTTGATTGGGGTATTCTTAGTTCAGCTACTTTCCCAACATAGTATGAGTTCCATGATCCTCCTAGGGCCTCAGAGGCTTTTTGGGGTTCTGGGGGTATTTTAAAAGAGTTCTTGATTGGGGTTTTCTTAGTTCAGCTACTTTCCCAACATAGAATGAGTTCCATGATCCTCCTAGGGCCTCAGAGGCTTTTTGGGGTTCTGGGGTATTTTAAAAGAGTTCTAGATGTGGGTATTCTTAGTTCAGCTACTCTTCCCAAATACTTTAGGAAATGTATATTTACGTACACGTATGTTACAGGGAATAAATATCTTGTTGTTAAGACATATGTGTGTATCTCCACTTCTTTTGAGACTTGGCATTTTTCTTACGAGAAACCTCGTACATACTTGCTGCAAATGCAAATACAAAGTAAACACCGATGCACAGATAGATGTAAGCATCTCTATTCTGAAAAAAAAATGCATAACCTGCGTAATTCCTTTGCTGCATACATTGTACAAACGGTGACAGCAAAGAAAAATGTTAGATTATATCAACCTGTTCATTACAGGCTAATTGATTGTTTCTTACCTGCTGCAGCCAGATTCTTGGCTCGTAGCATAATTTTAGCTTCTTTCCTCTGCACTGCTTCTGCCTCTATTTCAAATGCTTGTTTCTAAATTAAATGATTCAAAATTGTGAGGTTTGTTATGATCGAGCTTGGGGCTCACAATCCTTCAGAAAAGCATCAAAAACACTGAGAAAAGCACAGACAGAAATGTGTCTCACAGATGTGGTTTTTCATTTCAAGGAAACATGTGTTTTTTTCTTAGGGTAAAATATACGTCCATACCTCCTGTACTTGACATTGTTTATTTCTTAAAGAGCATCAAGAAGGCTAACTCCAAGGAAACAAAGGACTTGGCCTTCAGACAACACATCTTTGGCAAGACATATTTGGTTTATACGCTTTTCTTTTTAAACCAAGAAGTTTGTCCAGTAAAAAACAAGTAGTTTATTCAGTTGCACCAGATGACGTGTATACACATTATCTTTTCGAGTCTGCAAACGGTTGATGAGAGTTTTGTATTTTTGTGACATTCTACTATGGAGTGTGCACAAAGGATGCACTCACCGTTTAATGCTTGGGTTTAACCCACACAAACAGGACAGATGGTGTTGAAAATATTTCACAAATTTTCGCCCATTATGCAGGGGTTATTGTGTAATCCCTGATTTCAGACCTTTGTCCTTATGTTCCAAGAAGAGGAATACGAGACATCAAGAGGCTTCTGCCATTGTTCATTCATTGTATTTTGGCTCAATGGAGGTAAGTCCGAGTAAATTGAGTATCCAGCCTTTGTTCCGGTTTTAGGAACAATCCTTGGCCGTAGCTCATGGCTGAGGTTTTGCAATTTATGGTGCATGAATTTGATATTTTCTTGATAGAGAAACCACAAATCCTGGTGCTTCAATGAGAATCTTCGTTCTCTTGGCTTTGTCAAGTCAGAGTTTCTCTGTGCCAGCAGTACTCTCAAAGAAAAATGATTCCGGCAACTCAAAGAAAATAATCTTGTCAGGTTGGACGTGAAAAAAATAAAGATTGCCAAAGGAAACTGGTTTAGAGCAAAAAATTCCATTCAGTCCATTAAAGCGCTTTCTGAAAATAACAACTTTCTAAACTACACACTTTAAACAATGTAGTAGCTCAAATAGAAAAATGCACGCAGTTTGACAAGATTTGCAAAATAAACAAAAAAATTATTATTAAAAATTTCACTCACCTGTTCTTCCTCAGCAAGCTTTGCATTGGATTCTTCTAAAAGGCGCTGAAATGAACAAACGGATCTATAAATTAAAACCAGGATTCTAGTGCATTGGCTTGGGTCAATACGTTAAAAAAATCAAATTCACAAATTCATAAAATAAAACCATTTTATAATTCTCCAGATTGCACGGTAAAGCTTTTAAAAACAAACATAAACATCAATTAAAAAAACATTTCCAGGCCTTTGTTTCAATTCAGCATGCTCCGGCCAAACTTGCAAAATTTAGGTCCAGAATGCCCCCCAGTGTTGAAAAATCCTGGGGAGAACTCTGGAAACTATACTTGTTTCTTAATTTCACACAAACAATTCCAATGCTCCATTCTTTATCTTGCAATGATTCAGTTCTGATCAGAAACAACAAACTTGACCAAGATGTAAAATTCCCTTTTAAAGATCAATGATCAGTTTTTGTTAACTGAACCTATTTAAAAACAATGACTGTTGTTCAGTTATATTTCAACTTATAATGTTTGGTCTTG
Organism: Marthasterias glacialis; assembly: GCA_911728455.2. Lineage (NCBI taxonomy): Eukaryota > Metazoa > Echinodermata > Asteroidea > Forcipulatida > Asteriidae > Marthasterias > Marthasterias glacialis. The sequence continues at coordinate 1,114,722 of OU452221.1, read as the reverse complement.
TCAGAAAATATTCAAATGAAAAGTCTACAAGGTATCTACAAGTAACCGTGGTTACCTGTTCTTCTTCCTCTTGTCTCTTGATCTCAGCTTGTTTCTTCTCCAGCTCTATCTTCTTCTGCTCCTCTTCTTTCCTCTTCCGCTCGGCCTCTTCTTTCTCAAGCTCCTCTTTGGTCTTGACTGGCTTCTTAATTGTTGGCGCTGGGTCTGAGGGTCTTCTGTCTTTGTCTCTCCTCCTATCTGAGTTTCTCCTCTCACTTTCCCTGTCTCCATCTCTTGATCTACTGCTCCCAGATGTCTTCTCTCTACTATGCTCGGATGCATGCTTCCCCTTTTCTTTCCCTTTTACTGCATCATCTATTAAGACATCCCTCTCCTTAGTAGAGTCTGATCTGGCAGCCCCATCAATTGGCTTTGATGCTTCTTGCTTAGTTGGTGTTTTAGGATCAGGGGATGCTCCCTTGCTGCGATTACCTCTGTTTGCCACTCTCTGTGCTGAGTAGGACTTACCCACCCTGTCCTTGGTAGATTCTTGGCTTGGTGCGTCTTGTTTCACTGAGCTGGTCTTGTTCGATTCTTTCCCACTCTTTGATGAGCTAGACTTTGCTTCGGTCTTACTCGTCTGCTCCGAGGGGGAACTCTGACCTTTAGCATTGTTATTCAAATTGACTGTGTCCTGTTGCTGCAGTACATTCTTCACTTGCACATCTTGTTTCTCTGTCGAAGAAACTTTCTCGGGCTTTTCTGAAGCTGGGTTTGGGAAGATTACCAAGGACTTCAGGGATTCAGCAACGACCTTAATATCATCGGATGAGTCCATAACTGCTCCTCCATCACCACTATGACCTTTGACATTTCTAATCCCATTTGCATCTGTCTCAGCAACCTTAACAGCTGCCATCTTGTCAGCTTCTCCTCCATTTCCAGAGGAGAGCTTTGAACTGCCAGTATTTTCTGACAGCGGTGAGTCTGGAGTTTTAGAACCATCTTTTATGGATGCTTCTGATGTACCCTCAAGCTGCTTTGTGTCCTCCTTTTTTCCTTCAACTTTGACCGAAGCGGATTCTGTCTCATTTCCATCATCCATAAGTTGTGCTTCTGTGGTTAAAGTGATGACATTAAGAGTTTCTGTATTGGAATTTTGTGACTCACTGATGTTTTCTGTCACATCATTATCAGTAAGGTCTTTGGGTGTGTCTGACTGAAGGATGGGTGTCCCAGGGTCATCAGCGGCAACAATTTCTTCAAGTGGCACCTTCTGTCCATCAATGAGACGACTGTTTTCTCCATCTTCAGATTCCAATGGTGCCCTCTCAACCTCATGTTCTTCTGAGACTGTGGCAACATCATCCATGGATACATCTTTGGGTGTCTCTTTGAGCGTCTTTGCTTCAGCATCACAGCTGATGTCTCCTTGGCAAACATCATCCGACGTTGCTTGGTCTTTTACATCTGGGCAAAAATAAAATAAAAAATACATTAATTCATTTGTAAACACATTAAAAGTATAAAGGTGAATAAGGTAATAAGCTTAGACATACCTTGGCAAACCTCAGGTGCTCTAATGCATGTGCATATCAATAAAAGAATCGGTATTTTTGTGTCTCGTCTGATCAGCAAGACACTATTGGAAGTTTTAGAGAGCCTGCCACGCCGAAGATTCGCTGTTGGCTATCTATTCGAATTTTTATTAAACCAACAGTTGTATTCATAACCATCGTCACGCACAAGACAGATTGTTTCTGTGGTGTTTACCAGAGGCCTACATGCCATTGTGTAAAATCGGAATACTGGAACATAAACACCCTGGACATTCCATCGCGGAGCGCGCACAGTACATGCATTTACTATGCAATGCTTCGTTTCCCCCGTACAAAGAGGGACATATGGTACTGGAATTCATGCTCTACATCTCCCTTTTTCCAGCATTTACTGTGTACATGTTATTCTCCGATTCAAGACCTCTTTCATTTTGTTATACAAAGAGGATTGCAAAGGATCGATAGGCTGCCACCAGTGGTTATCATTGTATTTCGCTCGATGGGAGGTAAGTCCGAGTGAACCAAGATTCCAGCGTAGATTCCTGCCACGGGGACGATAATCAGCTGTGGCTGTTGGCCAGGGTTTTGGTACTCACGCTGAACGGATCTCATATTTTCTCGAAAGAGAACAACAAATCTTGGTGCTTTCTATGAGAACCTTTGTTGTCTTTGCTTTGTTGAGTTTATTTTTACAACGATATTCTCAAAATTAAATTATTCCGGCCGTTCCCAAAAAATTAATCCCATCAGGGGCCACGGAAAATTTTTTGGAAACCTCGGTGCTAAGTGGTTAATATTCACCTAGTTCAACACCTTCGGAGCCATCCTCCCCGGTCCCTTGTTCCTCCTTCAAAGATTGAGATGAAGAAACGGTATCATCTTTAACTCCATCAATCTTATCTCTAAGAGAAAGTCCATCATTGCTGTCATCTTCCACCAAACTCTCTTTGCCGTCCAAATTTGTGGCCATTTTTATTCAAGCCATTTTCAAGCTTTTGAGCGCTAAATCCATGTTTACTTCAAATGCATCACTCCTTTGAAGAAACTGTAGAAAATGAAAAGAGCATAAACCACTGACATTTAATTTACATTATAAATATTAACATGTTTGGGAAATCTTTTCACAAAACATAAATGTTTGAGGAAACAAAATTAAGCTGTTAATTTGAAGACTTTCGGAAAAATGGGTTGCAAATGGATATATAACCTGGAAAAACCATTGCTTTCAGACATGTCTGCATGCTCAAGACACACTGAAAAAATAATGAAGAAAAGTGAACCATAAATATATACTGCCTAACCTTTCTAAATCTCCAAACTGACCCATTTCAAGATGTAAAGCTCACTTAAACGCACCTTTCCCTTCCACTACTTTGGAAGTCAAAATTTACGCAAAGGAATTGACTCCCCAATAGGCGGAAATGGTAGACGTGCATTGTGGGGAGGTGTGTTCCGTATTGTGTAAGGGGTAACCAATAAAAATAGGCTTACTTCGTTTTCATTTTGACAGTATAGAGGGTATGCACTGCCGCTTTCGTACAGTAAACTTACGGCCGTTTTGACCTCAGTGAGGGCGCTTTGCTTGTACGTATCTCTAGACTATGGGACTCAATACAGTAAAATCAATGCTCAAAATGGAAATAACATAAGTAATAGATATTATGGCCACCTGTTCATATTGAAAACGTTTTTGCAATGTCTAGTTATAACATGGGGTAAAAATGCTGTATCCGGCTGCCACTTTATCTCCCTTAATTTGGGTCAAATTATATCCTCACCTGTCCAGAAAGGTTGACAGAATATTCACAAAGTGTCAAAATCATGAAAAAATAAGCCATTTTCACGTCTACGTTGGGCTTGACAATGCTACTGGCTAAACGCCATTTTAGTTTGTTTGGGCATGAATGCGCGAAAGGCCAGCCGCGTGATTTTTTTTTTTTTTTAAAGGCCAACAATTACCGTTTTTGCTACCAATTCCTTGATAGGAATATTAAAAAAAAATGGAAATAAAGCCCAACATCCATTAAAAAATCTAAAAAATCCATTACAAAGTGGCAGCCAGATATGGAAACTTTTCGTAACATGGAAATAAAACAATTTTGTGAAAATAAGTCATTCATACCATGTATCGATAATTCAGAACACACACTGTACAGTGTGGCATACAAATTAAACACACATTCCCACATTGTATGGTGATTATGGTACACCTCAAGTTAGGCAGAAGTCCTTCGGCAAATTAAGTTGGTCAACAAGTTTAATTTATACACACAAAATAGCTCCTACATGAACTGAGCTCTAACAAGAGGATTCTCGTTGTATTAATAAAGCAAATAATAGAAAAAGAAAATGTTGACATTGGTAGAAGAAAAGCAAAGAAAATTCATGAAACCTACCCTGGAAATTCGTCGTGGCGAGTTGTCAGGTTTACATCCCTGCCATCTGTCGATTGGTGGCGCTATTCAACACGACCATTATTTTCAGATTCGGTACAGATTTGGCGCGCCGCGGACCCCCGGGAGATTTAAGAACTATTTTGTCTTGTCTTTAACATTAGAGTGGAGTTGCCTATGAAAATACCAGCGTTTGGACGTCTTTCCAAGGTTCGTATATAAATTGGAAAGATACTCTATATGACCGCCACTTTGTCACTCGTAATGGCAGTCAAATTTGTCATTTTTATAATAAAATACTCAAGACAGTGTGGTAGGCCTTAGCTAACTAAGATTCTTAAGAAAATGGTCTTGATGATGGTGTTTGTACTTTGTACTCCGAAAAATCTACTGTAATGACACAAGTGACACTCACACTGACTGTCTTAGCCGGATTTTTGACATCGGTTGAATCCTTAAGGATTCAACCGATGTCAAAAATCCTTGCCACACTAGTGGGGCTATGACTGTCTCAATTTGTCTTTATATTTAAACTGAATAAAACAATAAATAATCATGATGAGCAGGCAAACCACACAGCCTTACTCTGTCAATGCTTTTGAAAACATTGTTACATTTGGACGAAAGATGTCTAAAAATAAATGTAAAAAAAAGGTCGGGCTGTGGCAACTCAACTAGCTGGCATGACTGGCACTGTGACTGTGTTGTTATCATTGTTCACTTTGATTTGAAGTTGTTGTTTACTTGTAGGGCAGTACTACTGCTGTAGTAATAGTATTAACCACAACCAAATGGCAGTGGTTATTTTACTGGCGACGCGACGGTAAAAGATGTGAAATGATATTTTTACCGATTCGATAGGTCATATAGCGCCCTCTTTGACGGATACATGACTAGCCAACGTAAGGTAATCCCCTATTGAATTACCAGATACATGTGTTTCCCCACGTCCTCATAGCCGAGCGGTCTAGGCTACTGCCTCTCAATCTCATAGTCATAGTACGTTCCCTGATCGAATCACAAGTTGCCTTTTGAAATTTTTGTTGCATCCCCCAAAATATGAATATTCTTCTTCTTTTTAAATTGTATTATTAAAATTTGACTCCTGCATTTAATTAAATAGTATTACCTTTTCTTTTTCTGATTTGTGGTTCTTGGGGGTTTTTTTTAGAGGGAAATAAGGTCCAAAATTGCATTACGGTAAAATAGTGTTTCAGAATTTTGTATATTCGGTTTGCGGTAACACCATGTCAAGTTTATCACTATATTGTTTTTGTTTGATTCGTTTACACTTTATATTATAGTTGAATACTTATTTAACGTATTCCAGAGAGACAAGCAAACTTTCTGTCAACACAATGTCCGACGATGAGTATGCCTACGGAGACATTGATGAGTTGACAGCTTTACTCGATGATGAAGAAGAAAATGATCCATATCAAGATGACATTCCAACATGCGCTACAAAAAAATACGCCTATAACCCGTCATCAGAGGACTTATTGTCAAAAAGTCAAAGGTCAACCCAGAAACCAGCAGACAGTACCTCTTCTCAACAGAGGTCAACTCAGGTCGCATCATCGTCGTCATGTGATCTGTCATCTCAGGGCTTGACACAAAGTCAAGGGTCATCACAAGGTCAAAATCCATCCTCATGTGACGATAATGTGACAGATGAGGCAAAGAGCAAAGCAGAACTCATGGGTAATGTTTACTCTTATTCAAAAATTCCACAATTAAACCAAACCTAGAACTTTATTCTTGACAGGGAATATAATTTTCTATGGCTGTTTTGTCATCAAATTTACAGATGAGTTGAAAAGAATGAGAGAGCAGATTAAACTCATGCAGTCAGGAGGCAGCAGCCTGACAGGAAATGGTAACCAGACTAATGGACCCAAAGAGACGTTTTCCGATGCAATCTCAGTGCCTGTGGAGGTCAAACATGTCCGCAGACAAAAACCATCATCAGTGGACAAGAAGACCGCATCAGGGGATTCCAAAAGATACACGGCTCAAGAAATTGGATCTATAGCAGGTACGAGCACAATGGGGCAATGACCCTTGACCCTAACTGGGGTATTTGCAAAATATCAAGCAAAAAAAGAAATGAAATGAACCTCATGTAGACGTATTGTAACTGACAAATGTTGAACAATTTTTAGATGCAATCACATTTATTGCATCATATTTTAGGACAACCCCCTCCACCCCCCATATCAACGTAGATTGTATTTATTTTTAGTAATAATTGTAATTATAATGCGTAGATTCAAACCTCAGCTGTCAAAGGGCGTAAAAAAGAGGTGTAAAAAAAACTAATTGATATTACACTTACAAAAGAATAAAAAAGCTGTTCAAAACTAGTTTTGTGTATGTCTTGTAGATTTGACGGCTAAACCATCATTGAGCAATCCAGAGGATTGGGACGATGACTGGGATGACGACTGGGATGAGGTCGAAGAGAAGAAAGAGTCAAACCCAGCTGTGGAACCAAAGACCGCCCTCTTTGGCAAAAGTGCCAAACGAGTGGCTCATACTCCAAATAACAACGTGAAGAAACCTGACAAAGGTTTGAATCATAAAGTCTTACGATGTTCTTAATAATAATAGTACTGATTCATATGAGGTTGAATGATGGTTTTATCTTAGACCCTTCTCACTGATGTTACATTTTTATAGCAACGGGGGAGTCTGCGTAGTGCAGTATCTAGCATTATGCCATATACTGTTCGTGTGAGTGTTAGTACTCCAGCATAGCGAGTGATAGAATAGTGGCGTCATCTGAGAATGGTCTATAGTATTGTTTGCTACCACAAACCTCTCTGGATTGTGAGTTGTTACATCCCCAGCTCTTTTCAGAGCCAACACAACTCCTAAGAGATATCTCCATGGTGCTACCACAAACCTCTCTAGATTGTGAGTTGTTACACCACCAGCTCTTTTCAGAGCCAACACAACTCCTAAGAGATATTTCCATGGTGCTACCACAAACCTCTCTAGATTGTGAGTTGTTACACCACCAGCTCTTTTCAGAGCCAACACAACTCCTAAGAGATATTTCCATGGTGCTACCACAAACCTTTCTAGATTGTGAGTTGTTACATCCCCAGTTCTTTTCAGAGCCAACACAACTCCCAAGAGATATTTCCATGATGCTACCACAAACCTCTCTAGATTATAAGGTTTTTCACCTCACTTTATTTTGTTATTTTTTCCCTTTGTAGTGAGCCCATATAAATGTGACCTGTGCCACGATTTACTGGACACGTTGGACGCTTTAACTTTGCATAAGTTCCAACATCGTAAAGAATCACCCCAAGATTGTGCAATCTGCGGGATGTCATTCCCAAGTAAACTCAAACTTCAAACTCATTCTCGGATTCATGAGAAATCTGCGCAATCAACGAGCACAAACATCAAGAAGGCATCTGTTGGATCAGCCCAGTTGAGACGAGGGAGCGGAAACAACGGTAGAGGGCAGGCTCCAAAAACGGGAAAGACAGAAAAGGCGGAGAACATCGAGACCAATAAGCACTCACAATTACGAGTTCTGTAAGTTTTAACTTTGTAATGTCCAAAAAGTCATGTGACTTTCTATCGTTTCTTCCCAATTCTAAGACAGTGTCTAAAATGGTGGCTGCAGGTGTGACTGTGGCTGTTGCTAAGGGTGTTGCTAAGGGTAACCTAAGCATGTTACAGTGGTGATCCAGCCGCAGCTGTAGCTGCAGCCGCTAATTCCTAAACAGCTTTCATTAATTTTATGTAACACCCCCTTTACAGTATGTAAGGATGTAGGCTTGGGTATCATCCATCAGAAGCCTGGCTGGTGGAGCAGAAAGCTCTACCTCCCCAACTTTTACGAAGCAATTATGGTCGCACTAACAACTCGGCCACGACACGCCACAAAATATTTTTTTTAAATGAAAAATTGCCCAACACTAGGCCAAAAGACCACTCGGGGTGAGGACTATAAGGAAAAAAAAGGAAAATTTAAATTGAGAGTAAATTTCTGTGAACATTCTTCTTGAACTGTGTCGGATTGTTAAAGCAACAGTACTTAATTGTTGTTGTTCATAGTAAAAATATCTAACCTCTGACCCTTCCCAGGAACCCATTGGTTTCCTCGACGAGATTGGACTCCATGATGGAGGGACGGAAGATGTTACGACTGTCTATCCTCAAGAATTACCTTGGTGCTGGTGATATAGAAGGGGACTGGGTCACCATGGGCGTCGTCGTCACTAAACTGCCCCCTAAGACGAGTGCAAAGGTCTGTGTCCTCTCAACTCCTCCATCGATGAATGTAGATGGACGCCGATGTTACTGTTATTATTATTTATTCGACCAAAACAAACAAAAAATACACAGCAAACGAATGAGATACATGTACAAATAAATACAACTAATGAAACAAGTACGATGAAAATGACAAACTAAACAAAATCGATGAAGGGGCCACAAAAAAGCATACACATGTACGTGTATGGGTCGCATATTCAAAATACCACAGCCTGGTCTCATGAAGCTGTTAAGAAGGAAAATACTGCTAGCAAAAAACTTGTGGGGCACCAGTCGCAACAACATAAACTTTATGACAATTTGGCTGGTAACCTGTTTCTGCTTAGCAAGTTTTTGTGCTAACAGGCTTTATGAAATTGGTCTCTGGAGCAATCTCGTTCTAAGGGAACACCAACGTGAACATTTAGTTGATTCAGTGATTTGTTTGGATGTTTAGGAAAGTTCCTAGTAAACCATGCAACTAGTGAGAATCGGCTCAAATATCTAGTCACAACTCATTTGATCAAGCAGATCATCGGCCCTTTTTGGAACCTTGGTTTAGGCTCTGCCTTGGGCTCCGTCTGTAATTTTGGTACGGGATTCAAACAGACACACAGAACCTAAGCAGGAGCCAAAGCCCTAGCCTGGTTCGAAAATGTTTTTTTTTTATTATTTCTTCTGCATTTTCATTGTGTTTATATTTATTAGTTTAAAATAGAATTTGTTTTTGCATGTAAGTCTGTTTTCATGCGCTTCATCAAGATGCTTTGTGAAGCGCTATTTAAATCGAGTATAGAGAGGTTTCACATGACATCACACGGGACCTTTTTCTAATGCTGCGTGCACAAACAAACGCTGGAAATCATTCAGCAGACGACACGTCAGCTATTGAGTTTGTACATGACTGGACCCAACATGGCTGTGAAAGCAACTTTTCTCTGGGTCACGCAACCTCTCTACTGTTTTTATAGGTAGACTAAGTGCGCCCTCGCCCCTTCGTGTTATGTATGATAAACTTTATAATTTGCATATTTTTTTGCGACCTCTGGACTTTCTCTTTTCCAGTTGGTTCAGCGCGAGAGAGAGAATATCCTCTTTTCTGTGGGTAATTCTTCATTTGTTGGACTGTTGCATGGAATTACAGGCATGATATTCAACCAACTTTAGTCTGATTTCCTTGGAATTTTTTTTTTTTTGATTAAATAGCCTGAAGAAGTCTACAAAACCTTTAACATATTTATGTAGGTCAGCCTGTGTACTCAATAAAATGTTCCTACTTTTTTCCAAGGACCAAATATCATAAGGCCAGTGAGTATTGTGCTTGTTTCATAACCATTCTGTCAGAGAAATATGTTATTTTTGTTGGATTTAGATGAATCGTTTACAGTAAAATTTGCTTAATAATGTTGGGTATGGCCAGCCATATGTTAACTTTTTGCCTCATCATTTTGTAATGAGCTAATGCTGTTATTGTTGTACACTACTATCTTGTAAGGATTAAATTGTTGCTGGAAATTTATCTTATTTATTTGAAATGATATTGTGGGTATTTTGGTGAATGCTCCTTCGCTTTTAGTTGAGGGCCGATCCTCCTTCCTCGCCCCTCATACGATGGGGGACTGATGACTTCATTATTATTGAAATGTTCCTCTAGATCCAGTTGCTTTCCGAGGTTTGTTACATTTATACAATTTATGGATGCAATTTGTTTATATTCTCACAGGGCAAGGCTTTTAGTATTTGGAAGCTGTCTGATTTGAGTGATTGTGAACAAGTCACCACGTTGTTCCTATTCGGCAAATCTCATGAGGAACATTGGAAGACAGCTCAAGGGTCTGTCTTGGGTATACTGAACGCCTCCATCATGCCGCCTAAAGAGAATACACAGGTGAACAAGGAACTAGACTTACTTTCATCAATGAGTGTCATTGGGTAGTTAATATTTTTATTATTATTAATAACGTCTGGTAATGAAACCAAGGATGCCTCATAAGTGAACTTAATCACTTTAGCTCTCAATCCTGAGGAAACCTGTAGACAAGGGTGCTTGCCATGTGAACCAGAAACACCAGTGTAATTCCTCTACTCTTCTACAATAAGTGTTCTGGGTTCTTTTACATTCACTACCAATCCTAGTACACTGGAGGGGGGGGGCTTATTGTCCCATCCGAAGGACAAAGCAACTATGGTAAAGTATCTTGCTCTAGGACACACATGCCATGACCAGGATTCGAACTCACATTCTACTGCCGACAACACCAGATCTTTAGGCCTCGATCTTAAGAAAAACGGGGGCAGGCCTTCGCTGGCCAAATCAGAGAAATTGTACAAGGGCATGCTGGCCAACTCGACAGGGCATGAGGCCAATGGCCTCGGTGGCCTTGGTTAAGATCAAGGCCTGGAACTTGAGTCCAGTGATCTAGACCACTAGGCCACGATGCTCCACATCTTGGTGTGTTTCCATTTTTTTTCTTTTTTCGACAAAGCTATGGCTGTGTCCAAATCAAGCGAGTTTGGCTACAGCTCTGGCCATTAGCCGTAGCAACAACATTGAAGAATAGGACTTAGCATTCTTGACATCACTGCTGAAGCCATCAATTCAAATATGGTTTATATAGTTCAAAGTAAAGCTTGCATTCTAATTAGTCTGGTACCAACCTCTCTTTTAGTTCTAAAGACAGTGAAGTACACTACATTGTTTTAACCAGGGCCCAATTTCATACAGCTGTTAAGAATGAATTATTGCTTAGCACAGACAATTATTGCTTAGCAGAAACATGTTACCAGCCAAAATACCATATAATCTATATTGTTTGTGATTGGTTCTCTGCTAACTTTTGCTTAGCTTGTAAATTTGCTAAGTGTCGCTAGTCCTCGCAGCAGCTCAATGAACTTGCGTCTTGTGTAACATCCCTTCCATTCTAGAAAAGTCTCAAGGACAACTTCATCTGTGACATTCTTGGCAATGTCTTATTAAGTCCAGACATTTTTTTCTTGTCTTCTACCTAAGGATGATGGAGTATCACTGAGCATAGATCACCCACAGAAGCTTCTTCTGATAGGTACCTCCAAAGACTTTGGTCACTGCCGCTCCAGACGGAAAGATGGAAAACCCTGTTCAATGATCGTCAATACGTATGTTTAAATCTTTCCATCAAAAGGCTCTTTTAAAACCCTTTTGTCAGCCACAAGATGATTAAATTCAGCAGGTACTACCAAATATGGCCATAACTTTTTTTTCAATGGGCCATAAAAGCCAAGATTCCATGTAAACCTCACCCCTGGTATACTCCACAAGCCTGTAGACTTTCATTGGCCAGACCCTAACCACTGCAGAGTAAGGAGTGTTGAAAGACAGCAGCCACCTGTCTCCGTGCAGTAATTGATTGACCCTTGTGCTAAGGGACAGTGGCACAAGGCGGTATGCACTTTGTGCAAACAACTTGCGGCCGCACACTGATCGTAAATAACACAAGTTTAAGTCTTGACTGGCACTCCAATTCACCCACATGGTCATTTAGTGTAGCTTTTGGCTTGCATAGGGGGGTTATTGACCTAAAAGACAGGGTGTTGATAAAAAATCAGCTTGTGAATACACAGCGTAAAGTTTTCATTGCGGATGACCCCAGGGTTTTAAAGCCCCAGCTCAACATATAAGAAAACAAACACAAACGTTCACAGATTTACATATACCTTACATGGTATAAAGATAATGATAGTAGAAAACATATTTCAATAACTGTATTTGTTTTAAATGTTAATCTCATTTTGTTTTATGGTATATTACTGTTTTAAATACAGGGCCCTCAAGGAAAGCAGTTTTTAACTGAGGAGGCCACCCTGCAAATAAATAAATAAATACAATAAATAAATATAACTTTCCTGGAAATATTTCTGCCTGAAGTGCTATCGCTTTTAAATGATAAATTTAATAAGATCCAAAATTAGTTTTCGTCTCAGTGAGATGAAAACTCTGCCTATAGGAATGCTTACAAAACCGTTTTACAGTTTTCTCGCAAAGGAAACAATGAAATGAGCCAACATTTTCACAGGTTGGTTTTATTACAGATATCTTGATTTGTGCAAAGAATGGACGCATTTAAAGACACTTTATCAATGTTGAGCTGGGGCTTAATGGCCTTTCCACTCCAGACAATTTTTACAGGCAATTCCAAGACAACCAACTAACTGGGCCCAGTTTCATGGCCTTGCTTCCCATAAGCAAAGAATGGACATTTACCAGTTTCCCAATGTTGAGCTGGGGCTTTAATACTAGCTGTCAGAAATGAAGTAGAATTTGTTTCCATTTTTACAACTTTTTAATTTTACATTTTGTTTCAGGGCTGTCAGTGAGGTATGTCAGTATCATGTACAAAATGAGTACAAGAAGACCAGTGCTAAAAGACCAGACCTACAGTCATCGTAAGTACTGGGCCAAACAGTTTGATCCAAATCAAGACAAATTTAGAAGTTGAATCTTGAATTTATAACCAAAGCTTGCACAGTAGTACCTTGTTTCAGAATCTGTTCTAGACAGTTTGTTACTTATTAACAGGCCTCGATCTTAAAAAAAAACGGGGGCAGGCCTTTGCTGGCCAAATCAGAGAAATTAAACAAGGGCATGCTGGCCAAGTTGGTAGTGACAGTGCAATTTTTCTGAGGGGCATGCTGGCCAACTCGACAGGGCATGAGGCCAATGGCCTCGGTTAAGATCAAGGCCTGTATTAACAAGGAATCTGACTTTCAGAATTATGATTTTTTTTTGTTTTAACTTTTGCGATAATTCCTTCTTTTTTTCACAGGTATTCTGGAGTTCAACCAAAAGCCTTCAAAAAGAAGCTTGGAACAAACATCATATACGGTGGACAGAGTTACAACCCAATGAGGTGAACAATACCCTAAGACAGCTTGGTTTTATTATCTCTTTAAAAAGTGTGGAAGTTTTTTAATTTTTTGAATGATTTTTTTTATATTTTCACAGGTTTCTTCAGGCTAATGAATGGAGTATTCTGTTACAAATTAACTTATTTTTATTTTGATAACGTTCTTTCCCACCATCTGATTGGTTTCTGATCTGATTCAAAGTGCGTCAATCATGGGGAGTGGCTCTAAACCTGGCGGAAAGCCAAGAAAGAAGGAAATGAAGGTGGCATTGCAGAGTCTTGGGGTCAAAGGAACGAAGGAGATAGAACAAGAAGCAAGAGACAGTGTCCTGACGCTACATGGACGAAAGGATAAAGAAGACACACTGGTCAAGGTGGCCGGAGCGAGTGAACCATTGTGAGTTTTGAAAGAATGTCTCAAAATCTCATTTTCTTGTCGAACATTTCTGTAGCAACTCTTAGTCACTTACACTAAACTGTATACGAAAAATCTTTACTCATTCTTTAACAACTAAACAAAATTCTTTGTTGCCAACTTGGATTAATAACTTATATTCTCATGGAAAAAGAAAATGCAAATAATACACATGAAATGTATTCGTAACAGTTTCTAATTAAATACATAACTGACAAATTTACTATCAATACAAACAAAAAGCAGCTTGCTTTGCTTTACTTAACCTTACTGACAACTATTTCATGAAAGTTATTTACCTGTTGTCGTTTGCAGCAAAGAGTTGTTGAGTGCACCAAGTTTTGGATCCCAGAATCTGATTCGGCACATGGTCAAAGTTGAAGAAGGTATTTCATTCTGAGTGTTCATTTAAAAGAGTAGATTATTTATTTTATGAAGAGATTTTGATAGAGATACAAGGTTTGTTACCTGGGCCCAATTTCGTAGAGCTGCTTAAGCAGAAAATACTGCTTAAACATTTCTGCTAAGCAAAAATAAGCAGGATACCAGTCACACATGGTACATGTGACATAGTAGTTTGGTTGGTAACCTTATCTTGGTAAGCATAATTTTGTTATGCTTAGCTACTTCTTGTGCTTATAAAGCTCTATGAAATTGGCCCTGATTGCATATCAAAGATGTTTGAGTTTGTTTCGTTAATTATGCTCAGTGCATACAGTGAAAAATTAATATTAGCAGAGCTAGCATATTTTCACCGAAGTAGTGCATTTTATGGTTAATTTGTAAGTAGAAACCTTTTATGTAAACTCCTTTGTAGTTCATTAACTCAAAAGTCCCTTACGTTAATATTTAAATGATAATTTGTCTACCAGTGAGCAAAAACGTCAGCACGATTTCAGCCACAGATCTCCTGAAACAGCATCGAGAAACAATGAAGGTCAAACATGCCACACGAAAAACCTCCCTCAATCAGTCATCGTCATCAACGACCCTCAAAGACAAGAACGGAACTCAAGTTGTTCACAAAGACTCAAAACAGAAGTTGGGTCCAAAAGGACTGTCCTTCCACAGAGATGTGGAAAACCTGATCCCTGTTCTTGGACGAGATTGCCATGACGATGATGACATCATCTTTGATGACGTGAGTCATGAGTCTAAGGTCCCTTGGAGAAGTGTTCCATCTTTCAAGTCAGGAAAAAGTTCAAGTTCCGATGAAGCAAAGAGGAAAGCAATTGCTCTAGTTAGATCAAAAGGTCAAATTGTCAAGTCTGACCCCAACAAAGTTGTCGGCAAAAGCACAAGTCCTTTATCGCCACGGAAACGGGAAGCAGTGAAGAGGAGAGTAGAAGAAGATCTCAATCGATCGCAAGAAGGTGGGATGATTTTTTGGTTTGTTTAAAAAAAAATCACATTGATTCATTTCTGAAATATGCTTTTATTTATGATAATGTTTGCTACTCGTGTAATGTAGGTTTTTCTGGTCATTTTTCGGCAAAAAGCAGCCTGTTTCACTTTCATGCATTTGTATTAAAGCGATTTTGCCTCTTCATTTAAAACCATCATTCAGTTTCACTTTGATGCATGTGAATTTACGTAGCATTATATTCAATTAAACTTATATGGCGTTCTTTTTAGCCAAGCGAAATCGGCATTCAATTTAGCAGAGTAAACCCAACTAGAGATTTTAGCGAAAAAGCTGCTGGGAATTTGAATGCTGTGTGTGTGGATTGTTAAATTGAATGTTTATCTTTTTAGATCACGTGCCACAAATTGCTAACATTTGTCAACACACTAATGAAATGACTGTTTTGAGGAGCTTTGTTTTGTATGAAATAGAATAACAACATTTAAATTGGCCGCTCATTTGCCTAAAATAACATAAGTTTAACACAACTGAGTTTGTTCCAAACAGTGCAGCATCACAACAAATTTCAGATGGAGCTTTTTGGAATGCATTTGTTGATAATCTTTTCTCATCCTTGACAGAGGAGAGCGGAGGTGAGTCAGGGCAGCCAGCCAAGAAACTGAAGAAGTCTTTCTTAGGCCAGGAGGTAGACATGAGCCAAGATGAACTGCAATCAATCATCAATGCCAAGTCTAGCAACTCTGGTCTTCTAGCTGAGGTTAGTTGGCAAGAAGTCCCACCAAACAATAAAAAAAAAATCTCTTTTTTATTTCATGACATTTGTTCTATTTCAGCCTTTTCTGTTTTTAATCCTAGTTCAGTATTTCATTCAGGAAATAATCAAATAAATTTGTCTTTTTTGTAGGATATGTTTATGCATTTGTACTAATCAGGAGAAGGGTTAATTTGTCATTGTATCTTTACATTTTTGTTTTTCCATCTTTGTTGTTTTTATTGTGTTTTTCCATCGTTGTCTTTTGTCCTCAGTCACCTCGTCTTTGGATTGTTGGGTGTGCTTAATTAATGGAGACGCCATCACCATCTGTTTTTGTTTAATTGCCAACTCTCTTATTGTCCACAATTCTACCATTCCACTTCATCAAGTTGTCTGCCCAGTATAGCTTGTTTTTTATTTATGTTAATTCTCAAAGCAAGCTATCATAACGTTTTTACAGGTTGATGAATTGTAGGACACCAGCCAGGCAAAGAAAATGCTTCTCTTGAGAAAAACAAACATCGAGGCTTTAATTGGGTTGTTTAGTCTGACAATTGTGGACAGCTACAATAAAACAAAAGTATATCTTGATTTCTTTTTGAATAGGTTCAATCTGAAATGGAAGAGTTATACTTTCAAACTCTTGAGAAGAAGGAACGTCTTGAGAACCAGATGGCATCAATCAGGGAGAAGAAATGTAATGTAGTGTCATGTAAGAAGGTAAGAGAATGAAAGCTTCTTAGCGCCCCCTTTCCCAAAACCAACCAAAAATCTGACCTGAACAAAAACTTTTCCCCTGTGATTTTTCTTTACAGTATAGTATATCCAGTAAGTTAGTACCTGTAAAAAGCTGAATATTTGATAAACTATATATGGGGTGTTTCAAAATAACGTGAAATTTCCAACAAAGGCCTTGTAACAGGCAGCCCCAGACTAACTGTGCCTGTCTAGTTGTAAGTTTTATGCATTTTCTTCCTTCTTAGGCATTGTTTAGGTTGTGCGCACTTCGGAATTTCCTCTCAGAATGGACAGTTTCTCAAAATTTGCCCAGATGTGTCCCATACATAACGCTTTTTGGGCTTTTTTGTGTCAACCAGGAAGGGTATCATGATTTCAACAGAGGATTTCTCAAATATACCAGAGGAAGAGGGAGATGTTTCTAATTTATTTGTTCAGAAAAAGGTCCCAAATTTATGTCAGTGGGAGCGTTTGCTTGTTGTGTGTTTTGTTAGATTTTGGGGAGACAGTGAACTTTGAGCGTCGTCGTGACACTTTTCTTGCATTTTCTACTCATTTTTCATGGTTCCAAATAAGGTGAGGTGTAAAACAGATAAAGTTGGTTTAAAATGTTTGGGAGACTGATACATACAACAGCTTTGAAAAAAAATAATGTACCTGGGTAAGCATATCATTAATTGCCAGCAGTCATCAAGTATAGTTTGCATTGGTACATGTCCCATGCGTAACGCAAATTTAGCTGTTTTTACATTTTCACGATACTGCATGAACTATTGGTAGTTATTGCTAAAATACATTTAGCAACATTGCTTTGTAATCCCTCATCCATATAAAGCCATTCAAGGGAGCCTGGGGACACTTGTGGTCTTCTACTGAGACCATCTGTTAACCTGGTCCTGTTTGTCCCATGCGTAACGCCAGAAATCTACAAATGGCAAATTTCTTTTTACATCATAGGCAATATTCTTTGAGCTAGTAAGAATGTAAGCAGTTCTAATCAAAGCTAGATATCTATATTTTATTTGTATAGACACTTTTTATTTGATTTAAACTGAACTTGTCTGGAATCACAAAGTGCCCAAAATGTCATGCCCTGTTATAGGAAAAAACTATTTGTCCCATGCATAACACCATATTCCATTAATAGGTAGGAACCTCCAGATGAAAAGTGATCATGCTATTATGTAGCACTATGACATAGAAATAGGAAAGAAATACAAACTTGGTTTGATACCATGCAGCTTGTTGGTGAGGCATGATTCAAAATTGGTGTCCCATGCATAACGTTTTCAGCCTTCAGCGTTACGTATGGGACAAAACTTTAAAAACCTTGGATTTCAGTCTTGTCTTCGGTCCAATAGTATTTATTGAGTGTAAGAACAGTTGAAAACACCATTTTGTACTGTTCTCCATGTGATTAAGGCAGAATATTTAGTATGTTGTTGAGAAATGGGACAAATCCATTTGGTGTTCAGCAATTGGATAAATTTGTTTCGTGTTTAGCAATTGAATAAATCTATTCAGTGTTGTTAAAGGAAATGTGCTAACAATACTTCTTCTTCAATAGAATGATTACAATTTTTTGATTGTAATTCACACAATACCTCTGGGATATTGTACATGTATTGCAGTATGACCCTAGCTAATCCATAAAAAAACAATTTTCCAGCACCTAAGTCTTGCCAACATGTGTAGCAATGGATACTTCCTGACATTGTCCCCATGTCCAATCAGGCCGTCCCATGCATAGCGCTCTGCGAGGTATTGTGTTTTTCATTTAATATACAGAAAAGTTTTATTCATTTATCACAATTCATGTCATTTGTTTGTATGTTGTTCTTAAGAAGTCTAGGTAGGACTTGATATACATGCAGCCTTCTGTTCATTCTGTTGTGATTGGTCACCGAATAGTACACAAATATTGAGTGGCTCAGAGTGCAATGGGAGGAATATTATCACAAGGTAAAATTTGGACTGATTTCCGAGTTACACCTTTATATATTTAAAAGTGTAACTCGACCGTCCTTGTCCTGTTTTCGCTCTTTTTCTTCGAATGGCCGTCGGTTGTAACGCTACAAGATGGCAAGCCTGTGTATCACAGTGTTGACATGAAACAGCCGCATAAAAATGGCATACGCGCGTCCATAACATGGTCTCACAACGGAAGCGCACACATACTGACGCACTCAGCGTTCTCTGGGTTCTATTTTTATGGTCATGACTCATAATAATGTGCGCTTATTGGCTGCTTATTGGCGTCCCCTAATAAACAACTATCTTAGGCCTAGGCATGCCCTTTTCACATGACGAAAAAATTACCAACGTCCCTTGCTACACATTTTACGAGCGCTGATTGTTTATTTGTTGTCATCATGCATGAATGATTTAGCGAGCTTTCACATGGCTAAAGTAAAAAACTCACAACCATTGTGTGCTATGATAGTGCACACATCACTGGTAACCAGCGAATGACTGATATATCAGCGAAATAGATAATACTACCAGTAGAATCAGCCCGTTTGTTTTGCATGTTTTGGGGTGCAAAACCAGGCTCAGGAAAAAACCGGAAAAGATGCGAGATTTCTTTTGCCGAGAAATAATAGTTTTTGGTATTCTAATAGCGTGACTTACATGTACTAACTGCAGTGTTCATGAAACAACGCACGTGCTGGCTGAATTCCTACATGTAGCTCCTAACAAATTTTCCTATTAGTTGAATTCCTTCGTTATTTGGGAATTCAGCCAATAAAAAAAAATGTTAAGTAGTACAGAGCAGGTAACAAATTTTCTTATTGGCCGGCTGCCTTAGGAACCTTATTAATATGCACACCAGTGATTTCAAAGGGAATTTCCCTGATACTGCGTACCTTTACGCATGTTTGCTATATGTTTTGCTTTTTAAAGCAAATTTTTCTGTCTTTTGCACCAACCAGAGAGTGACTTTCAACGTTTGTTTGCATTTAAGACAGCAGTAAAAAGATTGTTTTTTCTTGTCTAATTATGTCAGTTGAAGCGGGTTTTTTTGCATTTATTTAAGGGCAACGGCAATTAAAAAGGTTAGTAGTTGAAAATAAATTGTTTTCATTCTATTTCTATGACGAACAGAGTTAAGAATATGCCGCAAAAAGCAGCACCAGCAGCGTGAATGCTCAACTTGAGCCAGCTCAAGTCAACAGTCTTGACAGTGCTTATAATTACGTTGCGATGCAAAGGTCACACAAAAATAGTTGCCACGCATGCGTAGTATGGGAGATTTCGCACAGGATGTCGTTCAATAAACAAAGGTTCCTTTCACACGATGATTTCGCGCACATCCTTAGTCAAAACTTCCGCTAGCGGAAGATTTTGTCGCAGGTCTGGATCCAGGTTCTTTTCTTTCCTTTTTTAAACAAGAAACGGCATGTATTCCATCATTTTCACATCTTTTAACATGCAAACAACCACTTTAATTTTTTTAAATTTTTTTTTTTAAGAAAATAAGGTAGGGTTCTATGATTAGTCAAATGAGTACAATTTTGAACAGCCCCTCATAAACATTACAGGTTTCTCCCCTTCAAACCCCTCCCCCCCTTACAATTCTTTTTATGACTATTGACATTGTGAAAATGTTTGACATTTCCTAAGACACTATGGAAATCAATTCCTTTCAAATGGCTGTTGGCTCTACCGCCGGGTGGCATTTTTTCTGCAGTTCAGAATTATCATCCTCGAAAATGGTATATTTTTCTTTTGTTAAGTTTTCCCTTTTTTGGAGTCAATTTAAAAAAAAATAGTTATACTTTACCCTATCCGACCGCTCTAAGCCCGATCTAAAATCCAAAATTTACCAAGCGATAATATTCCTCCCATTTCACGAATTAAAGCCACTCAATATTTGTTTTATATAACTCACATACAGATCCATGTCATTTTCACAAGAAACATAAAGTAGACACCTTGACCATCCCACACTTTGAAAATCCCCCCTCCCCCTCCACTTAATAACGTGGAGGACTCCATGTAGACACTGGAGACGCGCTGTACGCACGTATGATCCTAATATTGAATACCACGTTATGTAAGTTCCACCAATCAAGTGGCAAGGATCTTTGCGTGAGTTATATAAATCTTTTGTAGCACTACATATGCTAAATATCTGATTGGTGTGTAGATAAATTAGTCTTAAATCAATGTTTTTATATGGTTTAATCCTGTTGGATGTATTGTGCATGAATTACTGACAAAAGACACCCACAAAAACCAACTTATCAGCATAGCAATTAATGCTTCTTGACATTGTCCCATGCGTAACAGGGCTGTCCCATGCATAACGCTATGCAAGCTCTTAAGTTTTTCATCTACACAGTGAAAAGTTTTAATCATATACTAACATCATTTTTGTCATTTATTTATGTGTTATTCCTAATGGGGTCCAGGTAGGATTTGATGAGATAGTGAGCCTTCTGTTTATTTTGTAGTGATTGGTCACTGGAGTGATGCTTTCATAGCACCATGCGGCATGCCTAACTGTGGTGTAGATAAATCAAGCCATTGTTTTTCTGAGATTTTTTCATCTTCTTTTTTTCAGGAGTATGCATTTCTCATAAAACTAGCCTTTATTTTACATTTATATTGCTTTTAAAAATATTTGTGGAGGGCTACAATAGACATTGTCCCATGCGTAACAGCAGTGGGGTTGCTATTTTCAACGTCTCGCTGACAGTTAAACAGAGGGAGCATTAGAATTTCCTCTCGGTTTCAATAAATATAAGATCTGGCAATAAAAAATATGTGTATATATGATTATTTCAGCATACTTGAAATTTTGACCCACTGGTTGACACATATTTCATGTTATTTTGAAACACCCCATATTTGTCTCATTGTTTATATAAAGCTTCCAGCTGTTTTTATATTGGTTGGTTTTAATCCTTCGGTATTGTGGATGTTGTGTTTTAATGTTAAGCCCTTTGTTGTCTATTTATAGATGCAAGGTGCTAATTGATTTCTATTTATTATTATTATTGATACTATTTTTGATGTGATTTTAGTTTAAATATTTGGATAAAGCTTCTAAATGTTTTATATTCAGTATTTTGCATGTTATGCTTCTATGTAGTGTTTTGTGGTCCATTTTTTCAATATGTGTAGTGCTACATCTATGTTATCATTTATTAGTAATTTTAACTTCACTGTTGATTTTAATTTTAATTTTAATTTTAATTTTAATTTTAATTTCACTGTTTGGATATAGCATCCAGCTGTTTTGTTTTCAAATTCTGTATTTTTCATATACTTTCTTTGTTAAACACTTTGTAGTCTATTTTCATATGTAAGTTTATTATTCTGTATACACATTTTTTTAATGAGAAACTCTTGCCAAGAATTGAATCTGTAATGTTTTTGATTTTTTTTTTTCAATTTAGACAAAATTGTTTAAACAAATTAAATGAAATCAAGATGTGTTGTTTTATATTTCCTTTATACATGAGACAGCCCCGTTGAATTCCATATAACATTGTTACTTCCACAGTGCGATTATACGTGGTTTTCGCCCTCAACGCTGTGCAAGGCCGAGAATCATCCGTTAGCGAGACACGAAGCGACGATGCGATATTTCAATTGCAAAAATTGCAAAAGTAGAAGTATTACATTCAACAGAATTCCTAACAAATCATGCAGGTGAGATTCATACTTATAGCCCTCCTCCCTCATCTGCCTTAAGTTGTCCCACCCACTCCATCCCACTTAATAATATTTGACTAAACTTTTGAATGGTGGTATTTGTTCCAAATAGGCTTTATGATTGAACACAAGAGGGCGCCTTTTTGGATTAACTGTGGTTATTGAATTCTAGCAATTCAATAAATAGTTGGTTTTAATTATTTCAAAGAATGAAAAGAGGCAAAATCCACATTTTTGCTTTGAAGGTTTGTCTTATTGTCAATTGCTCTTTTGAAAGTTTGTTTATTGCCCCCCACCCCACCCCCACCCCCGAAACTAACATTACTGTAGAGCCTTTTTTTCTGAACAATGGAGGACATAATACAGCCTCTTTCACTCTTAAAAAAATATATGTGCTTGAGAGTAGGGTTAAGGTACTGACTGTTTATTTTCCTAGGAAACTGCATCAAGTGTGAAACAAACATGGGATGGTGTTCGATAGAAGGAATGTTTGAATACAGAAAGAAAAAATACAAGTTTAAAACAAGTTTGTTCATGCCATCCATGTTGTGTTTGAAAAATAATCCAAAACAGCTGTGAAAGTAATTACAGTCAATGATGCTACACCTCCAAGATTACAAACCATAAACAATAAAGTTCCTTTTTTATTTCATTTTCTCAAAGAAACGGAAAGGATTTTCAAAGACGTTTTAACTTAACTTTGTCTTTGGACGATAGATAATTGAAATATTTGAAAAATATTTTTAAAAGAAAGTGAGCATTTAATCAATTAATTTGACAGGTTTTAATGAAGTGGTGTTACTTGACCTGAAACTCCCCTTTAATACCTACCCATCCTCTTCGGTCGGCTAAATTTTCGTCAGGGCAGGTGGAATTACAAATTCATCGTCTTTGAACCGCATGCTGTCTTGCCGGCATCTGTCTAAATAATTACACGCAACTGTTGAACCACATTTTGTGATTCTTAAACATCTGGCGGGAAATTGGTTTCTGTGGAAGTTTCCTCTATCAAAAGAATCAAGGGATTGCACTGCTTTTTTGAGTGACCTGATTTAAAAATAAGCAACCTGAGCTCAAATATGTCAGTGACAATTATTAAGTTTTGTGGGAACTGATCGTCTCTTTTGATTTCAGTCAAGAATTCTCGCTCGTTCTTTGACAGTCATGGAATTGACAGAGGGTTGCCTAAATGTCAAGATGTGCGACACGGTCAACCGTGGGATGGTTTGATAAAATACCTAAGTACCTCCTGGGATCTCTCAGCACTGTGTCCCATCTGTGGTCTGACGGT
The DNA here is from genome assembly GCA_911728455.2 of Marthasterias glacialis. Classification (NCBI taxonomy): domain Eukaryota; kingdom Metazoa; phylum Echinodermata; class Asteroidea; order Forcipulatida; family Asteriidae; genus Marthasterias; species Marthasterias glacialis. Next base: position 1,091,399 of record OU452221.1, on the reverse strand, counting down.
GTTTTTTTTTATTCACATTCTATTATCTATGTTATTAGTGGCAATTGTTTATACCAGTCATGATGTTTATATGAGCTACCAAGGTTGGACAAGGTTGGAAGTCATGGGAATGAGTGATCGAAACTGATTTTTTATTTATTTATTTTTTTCAAAGAATGTTCTTAGATTGGGGATTGGTTGGATGTGAGTTTGGTGTGGGGTCTGGCTGTGGTTGGGTGGGGGTATGGGTATGGGTTGGTGGGGGGTTTCGGTGGGGGTAAGGGTATGGATTTGATGGAGGTTTGATGGGTAGTTGGATGGGGGTTTCAGTGGGGGTTCATTGGGGGTTAGGGAATGGGTTGGTTGGAGGTTTGGTGGGTGGTTGGGTGAGGGTTTGTTGGGGGTTTGGGTATAGGTTTGGTGTGAAGGGACACAACATTTTCATGATAGATCTGTCTTGCATTTTGGTGACATCAAAAAATATTTGTCTTTGATTTGCAATCTTTTTGCAACTCACTTTTTAAGTTTTAACCTTGAGGTATTTCTGGCATTGTAAATTATTAAAACATTTACCGACTGATAATTTACTTAAAATGTATTTTGTCTATCCCAGGTCTTGTGGTGGGACAAGTTACGAGCGAACATCCATGTTAAAGGTAAGAGCCAATATTCAGATTGATAAAATTTCTTCTGTCTTGTTTTTCTTTGTTTTCCCTTTTTCAGCACCTTGCATCCTTCAATATGTTGCCTATTTATAACTCCAGTCATTGTTTATAATAATGTGTACTTTGCGAATTTAAAACCAAGTTGTGACCAATATCACACAACCCCTTTATGATTATATCTACTCATGATGTCTTTATTTGTACGACTGTAATTTTATTATAATAGATTTATTTTGTGTAAACACATTATTCAATTTTCTAGGCAGTCCAATCTTGATCATGTGACGATGTCTCGGTCGTATACGTTAAGGAAACCAAATCAATATCAAATTGTATTGGGTTGTAGATGATTAAATTAAGTTTGTGTCCTTGGGAGGTGGGAATAATACGAGAACGGTTCAACGGCCAGAGGTTGGAACCGTTATTGTCTGAGACAGAAGTCACGTTTCAGAGTTAATATTTCGCTGTTATTACAGAAGTTACGGGAAATGAAAATAATGGAAATTGGAGAGTTTACACGTAAGTTGGAGGGGGGGGGGATTTCCGCGGGGTTGTACTTTACTTTCGGAGTGACTAGCCAGTGGGGGTTACCTTGTCCTTTATATGTTCAGTCAGCTTTACGATTTAAGATTTCCTCTCATCAATGTCATTGACTTGTAAATTGAAGTTAAATATGAATGAGCCAGCCAGTCTGGTTGGAGAGTATTGTGACTGGTCCTCTGGTGTTTTAATTGGCATTTGGCCAGCGGACCACTGATTAGGGAGAACACTTAGGTGGGGGGGGGGGGGGGGGGGAGTTCATACGATGAGTTATGTAGACATTAGATCAATATGCATGCTACATGTTATTTTGTGGGTTGAAATGTTGGGAGGGATTTTACGTTAGGGTAACATTTTTATGTTCACCGAAAAGATTGCTTTGATTTGGATTTGACTTCGTTCAAGGTAGTGATTCACTACTTCATGCTGTATGCAAGTAATCTGAATAGTCTGGTTTTGTTTTATTTTGCGTTACTTGTTCGTCTTGTCTCCATGTTTGTGATTTATCCCTCTAGGCTGTCTTCAACAAGCCTTGACTTAATCTGACAACCTCATGCTCTCTTTAATTCTGGTCTACATTTGCTGTTATTATTTCTTCTTATCTATGTAGTATTTTGTATATAAGTTTTATTTCAAGAAGTGTAGGATGAAATAAATGTTGACTTGAATTGAATTGAATAGTTACAATTATAAAACGCCTCTTGCTGGTTCTGTATTCTGGTTGGCTGAAACACGGTCGAGTGGAGTTAACTAATAATAGGCCAGTGCATGAGATTAGCGCCACCATGAAGTAGACGCATGTCAAGACATCATGCGCACATAATTTGCAGGAAATAGTTCCCAAACCGGGCACTATACTCAAAATATTTGACTGTCTGCAGCACCCTCTTATGATGTGAACAGTGAACAGCTACTTCAAAATCTGAACCTAGTTTAAACTAAAAGCATTCCTTCAACTGTTGAATTGCTCATGAGTTAATGGTTAAATTAAAAGAGTTCAGCTTAAAACCTTGATTTTACTGTTTTCTTCGTGCATCATAATTTTGACTGTTGTGCTGTAAAGCACATATGGACTGGCATAATTCAGTTACTAGTGCACATCTATGCAACCCTCGGGTCTGTGACCAGAAGAGTGTCCTGAATGGAACCTTCTCCTCATCACTCACAGTCCCTCGGGGTGCATAGACGAGCACTAATGACACCATTACCAGTCCATATATGTATGCTATGTTAATTAATTCTCTTTTGGGGGAAGTGTTGTTTCTTAAAAGAACCAAGTAGTAGAATCTCAATGTTTGAAAACAGAGTGCTGTGCTTGTCTTCTCGTCTCCTTGATTTTTGAATCAATTTGTTTTTGTTTGTGCTCTTCAGGAGAGAAAAGGACCTCTACTTGACAGCGAGAAACTCCTACTGAGAGGTGAAGAACGAAAGTGGGTCATGTGATGTGATCATGTGTGGTGAACAATAAACGAAACTCATGTCATTCTGGTTATACAAGCAAACAAAAATCTAGATTTTCCCCGGTTAAATCGTTAACATTCAGAATCAGTGATCTTTAACGAATCATTGTAATTAAAAAAAATGTTACTTGTAATTATATGTTGTCTTGAAAAAGCAAATTTATATTCTGAATTAAGGACTCTCTAAATTCTTCACTGTTCTAAATAACACATTGACATCACTTAAAATGTTGTTAACAAAAGTTGTATAGGTTGTGAGGCATTGCATGGTGAGGTATCAATGTATATTTGTGATTATATCTACTTTGCTATATACAGTAGATTATTCTTGTGAGAACTTGTACCAATACAGGCCTTGAGTTAACTCACATCACGCACAGCAATTTCCGTGGGTGAACTTGAAAACCATCAGTACAAATTTAAATTTTCCTCATATGATGCCCTTCACTTTGGGGAAATTGCCACGCCCTTTTGAAAAAGAAATTGGAGGCCTGCTGTTTTTATTCTACTACTGCGGAGTAGATTTCGGAATTCGAGGGGACAACTTAGTTCTAAAAAGAACTGTCCTGCTTATCAAGTACTACCTAGGGAGGTAGGAAAATCGGCCGGGACTACTACTACTTTCACTTAGTGGATCGAGGGGACTTCTCGGGTTAACTGCCGCGGAGTGAGTTTGTTAATTGGTCTTAACGTTTCGACTAGCCTGCTCTAGTCATCGTCAGGAGACTGAAAGTTGTCTTAAAGTTTATGAATCGTTCATGAATATTCAGATCCTGCTTTCATTGTGAATGTTTCCCACCAAATAAAATGTTGCGAAAAGAAAAAAATAAAGATAACACTGATATTGAATCAGTTGTGATGTCTTGCAAGAGTTATTTTTTTGCGTTGTTTAAAGTTTGATGATTAAGATATGAGATCTTGGTCAAGTTCCTTACCCTTACAGTTTCAACTATTGTCATTTTGGGTAAACCAAAATGGCTGCCATTGACCATTTACACAAAAATGTAAAACCTGTAACATTTGTTATTAGTTTTCTCCAAACTGTGAAAAGATACTGAGATGAAACCGTACTTATGAATATAATTCCCTGAAAACTTGAATGTTGGAAATGCAATCGTTTTCTCAAAACAATGTTGACATCTAGTTAGAAGGTTACGAGCCATTTGGGAGAAATATCCGCTGGCAACTACCCATTGATACCCAAAGCCAAACAGCGTTGTTGTTTTTCCAATAACTTGATTACATGTATCAATAACAGCACTGGCTTTCTTCAGTCCATTAGAGTCTATGATGCTGTTTATTTAATAAGATGAATTTAATTGCAAGAGTGCAGTACGTTGTGCATTCTATTCATGTTAGTGGTTCGGCCGCATTGCCTCGGGGGACGATGGCTAGAAATAATACGGAAGCCTACCACTTGAACACACTATCTTTGCATGTCTGGTGAGGTATTAAAAAAATAGCTTCAGCAGTCTGGGACAAGTGAGATGAACTAGGTAGGGAAATGAGGCCAAAGACACATTCCAAGGTTTAAAATTAGGTCTGCATCAGTGGATTTTTGCATTTCTGTTTTTTCCTGAAGATATCGGTTGCTAAGGTTTGAAGACGTCATTGGAAGATTCTTTACCATCGTCACCTCATAACAACTTTGTTGACAATGTAGTCTCGTTCGTCTTTTATGTGATTCTACATTTACTTCTTACACAGGGATGCCTGTGTTCTCATGTGTAAAAATGATAACTGTGTGATGTTTAAAAAACAATCGTACTGTCATTAGAGAGACAAATGTTTTTTAAATAAAAGTATTTTACAGCAACACCATGCTTTCAATTGTTTCTTTTTGACATCAGGAAATAGGTCACTCACTCATACAAAAGTTTTTGGTAGTATTTCTTGGATTCTGTTTAACTTTTCAAGGATCTTTACAATCAACATTCTTTGCCAAAACATGACATATTAATAATAAAAAACAAAAGAAATTATTCCAGTGACAAAAGCAACAGCATTTACTTTGTTTTAAATGTTGACAATTGTATATATAACCAAAAACAAAGATAAATGACCTTTGACTCCACTGTGACCTTTTAGGCTTGAATGCAGCAAGGTCAAACACCATAGGTCCATGTAGCTTCTGCAATCCAACAGATTTGCCTAGCAACCGTTGGTTATAAGGGAGCCACCAAACATGACCGCCTCGCTTATAAACCTCCCATGATAACTATCATGGTATCATGATAGAACATTCACTCTTTAAAGGGGCTGTGTCGTCATGATTATAGCAGGCCTGTGGCTGTGCATGGAAAGATGAGCTTGCGGTCAAATCACTGTCTCTGTCAAACTGTGATGTGACCACCGGCGCGCACGCGTGTGTAGTAACTGGGTTATTCCATTTTCTGCTATAGTCATGACCACACAGCCCCTCTTAGCAAGCGGATTGCGTTATCATGATACGTGACCACCTCACTTATAAGCTACGGTGGCTCACTGAATCGGATGCACAATAATACAAGCTCAATCTACTTCTTGCACCTACTGAGAAGCTAATCATTTCAAAATAAATACTGAATCTTCTTCAATCTATTCTTTGAGTTTTCAATTTATTCTCTGCAACATGCATGACATTTTCCTTGAATAAATAATACTGGATAATAAATACATTTGATAACAAAAACATTTACATTAATTTGTTGAAAACAATTATATTAGAATATAACTGCAAATGTTTAAAATATCTATTAAGTTGGAGGGAGGGGGTTTCAGCCAAAGAATCTGTCATAATTTAGAGTATAATTTTGGTTTTCACCCTACACCGATAAGTGATAAGCATTGTATATTCAGTATTTTCCCACAGCAAACAATTCACGTTGGATTCGCACCTACTACCCCCGTCATTCTAGAGCAGATTTCTTAACAACTAGACCACCGAACTTGCCCAGTGATGAGAGGTCAGTTGGAATCCCGTAATTGGCAGCAGGTACTGCAACAATTAAGAAACCAATATCGTTTAATAGAAATAAAACACTAGAAATAAAACAATTGAAACTTCACTTTTTGTTCATTACCTCATTTTGATATCAAGCATGTTTGCATTTACTTTCCTTTCACACAACAGCGTAGCCATGATTTTGTCATGGGGTGGGGTGGGGTGGGGTGGGGGGAACAGGGGGCATTGCTTTTCAGTTGGGGGGCCCAGGGGTCGTACTTTTTAATGCACTACATGTATCTGGATTTTTTTTGTGGGGGGAAGGGGGGCACCACCCTTCGTGGCTACACCTCTGCTTTTACAAACAGTGTTTTCTACCTTCTTATGCAATGTAAAATAATGTTTGCCGTTACATTTACCCTCACTCAACTTAAATCAATTTAAGGATAGTGCTTTTCCTAACACACAGCCACTGAGGGCAGAAAAGGGCAAAGGACTGCTTCACTTATGCAGGGTCCATGAGGGCATTTCAAATCATATTAACTCAGATAATTTAATAACAACCTTTTTCAAGGGCAACGCCTTTTTTTGAGTAAAGAAATGTACAGAAACTAATCAGTGAGTTTCTAATGGAAACATTTCCGATGGAAAGAAATCCAAATTTTATACGGAACATGGAAATCAATAACTCGTCTCTGAGATTTTGTTGCAGGCAAAAACTCGTTGATTTCATCAGACATTCACAACATAATCCCTTAATAAAATGAAGAGAAAAAAAAACCAACTTCAATATGCTATCAGCCACTGATTGATTTGAAATAAAAATAAATAAAGCAGACGAAAAAAAAAGTTTCTAACTTCATGAAAACATTGCAACACTAAGCTAAGATACATGAAACTTGTCAGTTTTATTTATATAAGGGTGTAACTTATACCATGTAAAAATCTGTTTGGAAGAGTGGTGGTTCTGACAAAAGCTGTTGATTTAGGTGTGGATCTTTGTGAGCTCTCCTGTCGAGATTAAACCGCCCAAAAGATTCAACTAAAATCTAATTCCACCATGCAACGCCTCAAATCCTAAAAGAAATGTTTTACATGATGGTCTCTCATCATGTACACATTTCTGAATGTAAAGACTAAGGAGCTAAACGATCAGGGGTCGATTTCACAAAGCACTAAGATTCATCTTAAGATGAGGTGTTAATATAGCCATAGTGACTTCCATTGTGACATCACACGTTGCTTAGCAATTAAGAGTGATTCGCAGCTAAGATCAATCTTAGCTCTTTGTGAAATCGAGCCCAGAGCAGTTTGTAACCAATAAATGTTCACTAGCATGTTCACACTGAAAACGGAGTTGGAAGTACTGATAGCGGTCTTTATTTTAAACATAGAGTTATATATAAGAACTAGAGGAAGCACTCGTTATGTCACGTACTGAACTCTGCTGACCCACCATGGACGAAATCCCTATGGGTCAATTGTATACGAATGTCCACTTAGAAAATGTTTGCTGTGTAAACTGATGAGTGACCAGTGTAATATGATTGGTCAGCGCCATTTTCTCAATGGTCAAAAATGCTTCTTGTCAGGCCGTGTCGCATAGTTTTGTAGGCCTTCTAGTTCTTTTATGTCACTCTATGATTTTAAACCACTTAATACACATAGTGCCAGTTCTTGACATGAACTACAAGTATTGCAAAACATTGACTCTTGACAACGAGGCACTTGGGCTGGTCCAACTCATGTTAAACTACAGTTGTAAGGCTGAGTCTGAATGGAGTGGCTTTGGCTTAAGCTATGGCCATTGGCTACAGCTATGGCCATCCGCTGCAGCTATGGCCATTGGCTACAGCTATGGCCATTGGCTACAGCTAACATTGAAGAATAGGCCTTTAAAGAGATTTGGACACTCAAAGCTATCAATTCAGACTTTGCCTCATTTGTTTGGTCATTTTGAAAATGAGAATATTTCACCCAATTGAGAATCTGCCCCAACTATTGCATTTAGGTCTATCCCAAAAATTTACCAAAGGAGACTCATACATGTTAACAATAATAATGGACATTTATATAGTGCCGGTATCTGCCAATTATGATGTCCATGACGCATGAACATTATTACCCTGGTCACTGAGCCATTTATTTCCTTCCTTAAACCATTTCAACTCCCTAGGAAGCATGCAGCCTGTGCTGCCCAGTAAATAGCGCACCAAGCTAAATCAATCACAAGAACCATCTCTTCCCTCACAGGTACCCATTTTACCCCTGGGTGATGAGAAGCAATTATAGTTAAGTGTCTTGCTCAATGACATCGAACCCACACCAAGATGACTTAGCCACCATAACTTCATTCCCGTGCAGTAGACAGCTCTGCCATATGACACGCCATATTTGACCTGTCCAACTTTAATTTGAAAGACCAAAATATACTTGGGGCATGCCTCTTCAAGATGGCTTCTCTAGAGGTAATGCATGAATGTGAGCCACGGCATTGTCTCCATCCACGTAGCTATGTAAACATGTAGACGCATTTCATTTATCCCTTCAACTGCCAGGTCAACATTGACTTCACGCAAATCGCATCTATTGCCCCAGAGATATCCCCCGAGTGACTTCATCAAACACATCGTTCTCCGATATTTGCCATCCGACACTGTCAATATTTGCAGTCGCGGGAAAGAATCAAGACCAAACTCTTGAGACTCACCGGGGGTTTTTGGCTGAGGAAGGAAAGAGCATTTCTTAAGGTTGGATGGGGTCAAGAATTGTTCCAGTCAGCACTTTTGTTGGAGCACATGAATGTATCGACATTCATGTGTAACAACAAAGTGGCTTGTGATTTTTACAGACTGAAGAGGATATGGAAGATCCGTAACCCGAGGAAATGTCATGAGCTCTGTGTACCTATATTTGTTTCCATAGTCAGTTGTACATTTATGACGGTACATCAATACTTTCAGCGACTGAGAATTGATTTCTTTTCAAGAGTACATTCGCTCAAATCGACCGATATTCCAGAAACCTACATTACATTCACCGATGAAATATTCATCAAAACGGATAGTGTATTATGTTTGGATTTAGTTTCTTATATCTTTAACAGCTGTTTTTTGTTGTTTGATCGGTCATCACTTTGTCAAAAGAGAGAATTTCAAAAACAAATAATTCTAGGGTTGGTACTTTTAATTACTTTAAACCAAATCTTCACTTGAAAAAAAAATAAATAAATAAAACATTTTAAAATCTTCCCAGAAAGTAGTGTACTTATGTCGATATGTCTATGGGGTTTGACCTGTGGCATAAGGTCAAATGTCACTATTTCTGAATTACTAATTGCTCATAAAGGAACCAAATCACTTTCCGGTAGAGATACACCCCGTGGTCAGCCTCAAAAACCAGAAGACTTTTCTTATTCATTTTCTGTTTATATCACAACCATCTGAGAACCAAGCAGCATACATCACTAGGCATTTTAGCTGGTAACCAACGCTTGCTATAAAGCAAATCTTTTCCCCAGCAAATTCTCACCTAACAGCTCAATACAATTAAGACCAGGTGTCCCGAATCACTCAACAAGCAACCTTAATTTTATAATTGGATAAGTTTCTTGGTACGGAGAGCCTTGTCTTAACACTAGGAACTCATTTAACCTTCACATCTCATTTACAAGACACTACTTCCATCTGTTCTAATATTGTTGGGATACGTGCATGAACCCTTTCCTTACCATGGGCGACTTTTGTCGACTGCACTCATACCCCTCTTCTTTACCATTGGCAACTTTTGTCGCCCTGAGCACAAAGGCCGTTTGTTCATGTTCACCCTCCACACCTAAGCTTATTATGGTTGGAAAGTCTGAAGATTGACCTTTCCAATGATGATGAAATAAAATAAGACTGCAATTACACAATCTCTTCAAAATAGAGTGGAAAGATCCGAAATGCCAAGCAACTATGGAGTGGCATATGGTTGTGGACCAAAAAGTTGTTGAGTTTACAGTTAACACCGAGGAAAGAAAAACCAAGAACTTTGACATTTATTGGTGGATCTCAATGATTTTGGGATTACATGAAAGAGAACTCAATAAGTACGACAGTTGTTCATACTTATTTTGCTATAAAACAAAATCTTCAAGGTAAGAACGAATTTTGTACAATTTGCCTTTAAACACAAGCTTTCTGTAGTGTACGAATGTGTGCTTCACGCTTGAGTGGTCACACAATGGGGTCACTAGCGGTTGTTTATGTCAAAACAGTTTTGGTAAAGATAGGGTTAAAGAGTACTCCTTTTGGAAATATTAAAAACAAAGCTTCCAGTTCCCTACACTACAGGGGGTTGTACAATAAATTCAGGCTTGGAACTTCACAGAGATGACAGGGGCAATAACGTTCATGCCTTTGGATCTAGAGGGCGCACAAACCCAAGTGACATGCCCCACATGAAGCATCCTTGTCCATTGACAGAATGATGGTGATGACCCGCCGTTTAACACAGGTAACGTATCAGTTCCCACAGCCATCATCTTTTGAGTGGACATTCATAATGCAAATTATCCATAGGGATTCCTGCCCATGGTGGGACAGCGCAGTTATGTGCATGACATAGCGAGTGCGCCCTCTAGTTCTGTTACATAACGCTATGCGTTCAACTATTTATATCTGGGGGCACCAAAGCGAAGATGGGGGGGAAAATCATGCTTGAGATGTTGGCCTTTGACTTCATTGAGACAACAGAGGCATGCTCCTGTCTTTGTCAAGGTGGTCTCTAAACGTTGTTGTCTTGGTGAGGTCCTCTTCATCAAGACAATCATTATCTATTCCTCTTGAAGAAATGAAGATCAAATCCCGGATGTATGCTCGTCAACTTCAGTCTAGCTCACATTTTTGACCATAGAACAGAATAAATTTTACCGTCTTTGCTTTCTTAAAAAGGGCAAGAAAAGGTAATACATCCAAAAGGAGTGACTGAACCACCCAGTGTCTTCATGCAGGTTGATTTTCTGGAGAGATTAAATACAAAACTGGCACTATTGGCCACAAAACATTCATGCCGGACACTGTGAATGTTAAACTGGAAGGTCATCAATGTTTGTACAAAACTCCACAAGGCTTCGAGGCTGCACTGTTTTCCTGGCACTGAACTCTGGCATGCTTAACGATCGTTTAGTGGCTTTGTTATTAATGTCATCATCGTCCGTGTTCAACGGGGACACTCGGACGTGATTACGCATCCGGGTCAGACTAGTAGTTCTTTTGACAACCCACTCGCTAAGCGTCTCCTCTTGAGGGCGCTCTTGTATCACCTGATCCATAACTGCTTTCAGGAGTAACGGTAATTCCTCGACCCTAGGTTCTCTTGCTAATAATTCTCTGTATCTGTTGATTATTCGTCCTGTTTCTGTTGACTTCACCTCGCTGCATAACTCTTCAAGCTGTAACATTTGAAGCTGTGGTACTGAGTAATACTTGGGCGGGGCACTTGCAAGCCAGCTGTAGTCGGCCACGCCCAGTTTCTTCTTCTGCTCATCTTCGCGTTGCCTCTGGGCATTCTCGCATTCTTTGATCTGGAATTCCAGTTCCATCATCAGGCATTCTCGTACCACGCTTGTCTCATTCTTCTCTGTGAGTTTCAGCTCGTTGCGGAAGAGTGATGTCAGTGGCATACTCTGGTTAGGATCGAGTCTGTCCTGTTTGAAAAGAAATATAAACATAGTTAGTGATTGTATACATGTCTTAGTAACTGCATACACTTATGTCTTTAAAAACAAACCATCTCTCTTTTCATATCTTGTGACTCAAAATATATAAAAATAGATGGTGATTTGTATAAAGAAGAACTTAAGACAAAAAAACAAGCACTGGCTAGCTACGTTTTTTTCTGATGGTTTAGATTCTTTGATTAAAAGATTTTTGCTTTCTACATACGTGTACTTGTAGAATGTGTCATCATTTTCCAAACTGCTACGTACATGTACATTTTTGGACGTCTCTAGCTAAGGAGCAAAATCAAACGGCCAGCCATAACAACGCCATGTTCTGCACACGACCGATTAACAAGCAAACAATTTGGTTAAGCGATATTTTCCTCTTAATTAGACCGTATGTTTTAGAGGAAATATTAGCAAGCAGCCATTTAAATAAATGGGTATTGGTTACAATTGGGAAATTGTCTGTAATCGTCTACTCCGCCAGTCATCAATTTTATGGGAAGTTTCCGATTAACCTGGAGATGAAAAAAACAATCATGATTCTTGACATGCTTGATGACTTTCCAAGCTGTGTGGAGTTATAACTTTCGTCCATCCACATTAAAAGAATCATTAAAAGTTAAATATGTCCAAGGATGAAAAATTGCATTAACTCTCTAAATTGATCGCCTTTATGTTTTTTGTATTATTTGCTTTGGTTAAATTGAAAATTCATTTTCTGACTGGCAATATCAGATTATCAGACTTACTCTTGGAATATTCTCTTCAATCTACTTCATTTTAAAAAGGATATAGGCATCATTTTAGTACAATATGATATGCATTTTGGTTAAATCTGAAAGGAAAAAGCACCTTCTTTTTTGAAGAGTCAATCAATTCCCGACCTCTAATTCTAGATATTCTTACCATAAAACCGATACCAGAATCTTTAAAATAGATTAGTTTATGTTTAAAGAGCAAACAATCAACCTCGGGAAATGATTTTTATTTTGTCACTTTTTTTTAACCTCTATTTTGGGCTTTTTTTAAATGTGGCAATCAAATTAAGCAACATGGATTTAGGTCTTTCAATGGTATTTCCTCCTCTTTGACAGATTTCAGACTGAATTATTCCTCTGGCGGATTGGTTTTGATGCACGAGCTTTAAAACCAACAAGTTTCAGATTATAAATAATCTTCTTCATTTTTCAATAATGGGAGACTTTTGGAAGGTCCTTTTTCACGGTTCTCACTAGTAGTACGCATTCTCTAAACCTCGATTGCCCACAAGACTGAGCATGTACACGCATGTTCAGAACTGTCAAAAAGGACTGTTGTGTCTGCTGCCGCCAGCATCTCAAAAGTCTCCCATTGCCAATCCTTTGTCAAGGTTTTTGTTTTATAAGAGTCTTTGGTCTGTTCCAGTCTAAAGCTTCTGATAAATCTACAGTTATTACTATCTGCATTACATCACAAAGAAATTTGACATTGAACCCAGATTGCTAACAATGATTATATGATGTAAAATGACTTCTTCATTTTTTTTTTGCCATGGGAATTTATTTTTGCTTTCTAACTCAGAGGTACAATCAAGTACTAAGACTTCACCAATATAATACTATTAATTACATTAATAGAGGTTGATACAATTCCTTTGACCTGAAATGCAAAGTGCATATAAGAAGAAACTTAATGGGTGAAGAGGTGATTTTTATAGTTCTTTTTGGAATGAAAAACGGAGACAGAGTTTCTAAGAGGTTGTAGAAGATTATTCCAGAGTTTTGGAGCAGAGAAAGAAAAGGCCATCTCCTCGGCATGCTTTTTAGTGATTGGGCAAATAAATTTTTATGGCAAATGATTTCTTTGTCTATTTTTTAAAAATCCCATTCTGTTTGTTTAAGCATTATTGTTCTTGTTAAAACACAAAACGATTTTATTTTAAAATTGGATTGCCATTAATAACGATGCACAACAAGAACATCCAGCAAAAACATTTAAAATACCACCCGATCTAAGAAAAACAACTTTAAAATTACGATAAGCTATTTGTCTCACCTTGACATTTCACAATCTACATCTACATCTACATCTACATCTCTTAATATAACAGAACCAATCATCCTGTCTCCACACTCTGTCCATCAAAATACAAGATCGATTGACAATAAAAACAATCGTGATCAGAAAACTAAAAGGTATTCATAATGCAAAAGGTAATGCTTGTAATCTTTCGTTATAGTCACGCAATAGTTTAAAAAAATTTAAGAATATCTGTAAATGCATTACATAGAATCAGGATAGGAGTTTTTTTTCTTATTTTTGTCAAGATTTGACTCCAAGCTTTTGCCGTTTTCAGGAGAAAACCTGCCTAATCTTGCTCTCAGAAGGAAATTCCAAGGTCCACCCTTGGTAATCCATAATTCAGTTCAGAACAATTGCTTCATTCTTGACAAGCGCATACCTCATGGGGTTCTGATCAGATATCTACATCCGACAAATTTAAAGAGAGGTCCAAGGAATTTTCTTGGCAAACTCAATAGAAGGGTGTTAAGAAAGAGCCAAAAGAAAACCAACAGAGATCTACACGAGGATGTGAGATGTCAAGTGTAAAGTCAAGACAGCCTGTTCAATAATAAAAAAGCTTTTCCTTTTATAAACAACTGAATCTAAATCAACAATCTGAAAGTACATGACATACTCTCTTTAAACTTCACACGTTTTTTCATAGTAGTAAAAGCTGATGGCCTGAACTTTCAGTGGGTGCATGGCAGATGGACAAAGGCTCCATGACCTTCCGCCGGGCACGCAAAGTACAAAATATCAGTGGCACATCCGGGAGGGGGTGCTAGGAAGGCTGTAGCCCCCCCTTGAAATCAGAAGAGAGAGAGAGAGAGAGTGGCGAGGGGGTAGAGGAAGAACAGAATCAGACAAAAACAGTAAGGTATTCCTCCTCCTTTTGTTTCCCCTCATTTCTTACTCACTGTGTTTTGTCTTTCTCACCGTTTGATTATTTCATTGTAATTCGTAATACTGAAAAATGTTCTTGATTCTCAGCACCCCCCCAAAAAATAAAAGTGGATCTGTCTATGTATATTGTCCCCACCAAAGTTCATATGCAATAAAATGACTTCATTGAAAAAAAAAAAACTTTTATTACTTTCATATATTTGTTGCTAGATTACTCTGAAGACATGTTTTTTACATCACCATGAGAAATTCAAGTTTCCTTCTATAATGACTTATGACTTATGAATGACAGAATAATAGATGAAACTTTCACACTCAGTTATTTTCTTAAAACACAAATTTTGCACATCAATTGCTTATGACCTTCTGCCGGGCACTTGACAGTGTTTTTTTACTGTCTCTTGCAATTCAAACTGAAGACCACCATAGATAGAGATACTCTTAACTAAAGAGAATTTGCCTTGCCCCATCAAGAACAAGGTTGAATTTATCAAAAATGACAGCATTTGTCAAACAAATTGGATTCCATTAACTCTTCAGACTTCATTTGATTCTGAGTAAAGCCATGTCATATGAGGCAATAGGCTATATTTTTGACAGCAAGAAGGCGCAATACTAATTCCATTTTGAAAAATATTAAAAATACAAATTTTCCAAGCAAATTTCTTACACTGATTATATTGAAAACCTGTGAATAAAAGAAACCCTCAAAAGTTGTAAAAAGATTAACTGCTTTATCAGAAGTCTAAACGTATCTGGTTCACCACACTATTTCTATGGTTTGACCCCAGTCTACCCCCAAAAGGCGTCCTCTTGTAGTCAAAAATAAGGCCTATTCACAGGCAACAAGGTCCAAGCAATCTCACTGAAGATAAAAAAAAAACCCTTCACGTTTAAAAGTTCACATGATTAACTTCAAGGTAGGATGATGCTGTTAGAAAAAAGTCTCGTTTGCTGCTGTTGTGCCCCTATGCAGACACAGCCCACTTCCATAGCTCTAATTACCGTGGAATTCTGCGCTTGCTGTGTAAGCAAAGAATGCCTAGTAACGCAAAGTATGCTAGTGCACAAGCAAAATTTCCTTGGTAACCTATGAAATCTGCTGATGAAGGCAAAAATTCCCTGCTTCTGTTAGTGTTCATTCTTTGCTTATGGGAAGCAAGGCCATGAAATTGGTCCCAGTGCAGTTGGTTGCCTCCAAATTGCCTGTAAAAATTGTCTGTAGTGGAAAGGCCATAAAGCCCCAACTCAACATTGATAAAGTGTCTTTAAATGCTTCCATTCTTTGCACAAATCAAGATATACGTTATAAAACCAACCTGTGAAAATTTCAGCTCATTTCATTGTGAGAAAACGGTAAAATTTGTACACATTCTTAGGCAGAGGTTTGATCTCACATGAGAAGAAAATTATTTTTTGATCTCATTTTATTTATTATTCAAAAACGATCACACATCAGGCAGAAATATTTCTAGAAAAGTTTTCTACCATCATTATCTTTATACCATGTAAGGTATATGTAAATCTGTGAACATCTGTTAATCTTTTTTTAACAATGATGAGCTGAAGCTGTAAATCCTCAGATCTTAAATTTCTAAACTTTTAATCCCTGACTGTATCAAGCCTTAAACAGCTCAGCTGAACTAAAAAAAAATCCGAGCAGAGTTCAGTTATTGCTAAATTTTACTTTATAAAATATATTCTACTCCTACAAAGCTCTTGGACAAACAGAGAAAGATGACATCTTTAAGTCCTTACCTGGTGTAATAGCTGCAACTACAAGTGCACGGCTCAACGTCATCAGCACTCTCTGTAAATGAATCAAAATGAATTTCAGCAACTCAATTTATACCGAGATCGTGCAGGGAGACAAACCTAGACTTGTAGCTAGTCTTCAGATGAAAGAATTGCCAGCACATGCCTGGCTTTATGCATTCTGTTTATCTATTTCACCACCAGACATGCGATTTGAATAAATCATCTTTTTACAAAATATGAATAATTTAAAACCTATGGTGGTTCTGTACAGCATTTTAAAGGTGACATATTATTAAAAATTGATTCTAGTTTTTATATTATCCTATAAAAGAATCCCTCACCATGGCAATTAACCCATGCTTGTTTTTATTACTTTCCTCACATGGTTCACTGACATTTTTGCAAATGTCATTTCATCCTTGCTCTTAGAGTAACTGGTACCAATTTGAGTAAAAGAAACACAAGTTTCCTCTTGTTTTTCTTCGAAATGCCGTTTTTGTTTTTAAAAATCTGTTTCAACCATCCGTTGTGAAGACATTAGTGTATCTTGCATGTTAAATTTTGTCACGTCCGGCCTGCCATTTCTGAGCTGCAGCACGGCTTTGTCTCTGGTAGGGATTGTTCCACCAATCACCCATCTGCACTTTTACTAGAGGCCTACTGTGCTGTTTACCAGAGAGAGCAGTTGGATGTTGTTTACACTGATTTTTCAAAGGCCTTTGATCAAGTTAACCATGATTTTCTGTTGCATAAACTGAAATCCTACAATTTTCATTCTAATGTTTTAAATTTGTTGCAAAGTTATTTGACTGGTAGAAAACATAGAGTGATTGTGGGTGGTTTTTCATCTGAATGGAAAACAGTACCCTCTGGTATTCCACAGGGTTCCATACTTGGCCCCCTCTTATTTACTTTATTTGTTAACGATCTCCCTGGCTGTTTGAGTAACAAATGTTTGCTTTATGCTGATGACTTGAAAGTTTTTCGTCAGATTGGTTGTACTGCAGATAATATATCTTTGCAAGCAGACTTGGATAGAATCATGACCTGGTCGGAAACTTGGCATCTGTTTCTTAATGTTACTAAATGTAGTATTTTAACTCTGACTCTTAAGAAGACACCTCTCAAACTTGATTACACTTTAGGCGATAAGATTCGTACTAGGGTTGAAGTTCAGAAAGATCTTGGCATTTTTATTGATAGCAGACTCACTTTCATCCCTCATATTAGTTGTATAATGAAAAAAAGCTAATCGCATGAGTGGTTTGGTATGGCGCAACTTCTCTATTTGCCACATTGTCGTGCCCCGTTTTATGTTTAATTTGTTACAGTAATTCTTTCTTTTTTTTCTTTTTTTTGGATGTCGCCTTTCTATGTACTTTTTCTTATATATGTGCATAAATATTTATTTTACAGTATACATTTTTAATTCTTGTTTTTCAGCCATTCCTGTAATTGGCGGCTTGTCCGCTGTTGGTTTGGTCAATAAATAAATAAATAAATAAATAAATGCACATGTACATGCACTCAGTAATATTACATACATACATGTATTAATTACCTATTCATGCTAAAAAAGTGTCTGCAGCTCAGCTTACTTGTGAAAAAAATTGCAATTCAATTTAAATCGACATTTATTTCATACTACTCTTTTCGAAATAATATATTAAGGTTACATAGAAAAGAAGAAATAATAAGTACAGAAAATGAAGAAAAATAATTAATCTATGCAGAACAGAATTAGAGTATGAGGTTGTCAGATTAAGCCAAGGCTTGTTGAAGACAGCCTTGAGGGACAAACCACAAACATGGAGACAAAACAAACAAGTACCAGTAACGCAAAATACAAGAAAAACAGACAGTGGATAAATGACAGGAATATGGCTAAACTGGAAGGGCAGTTAAGTAAATGGCTAATGAAAAATGAAAGCGAAAAGACCGACGGTAACAAAAACTGGACTGACTAGAAGAGAGCCGCGCCACATAGTGGGAGAGGAGAAATCTTTTGTAAGAAGACGGAAATTTCCAAACTTCTTAATGAAGACACAAGACAGTTCCATAACCGGGCTCATAAAAACAAAGAGTGTTGCTTGAGTACAGGGTACAAGTGAAAGGAATAATATAAAGATTACGACAAGACCTGGTAGAATAATCATGTATTTCATGGACAAATCTAGAGTATGGTGGGGAGAGGATTGTTAGTTAGTTTATACTTGAAGATCCCGACATGAAATTTATTGATTTCATTAAGAGCGAGTATGTTTAGCGGGCCTATCTGAAGAGAGGTGCAGGGGGTCTCTTCAGAAAGTACAGACAAGAATAGCTCCCTTTTGAATAATTGACAAGGATTGAAGTTTGTTGTAGACCTTGTGCAAATGACGACATTTGGCGTGTCGTGGCTGAGCAGATAAGAACACCGGACTCAAGCTCTGGTGTTTCTGATCAGCAGAGTGTGGGTTCGAGTCCCGGTCGTGACACTTGTGTCCTTGAGCAAGACACTTAACCATTATTTCTTTGTCCTTCGGATGGGACGTAAAGCCGAGGGTCCCGTGTGTTGTGTAATGCACGTAAAAGAACCCAGTGCACTTATCAAAAAGAAAAGGCATTCGCTGCGGTGTTCCTATTATTATTTGAGTAGGGCTCTCTAGGCTAGAGGTCAAAAGAAGGTTGCTCATCGGCCCATCCTGTGCGTCACATTGTTTCATCATCGTTTTACCTCGAAGATGGTGACATGATGGCGTTAATACACAAGGTCTATTTTTAGCTTCAGTTGGCCACAGCATACATGTACCATGCCAGCTGGTGGCCATTTCATAGAACTGCTTTCAAAACAAATTTCTGCTAAGAAGGAAAAAAGCAGGAAGCCTGTCATGTTATTCTGGTAAGCAAAATTATTTTGTGCTTTTTAAAAGCAGTTCCAAGAAATCATGCCCAGCCATGCAACTTGAGTGCATTCTTCGCACCAAGGCGACTTAGTAAAGTCACTGTCACACTGTCTATGGATCTCATCTATCAAAGATGAACATCCATGTCACAAACAGGAGCTGACGCTTGCTGGCTTCCGGTCCATTCTGGACTGAAATGTCACACAAATCATCCAGCGCTCTCCATTGATTGAATCCTGTCCCGGTATAAGTCCCTCTTGCCCTCAGAGTTGCGTCTTGGGTAACAAAATCGTCACCTATCAATTAAATCTTGATGCTTGGTATCAAGGTGTGCTGCTCGACTTTACGATGAGGACTGGGAATGAAAGATGGGTCTGAAGGAAGTGACTGAAAGGTTCATGATTTCAATTTCACTGAGCATCCATTAAAGCAAATTACATTGACCAAACTTATCAACCAACACGCTACCATCTCAAATAACAATTGAAACTCTTTATTCCTTTGACAAATATCTGTCTTTTATTCACAATAAAGCGTCCTTTTTTAAAGTTAAGGGCTCAGTTGCCATGGGAATTAGCATTGAAGATGCTCCCTAATGCACCAGGTGTCATTCTTAATCAAGCACTTGATGATACGGCCAACATGCCTCCTTCTTTGAGGCGGAGACAAAGAAGAGGGCTCAAATCAGGCAAGCACTTAAGATTTCATTGAAGGAAACTATGTCAGGGGGTGGTGTTAATAAAGAATGACCCAGTTTGCAGCCAATTGAAGTCCTCCTTAGAGGTATAGGGTTTCAATTGGGATCAGCATTCACAATTGGGGATTCAGAGTTAGGTGTTTGGGTCATTTGGTATCCACACTAGGGGAATAGTGTTTTAAATTGGGCTGCAAAAGGTGTTGATTTCCGATTGGAATCAACTGACGTCTTCCTTGGGAGAAGTGAATGGGGTCAGTGTTTCCAATTAGGCTTAACTCAAAGGGTGTAAGTACCCAAATGAGAATAAAGGCATTTGAAGAGTGCTATTGGGCAAAAGTTTGTCTTATTCAAGGTACAAAAAGATTCCCAATTGGGTCAATCGATCCTCATTATGAATATTTTTTGATGACATCTGTAAGGTGCTACATAAATGGGTTTCATAATTCAAAAACTTCAAAAACCTGTCCTAGAAATAATATAATAAGTGCCTTGAGTACCTAAATATTGGTAGATACGTGTGCTATATAAGACTTGGGTATTATTATTATTATCAATATCAGATGTAAACAAGAAATGTCTCTGTTTCCATGAAGTTTTAATCTTTAAAGGTTCTAAAAAATTTATAAAATAACTTGTTTTAAATGGCTAAATAATTTAAATAATTTGTGTTAAATTGCACTAACTGACTATTCAATGCACGCGCATGTATATCTGCCATTAACTGGTCAACAACAAAAATACAAATAAATAACAGATTTGATAAATACATATAAAAAACCACAATTTTAAATTTGTTATCGTGTCAATATTTGAGATGCAGTTTCTTGTGTAACTAACAATAATCTCAGTGGTCTTCATCCATACTTTCATCATTCCTACAACTGCTGAAAAGATGGCTTTGTTAAAATGGCATCGATTCTGCAATTAGATTCATATGCAATCAGTAAATGTACAATTAGTGGATACATGTATCTGTTCACATTGTAGCTTTTCATATTGTCTATTGTTCAGATAAAATCCAACTAATAGCTAGCTAGCTTGCATCAAAATCCCAAATGGCTGTACAGTATTCAACGCATTGTTTGACTCATGAACCTATTCTGCATTGTTACCATAGTAACATGAATCAAATCATTGTCAAATTATGGCAATACGACTCTCAACAAGAATTCCTTGGTCAATTGGACTTGTAGGAATTGAGGTCAGTAAACACTAAACAATGCAATGGTGTTTATAGATGCGCTCCTTTTTTGTGCAATGGGTCTGGTAAAACTCACTTTGTAACCACGGAAACTAAGTTGTAACCAATGGTGAATAATACAAACTTAGTTCTACATGTTGTATGTTTTACACGTATGGTACGTTTATACTAAGGTGAAATAGTGGATGTGGTTATGGCTTGATCGTCATATCAACATGCGTCAAGGCATATGAGCCCCAACAGCCACAGCCGCAGGTAGACTGGTTCCCAGTCCCTACATCGTTCTCTTCTGTCTGTATACACTACCGATATGGCGCTTTTGATAGGCCCTCTATTGTGCGGGCTAAGTAATAATTTTCTCGTTTTAGAGATGACGTTGGCTATGCTCGTGACGTGTGCATGTTGTTGTTTGACACTAGCACACGTGTGCATCGTAACCCTTCACCCGGACATAGTGAACCAACCTTCAACATCCAAATTCAAGCTAACTTTAGAAGAACATCTTAACTAGCCTATTTTCTACCTCTATGGTCTGCATGATGGGAAATTCTGTGCCATCACGTTTTATGTAAGACCACATTGCATTATGGGATTACGTAGACATATATGCTAACTCTAATTAGCATATACCTGGCAGAAACCTGCCAGGTATAAGCTAATTTTTATTACTCGCTACCGGTCCCAATATTCAGTTAGAACGAAAACGATGTAGGGACCGGGAACCAGTCTAAGCCACAGGTACCAATGGGACTTATTTTTTACTGTAAGAGGGCACCCTTTGGGGTAGATTGGGGGTCAAACCGTAGAAATAGTGTGGTAAACCAGATACAATTAGACTTCTAATAAAGCATTTAATATACAACTTTTGAGGGTTTTTTTATTGACAGTTTTACAATGTAATCAACGTAAAATATTTACTTGGAAAATTTGTATTTTTTATGTTTTGAAATATTTTACTTTCAAAATGGAATTTTGCTGCCAAAAATACGGCCTATTCGGACAACGCCTCAGGATCCATTTCAATGCTTAAAAGTCACAGTAATTTAGCCTCTTTACAACTATGCCAGTGTTTAACACTAAAAATAATTTTGAAAACTAGCAGATTTCTATCTTAAAGCTCAGGTTTACATGTCGGTCTATGATTTATACAAATGAATGGTCCAGCCATATTGTATCTCTTCCATTCACAGCAATGTAACCAAACTGAGTCTGGTACCTCTGACAGGCCAACACAAATCATCTTTCTTGAGTAATCCAATGGCACTTTGCTCATCTTAAATATCTTTAAACAGTGAGCTCCTGCAACCAGAAATACAAAATCTGGCAACGGACTCCCCTAAAACCCTTGTGGAACTTATGTACATAACGTAAAAAGAAAGATGATCCCTAACTTTTGAAGAAAACTAGTGATTAAAAAACGTCACTAGTTCAAAGGATGAATCAAACAAGCTTAGTACATTTGGCCTGACTAAATTGAGTCCAAACTTCCCACACATATCTTGATACATTTTTTCAAATTAAAGACTTAACCAGTGAGTAATTATTTATCGAGATTGATATTCCTTCTCCTCTAATGAACTCAATTTAATTAAAACCTTATTCATCGGTACCTAGTGGTGTAATTGAATTAGTTTTCCTCTTTATTGCTAATGCTGTTTTTATTGCTTTTGAGATCACAATTCAATTAGAACAAGTCTAGGTTTGGTTGGTGACCAAGGCTCAATACTATAGTGGCTGAAGCTGTCCAAAGCTTTCAGCATTTTAACAGTCAAAGAGTCAATAGACAACTTGGCAAATACTTTTTACAAGCAAAAAAGTTACATGTGGACGCACGCATAAGCCGTGGAACGAGGTGCATGCTGGTTGAGTAAGCGGAATAGTTCCTTGCATAGTTTATTTAACCCAATTTCCTTTTATTACTAGTGTAATACAGTACCAATTGCAGTAAATACCAAGTCTTTGCTAATGGCGAGCATCCTTGGCTGAATGGCCTCTACACTGAATTTCTTTATTCTTGATCTCTTTACCGACATTTACGACTTAATACATAATTATTCTAGATACATTATGAGTAGGGAATAAGAGTGAATTAATACGCAGCCTACACTGTGTACGATCAGTCACTTCTAGGCAATAAAGACCTACTTATCTGTCTATTATTACCGTCGTCGGTAGTAACTTTTGCAGTCAATGTCATTTAAATATACAGTATCAGACATACTTGCTTTTTGTATGTTCTTTTTGTTGTTAAAGATTTGTGTACTTGTGTACTTATTTTCAATCGGGTTTTTATCAAAATGAACACACACACTGATCCCATGAGATCTTGGCCCGATTTCATAAAGCTGTTAAGTAGAAAATACTCTCTTAATGTAAAAGAGTGAAAACATCACTCTCTTGCCCGAGTGGTGGTGAAATTTTCACTCTTTTTAGAGTGCAATTATCTCTAGTTTGCTCTTTTAGAGTGAAATTTGAGTAAAATTCACTCTGAATCGAATGAAAAAGAAAATGTTTCCACTCTAAAAAGACTTGTCCGCCATATGGCTCTTTTAAAAGAGTGGTATGGGGGACAACTCTTTTTAGAGTGGTAATATTTTCTTTTTCACTCGATTCAGAGTGAACTTCACTCAAATTTCACTCTTAATGAGCAAACTAGAATGAATTGCACTCTAAAAAGAGTAAAAATTACACCACCACTCGGGCAAGAGAGTGATGTTTTCACTCTTTTACATTAAGAGAGTACTGCTTAAAAAATGTCTTTGCTAAGCAAAACATTTCTGGGCACCAGTCGCAACATCCTTAACGTTATGACATTTTGGCTGGTAACCTGTTTCTGCTAAGTATTTTTTCAGTGCTTACCATTTGCTTGCGCTTACAGACTTGATAAATTCGGCCATGGGCCAAATTTCAAGTCACTGCTTACCTCAGAATTCTGCGCTTACACTTACAGCGCCTTGTAAAGCATGTGATTCTATGCGCAGTAAGCGCAGAGTTCCATGGTAAGCAAGGCCATGAAATTGGACCCAGATATCAACCAATCACCATCTGTATACACTTTCCAGGTTTCTTTTTTAAAGAAGGAAAGAAGTTTCTCCAAGACAATACCATTTCAATTTGGAAATTTCTTAATATTTTACCAACTTTTCGATCGAGTAAGTTTTAAGATTGATCAGCCCAAATTATGTCTTGGATATCAGAAGAGCAAAGCACATCTTTAGATCTATTTCAGAGATAAATAAGTATGTAGACATGACCTCATTTCTTATTACTTAGATGAAGTTTATGGTGAAAAAAAAACACCTAAAAATAACTCATGATTTATTCCTACAAACAACGAACATGTCAGACTCTCATCCATTACCAAGGCAAGATTGAAACCACCTTTCCACTAAATGTTTCATGTTTCCTTAGAAAAATGCAACGCATCACTCCTCCGTCCAAGATTGTCTTTCAAAGCATGATCCGAGACCGATTGCGCTTGACTAAGGATTCCAAATTGCCGTGATGAAATATGGAACTCTTAGGATAAACACGTACCTCATCAAGCACAAAATAACCCATCAGTGTGGATGAATGATTGGCCATTTTTAATAAGTGTGAAATGATTGCTTTAGTTTGTTTCTCTGATAATGTCATACATCTTTATCTTGTCTTGTCCCCTGTCAACCATATCAATCATGACTACTGATTTTCATCATGTTGAAAAAGGGACCTGACTATTTTCCTTCCAGCCTCCGTTTGGTGACATTGGTTTGAATGGGAGAAAAACAAGATGGCTGCACTATGATAAAACTACACTACAAATGAGTATGTGTACTTTCTTAAGGAAAGAAAAGTACATTACCCACTCAGGTTTGAAGAAACGTATTTGAGAGTAAGGCGTTATAACTTAAAGCTAAGCTATTTAGATGTACTACTTGAACATTGTTCATAAAAACAAACCTGTTTTAGAAGAAACAAATGAAATTCTAAAACTAATAAAATACTACTGCTGAAATGCTCAATACTACTGCAAAAAGATGAGCAACCATTTGGATGAAATTTTGAGATGACTTGAGAATTGGAATGAATGTAAATATTCTAAAATCCAATGCTGTTCATTCCTTTAACATCAAATAAGACTGAACAAGCTTCATCTTCATAGAGTCCCATTATCTACTGATAGTCGCAGGCAAAGACGCCCAGCCTAGAGGAAGAAGCAAATCATTCAAATGGATCAACCCAGAAAACTAATTTCCGTTCCCGTTAACACCTGTGTTTTGCAAGAATCTCAAGAGATTTGAAACATTAGAGGAGCGGAGGGGGATAGTTTGACAGCCAATTTAATGGCAACACTCTAAAAAGCCATCGTCATTTATTAGCTAGATTGTCACTCATATTACATGGATATGAATTCTTCATCAAATAGTTTCCAAGAACTTGTTCACTTTCTGGAAATGTTTACACTATTTATAAAGTGAACAAAGGTCAAGAACATGGATTGAATTTTTGGAATACATGAACAGCAAGGACTGAAACATTAATTGTAACACACTTTGTCAATCCTGTGGGTAAGTGTGATGTAATTCCACTGTAAGTCACGCCCACTTCACACAAACTGGCTCCATCAATTGCCAGAAGCCCATAGGAAATGCATTGAACTTTTTGTCTGTGATGATTTATGTAAGAACTGAAGAACAACAACATTTCTGGACTTAACTTTCACATGTGTCTTGCAAAGACTCAAGGTCTTATCAGAAAGATTGTTTTCTTTCATTAAAAAAGTGTTTATGAACAAAAGAATGAGTGCTTTTTGGTAAAACAACACAGTAATATAACACAGCTGTATGCCAGCTTTAGAACCGAAAGTGGTGAAAACTTTGGGCATGCAGCAGATGCACATGCGGTTGACGCAATGACATACCAATAGGTTGGACCTTGTTCATGAATAAAAGAATGACTTTTTGTGTTAATTTGTCAGTTTCTTTTCTGAGATTACTTGTGATCAAGAAATTCCTGACCAAAAACAAACAACTAATCATCACAAAATCTGAACTAATGGGTAACTCAAGTATCTTAACCAAACAGTTGACTGCAAAAGATGTTTATATTTACAGAGAGTGGTGGAGCATTTTGATCAAGTTTTTAAAAAGCTAGTGGGAAAGTCATATTCCTATTAATAAAAGAGTACTGCTGGGTTGAAGTCAAAGAATACACTTTTTCACCCGGATCGTGGAAGAATTCCTAATATCACAGAGATTACGTCAATAAACATTCAAATGTGCAACGCTGTCGATCTATACACAAGGGTCCTAATGCATCGTAAAGACGATGAAATTCCGCTGAATAATACCTCATCCCCAAACTGTAGAATGAGAATTAATGAAGTGCAATATGTATTCATTATTCAAGCTGCTTCCATCGAGCCTCTCAACTATCGATTCTTTCCAGCTACCCTATACACGACTGACGTGAGAAAAACAGGGCTTCTTGACTGCGGGGTTGGGGTAGGTGTTGTAATTCTTCGGATGTAATTACTGTTGAAGACAGATCTTACATGTCCTTGTACGGTAATCAATGATGGAGAAAGTTTAAAGCAGCATTGTCTTCTAAGACGTGATAACATTATAGGTATTTTTTGTAGCAGCTTCTAGCCAGGAGAGGTGGCAAAAACACCCTCCTTGAGTTTCATTGATCTATAAGTCACTTCTTTTTGTTCCTTTATTTCAGTCAATACAAATTAAAATTATCACATATTCTTCATACACCTCCAAACAATGAATGTCTCAACGAGTAAAAGACATCAATTCTTGACTGATTTTTGTCTTCCAAGGTCCATAAAACATGCCTTGCAATCAATAGAAGCAACTGCTTCTGTGCCCCTTGTTTTTGCACTAGTGCCCCATCCCAGGTCTCAAATCAACTCTCCTAAAATGTAAAAGAGTGAAAAAAAAAACCACTCGTTTTGTCTGCCATACCACTCTTGCAAAGAGCCATTATGGCAAACAACTATTTTTAGAGTGAAAGACGAGTAATTTCAACTTGAATCCTACTTAGGTTGGCTCCCAATTCACTCAAAAAGGATGATGCACAGTGAGTTTCACTCTCAAAAGAGCCAAAATGACACCACTTAGTGAATTTTTCACTCTTTTAAATTTAGAGAGAACTACAGCAACCCAAAGCAATAGCCGGAGGGGGGGGGGGGGAGGGGAAGGGTGTGTCCCTCACTTTTGCACTAGTTTGCAATGGTTTCCTTTGTAATCTTCAATACAAATTTACACTTATTTATCAGGGCAAAATTGCTGGGCCCCTTCATACAAAAAGTGTAAAGCCCCAAGATGTCACTCATAGATTTACTCAAGGACAAATCACTTGCCCTTTCAAAGGTAAAGTACAAGACCTAAACAGCAACACTTTCTCCCGTAAATAATCAGAGAGCACAGGAACATCTCCCATATTGACAAAGCATCACAGCAACAGAAATCATTTTCTGCACTTGAGTATATTCATAGAGAAAGCAAACCCAAGGCCTGATGTAAAAAAAAAAAAAAAAAAAAAACCCTGAGACTTAGAAGGCCTACAGATACACATTGCTTATTAAATGTGACAGGTTTCAAGGTTGACAACAACCACGCTGATGTTCAATAGGTAAGTGCTATATAATGTACCAAATGGACGACTAATCATTCAAACCCTACTGCTGCAATAAACAAAACACTGAGAACTGTGTCGACAGTTCCACCGTTCAAATAAACAGAGTGTCACATCGTAGTCTAGAAACTTTAATACTTGATTTATGTTTACACCAATCAAGTCTTAATGCATGCAACGTAATTTTGTCATTAAAAAGCTTTTTAAAAAGAGAAAAACATTGGATTATGGATTAATCCATTAATTAAAACAGTCTTGATTTCATGAAAATCTGTTACAAAAAGAGTTGATATATGATTTTTTTTTTCTGTCATTTGTTGTTTTATGTAGGATTATTGTGAGTTCTTTGAGGCGCTATAAGAATCCGCTATGTGGCGTGTCATGGCCGAGCGGTCAAGCGCACTGACTCAAGCTCTGGTGTTTCTGATCAGCAGGGTGTGGGTTCGAGTCCCGGTCTTGACACTTGTGTCCTTAAACAAGACACTTAACCATTATTGCTTCGTCCTTTTGATGGGACGTAAAGCCATAATTCCCATGTGTTGTGTACTGCATGTAAAAGAACCCAGTTACACTTATCGCTAGGAGAAGGGGGTTTGCCCCTGAGTGCTTATGGCAGTGGCTGCAAAACGCGCCACAGCACCTTGTAAACCCTTCTAACGTGCTATATAACAGGTCTCATCATAATTTTTAAAAAAAATGTGTCTTAAAAAAAATTAATAATTAAGCGCCTTGAGTACCTAATTGTTAGTAGATACGTGTTCTATATAAGACTCCAGTATTATTATTATTAGGAAGGCCTAGAGATGCAGTACTACAAAAAATTTAAGGATTTTTATTTTATCGATTTTGCTTAAAGGTCCCATGAATTTTTTTTTTTTATTGATAAAAAAAAAAATGTTTTGCCTATTATAGTATATCTTTACTTTTTTCACATTTTTTACATGCGTATTAATCATAGAAATAATGATTTCTAAAATTAAGGGGATGCCGTGCTCCGCCCAACCTTCCTCATTAACATAAAAACTGTGATGTAGACAGTGGAATGGCTGACCAGGGCCATGTGTGTGACAATAACACACAATGCATTGTTGACCACTCGGCACCAGACAGAGCCGTCTTTGAAATGTTTTACCACAGCCTACGTCATGGATCATTGCGCAATCAGATGGCACACATTTTCGGGGCTCAATTAAAGTGTATTAACGCATAACAGACACATCAAAATAGTCAATACTATGTTTTGTTAATTTCAAACCATATATTAAGCCACAAAAATGTTCCGTGACAAAAATCCTCTTCATAGGCCCTTTAACTTAAAACAAAATTGCTGTAATAAATTCAAGCAAACAACTCTAGACACTTTACATGGATGCTTTAATAGTAGAAGCATTCCTAGATTTTTACACTTCATAATTCATAAATTTGTCAAGACTAAGGTTTTAAATGTCAATATTTACACACACAAAAAAAATCCTGAAGAGAATAACAAACCTGACCCTGAACTTACACCTAGAGGATTGAAGAGAATTTACTAAAGATTTATCGTTATCAACCATCGCGGTAAGATGACAAATTTTAAAAGAAAATCTTGCTTATTATCTTTGTGGCTCCATTGTTATCACAGTCTTAGCTCATGGCGTGATTGATGCAGTTGAGATACGCCTTGAACACCACACTTTAAAGGGCAAGGGTAGTAATTCGCAGTAATTCGTAGTAAGACGTTAAAAGCAAATTTGAAAATCAAAGTGTTTGGAAAGATTGGATCTCTAGGTGCGAGGGAGGGTGGGTAGTCTTCCCTCTCCGAGGTCTACCTAAGGTTGTCGGAACTTTCAGGTCAAGATTTAGCAGGGTCTGTGGAAAATTTTGCTACGCACAATGTTGTTTGGATGAAACAGCTTACCAGCTATAACACCATGTAAGGTACACTGAATTTGACTGAATCCCGTTTGCTGAGAAGAAAAATTTAGTTAGCAGTTTTTTTTCCTGTCTACAGCAGCTGTATGGGGTTG
Organism: Marthasterias glacialis; assembly: GCA_911728455.2. Taxonomy (NCBI): domain Eukaryota; kingdom Metazoa; phylum Echinodermata; class Asteroidea; order Forcipulatida; family Asteriidae; genus Marthasterias; species Marthasterias glacialis. The sequence goes on along the minus strand of OU452221.1, from coordinate 1,061,996 downwards.
GCTTTGGTCATTAGTTTAAAAGTTTTGTGAAATTATTCGGTGCATTTTATTAAAATAAGATGTTTTAATCGCACGTTCTTTTTATATTCCTTATTTGTTATATTTGTTCTTACGTTTTAGTAAGTGCACTAAATTTGTTGAACCTGGAGGTATTATTAATTCAAAGGATTACTCACACCTCATTGCTGATTTACTTTCATAGTATTTGTTCATCTCGGTGGTTATGAGCCTGGGAATTGATTGTGAACTGCTCAACCGTCTCTAAATCAATTCCATCATACTTTGAATCAAGAATAAAGTCAAGATTTACATACATTAAAACAAGTGAAACTTGCCTGGCTGTGAGATCAGAACTGAGATTCTTGTATTAGGATTTTGTGTATTATATCTACAATCCGGGACAAAATTTACAAGATTTACATACATTAAAACAAGTGAAACTTGCCTGGCTGTGAGACCAGAACTGAGATTCTTGTATTAGGATTTTGTGTATTATATCTACAATCCGGGACAAAATTTACAAGATTTACATACATTAAAACAAGTGAAACTTGCCTGGCTGTGAGATCAGAACTGAGATTCTTGTATTAGGATTTTGTGTATTATATCTACAATCCGGGACAAAATTTACAAGATTTACATACATTAAAACAAGTGAAACTTGCCTGGCTGTGAGATCAGAACTGAGATTCTTGTATTAGGATTTTGTGTATTATATCTACAATCCGGGACAAAATTTACAAGATTTACATACATTAAAACAAGTGAAACTTGCCTGGCTGTGAGATCAGAACTGAGATTCTTGTATTAGGATTTTGTGTATTATATCTACAATCCAGGACAAAATTTACAAGATTTACATACATTAAAACAAGTGAAACTTGCCTGGCTGTGAGATCAGAACTGAGATTCTTGTATTAGGATTTTGTGTATTATATCTACAATCCGGGACAAAATTCCTGGGGACCACCCCCCCCCCCTCTGCTCCCCCTTCAATGTTGAGCACTTTTGAAGACAGTAGCTTCATCAGCCGCGGTGTGTTGACAACATTGAAACAGGGGTGGGGGAATGCAGGGGTGTAGTGTATACTGTCCAATAATTTGTTTCCGTGATTGTAGTGGAAGTGGTGAGACCTTTTTTATACCTCAGACTTAAAAAGTCTCTAACGTACTGTCCATGGAGGTAGCTGTCCTTTTTCTTAACCGGATGACGTGTACACACGCCATTATTAGAAAATAGATGACATGTACTTTGTATTTTTCCGTAAATTTGGATGACCAGAACGAAGACAAATGTACATTCAATTCCAGGGTGTTCACAGCACATACACTCACAGATGGTACTGAAAATAATGCTAACATTCTCCCTTTATGCGGTGGTTATTGTGTAATCCCGATTCTTGACCTTTGATCTTTTGTTATAAGAGGATTTCAAGACATTGAGAGGCTTCAACCATCATTGTAATTCAGCTCAATGGAGGTGGAGTGAACCGAGATTCCAGCCCTGGTTCTGGTCTTGGGACCAATCCTTTGCCATGTCTCACGGCCAAGGTTTTGAAATTCAAGGTGCATGAATATGATATTTTCTTGATGGAGAAACAACGACAAAATAATCCTGTCAGGATGGAAGGGAAAAAATGAAAGATTCTCGGCGCTAATTGGTTGACAAAGACAGCATCCCCAAACAAGATAGTTGTTTTAGTTGTTTGTTATGTACTATGCAATGGACTTTAAGAGGTGACCAAGAGTTTTATCCTGTATGCATGCATGTAATCTCAAGCGGGATGTAGGTTTTTTTACTGGGGTTGTGAGCTACATGTATGTTGTAGTTTTTTTGCATTTCCTGTAGGTTATCTGGTACCTGTAATTTTTTTATTGTTTTTACCCTTTAATTGTTTGTAAAGCGCATTGAGTGTCTTTTTAGGCGGATCTTGGCGCAATATAAATGTTCTTCTTATTATTATTAAGATGGAAAATATACATGTCTAAAATCAAGGAGAATTGTTGTACTGTAGGAGAGCCCACTGTCTTACAAGTCTGTCCTCTCTGTACATGTCTCTATAGCCCCTTTCATACAAACAACTTTCCCAGGAAATTCCTGGGTTAATTATGTTGTCCTTTTCTTACTCCATTAAGAAATAAACAATTGCCACAACCCTTTAAAAGCTCACAAGCTGAAACAAGAAACGTATTCCTTCCATTGATGACGACAAGAGCGACATGACCACATGCTAGACAAAACTAGATAAAACGTTGAGAATGAACCAACTGGCTCTTTTCAGAGCTGTCACTTCTTCCTTGAAAAGATCAATACAGTGTCTACACCCGAATGTTTCTTTCTAGATACCCAGCACAGCAACAGTACAAGACTCAAGAGAAAAACTCAAATCCTGACTTTAAATGCTACACTTTCTGTGGTTCACTTGGCTATGGTTTATCTCGAGAAAAAATATATGTTAGTGTCTTCTAAGGAGAGGGTCATTACAGACAGTGGCACAACCAAGGTACCCAGGGGAAAGAGGGCAGCGGCACAGCCAGGATTTTTTCCCTAGGGGGTATGGGGGAATTGCTTTTCAGTGGGGGGGGGGGGCAGGGAACATGTTTTTCAATGAATTACATGTATCTACATATTTTTATGTGGGGGGGGGGGGACTGGGGACACCCGGGGGGGGGGGGAGCTATGGAAATTTGTGGGGGGCACCCCATTGGCTTTGCTGCTGTAAGGGGGCTCTCCAAGGGACTGTCAAATGTTTTTTTTTTTTTTTTTTCTTCTTTTTTAAAGAGATTAAAATAAAAAGGGAAGGGAAAATTGATACCAAAAGGAGCATTTAGGGTAGTGAAATAGAAGATGGCACACCTTGAAAACCTGTTCTATAAAAGTGTTCCATTTTGTATTTTACATGAGTTTCCCCATCCCATATGCATCATTTATTTCCCAGCCCCCTCTAAGGTTGTTTATGGCTGTGCCACTGATTACAGACTGCTAGTTCTACATGTACATTGCCTGTGGTGTTAATATACAGTTATCCAACTCATCAATCAGAACGAGTAATAAGAATTCAAAGCTTGTCAACGTTTAATTGCAATTTACGCAATTTTCATTGTATGGCAATTTAAAGACAAAGGCTTCACAAGAAGTTGGACCTATAATGAAAACTGACGTCTCTGTTTGCCTGATAAGAAAGCTTTCAACCATGAGCTAAGTGGGTATAATTAAAACAAAAAATGAAAGACAAGTGTGCATGATAATGTGAGAAGTATCGTCACCATTTTCACAAAAATCACAAAATTTGGCAAATTGGTTTTTGAACAAATTCTTGACATACTCAGGACAAATTTCAGGACTTAATTAAGAGGTAATAGTTCTGTTAGTACACTAATTAGCATGACCAACAAATCACTAGACTTGCCATTTTGAGATTTCACAGAGTGACGAATCAAGATTTGCTTCTTTACCCATTTAAATACACAATGTTAGAAAGGTGCCAAACACACGTGGTGTGACTTTTGCATTTTTACAAAGTGAGGAATCTGTTGACCTATTTAAGTTTAGCCTTTTCACGATGTGACGAATCTCAATATGCATTAGTTTGTAGACAGCACTCTGCGTGCAAGTCTTGTTTTTTCTTTTTTCACAAAGTGACAAATGTGCTTATAAATTAATAACTCATCAAAACAGCTGCAAAATTGAAAACATATTGACAGTTCTGTATAAATAAAGAAGTCAGCTTTACTTTGGTAGGAAAAGTTACAATAAAAATAGTAAGCAGTGTCTGAAGCAGCTGTTTGAAAAATACTTCAACCTCAAACGTGATTTTCTCCAAACACAGAATTTTGGCTGTGTTGCAGATTAGCACTATAGAATCATCAACAAGGACAGAAACCTATATATTTTCAAAACATAAGTCATGCAAAGTCACAAGTATAGGAGCAATCAATCAATCAATCAGATCATGGCTGGGGTAGATCCTTAATTCATCAACACAGTCTTCAAATACATCTGTAGGTGCATTCTGGTCTTGCTTATTTACAGTTTAACCAAAACATCCAATTGTATAAAAGTTTAGATACTAGTTAAGTATAAATTCCCCGTCAGTGTGATGCTGAAGTTTCTACATCCATCTACATAATAACATGTTAAATGGGGCACCCGTGTCCTTAGGCAGGGGACCTGGTTTAAAATTAAATTCCAATTGACGTCTAATCGTCTACATGGCACAAAGTCCAGACTTGTGGTGTGAAGACACACAATACGTGACAGGAATGAAGAATTACTTTAATACTTACTCATTACTGCAGAAGCTCAAGTTCTATAGCAACGTGAAGTAGATCTTTAATATCAGTATTTCACCAACTTCAGCATGTTTTATTAACAAAGAGCTCAACAATTTCAAAATAGTTTTTAAATTTGTTAAATTTTAATCTACTCTTTAAAGTGGCAGAGGCTAAAAAAGAAAAAAGAAAAGAAAAAGGCTTCCAGAAACTACAACTACACACAAGTAATCTGAGAGGGTGAAGAAAGAAATGTTTAGCCGCCAACCTCTTCAACATTATTCTATTTTTCCTCTTTTTTTCCTCACATAATAGTGACAATTGCATGTGTACATACCAGACAAACACAAAGTACCTTCAGCTCACCTTTGATGCGTTCAGAAAACTGTAAGTCACTACAATACGATAAGAGCCAGTACCTTCAGAACTAGTGTCAGTCATGCACGTGTTCGTGTCTTTTAAGTCGGCGTTAACTGGATACGTGTCCCAATCCAGATTGTAAATTTTTCAAGAGTGGGTACCTCATTGTCATTTTGCTTTCTCAGTAGTTATTGATTTACTGATTTGCTCTTTTGATGAATCAAACTGCTGTTCGTGCCTTTCCGTTGCTTAGCAACGCATCAATGGCTTAGTAAGATGCACAATGAGATAAAAACAGGATAAGTTTAACAAGGATGGAATTTAACCATTACATGGAGATATAAGGGCTGAAATTCTAATAGGTGGTAAATTATTTCACCTGACTGGATAGTTTAATAAAATACCACCAATACGTTGTATGAAGTGTATAAACGTCTTTTTAAATACAATTTTCAAAAATTTAAAAAGCGTTTTGTAATCACTAGACCATGGAAATTAACGTACTCTTACAAAAAAACGATCGGTATACAATTTCCTTCAAAAATGTGTAGCACAGTAAGTCTGTTATAGTCGTGCTTACTTTGTTAAACTCAAGCAATTTAGTGGAAGGAACAGTGTTATGTTGAAAGTGTAAACACATTTTTACACACATATTTGGAAATAGAAAAACAAAGTTTTAAAACTTTTACAGACTAGGCAGTTTGGCTAGTATGTGGCCACAATCCTCTAATCCTATGTCACTTCACACCAAATTAGGTGATGTTTGAAGCTTTGCATGGTGTGGATAATAAGACTAACTATAACTAGTAAACTTGTGATCTTAACAGTTCAAACCGAAGAAGATGAGTATAAAAGAATGCCTGACCTAGTGATAAGCAATTGTTATTTTGGCCTACTGGGCTCCAGTCCTTCTGAATCCTTCACTCTGGCAATTAGATATAGGCGGATTTAGGACGGTAAGATTTAAGTAATGTTCCTTCCTATGCACTGCATACGGTAGTGCACACAAAATATCAGGAACATATACACGCATTTACAGATATTTATTTGTTGTTTCAAAATTCATAATAAAAATCAAATCATGAAAAAAAATCAAATAAATGCCCCAGCTTGCTTGAAAGAAAAACTAAATTTAAAATATACATACATGTATCAAATGAGAAACACTGCACAGATGTTACTGCAAGGATTTATAATTTACTTGTAAATTGTGTTCTAGAAATCGGCAACATTGATTCTGACGATTTCTTATGATTTACAGAAGTTTTGAAGGAGGTGTCAGTTTTTTGAAAAGGTGCAGCACACCTGGCAGGAATCTCTCTGCAATTATTCCTTTTTTACATGTACTCTATTGTTAATTATTTATTCATTGTTCCTTGACAACATCTGTCTAATTAGCATATACTCCTGAAGAAACACCTTCAAGGCTAGCGCCCTGCTTAATCCACAATCCAAAGATCAGTTGTGTAATAAATTATGCATTCATTGTACCCACGTCTCTGGCTGATGACAGCATGCATGCCCTCAAGAAATACATTCTAATCAAGTCAAGTAATATCGCTGACTGGTTAATTCCCTCCACAGAAACCATTAAGTCTCCATTATTGACACTATTTTGTTTAAAAGTCCCATTAATAAGAAGTCATCTACATTTTGGAGAGTCAAAAGACGTAACATTATTATAATTTCTTACTCGTTAGAAAGAAGTTAATATTCTGTTAAGTGCAAATAGCAGGATGAATTATGTAGAAGACCATCAAGAATTCATCGGTTTGGATGTGGGAGAAGAAAAAAAAAAATGGAAAAAAAAACATAGTCTCACAGACTGAAAACCTAATCCACATGCAAGAGTTTGGTTTGAGGCAGATTCAAACCGGAATCCACAGAGATAAAAGGCAGGGAAAGAAACCACTAATTAATTAACCGATTTCACATCAATTGCAGGCAAAAGGGGGATGGGGCAAAATCGTCATGTTTAGATGGCATGAGGCCAAATGAGTTTGTTTGTTATCTACCAAGTTTTCAGACACATGTACTAGATGTCCTTCAGTAGCGCATTAATTTTATTCATTTTTTTGCATTTATGATTTATAGAAAAACTACAAAAATGTATGACACTCCCTTCTTGAGAGTGTACACAGCTAAACTAAATACAAAATCTGGTCAAATTATATGTTGTCTGTAGATAAAAGACTTCTAGTTTTTGCTTGTTCTAGTTTTGCTTTAAATACACAAACGCAAAGAACTCTGCAACACTAGCTCAGTTTCACTCCTGCCTATTTCCATAATATCAGTTTTCATATGACTGTTTTATCGTCGCTAATGTACATAAAATCCATATTTGTCTTTTTTCCTTCACAGAGTTAGATTTTTAAGCCTGACACATACACTATAGAGATTGTTCTGTACACACACTGGGTATGGCCTCAGCAAATGTGTCGAGCATTCAGGCAAATTTACAAGGTAATGTGGTAAGAAGAGAACGCACTTTAGTGCGAGCTCAAGAAACGAAGAAAGCTTCAAGCAAAGGTATAAGGAAAAAACCGGCTAACCATCTTAATGGAGAAGCCTGCTTGAGGGGTGAGAGAGAGAGCTCAGTAGTCAATGATCTCACATTCAGCAAGAAGTAATTTGATTTGTGGGCACACTGGCTAGTTCATTGACTAGCTGACAGACAAAATGACAAATTGACTACAACTTTTTTTTTTTTTTTTTTTTTGCTGTTACAAATAAGCGGCTGTCCCCAAAAGGAATAGAGTCATGTTTCCATGAAAGAAGTGTACGTGATCTCGGTTTGTAGATTTAGTGTTTGATTTGTGTCCTCCAATATATCAAAATGAAAACATTTGGTTATGTACACAAAAAAGGACCTGATGTTTCACTAATATTAACCATATTACCTCAACCTACAATGTTGTTGTGTGCCTAGAAGAACAAAGCGAAAATTTACAGGAGAAGAGGGCGTTTCAAGCAACTAATATGCAAAATTGTGTTTCAAGAAAACTGATCATGAAAGTTTGATTAGTTTTCTGTCCTTATATGAGTGAAAAACCACTCGTTTTGTCCACCATACCACACTTGCAAAGTGCCATATGGCGGACAACTCTTTTTAAAGTGAAAGACGGGTATTTTCAAATTGAATCAGAGTGAAGTTTGCTCCAATTTCACTCAAAAAGGGTAATGCACAGCGAGTTTCACTCTCAAAAGAGCCAAACTGACACCACCCGGGCGAGAGAGTGACATTTTCACTCTTATATATTTAGAGAGTAGGAAGGTTAAATTCTGCATGAGAATGCGAAAACATGTCTTTGGGGTAATTCTAGCAACAAAATGTTACATTAATGCCATATTTGTTGTTATCAGGAGCCAGCTGTTACTGGGTAAAGTACTTTGAGTACCTGCAAGAAGGGCAAAGAGCCTTACGTCCTTCTTCCGACAATGTTATATTCCACAGCTAATATCACACATCGTGTATGGTAAAACCGAAAATATTATTCTTTATCCCTAATGCAATTATTACATCTACTTAATATATTATTTACATAAACTATATATTTTTTACAAGCTAAAACATCTATTTAGATGAAATTTTCACAGCTTGGTTTTATAAATTAGTTCTGAAAGACATGATGGTTTGAATTTATGTGCAATACCCAAATCCTTTATGTACCATCCCTTTATAATGTGAGTCTTGAAAAGTAGAGGACGGGAATGAATGTACTCTTTCAAACCCGATCATCTATTATCCATCTGGTGTGCTTTTTGAAAAATAGTAGTTTGGAAAGAATAGCCTTCAAGAAACAATCTATGTTATATGTACAGTCTATTCATGATATTTTTCTTGAAAAAAAAGATTGTACTCGTCCAGAACAAAATGATGTCCTGAACACTTCTTTCAGGGAGTTTTATTGAAAACCATGCCCTTTTCAAAACCTTAGCTTCGGCTTGGGCACCAGCTTGGGATCTGTCAATTATTCTGAAAATGAACAAGGGTACCAGACTTCAATTAGGTGGCAAGTGCCGAAGCATATAAGGTGTGCAGGGATGAGACTGGATGAAAATGATAAATCCACAAAACACCGCTGGAGGGTTTGGTGGCTACCAACCACGCCATAACCCTGTATCAATGGCAGCATTCTGTGTTTAAATGTAGATGGGGCAAGCACCTTGGTGTAGTCAAAATACAGTACCAAGTACTGTGTTAAGGCTTTACCTGGATGTATGTAAATGACATTTAAAAAAAAAAAAAAAAGTTAAAACAACAATAATTTTGTAAAATCTGAAAATCCTGAAAAGTCTGGAGGAATCTTATCCCTGGGTGTGGTTTCGAAATCCGCCCAAGACAATCAGAATGAATGCACCATCCTTTTTAAGAGGGAAAAAACTTCTTGACTTAACATCAGAAGATGAATAAATAAAATAACAAATGAACAGATCTTGCACATCCGCTGTATTTCTAAAATTGTTGTCAGAGTTGAAGAAATATCAGATGGCAACATGTAAGCATGTTAAAGTAAAGCAAGGAAATCAGTCAACACAATTTTGCAAACTCAACATGGGGAGGTCTTTTTGAAGAAAAAATAAATAAATATTATTTCAGGTCCAGCATACAGTTTTGGGTTTTGTTTGTTTGTTGGGTTGTTGTGTTGTTTGTTTGTTTGTTGGGTTGTTGTGTTGTTTGTTTGTTTGTTTGTTTTTTAAATTCACCAGTTGATACCATTGATGATACTGTAGTTACAGTATCAATCAAGCATGGGTGCAATTTTGTAAAGTATGACTATGCAACCCTAGATGTACTTACACGTAATGCACTCCCAGAAAGGAGAATCAAAACAGGCCTGGAGGAGCAGAATGAATGCACCCACCCACCCCCTTTAAACGGGCTTCCTGACCCAGATGTAGAAACAGCCCCGTAGACATGTAATCAAATAGGACAGTAAGGGGCAGCAATTTCCATGTAGTTCAAGTTGTCAGCAAATTTGAAGTCTATTTCTATGCCTTAGGGACGGATAAAGTTTCCGTTGATGGGCAGATATCAGAAGGGTCTAAAGGAATGAGTTGCCCCCATCCCCTTCCCTTGAATCCTGATTCTATCTGCTGTGAAGAGAAATATTGGTCTATAAATACACACAGTGGCGGCGCTATGGGGGGGGGCGCCAGGTTTTTTTTTGCCTCCCCAATTTGCCCCCCCTCCCCCAGTTCCCGCCTCAAATTTTTCGCCTATGCCCAAAATTGAGTTTAACTGCCTTTCAGCAGTACAAAATTACACTTAAATATTTTTGTTTGCCCCCCCTTAAAGTTAAGCTTGGCCCTTCTTGCCCCCCCCCCCCAGATTGGCAGATCTGGTGCCGCCGATGAATATACCCCTTACGTATGATGTCACAAGCTCAAACAGCCCCCTCACTGAGGTTCAGGGAAGACCTCTCATTGGCTGATAGTTGCGCGTATTCATTGTTTGTCCCCGACAATGGCAGTGTGCACAAGGGACTAATGGCCCGAGTAATAACTCACTGTGATGAAGGCCGATATTCTTTTTGTGGTCAGCGACTTTGTGAGGCGGACATAAAATTGCATATGTCGTTACATCTATTTCTATTTATCTAGTAGTTATTCGACACAGCCAGCTACAAAACAGCCAAGTGGCTAAGGTACAGTAAAATTACTAATAAATGTATGATTTATATTTATGTACTTATTAAAAGAACGTTGAATTGAAGGGAAAAAAGCAATTCAAGTTAATTGGGTTTTCTTTATGAATTCATTTTTTATTATCAAAAGCAATCAAGTCAGGTAGCACAAATTGTATAACGTAATCATTGGGAATATTTACAAGTTTGTAATCAATTTTACAACTGTCCCTCCCTTTTGTTACTTTTGTTACCCAGTTTGGCCTCAGGGAGATCTCATGTTTACAAAGTAGTCATCTTGGGAGATTGAAAACCTTTTCCTCATTGTGGAAAAAACCTAGGACATTGGTTGAGTTGTTTGGGGAGGTTTTAAGACCATTTAAGATCATTAAAAAAAAAAATTAATTGCCAGATGCAGACTTTAGCCTCTTTCACACTAGTCTATACCCCCAAGACATCCATGGGGAATATACCTTTATCCATTGTGCAGCCATCTTGATTTTCTCCCATTCAAATCAATGTAACCAAACTGAGGTTGGAAGGAGAACTAGTCTGGTTCCTTTTTATAAAATGAATATTAGCATCCATTACTGTTATTGGATACAGGGAACATGACCAAGATGGTGGCAGCATGATAAAGGTTTAGAATGGCTGGCCCTTTTACACTTGGATTGCTTTACCCCCTGGTCTGCCCTGGCAAATGGACATACCCCGCGGAATAGCCACCCCTGCTCCGGAGTAGGGCTAAGTGGTAAAACCCTGGGGTAGTTTTTAATTCCCCTGGGTATAACTGTAAGTGGGGAATGAAAGTGGGTTTTGCCTCCACAGGTTACATTCCGCTAGCCAAGAAATGCAGCACAGTTCGATCCATAGAGTGTAATGTGCAACAGGAACCCTGTGGAATAAGGACCTAGGGACTAAGCGTGCAGGGACAGTGTGAAAGTGCACCGGGGTAAACGCAGGGTAGAAAAACTCCCGGGGCTTCCCCGTGGTTGTGTTCCACAGGGATAAGAGACGCAGTGTGAAAGGGAATTTTGTATTGGAGTGGTTTCATTGACAAAAAGACAGCACGAACTATCTAAAATATATATTTTCAGCAAAGTCGCCAAGTAGCTTTCCAGTACATAAGATGAGATCATATTCCCCCTCAAGATGCAATTTCAAATTGATTTTCTCAATTGCAGAGTGTTTTGGGGTCACAGGAGAATTTTATGGCAAGTATTTTAATTATCATGTAGTCCTGTCTGTGTTTACGCAGCAGCTCTTATTACCTGTCCTGACGATTCCGCAATTAGGGGAGGCAGTCTTGTGTTACCCAAGGCCATTTGATATTACCAGTTGACTTCTTATTATGTAAAGTATGAACAAATTAATATCCTGAAGTCTTTTAGTGCTTCATGCTTTTATTGTCGGGGGAAACCTACATCCTAAATCAACAGAGGGTGCTGTGGTATCAGATAACCAAGTCTTTACAAAGCTGTGTGGTTGTTGTTGTCTTTGCAATTCTTTAAGCATGACTGACAAGTGTGCATGTCTTCTCACATTGCAACTTCCTACAATCAATATCTGGGCTTGATTCAAGCATAAAATCCTTCTCTTTTCTGGGAGTGAGTTACGTACTAAGTGCATCTTGTGTTGCATAGTCGCTCACTCCAAGTTGAAATTGGGGAGATACTTTACAATGTCGCACCCATGCTTGACTGGCACTGTATTAAACTCTCCTCTGTTGTGTCAACTGGTTTTAAAATTTAAAAAATTTTAAAAACCAATGCTAGACCTGAAGTAATATTTTTCGGTGAAGTGTTTGCAACATTTTGTTTACTTAATTCCTTGCTTTGCTTTAAAGGTCCTACGAATTGGAATTTTTTTCCAGTTTAAACTATAAAGGATGCCCATATTAACCTATACATGCAAGTTTGTTCAAAGTTTATAGGTTTATATCGCAAAACAAATTAATGACTAAAATTAGGGATGAAACCTGCACCCCTAAAAGGGAAAAATTTGTGGCGTATAATTCAAATTTGGAGGGAAATAGTATAGGTAACGACTCATAACAAACTCATAAAAATAATAAGTAGGCCTATTAATTTTTATTAATATCGAGTTATAAGCTCAAAAAATGTAATGTGAAAAATAACACTTCATGGGACCTTTAAAATGCTTACATCTTGCCATCCAATATTTCCTCAATTCTGACAAAGTTATAAGAAATAATAAAATAGTAGCATTTAGTATGGCGCCTTTTCCAACAGTTACAAAGAACTTACAAGACAAACCAATGAAAAACAACGGGGGAAAAAAAAAATAAACAAATAAGTGAGTTTTTAGATTTTTTTTTTAAATTGGGAAAGTCACATTGGGCAATGCATGAGGTTTTGAGTTCCCTGAGAATGAACGGTCTCCACCCTTCTGATTTGTCTTTGGAAAATACAATGGATGTGTACAAATGGCTCCTGCTCAACTCGTCTGTTACTTTATTTATTCAATATATTTTATCAGATGACTTTTAGACAACCTTTCCCCTGGACACTGATGTTATTAATGCATCAGGAATTGAAAACTCAGCAGGATTCAGGATGTTCACGGAGTGAAAACATCAGTTAATGGCAGACCGAGAACATCATGATTTATTCTCTGCTTTACTTTATGTACAATCAAACATAAAAAGCTATCCTTGGGCACTGTCAGTCCCACAGTACTAGACAATCTTCTTGAAAATGGATGTATTTTTCCAGACGTGCAATTAAAAAAAATCATTATTTGTATGGAATTCTGAAAGCCTGTATCTAATCACTCACCTCGATGCAATATTTTAATGTCCAAGACAATCTGTGATTTATCACTAAGTGGTTTTTCTATTACGTTAAGGAGACGATGTGAAAGTGCATAATGTATGAGCCAAAGGCAAGTACATTGTAAAATTGTATTCACGAATCTACTTTTCTGAGTCCACTCTCAGACTTCAACTACATTTTTTTCCCCAATACTATTGATTTGACCCCTTTTCATTAATTTCCTTTTGACGTATTTTGTAAAATTCATACAAATTGATTATTTGTCTCACATTTTGTGTTTTGTATTCCTTGCAATGATTGCTTCAAATTTTCTCTCGTTCAAAAGTAAGCGAATCTTGCTGTATTTTTTATTGCCTAAAGGTATAAGTTTTAGTGACTGAATCTATTGTTAAATGTAGATCAATTGGTAAAAGTAATCCAAGCTTTCCTCAACAGTTTGACATCAAGTCCTTTTAGTCCATATCTGTAAAAATCTGTGGAAAGGTTTGATGATGCACTGTTTAAATCCTGCATGTTTTCCAATGTTGAGTCCCATTAAAGTATGCGGTTTTGTTTTCAATTTTTGGGTGAACAAAGAATAATTGACTATACCAGGATCTGAACCTACAACCCCTGATATTTGATATGTGATATTTGTTATTTGATATTTGATATTTGATATTTGATATTTGATATTTGATAGTTGATAGTTGATAGTTGATAGTTGATAGTTGATAGTTGATAGTTGATAGTTGATAGTTGATAGTTGATAGTTGATAGTTGATAGTTGATAGTTGATAGTTGATAGTTGATAGTTGATAGTTGATAGTTGATAGTTGATAGTTGATAGTTGATAGTTGATAGTTGACAGTTGACATTTGACATTTGACATTTGACATTTGACATTTGACATTTGACATTTGACAGTTGACAGTTGACAGTTGACAGTTGACAGTTGACAGTTGACAGTTGACAGTTGACAGTTGATAGTTGATAGTTGATAGTTGATAGTTGATAGTTGATAGTTGATAGTTGATAGTTGATAGTTGATAGTTGATAGTTGATAGTTGATAGTTGATAGTTGAAATAAAAAGTTGTGTCCTGTCCTGTCGCTTCCCAGCTTGTATTGTATACTTGGGTGTGATCCCTGGTTATACGGCAGTTTCAGGTTGAATGGCTTCTGACATAAACCCCCACTCTAAGACATTAACAAAACAGGGAGACTGCCGTCATAGGGCTAGATAACTCAGTTGATAGAGTGCCGGCACGTTATTCCAGAGGCTGAAGATTCAAATCCCGTTCTAGTTTATTTTTCTTTGTTCACCCCAAAATTCAGTTTTGTTTCCGTAACACGTTCAAGCAATGTACATGGTAAGTTGGTAACCCTATATTTATATTTATATATTTTATATTTATAAATATAAATATAAACATATTTATAAATATAAATATAAACCCAAGGTTTCCCCTAAAATATGCAGGAGACTTGCACAGTCTATCTGCCAAGTGTGTGAACCGCATTATGACTAATGTAGACTCTGTTGTCAAGATTGTAGGGCCTATTGTGTGTACGTACAGAGCACACCTTTGTTCCATCAATGTACTGCATTATCTCGCCATCCTTCCTCCATGGGCAATGATGAGTATAACAAGAAGCTAGCAATTTCATCCTTGCTTGACTGGGGGTCGGAATAAATTCTCTTTCAGTAACAATAGAAAGTCAAACTCAGGTAGCTCTTGGCAATAGACCGTTCCGGCTTTGGCAACAAGCCCCCCCCCCCACACCTTAGTTTGTGTACGTTTACGTTGCATGTGTGACTGCGTTTGACCAAGGTCACATGACCAAAAGGCGTGATCAAAATGGCCAATGCGCACTGTTGATTAACAGGGCGGAACGGTCTACATTAAAGGTTTTGCAGCTCTAGCTAAAAATTTTCCTGGTGTACCAGAACTTTTAAGGATGGAAAGTATGAACCAAACTAGTTGTGATGGCCATAACCCTCTGGGCCCAATTCAAAGAGCTGCTTTTAAGCACAAACATTATCTAAGCACAACAAAATTATGCTTACCAGAATAAGGTTACCAGCCAAAATAACATTTCCCATGTACCATCAGTGACTTGTATCCTGCTCATTTTTGCTTAGCAGACATTTTTTAAGCAATATTTTTTGCTTAAGCAGCTCTATGAAATTGGGCCCAGGTCTTGATGATCCTCAGAACAAATTAGTTGCTTTTCTCTCAACGGTCCCAGACCGTTGGGGAGGAGACTTCAGATTATCGCAACTATTGACAGCTAAACGGAGCCAATTTCCAAACAGGAAAATTATTACACGTGTGTATGGTAACAATTGATTCAACAATTCAAATTTATGTCAACCTTAACAATAGCTTGAATACTACGAGACTGTCTGGACAATTGTCACGTTTACAAACATTGGGCATTTACCCTCCAACATTTCCGGTGTCATGCCAAAAACTGTCCAGTGACAAATATTAGTGTCTGCATAAACGTACTCTGTTTGGCGAGCTTCAGTACACAATGTCACGTCATAGGTGCATACTCACTGTAGCTCACCGTAGCGCCGCTCATCTGGACGAGACAGGTAGGCGGCTTGAAGGGCTAGCAAGCCTAACTGGCTCCTTGATAGCCAGCCCCATAAATAGTGCCAAAATGCTGGACTACCTCCAGTTCTTGGCCCAACGTTGATTAGCCACCAAAATGTGACTTACCGCTATGACTTACCGCGGAATTTTGTGCTTACGGCGCCCTATTCTGCACTTAAGCGTTGTACAACGTGAGTGCGCAACAGCAACCATCATGGCTCGGAAGATGTTTGAATGTTTCTGTGTCAGCTCTGAGATTTTTCATAAAATTTCACCTAAAAAAGTTATCGCATTACGAATCTAATGTACTCCAGACTTGCCAGCAATGACCAATAGATCATCACGGGAAAAATTTTGGCCAAAAATATATGTAAGTCTCAATTCGAAAGTTGATGTCACATTTTGGGGGCTAATCATCATATTCATAGGGCCAAGAAGCAGAGGTAGCCCTGTGTATTGGCACTATTTATAGGGCTACTTGATAGCATGACCAATCAGATCACAGTATGCGTTTAAGCGGACACTATTTGGCACTGATCCCCTACCAGTTACGTTACTGGGTCTAAGCACTTGGTAAACTTGTTACGATCATCGTAACAAGTTTACCAAGTGCTTAGACCCAGTAACGTAACTGGGGCGCTGTACTACTTTTTTTAGATTTTGACGTTATCGGTCGTACTACTACTAGCTTGTATGACCTATAACGTCAAAATCTAATTAAAAAAAAAGGAGTACAGCGCCCCAGTTACTGGGTCCACCAAGTGCTGTTAATACCTCCACGATAAACCATACCGCCAGGAAACTAGACTCTACCTGGAAACAATGTTAGCCTAGTAAAATTTGTTCTGTTTTTGTTTTTTGTTTTTTAATCTAATAATCAGGGCCCAAGGAGTAGAACTAGGCATGGAGGTAAGAAATAAAACCTCCATGGACAAGCAAGGTCATTCAGTACAAAGTCCTTATTAACACTGAAAAAAAACAGCAGTTAACAAGTTAAGTATCAATATAGCTTGCCCCACCTAGTGTGGCGAAGGATTTTTGACAAGGATTCAACCGATGTCAAAAATCCTTCGCCACACTACACTAGTGCTTAGTGGGGCTACAATATAGCATGAGCAAGACCAGTCACATGCCAGTTAACATTCATGAAAATTGCACACTTTCAATTTCCGACTTGGTCTGGTCACCTGGTCATTGAAGTTCTAAAATCACGATCAACAACACTTAAATATAATTGTATTCATACCTTATAGTGCGAATGCTTCGTCAGTTCCTGACATAACGTGTGATTTTCGCCGAAGATTTGATGGGGAAGACGAATTATTCTGGCGAAGAGCGTAGAAAATTGTGACACTTCGACCGTTCTCAATCCATTTGTGATTGTGCGAAGTACACGTTCTGATGGTATAAACATTTTGCCTTCACTGAAGTATCATGAGTCGATGTGTTTGATTGGACAGCTTGGGACATACTCTACAAATAGACCAATGGAGTTTTGCGGTGCAAACGTTTTGGGGCTACTTGATAACAGTTAGGAACGTACACTTTGTGAGAAAGACAGACTTGAAGAACCAGGAAGTACAAAACTGGTGTTAAATTTCTCTGAAATATTGGGTTAAAATTGTATAAAAATGTCTCGAATGCGAAATGCACCTCAGTCAACAGTCCAGCAACAAATCCAAGAGGATTGGGTGAACAGAGAATATATCGAAGTCATCACAACAAACATCAAAAAGATTGCAGATTTTCTCAACTCGTTTGGTAGGTTACTTAATCATATTCTTAATTTCAATTAACTTAATAAATTTAAAATTAAACTTAAAAATTAACATTTAAATTTATCATGGAAATATGTATTTGTTTTTCAATGGATTATATTTGATAGAATTGATTATGTTCAATCATTAGACCCAGTACCTGGGGCGCTGCACTCCTTTTTTGAGATTATGACAAGGGTGGGGGGGGGGGGGTTATCATTCATAATTAGACCCAGTAACTGGGGCGCTGTACTCCTTTTTTGAAATTTTTGACATTATCTGTCGTACTAGCGCCCCAGTCCGTGGTATATATGGAAAGTGCTCCGATTCGGAGTCCGAAGCGGTTTTTTTCTGAATCAGTTACAAAATTGTCAAAATTGCAACAAGGACTCGACAGAATTGCTTGAAAATCGCCTACTGGCTTCTCCAAGTATCTACGGTGAAATAAAATGCAGTTAATTGTACTCACGATCATTTTTGGTCCTCCAAATCGATGATTTTTAGCCCACTATCACGCATATATCAAATTTGCCGTTAGAATCGCCATTTTGAATGTGATACTCAACGACCGTTTCCTTATGTCTAAAACGCTGCGAGGATTGCGTGTTCGCTGAGGCCCTGACTTTCATATTGTTTTCCGCGCAGTCAACGCAGGATACCAGGCTGTGTGTAGCGCCAATGTTCACTAATGCCCTGACATTCATATTGATTTGCGCAGTCAATGCAGGATACCAGCTGTGTAGCCTGGTATCCTGCGTTGACTGCGCAAATCAATATGAATGTCAGGGCATCAGCGAACATTGGCGCTACACACAGCCTGGTATCCTGCGTTGACTGCGCGGAAAACAATATGAAAGTCAGGGCCTCAGCGAACACGCAATCCTCGCAGCGTTTTAGACATAAGAAAACGGTCGTTGAGTATCACATTCAAAATGGCGATTCTAACGGCAAATTTGATATATTATGCGTGATAGTGGGCTAAAAATCATCGATTTGGAGGACCAAAAATGATCGTGAGTACAAGTAACTGCATTTTATTTCACCGTAGATACTTGGAGAAGCCAGTAGGCGATTTTCAAGCAATTCTGTCGAGTCCTTGTTGCAATTTTGACAATTTTGTAACTGATTCAGAAAAAAACCGCTTCGGACTCCGAATCGGAGCACTTTCCATATATACCACGGACTGGGGCGCTAGTACGACAGATAATGTCAAAAATTTCAAAAAAGGAGTACAGCGCCCCAGTTACTGGGTGTAATTCATAATCATAGTTGCGATAATCGTAACCCTCCATCCTCCTGTCTGGAGGATGGAGGGTTACGATTATCGCAACTATAATCATCACAACAAGTAGCTATTATAAAACATCATCCATCAGGCGCTGCTTACCTCGCTCGGCATAGTTGCGATAATCGTAACCCTCCATCCTCTCCGACCGTCGGGAGGATGGAGGGTTACGATTATCGCAACTATAATCATCACAACAAGTAGCTATAAAACATCATCCATCAGGCGCTGCTTACCTCTCGGCATTCCGCGCATCCTAATACAGGCCGCTCATGAAATCACGCGCTTTGCAATGTACCGTAAGCTCAGAATTTTGTGGTAAGCAATGCCCTGAAACTGGGTCCTTTTTTTAGTTTCCAGTGCTATTTCTCTTCTGTCATGTCCTTATTAATTAGGTCCTTATTTTGTCTTCTCTATTGTTACAGATACGTCATGCCGATCAAGATTAGCGATGTTGAATGAAAAACTGACATCTCTGGAGAGGCAAATAGAATATCTTGAAGCAAGAGTAAGTAATAGTAATGGTTTGTCTTGACCCCCCCCCCCCCCTTCCACGCACACACACAATTGTGAAAACACCTGCTCTCTGGAACCTCTTATTGGCCCTCTTTTGCTTGTACTTTTTGGCAACAGCTCCCATTCGTACTTTCCAACTGGGGAGCTTCACCCAACAGGGAACCCCAGGCCTTGCGCTTAAGCTTTTTGTAAAGTAGCCCAAGGGGCTAGTAAACTGTGCATTTTACTTGCCCCCAGGAAGTTTTCGTTGCCAAATTTTAAACATGTATTGTCATAAATGTATCTTTCTGATACTAATGGTAGCGATCACAACCAGTTTAAAGGTCAAATGAAGTTACACTCACACACTCAAAAATAAATTAACACATTTCTAAATGTATTATTCACATGTGAAAAGGAAATATATGAGCATTATAAACAAGTAAGTTCCACAGTTTTTAGTAGCCCATAGGGCATGTTGAGAAGTGGTGTTTACTAGCCCATAACAGTTTTACTAGCCCATAAAAGTTTTTACTAAACAATGTACGCTGGGCTAGTGCTAAGCATGAGCCCTAGACCCTATTTTCCCTTTTGTTACTGTCCCTGGTGTGAATGTTTTTACCTACCCGGCCTTACACTTACATTCCTGTTCCATTATTCCCTTTTCTGAAAAATTCTTCAATGAGGTAGCACTAGAACAAAGACAACCTTGTGTGGTAGCATTGTTCCATTGTGTAAAAAAAAAAACGTAAGTTGATACACGAATTGCAAATAAACAGTAGAGGTATTCTTCCTGTCCACATCCCTGTCTTAATCCCTTCACTCTCACCTAAACAAAAACAAACAAACAAACAAACAAACAAACAAACAAACAAACAAACGAAATTACACCCATCCTCTCGTCCATTCTTCTTTCCAAATGCAACTTTTGGACTCATTTTATTGCATTTTTATTTCCTGTCCTTTCCTAGGTCACAAAAGGAGAAACTTTGACATGAGAGATTGGAGTCTGGTGGATAAAAGTCCAACTGTATGGAGTAGTATGTAACTGTATATTATAGTCAAGAAACCAGACTTTGTAATTTAAACTAACTTTTATGTAAATTGCTTCCCAACCATTTTATATTTCTAAATAAAATGACTGGATTCATGAGAAGACAACTTTTACCTGAAATTGTCTGGAGCCTAAGTACCTTTTGATACCAGTCTTTGTCATGTGTTCAGGGGATTCGGTTCTGGGTGCTAGACTAGTATGGCCTTGTCCAAATCAAGTGAGATTGGCTATGGCTGTTGGCTGCTGGCTGTAACAACAGTGTTGAAGAATAGGCTTTTCAGCATTCTAGCCTTAGCCACAGCTGAAGCCTAATTTATTCACCACTGTTTTGTGACCACCAGTCTATTTTGGATATCAGTTTATGTGCTGAGCAATATTTCATCCCAACTTGAGTAACTGACCCAATAATAAATGCTTTGTGAACTTTTAAGTTTGGGCTTGTCCCAACTCTATAGTTGGTGTTGTTGGGGTATTCATCAAGTTGGAACATATTGTCAGTGCTGTCTTTGATTGAATGCAGATGTATTGCTCACTACTAAGAGCTTAGACTTAAGACGTGGGCTGAAAGTGGGGGGGGGGGAGGTGGGCAAGGTGGAGAGAGTCACATAATGTTGGTCAATCAGTTGATAGAACAGAAATTTGATACCAAACTTAATCAAATTGTATGCAGTACAATGTTCAAAGAAATTTGTACAATTCGGTACATTATGGTAACCTTTTTTGTAAATATTCCTGCAAAGCATTCTCTTTTTTAGGGGCCGGGGTTTTGGGTTGTTGGTAGAGGGGTGGGGGATGCGGGCAAAATGTTAATTCTAGTTTAGATAGAGTGGAGTATGTTTAAACCCCTTCGCAGCAGTGGTCTTTTTTTTGTATTTCACAAAATACTTTGGAAGTAAGTTTAAAAATTGGATGCTCAGAGAACTTGCGTCTCTATTTATGCCATGATTTTAGAACCAAACAACCAATGTGACTGGTAACAAAGCCCTAAGAATGTGAAGTAAGTTAAACTAAACTTGTATTCCTGTTGAAGTAGCTTTCCAATCCTAGGCAAACATTTCATACCATAGCATTGTTAATTTGAATCTTCTTTGTTATTTAAATGTACAGAATAAATAAAAACAAAACTTAAATGAGACAATTCAGATTTACTTTGTTGGACAAGTCCATTTATTTTGCTTCAAAAAATGTTTTTACGTTCTTCAAGTATTTTATCTTTGGAGGGGAATGTTCATTTTACAAACGACATGGGTGCTCGAGTTATAAAATCTGAAAAGCTTACAGGAAAGTTTCAAAGGAAAATAAGACAAAGACCAAGCAATGGAGGTTGTGATTATGACCTCTGAGAATTCAAGACCTGATAAAGACCTATTTTTTTAGCAACGTCGCAGCCCAGTTTTTGCAAATCAAGGTTGAAGAAACTACAGGGAACCATCAATGCAAAGCAAAAACAGATAATCACAGTTTGCGAAAATGTTAAACAAATATGCAAAAACAGTGTTGAATTTGTTGGAAACGAACAAACCAATGATGTGTATTTTCTTTAACAGAAAGTTTGCAATAAAATGTTGAATTCGGTCACATCGTCTGTCAACAAGTTTGAATGTTTTGCTAACATTTGGCCATCCATGCCAACCAGCACGGTTTGTTTATCAACAAAAAGGTACATTATGTTTCAGTGTAATATTGGCAGACATTTAACTGAAAAGTCTTGGTGCACCACTGGTTGATTATCTCTTTTACCTTAGAATGGACACAATTGAAACATCCCTATTCTTTGTAATGTTTTCCAGCAAGATGACAAATCTTTTGAAACCATTTAACTGCATGGGTTGCGTCAAAGATACTACAAAACCAAGATAGGAAACTCTATTCAGAAACATGAAACACAAAATTGGGTGCTCGCTGTCGTTTAGTAGGTAAAACCAAAGATCGTTTGCGCAATAAGTAGGGCCTACTAAATGGATTAGCTTGCGCCAAACGATCCCACCAACTAAAAAAGGTGAAGGCAGATCGAAAATTTGGTGTTCGGCAATAAATTGTGTCAATAACCCTTGCAAAATTGACACATTGGGAAGGGCGCCATCACACGGTTGGTAGGTATAAAGGCGTTACATTTGCTACAGTGCAAAACGGCACAAGTGTCCTATCTTGTGTTTGTAGCATCTTTGGTTGTGTGTGATGGTACAAACATTTACAATTACACATGTGTGTTTACCATGTAATACCATATTGAAGTCTGGCTTAGTTTTATCCAACATCAAAACCACAGCACTTTGGATGATATTGAATGGTCAGACAGTATGAGGGTTAACTGTGTACTGTGTAGATACATTCACCACATGGTATCATATTGCAAGCTGGCATAGTTTATCATTCAAAACCACAGTGGATGATACCGACCGGTCAGACAGTAGGAGGGTTAACTGTGTACTGCGTAGATACATTCACCACATGGTATCATATTGCAAGCTGGCATAGTTTATCATTCAAAACCACAGTGGATGATACTGACCGGTCAGACAGTAGGAGGGTTAACTGTGTACTGCGTAGATGCATTCACCACATGGTATATTGCAAGCTGGCATTGTTTATCAATCTTACAAAACCACAGTGGATGATGTTGAATGGTCAGACAAGGTTAATGACCAACATTTCCCAGAAGGTGCAGCATACATCTCCCATGATACTAAATATTAACACTAATAATTGCTGATCATGGCAAGTCATGTAAAAACACAGCTACGAGGGACACAGATATAAAAGGAACCTAGGGCTAAGGAAGGAACAAATATTAGGCTGGCTGGAGGCCACTCACATGAGCAGGTGGTGCCCCTTTTGATCACGATTTTGAAGCTGGCAGTTTGGCTCGCAGTTCAATACCGAGAAAACAAATATTGCCATGGGTCAAAATGTATCACTGAAAACGAGCAGACACTGCTTGTAAAGAGAATAAAAACAGCAAATTTCAGCCTGAAACTGTTTTTTATTAAAAGATGTCGTGAGATTAAGTACTTGTTGAAATGAGCTTAAATAGAGCATAGCTCCCAATCCGTAATTAGTCAAAATATTCATCACAGTAATTATTATATCAAGACTTTTAATCACAAAGGGGATGGTTTTAGCTTTCGGAAGAGTTCTTCTTCCAATCCTCTTGATTTAAAAGAAAAAGACACCTCAAAAACAACATGTGAAAGTTCTTATCACATTTCCCGATATGACTTTATGGTTTCTTATGTTCTACTGTAGTTTAATTTAACAAAAACATTGTCTTGCAATAAAAAGTGGATTTATAAGATTGTTGCATAATCAGTCATTTTTTCAAAGATAAAATTATTTCCAACAGAAGTATTGCTCAGTGTGGTTGGTACTTGTGTAAACTTTAAAGGTGAGCTTTTCAACACTTAATAAAGTTTATAAATGCTGCACCTTGAGAGTTTCATTGTAGCGGTTTACAAGTGACTTTTGTAGTCACAGGGTCATTTTTTTTTATAGGACTAAGCAGACGATCATCCATGGGAGCGGTTTTCCTGTCTCATCTTTTCATTAATTCTCGGAGGAAAACTGTTGCATAAGTCGAGGTTGGCAGCTTAAATTTCATCCTCAAATCCTTGGTATTTGTAGTGCAATGGCTATCAGGTTTCTCACTGAAGTCAGGTTTTATTTTGAGGGGGTAGCTATCCGTTATCGGCAGCTTTTCAGAGATGCTTTTGAGATTGTTCCTGTCCGAGGCCTGACTGAAGTTGTTGAGATCACTGTGTGATGTTGGATATTTGTTGGTGTTGCTGTCCACAATAAAACAGCCTTCCTCACCCTGAGACCGAGAGTCATTCTTTGCTCTGTCAGTATCCGACATGTCCCCATCTGACCTTACAAGTTGACCTGAACTTTGACCCGACTTTTCGAGTTGCCAGTAGAGATCTTTGGGTCGTCTTATTAGCCGTCGATAATCCCCGGGTATGTTCACTTGAAGATCCGTCACACGATACGTGCATGATCCTAAATCTACCTCCTCCAGGTATTCCTTGTAAGCTCTGCCCACCATGTTGCTTGGATACTGGATGCTGTTGCCAGGCATTGGCAGGGCTACGTTCTGGATGGAAAAGATGCCATTTTGGACATCATCTTCAGAGACCTCTTGAATCTAGAATAAAAATGACACGATATAACTCCAGGCGTGAGATTCAATACTGACAAAAAGATCCAAATGTTAGGAGGTATGTTAAAATGATGACATTTCCATCTTTTGGTAACCCATGGAGTTACAGATTTCAAGGAGCTTTTGGGATTAGTATCCTTAGTGCTGAAGATGTAGAGTAAACAGCAAGATTCCTTTATAAAAAACAGCATTTTTTTCACCAGGCATACATACAAAGTCTGAATTCAGATAAAAGTCTGAAATTTCTCATCCCTGTAATTCTCATTGTTCATAATAGTTATAAAAGCTTAAAAAAATCAGAAATCATCTGGCATTTCATCCATCCATTAAATTATTTTGATAATAAACAAATTCAACCAAAAACTAATCAATTTTAATGTATAAGTTGAGACGAACACAGCAAAACTGATGTCAATGATGTTTTGCACAGGGGTGAGCATATTAATTTTATCAGAGTTGGTGTAACTTTTTGTGCTGAAGGCATTTGACGGACTCATGTAGGTTTTATCTTTTTGAGGTAAAACACTGATTGCATTTTATGAATGGTTACCAACCTTATCCCTGGTTCCCTGCTTATCATCTCCCGTAAGCACCAGGTCCCCAGGCACAACCTTGCACCCATACAACCTCAATCTCTCACTAGCCATGTGATTCCAGACCAAACTGCAGAAGGCATGTATGTAAAACTGTCGCAATCCATGTGGGATGCAGTACAGCGCCCTCGTACATCCATCTCTGTCCAGGCCATGTCTGTGTAATGCCTTGAGGATGATACACTCTCGGGTCTTGTTCTTAGGCATCAGAGCGAGGGCCTCCTTTGCGTTGTGTGTCTCATGAAAATGACGCTTAGCATTATTTGCGGAGTTGTTTCTTTCACCATCTGGCCTAAGAATCAAATCAATAGCCTGTCGCTGCAGAAACAAAAAAGATTATTTGAGTGATATTTAACCGTTTTAACGAACCTAGCTAAAATGGATTTTATTGGTTATTTGATCAAAAACTAATACGGCCAGACAATTTTATTTCAATAAGTAATTTTTGTTTTTTTACTTCAACTTTATGACCGTCATTACAGGCACAACATCATTTATAAAATATCAAAACTATTTTTACTAAATATCTTGCAAACTTTTCTCAGGCAGGTAGAAAATAATAGTTTTAAAAACTTACATATTTCCCAGCAAGTATTGCTTGCCCGATTGCAGCTGACTGGCTCTCACCATTACAAGACTGTCCGAACCTTTGCTCTCCGAAATAATTCACAAACCCTCGCTCCTAGAATAAAAAACAACAATGTGGTTAACAATAATAATAATAATGTGTATTTATTATGCACTTTATCAAGTAAACTTGAGCCTTCCAGTTTTACCTGTTCATCGGGCCTTAAGCATTCCTAAAACCATCGCAACTCTTTTGGAGTACGCAGCACCGGCATCAAAATCAGCGAAAAGGTTGCTGATCATTCACATCAACAATCTCTACCCTCGCAGGTATCCATTTATTCCTGGGTGATGAGAAGCAATTATAGTAAAGTGTCTTGCTCAAGGACACAAGTTTCACGACCAGGATTTGAACCCACACTCCGGTGACCTAGTCACTGAAATGTGAGTTTGATGTGCTAGACCGCTTGGCCATGACACGCCAATAATTTGTTGCCAAAAATTATGGATTTAGTTGCTTAAATTAAAGTTTTGATCTCTAAAATGATGGCTTGCATAAAATTTCAGGTCATTTTTATTTTTCAAGGGGCACTTCCACAGGAAAATCTTTTAAGATATGTTGATTTATTAAGTACTTGACTTACAATCAGGTGAGGGTTCTAATCCCAAGCTGACCATTTTTCACATTGCAGCCCATTCTTAGATATTAAACCACAGTTTGTAATGAGCATGAACAACTGTTGATTTTGACTCTGTGTGAACTTTTAAAAACTTTGATGACAACAAATTCAATCAAATCAAATAAATACCACCATAATGTGCACATCCTTTTCCTTCATACCTCGACACGTTTAAAGCAGCTGTCTAATTCCTGCCACAAGAGGGCTTCATCATCCTCCTGCTGGTGCTGATCTGTGTCCTGGATGTGAACATCACGGATGAGTATATCAAAGAGATTTCCAGTCAGATCTCCGAGGTGAATGGCTGTAGTGAGGGGTCGTACATTGCCGATAGTAATTCCTCGAAATCTACCATCGCAGATCAGCTGGTTAAACCTTCAAGAGGAATTTCAAACATAAATTTTCCTATTTTGATAAGATGCTTAAAAAACAGATTGATTTCAGAGAAATAATTGAGGTTCTGAACCTTTTTTGGTTGACACCCTTGACTGCAACTGACTGAAGTGTCACAGCCTTTTTATCTTTGATTCCAGCGTAGCTGAAGCCCGACGTCTGAACCTTCAAGACTCGTCCAAGTTGCTGAAGAGCATCTAAAGTTTCCAAGTTCTCTTTCTTCAAAGTAAAACCTGTGAAATCACGTTAGCAAAATGCATCAAGCTCATACTTTTTTAAAGAGAAACGTTTTGGTAAATAAATGATTGAAAACAGGTTCCTTGAAGTACATCACTTTTAAAATTGATTGCCAATTTTTACAATTTTCACGTCAAAACAGAAAACAATCGATCGAGTCCAGTGAACCATGCAACTTTATAATGTGTACACATCCATTGTATTTACATTGATTTGACTATTTTAAACTCATTCTTTATTTTACTCACATACTACATTGTAAATATTTTGAATTTTATTGGACTGATTGACTGAATAAAAATAATAACAATAAAAAATCTTTAAAATAACAAGTAGTAGATGATCATCTTTTTGGGGGAAATCTCACCAGTATAAACATGATCTGATCCTGGCTCCTCTCTTGTGTCCCCCTTCCTCTTAACACCTCGTCCCAGCCCCTTCTGACTGTACTTCTCCCTGAACCGAATGACAACCTCTTGCATCCCAGCTCTTTCACAAGTCTTACTCTCCAGAAACTTCCCAAAATGTTTGGAGATCTTTCCGTGAAGTGAAGTCCTTTGTTTTTTAGTGAGTGCAGAACCCACAGAGATTGTCCTGGTTGAAAACTTGGAACAAGCAAAGCGGATAATGCTTTCAGTTTGATGGTTTGAGAGAAGTTTTCTATACTCCCAATAGATGGGATTAGTAAAAACTTCCACTGCATGTAAAGTGTTACCAGGATGCCTTACGGCAGATGTCTTTAAATGTGGGTAGAGAAACTGGACAGCTTTGTGAGTAAAAGTTCGCTCGTCTTTTCCTGATATTTCTCCCAAATTGAATCTGTCTACTGATGCAAAATCTTCACTTGGACTTTCTTCTGGGACAGCTTTGGAATTTAAAATTTGACAATCATGAACCGCTGATGTTGTTGATGTAATCGAAGAGCAGACTTGCTCATTTCGATCAAATTCTTGTTTTGAAAAAGTCTTCAAACCGTCCATGGTTTCGTGCCCTACAATCTTTTGAAGGGTGGCTGTCATTCCACGAAAGTCTGTCAACTCATCAAAGATTAGAGGTTTGTCTGTTGATGAAGAGCACTCACTTGGTTGCTCTTCAGTTCTGCTCGATGGGTTGAGAATTTTGGCCATCTCCTCCTCTGTTTTCTTTTCTTCACTCTGTCTGACGTCAATCGGATTATCACTTGGGGATGAGGTACCATCAGCTTCTTCCCTCTGCAGTCTGACTAACTTCCCACGCAAGTCTAATTCTGTAACGCAGAAGTCTTCTGGGTATGTCTTAATCTTTCCGTAGAAACCTTTGTGCTGAGAGAGGAAAATGTCCATTCCCAATTTGCTTCTTGAGCTCTCTTGAGAAGTTCCCTCCATCTTATTTCAAATCATCTGAATAAAATATGTGCCTGTAAGGTTTGGGAAGAAGAAAATGTATAACTTATTAAATTTGAGCTGTTTTTATAGAGCATTAACTTGCTCACTGATATCATGAGTTGCTGCTTCTGTTTATTAAAAATTCACTCATTTTAAAACTTGAGGAAGATGAAAAGAATCTTCCGAATCTTGGTAACGTTTTCCAGTGAGTTGAAATCTGTCATCCACATGGGTTGTGTATGGTGGCACAACTTGTGCCAAAACCTAACTGTGAACTGTGTCGATAAATTCACCATGATATCATTGTTGGTGAGATGTTTCTGTCAGGATACTTTGTTGACTGTATTATTCAGATTCAAATCATATCATTCACAGGCCAGAATTTTTATCTCTCATTCAAAATCACAGTGGATGGTATTGAGTGGTCAGACAGTAGTAGAATTGACTGTATACTGTGTATACAGTCAATTTTATTATCAACATTATATCATTTATCATATTGCAGACTGGCATAGTTTATCTATCAAATATCATTCAAAACCACACTGAATGAAATTGAATGGTCAGAGTCAGACAGTAAGAGGGTTGATCATGTACTGTGTAGATACATTCACCACGATATCAAATTGCAAGCTTGCATAGTTTATCTACCATTCAAAACCACACTGGATGATATTGAATGGTCAGACAGTAGGAGGGTTGACTGTGAACCGGGTAGATGCATTTACCACATATCATATAACTGCAAATGCAAACTGGAATAGTTTAAATCTATTCTTAGACCCTAGACCCAGTAACTGGGGCGCTGTACTCTTTTTTTTTTTTAGATTTTGACATAATCGGTCATACTAGCTCAGCTGGTACGACCAATAAAGTCAAAATCTAAAAAAAAGGAGTACAGCGCCCCAGTTACTGGGTCTAAGTTTATCTATCATTATCAATCATCAATCATTCAAAACCGCAGTGGATGATGGTCTGTTTTATTTATAGGAAGAAGGTTAATAAATAGTAATAATAGACCATGCATATGATGTCACTATGAGCTCTTAGTACAGAAACGTGCAGAGGTCAAAAAAGCTACAACGCACGTTTGATGCTGCATTTGACCTCAAAGATAGCGGCGGATGCATATAACTTATAAGGTCTATACATTACTAAGTAGTATTATCTCTTGTCGGTTACTGCAACAAACTCCTCATGGGATAGTTGCAGGTTACTCCTAGAACTATGAGGTTCGAATAGGCTTTTGTACATGTCACTCTATGAGATTCGTGGAGACGATAGCGGAATGAACCTCATAGTTCTAGGAGTAGTTGCAGGTGTGGTGTGGCTAGTAGTAGTAGACAATAATTTTTAGTGGTGCGCCCCCCCCCCCCCCCCCCTTATTATGAAAGTAGTTATTTGAATGTTCTAGAGCCGAGTACTACTACTACTAGTACTAGTATTTAGTAACGAGGGCCTAGTACTTGTTGTAGTGGTAGTACTAGTTATTAGTAGTTTTAATTACTAAACTAAGTACTAACGTTAGGTCGGCAATTAGGAATAGTATAGGGCCGTTATAGGCCTACAATTACAATACAAAATGTAAATATATTAATTGCATACAAATACAAGTTACAACTAACTTACTAAGTTACAGTGCTATAGCGGCCCAAGAGATGCCCCAAACTCAGTTCACAAAATAGTGGGTCTAATCGGAACCCCTTCCCTCTCGATCCAGCCAACAGCATGGAGTACATGATCACATCGCAATTTGTTGTGTTTGCTAATTAATATCAATAATGTGCTCGTGCTTGTCGGCTGCGCTGCGCCATCTTTGTTGACACTACCAAAATAAAACAGAAGAGGGCGCTTTTCCCAACTACTGTCAGATTTATATCCCATCCCCCTCGCCCAGAGAAAATCAAAAAATCGAACTACGTTTTGCTCTATTTCTTTTTCCATGATTCTGCCAACAACTAAAAATGTAGCAAACGATCCTTTACAAATTAATTACATATTGGACATTTAATTTCGTCATCATTCAAAGTATACTGCCCCAAGGTGATCGGAAGACAATATTTCATATTGAATGATAAAATGGGGCACACTCACTGACAGTCTGTTAATTGAAACTGGCTTTTAGCAGCTGTTCTGTTCACCCAGTTTTACAATTACTGTCAAATCTCACTCATCAAATCTAGGTTTTGACGATTTAGTCCTTTTAGTCAGAGTGATGAATGAAATTAGGCCAAAGTTAATGTCATTTCCGTTTTTCATTAAAAGAACTTACAATAATTAGTTGATAAAACGTTGGCAGTGATAAAACGTAAAGACACACCCGTTATTGATGTAGGACTGTTGGCGGTATGTGTGATATTGTGTCTGATTGATTATTGCCGTTTGTTTGTTTGTTTATTCTGTTTGTTTGGGAGTGTTCTTAGTAGGGATTTTGGATGTTGGGTTTGATTGTTGTTTTTGTTTTGTCCTCTTCTTTATAAAGGTGTAGTTTATATAATTACATCGGCAGACCCGGGGTGGCTGGGTGCCTTTGTCAGACGTGGGAAATCGATTGAAGTACTAAGAGAGAGAGAGAGTGGATTTAGTTTATTTAAAAAAAAATCTTTTTAGTAAGGTTTGACTCCGACTTTGAAACTTTTTTTTTTTTTTTTTTTTTTTTTTTTTTTTTATACAAAATTCCAATTCATTGTAGTTCTGCTATGTGCTCTAGGATCTACGAAGAAGTCACAGGCGTAAACCACAGTAATTTCATTGTTGTTTCCTTGATGTTGATTTTCTCCAAAACGCAAATCAACAATTTCGTAATTATGACTATTATTCATAATTCTTACTTCACTTTTTTTGAAAATATCTTCTTACGGATCGGGAATTCGGGAAACTTTGTGGTAACATATAGTCATTGTTTCCTGATTGTTAAGTAACATGAATCAGTTAACGATTAAGAATCAGTTAAGAATTCCATGGCCTATTTTTGTTTCATTTTCACTTAAAACGACCTCCGACTTAACAACAATCTGAGCACTTTGAAGCTATGGATCGTGATAAGTATTCCTAATTTTACAATGATTGTGTCGGATTGAAATTATCTTTAAGGTGGATAACTCGAGCGCTAACCATTTGTTTTAGGGCCTACAGTAATACAGTAACACCGAGCTTGGCGATCTGCACCACAATATCGTTGGGCCTACTCGTACCCAGCCCCATTGCATTCCGCCTGACCACACCCCATCCCCGGCCCCCCATGCAAAACGGCCACCGCCATCAACATAGCAACTCATCTTCATTAGGTAAGCTCATATTTTCACACAAAAGTAACCTGATCAAAACGAAAGCAAACACTTTCCGAAACTAAGATATCTTCAATCAGAAGAAACATTATTAATTAAGCTCATTAAATAATTTATTTATTTATTCATCCACACATTTACTTATTTATCTCTGTTTTTATTTGTTATTTTAGTTAGTATAGTTTTCTTCTTATTTTTTTTTTGACTTTACTCTCCTTCTTCGGAAGTTCACATTATTTTTCGTTCAGTCTGTCAAAACACTTAATTATTCGAATACTAAATCCCATCAAAGTACCTGTTTTGCTGGATACCTTCTTCATCCAATTGTTTGCTCACTTCGTCTCAATTATCAATAATTCTGTTTTCTCTTTGACGAGAGAACCTTTACTTCCCATATCGACGTCATTAACATCACTTATCAGATTGGATGCTGTCTTTGTTGACACCACCCATTCACCATCCAAGCAATTAAGTATGACCATGCCATGCTTGTCTAATGGTGACTAGAATGACGCGTTGAATTTCAGACATTATAAGGTATACGTCATAATGGGCAAATAATGCATTCAAGATCAAAACATCAATTCTTAAATATAAGTTCGTTGAATATAATGACACAAAATATATTTTGCATTGTTTTAATGGTGATATTCCGCTTCAGTCACATTAATCAATGGAATCAAGTCACCATGCTTCTGAGTGATGAAAAATAACTGTCTTAAGGTTTTAGTCTCTGCATCTTCAAAGATCAAAATACGAGGTTTGTAATTTCCCAAAATGCATTATGTCAGCCAATTCTGTTTTGTAATTTATGATATTGTTAATTTTTGAGCATCCACATTGTATATCCAAACCGGGGACCAGACATAAGTCGGAATTTCCAGGCTACATTGAACTGTTGTGACACTTTGAGACAGATGAAAATGTTATTGCTGAAGAGAAACATCAACTCCAACTCCATTCAAGACGTTGCATAATAATATTGTACCAAGAAGTAAATTAAATTGCTCATGAAATTTAAGAGTGAAGCGAGGAAAAAAACCTGCGACCAGCAAGAGCCTGGTGTGAACTTTGGGCTACGGGCAAAGAGCTAGAAAGTCATTTGGCTTGGTTAGGGAAGGGAAGACCTTTTATTACTGATAACTTCTCGTACGTAAGCGACTCTCTGCTCCTGCATTGTCACATTGTAGCTCAGCTTCCCGCCTCATCGCATCGGGCCAGTCGTTGGCGCAAACGTCGCCATGGCAACGCATCTGGATGCGTCATTTTACGCCAGTACACGGCATCAGGGACGTGTATTGTCGTGAGATCTTCTCACGATTAGTGGAATTGGATATCAGCGATTATAAAAGCTCTGTTATGAGAATGCCTTCAGTGGTGGGCGAGACACTGCCTGTGTGAGAGCAAATGCACTGGCTTCATCATGGGATGAATTGACGGCTAGTCTCCCCCCTTTGAAAGATATATGATTCTACCCCCGGGTTCGTCCCTTGTAGACGGATGAAAAGCAATTTAATTGATAATGTCACCAGAGAATAGAATGAAATAGATATTACCGCTGGGTGACAAAACCAAAATGTGTCTTTGCGCAAACGTGAACTTTTGTCCATTTGGTTCAAGTTCAAGAAATTCTGTACTTTATAATTCAAAGAGACTTTAAACCGAGCCTACGCGGGGTTGGTATTTGAGATGGTATACAAGCTGATTCTTTGGGGAGGAACATTTTTATGAAGAGATGTTTTGAACAGATCTCATTGAACAATGATCTCTTTGAAACAATCTCCTCAAATCAGCTGATGTTCTCACGAATGTTTTGCTAGTCTTCTTTTGTGGTAATTTTGACGAGGTTGGCCTTGGATAAGCGAATAACGGGGGACGAAAGAATCCATCGAATAATAGGAAACATGTTTATCCTTGACCACGCTAGAAGCAAACGTCTTCTTATCTATCTCTTGATTTTTATCTCACAAAATAATCTCTAAAGAAAGTGATAAATATTTTTGTTTTTAAAAGTTGAATATAGGTTTAGTTCAAATAGAATTCTCTAAAATAGAAAAAGTGTCGTCAGTGGCCTACTTTGTCTGAAATAAAAGACCCGGATCCAATTGCATTCAGCTGCTTAAATTAAGCAAAACAAAGTAGCTAAGCTCAAAACAATTTTGCTTACAAGAATAAGGTCACCAGTCAAAATGCCCTGTGACATGTACCATTTGCAACTGGTTTCCTGTGAACCTTTGCTCAGTAGAAATATTTGTAAGCATTATTGTTTGCTTAAGAGCCATGAGCTTAAATACACAGCACAGAATGTGGTATTAATTCAAGTGCAGAGCTGTTATTTCCTTTTTACAAAACCACAAAAAAGAGGAAGAGAAATCAGCTAAGATGGCATGGCGGAATTGAGCCAAGAATTCTTTTCGTGACGGAAATAGGACCTGTAAAACACAGTGCCAATGTCTTCGTGTTTTTGTGTGCTTTGTTTCCATTACCTTTTTGTTAACACCATGAGTCTCGCTCTAGTGTTTTTAGTGGCATGTTTGGAAAATATTTGCGCCGCATCGCCTCGAATTGTAGCTGATTTTTAAACATTTCCTATGGTTCCGCATTTAATCCTCAACTGCTTGTAGAAGTGCATTGTATCCTTTAGTTATCTCATGCTATATAACCCTGTATAATTACGCAAAACACACGAACATTTGTTTTAGTTTTGAAATGAAAAGAACGGTTTAGTTTCTAAAAGAATGAATGGGAGAACGCCTGCTGATGGTCCCTTTTGTCCAGAATTATGTGACTTTCTGTCCACGCATTTAATGCACACAATTCAAATACCTCTCATTTGTTGTCTTAAAAGCAACTTGAAGTGCCCCAAGGAAAAATGATTTACATATTATTTGCATATTAATACCACCCCCGCCTTTCAAATGCTTGCCACAATCCTTCTAAATTGTTGCTCCCAAGAGTGATTTTATACAAAAGGGGGTTTCAGCAATTTGTCTTCAAGATTAAAATGGCAGACACGTTTTGAACCATGTGCTCTTGCTTTATGCATACTTGAGATCTTCAAGTGTGAAATCAACACTGTTGGCAAAATGTCCGGTTTAAAGGTTCTGTCAAACAGGACGGTGTGATAGTTGGAGAGGGCCTACCCCGTGCCAATCAACTGTCGACCCTGGACTTTTTTTTTGTAATATTGGTTTTAATTCCTCCTCACTTTTCAGAGAAACCGAAGTTAGCTTTTAAGTTTTATATGCACTTAATATTTGCCTCACTCGCCTCCAAGTTGTACATCTAGGAGATTATTTTTGTGTAACAAATCAGTAGACTTTTGAGTCAATAATAGTCGACGTTTCGACCGATTGTCTTCATCAGTCAGGGCAATTTATTATTGTGTCACGCGGGATCTACGTGTGGACGTACATCTTTGGTTTAAGTCAAATCAGCTTATTGGAGCTATTATATTAGAGGTAGAGATATCACTTCAGAAGGGGTGGGCGGAGATTTGCCCGCCTCTGAAAGTATTGAACGCTCAGGCAATAAAGAATGCAGGGAAAAAAATATTTTTTATTATTTCAAGTGTATTATTATTGTTATTATCGTTTACTATTATTTATAAAAAGTCATCCGTTTTTACCTAGCTTAACAAAGTTAAACGTTATTGTTGTTTCAACGTATAAAATATAGATGCTTTGTTTTTGGTTTTAAAAAATGGGTAAACTAAACAAAAAAATATAAAACCGTCTTTAAAAATCGCTTTGAGAGTTGTGAATAATTTATTCAAATGACATAACATTGGCTAACTATTAAAAAATTGGTGTAAGTTTGAATGCTTATCGGAAAGACCAAATACTCATGACGTCACTACTTGAGTAGAGGGCGCCCTCGCGTAGAGGTCAAAAGGAGTTTACTCATTGGCCAATCCTGCGCACCGCGCGTACAAATCTACGTTTCCATTGTTTCATCATCGGTTTAATACCTCTAAGATGGTGGATAGATGACGTCATTGCATAAGGTCTACACTTGCAGGGTATTGGCGACTCTAATCGTTGTTGGAAACATTTCCGTGAAAATCCGTCACTTTTTGGCAAAAACAATCACATCGAGAAAAATACTAAGCTGCCAAATTGTGTTTTCGAAGGAAGACGTAGGCGCTTTATTTCAATATGCTATATACAGTTTGTTACAATAATACAGTATCTTTACTATCCTATCAAAGTTTAAAAACTATTATGAAACCTTTAAGCAGTCTTTATCACGTCCATCTTTACAAAAAAACAGAAGAAGATTTTCATCAATGCGTGGTTTCAAAACTAACTATTGTTTCTGTTTTGTAGGTTTCAAATCAAAAGAAGACTTATACTTAAAAAAAAAGCTCATTGAGATTTGTTGACATCATCAGGAAAAACCATACATGAAGTTAAATTTGCCTGAAGGGAATTCCTCTAAAATATCGTGAGAAGAAGAGTGAAAAAGCTGAATAACAACAAAAAAGAACGTCCAAATGAGTTGAGAGTCTCTCTAAAATGTGGATTTGGCGAAAACAAAAATGCTGAAGTTAAACCTTTTCCTGGATTTAATGTGTATCCGGGTTTGCAGGAAACGAAAACTGCTACTTGTGTTTATTTGAATGTTTTTGTTCGTTTTTTGTTTGTTTGTTTGTTAATTTGTTGTTGTTGTTTTTTTTTTTTGCGGGGGTGGGTTTGAAAGCGAAAGTGTTAATAAAATAATGGTCGTCTTTGTTTGTTTGTCTTACCCTTTTTGGGTAATTTGTTTTTTTAGGGGGTTGGTGTCTGTCTTTTGCGTGTTTGTTGGATGTGTTCATTGTTTACTTGTTTAATTGTATGTTTGCTTTATTTTGCCTTCTTTGCTTTGCCTATTTAATTTTCTTCTTCCTTGCTTTATTTTGCTTTTTTTTTTAGAAGGGGTGAATGGGGTTTGTGTTTATTTGTTTGTTCTCGTCCTTGCTATATCTTATGTTTATTTTGTTTGTTTGGAGGGGGGGGGGTGAATGGGGTTAGTATTTATTTGTTTGTTTTGATTTCTTATTTAATTTAGATTTTCTTTTTTACTTTGCTTTGATATGCTCTTGATAGACTTCACTTGCCGAGGCTTTTGCGTGCCTAAAGTTGCCGGTGCTTAATTAATTGTTTGTTGTGCCATTTGTTTGCCTGTTTTCTTGCTTGTTTGTTTGTTTGTTCATCATGATGCTAACAGGCTTTTCGATTCGTAGCTGGTTTCCGACCGATTCTCAGGTGCACGTTGCAATCATCAAAACCTACGTAATTAACGGCAAGGTCCCTGCCTACGTGATAGCGATAAATTAGCTCATACTAAATGCATGGGATTTGAGATTCGTCTTGTGTCCATTTTCGGCCTTTCTATATACTTCGATATATTTCCGCTTTCTGGAAATCCAGACAATAATTTCCCCAATCGACGTCAAAGGCTTGTCCGGGATTAGTTCCGATGGGTCCGGAGGGGAACCCTTCCTCTATTCTCCGGGAGGCAAAATCAAAAAGGGAAAGAGAAAAATAAATCCTCACACGATGTTCAAGATCCCAATATCCAGTTTTGCGCAAATAGAAGTAGACTCGTTACAGTCCTTACAAGGTACTATTTCCAATTTTTAGAAATTATAATATTTGAAAACATAATTCCATTTATGTTGTTATCAATAAAAGATCATTATTAAATTTGGCTAATTATGGAGTTTTTGACAGCTGCATTTGTTCGATATTTAATTTTACGTGATCGTGGAATATCAAACGCTAATTGACTGATACAAGTTTAAAACCACTGCTTAAGAGACCTTTACAGTCGGGTCCCCTTAGCATATCCCCTTGACACACGTACGGTGATTGCTACAAGTACCAGTCGCTACAGCGACTTCACGATCACGAGCTCTCCGGCGGGCTCTGACGTCACCATCTACGCACGATGATGGCCAATCTATTTATAGGGTGTTTCCCCGAACGCACTTCCGGTTTCGAGCGAGTTTACTCGGCGATTGTCATGCAACCATCAAACTATGACGCTGTGTGTGTGCCAACTGCATTAGTTAAATCATCGCTGAACGGAGCGGACGTGGAAAGTATAGTACTAGTACTCAACAACGGTGAGTCACATTTTTTAGAATTGCTCAATTTTTCTAGATCGTGTAGTATTTCGAAATGCTAGAGCAATAATAGTGGGAGATTTTGAAAGTTTTGCGTATTTTTACCCAAACTTGATTCGTTGTGTATGATTGTGCCATGAGCTAGGATT
Organism: Marthasterias glacialis; assembly: GCA_911728455.2. Classification (NCBI taxonomy): domain Eukaryota; kingdom Metazoa; phylum Echinodermata; class Asteroidea; order Forcipulatida; family Asteriidae; genus Marthasterias; species Marthasterias glacialis. Next base: position 1,024,234 of record OU452221.1, on the reverse strand, counting down.
GGTTGTGCACCACGGTTTGCGCTAATTATTCAGATATTAAAATTAGCATAATGCATAGTTATTGTACACAGCGTCAAAGCTGGAATATGCAGCTGGTCTCACAGGGAAGAATACTTCGTGAACTTTTTTTTTTAGCAAAACCACCTCAGGATGTCCAGGATTCCCAGGGTTTATTTACTTATTGCATTTTATCAACAAGGAAACTCAACAAAGTAATGCATGGTATTGGCAAACATTCAGGTTCGCTGTATCATCACGGCATCGGGTGAAAATGACCTCATTTATATCACCTTTTGCAAAAAGCTATAATAAAGAATTGTTTGTTAATTTATGTTTGTGTGTGTGTGGGGGGGGGGGGGGGGGGTGACATAAATAATTCTCCTAGTCATTTTTTACATTCAAACGTCAGATTGCACATACTGGAAAAAAGCTTTGTGTTCAGGTGAATGAAGACGAGTGAATGCCTTCCTTCAACTCCCGTACAGACAATAATCAAACAAGGAAATAAAACCAGTTTAAATGAAAACATACTCCATATCCAGTGTAGTTTGCCTTGAGTCAGCTTGCAGGAAGCACATGATTATTAATTTGTTGAATTATCAGAGATAGTCAGTATTACAATCTTATCATCTATAACACACGGTATAACCTCGGCTAGGTCTCCCCCCTTAACCAGCCCCAGTGGAATATGGGACAGCAATTCATTTACGGCGCAGATAACTAGAACAGGTGGCTTTATCTACGAATCCATTGATTTCGTTTTATCTGCACCGTGCGGCGAGCCCGGACATCCGGGTTGATTTGAAGCTTTAGACGGGTGCAACCGGATGTTTCGCTGCCTGGGTTCCACACAGCCTCACCTGACCCGTAAGAGAAAGGACCATGGAGCCTGGCCATAACCAGGCTAAATAATGCCGTCTTTTCTTCTTCTTGGAAATCATTTCATTCTCCCTCTTGTTATTAATTTCTCAGTACTCACGGGATGGCAGATTTGAATGGTCGTAGAGGGTGTGTCAGTTTGTCAAAAATAAACATGTTTATGGAACATAATACTATGGTTAATGTGTTTCAGGCAGTTGACATTTTCATTTATCAGTTAGTTTATCAATACTTGATACAAAAGTACAAGACTGTAAGTTACTGCAGTTTGAACCTATTTCATTATCTTTACAAACTTTATATACACCATCATGTGTACAACATATTTGATATATTTAAACAAAAAAAGTTGTTCACTTACAATACGAGTACAAATAAAGTTCCAAAAGAACAATGGATGGCGAAGAACAAAAGAAAGTTTTCTTTTTCAAAAAATACAACACAATATAGGACATCCCGCCGGTAGTCTGAAATTGTGGTTAGCCTGGCCTCCATACGTCACGTGGACTTTTAATTGAAAAAGCATGCCTTCAAAATGAATTAAGCAAACTTTCAAGAAGCTATTGAGTATGTTACCGGCACTCTCCATCAGTTCTGCACAGTTATTGTTTCCACGTGTGTGGGTGTGTGTCAAAACGTAATTCTGAATACGACTCCATAAAACTGTACCATTTTTAAGTGAACCAACGGCATTATGGCTATAAAAATCGGCTTTGACCTTATTAGACTTAGAGATGTCCAAGCTTTAGGCCTAGATTAAAAATGAACTTTGAAAGGAAGTGGCATACAATGTCTCCACTGAACATGTACACAGTTGTGGGTTTATATACAGTGAATATAAACTAAAAATAAACAACTTTGTTTATTTTGAAAGCGCTCGTCCAATTATGGTCAACAACCTCGTGACGCAAATATACCCTAAAACATTTTCTTTTAAAGACATTTAACAGATTATAAGTATTTGCTGTTTGGAATTCAGTTTATTGTTTAGTTTTTATCAAACGTGTATGAAAGCCAAAAGCATTTGCAATGTTGCAGTATAGTTTTTCCTGCGTAAGAGGGTGTAAAATACAACATAACAGAATGCTCTTCCAAGTTGTAGCACTAACACTTATTTTTAATTGAACTTCACGGGTTGTTTTTTTCCCAATTACCCTCGGTCATCAAATTAATAATATGAATTTAATAAGTACAGTTGGGTTAGTCGCACCATGGTTTTGTACTATACACCCACTTTGTGGCTGTACCCTGCTCCGTGCACGAGTGGTACATTATTCAGCCAAATGAAGCACAACGATACAAGTGCATGACCTCAAAATTACACTCGATGTCTGAGCTGTCAAATCAAATTAATATAATTCCTGTATCTTTCTGTTTGACATTATTAAGTTTATTACAGTCAGATGATTAAAAAACCTACATTGTCTACTGCAAAAGCAGCCGACAGATTTGAACGACCATTTTCGAAACCCTTAATTTGTAGAACACGATCAATATCCCGTTCACATGCGTTTTTAACCCACGTATTTGCATTGAAATTGTTTCCGTTTGGAACACACAAGAAACCGTAGTCGTCCTAGGCTTTAAAAAAATGGCATCCGGAGCCTTAAAACAACAATTATGGAGCATGCGTGGATGGCATCATTATGACGTCATAAGAAACCATCACTGGCCTGGCCTAATGCTAATGAATAAGGATTTGAGCTGAGTTTCTGAGCAAGTCTTAAGCCTCTAGTTTTTGCAAATGTCATTAGTACCGGGCGGCTTTTTTGATGACGAACGTTTTCAAAAGACGGAACGTCAGTCCCAGCAAGGCTTTCCTCCAGGTAAATCATCCATCGTTTTGCTCTTGCTTTTTGGAGACCGACGAAAGAAAAAAAGTCTCCAGTTTTATGATCAGTTTTTTGTCAGAATGAATTTCTGTTTCTGATTGGCATCGGATGGGAAGGTGAAGCACAATAGCTGTGATAGGATTTTCCGCGACGGACAATAAATTGGCATTTTGGAATTACTCGATTCTTCAGTCATTTTTTAAAACTGCTTTTGAGACATCGAATTCTGACTTTGCTATATTTTCTTTCTTGTCAGAACTTGTATCCATCAGCTGTCTTTTTGCGATCTGAATTGGGGCTTCGTGACCGTGATCTGACCAACATGTTAACCAGTCATAATCGGGCCCCGTCACCCACCGCTCCCGTATTGAATCAGATGGATCACCACGCCAAATCTCATAACAAAGGTAAGTTTGGGCGATTTGAACTCCTTGACGCGCGGCTAGTCATCAATTATTTTCGATCCTTTTAGTTTTTATATAAGATGATTTTATTTCAGAATTTGCAGCCTATAACCGTTAACCGATTGATGTTCTTTTTCTTTCAACTGAAATGAAAGTTGTTTGGAAGTGAACTTTCTAAAAACTATTTTATGTTGATAAAATATTTTTTAGAAATGTTTGTCAAAGTTTTTTCCTTGTTTTCGTTTTACATTACTTTCATTCAATTCTTGTAAAGTCTGCCACAAAAGAAAACAACAACAAAGCACAATGTGGGGGCAACTAAATGAGCATATTTTCAGAAACTCTTCATGGACTTCCGGTAGGCTACATTAATTCCCTAACAATGGCGCCATTTTGCGGTTAACGGAACACAGTGTGATGTTGAGCAGTCTGACACCCAAAATGTGACTCGACAAAAATGTCATCGTGCACCGTCAACCTATTTTAAAAACCGAACTCGAAGTATCATTCTCGTTGTTATATAGCTTCTGGAATGATCGAAATGCAATCAGGAATGTGCTGATTTGGTATTGTTCTTTTCCTTAGCCCTATTTTGTGCCAAAGTTCATCCATTTTATTGTTAATTTTGACTGACGAGACCCAGTGTACACTGTGTGTTGTTTATGTCAACATAATACACCTTGTACACCACACACACGACTTACCAAATATGGTATGTCGTTTTTGTAAAGGGGGTTGCCCATTACAATTGTTGTACCACTGCTGTTCAGTGTGTTGGTAGTGTTATAGTTGTTCGGGGAAACTGGCCGTACATTCCAGAGCTTATGACATCATCAAAGAATGGTGTCACGGCAGGGTCAAGGACTACCCCTTGGGGTACGTATTGGGGTTTCTACGCTCCCCGTGTGAATAATTGCATGCCAGATGGATTGGGTCACAAGGTGGTTTCTGGATAACGGTGCGACAGCGTTAAGTTCTTGGTTGTAATTTTTGACTAATCGATCAAACACGCAGGGTGTGTATTTAGTTTCGAAATTCCTGGCACCAATCTTCAGGTGAGTCGAATTTGGTCATGGGAAACACCATTTTAACATTGTCAACGGAACACATTCAGTCAATCCGTCTAATCATTACGAACTAGAATTCTAAAACCATTAGTCATTTTGAGATATGGTGGACACATTACTAGGGCACTATTTGGTTTGGGTAAGTCTGTTTGTATACACCCAAAACCAAACGGCATTCTATCTATATAAGTGTCCACCATATCTCCAAAACTAAAAGGCGAATGCAGTAATGGTAACTGTTCTTTCCGAGTACAGGCTTGTTTGATGTGGGGAGAGGAGTAACGTTGTTACGATTTATATTTTTTTAATAAAACGTTTGATTTTTTTTAATAGATGTGAATTTATGTGAGCTATTTGGCAGTATGCCCCTATAGTACAAGCATCGGTATCACGAATGCGTTTTACGAGTTGTAAAGTTAAGAAATGTATGTGTTTTTTTTTATTGAAAAGGATCATCACAGCATATAGCTCTTTGGTTTGATCAACTTTTAAGATGATCAAATCAACTTGACAAGGAAGAAATTACAAGCTTTTGATAGAAAAAGACCGATTTCTCATCGAATGTCTGTGATTTTTTTTAAATACCGTACACTATCTTCTCTCGATACATTTTTATAGGCGGCATGTAGAGAGTGATCCATCGAGCATGGATTATTCTCGTGCATGGCGAAACCTAGCTTAAGCTCATGAGAGTTGATATTTTACCCATACATCTTAATTATTCTTCATCCCCGATGCAACAATTAACATCGCTTGATAGTTGTTACTGCTTCAATTCAAAGCTTTAAAACTTGTCAAAGTTCATGCTAGTTATAAAGATTTTTTCAAATTGTTTTTTTTTTCAGTGTGATACTCGATCTGTCGAAACTTTCACAATGTTATCCGACCTTCGACTTACATCACTACAAATTTACAAATAATTCTAATAAACCCTTTTTGTATACCGTGCGTCTCGTTTACACTTTGATGTTTCACTTTTTATCGCCGGACTTCCTCTTAATTTCCAAACCACCTTTTTGTTTCAGGGAAGAGGATTTTGATGAAGCAAAAGTAACATACCGCGTATTGATAAGCTGGATATATTATTATTATCATATACATGTATAGTTAGCAATAACCAGGCACTCTGTGCCACTTCCCGAACGTCAAAGTTTACGCGGGATCTCTTGTTTCCTTGTAAACTAAAAGGTCCTTGCTAACGGGGAAGTTGGACCATAATTACATTTAGCCGTGGGCGAGCTGGCTCACACAAGTTGATTCTTCACTGTTCTCCTGTGGATCTCTTGGGTCAGAGACGGTTTTGTGATTGATAGGGGCCTATTAAAGTTGTGACTGTCTTCGTTAGTTAACGATGTATACTTGTTTTACGCTGGTTCCTTTAGAGAAGACGGGTCATGGGCGTGCACCCACCCCGACGATGGTGAAATCAGAGTACCAGGCTGACCAACCAATGGACTTACAAAACACAGTTCAAACAACGCATGCAGTGGCAGCAGGAAAGTTGAAAGGTAAGCCGTGCCGATCAGAAGAAGAAAAAAATATGATAAAATTATGTTAGTTCAGTGTTTTGTCTTTTGTCTGGGTATATATCCTACGAGTACATTGTTGACTTATCGTAAAAACTGTACAATTCACGTAGAGATTCCTAACCGGTATATTTAAACTAAAGTGACTGAAGAAATGTAAACAATCACTAATTCCCCCAAAACAACAAATTGATGCGTTTTTCAATAACCATACGATTTTCCTCCGCTATTGCGAATTGTCTCACTTTTCATGTGACTTACGAACTACAACCCCAACAAAATTGGACGACTGGTCATCTTCGTTAGTGGAAGGAGTGGGGAACTCTGGGATTGAGGTGGAAGTCATTTTTGTTTAAGTGATGGTCGAATCTTTGCATGGTGTCGATAGTAAGAGGTAACTAGTAAACTACGGTGGTACAGCCCGTGTAAATCTCTTCTGGGATGAGTGGTGGCTCTGAAAAGAGCCGTTAAAGTTTTGACGTTTCGAACAGTGCTCTGCTCGTCGATCTGCATCTCTCCAGCCCTACTTAAGCTTCAGCAGACCAGCATTTACCTGAAGACAAGCAGAATATACTGTTTGAGACGTCGAGACCACAATGGCTCTTTTCAGAGCCACCACTCCTTCCCAAAAGTGATTGACACATGGTTGTACCCGCAAGTTTACTAGTTATATTAGTTGCTTATTTTTGTTTGTTTATTGGACTAATCAATGCCACCATTTTTGATATTGTACTCAGAGTTATCGTAAATAGGGCATTATTAAATGCGATACGAAGATATTCCCACTACATGTATAATCAAGATAAACAATTTCAAATCACACTTGAGCAACCCAGTGCAGGATATCGATGATGATGATGTGCCTGGATAAGTTACTTGACGAAATCCGAGAGTCACAGTCATCGTCTTAAAAAAATATCCTCAAGATTGAAGACTCACTCGAAACAACATTTAAAATGATTACAAGGGTGGTTTGAGCAAGACTAAGCAGACACATTAATTCATAAGACGTTCATAAGACATTTCTTTGTAAATCAGTTTAATCATTGTTCTGTAAAAACAATTGTGCCCGGAAGGTCACGTGTTTGAGAAAAAAATAACGGTTGTTATTTTGTTTTATAATATCATGTTTATGGCCTTCAGTTGCTTTGACATTCTTCATTCATTTGAGATCCCCAATGATTAAAAAAAAATGTCAGAATAATTGGTTACTGTGCACTGAATGGGGCTTTCAATCCTGGTCTAATTATTATGTTAACCGTCAATATCTTCCGAAACTTAACAAATCTCCTGACATAGGACCGTTGGCTTCTAGTTTAATTGAGAATATAATTTACTAATGAAACAAACCATATAAATTGGTGGTTTGTTTGGCGTTCCTTTTCAAGAAACCTTCCGATTCTGATATGAGGAAAATTCGAACATTAAACAGTTAAGTTTGAGAATGTTCTCATCATAATGTTGAACGGTTTCAGTAATCGACGGCTGTTTATGCAAATGATCGGGGGGGGGGTAACCAGTTTACAGAACATCACGAGATCCCAAGAGGAACAATCTCCAAATCCAACCCGAAGCCGGAAGTAAAACTTGACTCACCCAACTGACCATGACGTCACCGGATGTTCGTTCCGTTTGTGCATTGATTAATCCATATTGTTGGGGAGATAAACATTATTTGGGTACCTGGCACGGGGCTAGGCTGGTTACCGACCCTGGATGAATCGTCCGGTGCTTATGACCAGAGTTTCCTGTGCAGTCTGTGCCAATAGCATGAACCGGCGAATTGGCGCTCATTTAGGGAAGGATTTCAGGGATATTAATGCAATGAGAGCTTCCGGTCGTTTCACTTTCCATTCAGACCCGGATTGTAATGGTTAAAATTAGCGTACAGCAGTTGAACAAACATTGCGAAACGGTTTTTGTTTCGAGATGAAAATCACGGTTGGCGCGTAAAAGTGAGTTTGCACAATTCAAACAGGAAATATCGAAATCGGATAAACATTTTATTATCCATTTTGTTCACAGTTCTAAGACACTATTTTATTTTACTGCATTGGTCGTTAAATATGTACGCTCATAATCAATGTTTTGACGATGAACAAATTGTAACCAATACAAATGTGTTTTTATAGGCTATACTTTTGGAGTGCTCTTTTGGCTTCTTTGTAGATGTTTATATGATGTTGGGGGTTTTCTCTGTGACTGTGTGTCTTTTTGTTTTTATAAGTACGTTTTGATGCTTTATTGATCTTGATTGACAATTTTCCCTCTTTGGAAAATAGAAACAAATTGCATTTGTTTACTGGGAATTATTGACGAATTCGTTGAGTCTTCTTGAGTCATTGTAGACAAATGGCTTGATGCGACTCGTTGCCGAAAGATGACTCGACTTAAGTGGAGTTTAACATTTAAAAAATTGGACTAATACGTCGTGAACAATAATATAAGACACAAAGCATTAATCATTTTAGTCAATGAGCAGCTAAACTAGCAGTTTGAATGCAGTAGGAGAAACAAGCGTAATGACCTCACGTTTGAAATTACAAAATAACAATTCATTGCCACTTGTTGTGCGATTCAAAGGCAAACATGTAATCATTTCAAAGCTCATTATTTGTACCGGTATTTTCCCCAGCACGGTTGACTAGTCTACTGCTGCATAATAAAGTCATCTTGGTATTGGCAAGAAGTAGCTATTTTACTGCCGATGTGTCTTTTATTCCACACATCAGTGTACACAAAAAAGTGCAGCTTCTGGGCAATTGTTTGAAATCGTTCATTGGTTGTTAATATTGAAGACTATTGTGAAATAATAATCGACAAAACAGTTTTTTTTTAGAGAGATCGTTATTGTTATCTCTATCGGTGATTTCTTCTTCATTTTATGATAAGCTGTTTTTGAAAAAGTGTTTACGAAAAAGACGAAAATTGTGCGCAAATGATAGAAGCCTTTGGGCTTCTTTTGAACAACGACTAGTTTACTGCAAGTTTCTGGCATACTACAACCATGCCGTCATAACTTTCCAGCAGCTTTTTGCGGTACATGGACTTGAAAGTGTTGTATTCAGTCAAATGTGTCTGTTTCCAATATTAAAAAGTTACAGGACTCTTAAAAAATGTACGCAATTCGCCCATCACAAAGCCCAAAGGCCATTCGAGGTGTGGGCTACTTTTTGAAGGGAGGAAACCTGCCCCAATGCACAGAAACAAGACATGGCGAGATATCAAACGCAAGTCTCTTCACAGCACAGCTAAGAACAGGGAGGGGTAAATGAATCCGTTGCGAGACAAACATAACTGCCCCTTCGCCTATTTGAAGCGATTATAGTTTAGAGTGTCTTGTTCAGGGTGAATTTTTGTTTCAGAATTAGTGCGTTATTTTGAATGTGGAAACTTCAGATTTATCGTTGGTAGGATGTCTAACTTTCTGCGATTTTCTTGAACTATAGGTATGGAGGCCAGCGTCACCCTTTGGCAATTTCTTCTCGAACTCCTGATGGACAAAAGCAACCAACATCTCATCACATGGACTGGGAACGAGGGTGAATTTAAGCTGAATAACGCTGAGGAAGTGGCCCGGATGTGGGGGCTTCGCAAAAACAAAACCAACATGAACTATGACAAGTTAAGCCGCGCCCTGCGCTATTACTATGATAAGAACATCATCAAAAAGGTCATGGGTCAAAAGTTCGTCTACAAGTTTGTATCCTTCCCGGAGATTGTCAAAACGGAAAATAAAATTCCATTTCGTGTGAAGATGGAAGCTATGGACGGGCCAGCCACGGTGATTACATCCAGACCCCAGAGTTACCCGGGGATTGAGAACGCTGTGGAGAAAACAAGGAGTCCCGCCGGACATATCGAGCATTATCACCGCGAATCTCCAAGATATGTACCGAGCCCACTGACGCGACCTCCCCAGTTGACTTCAGAGCACGACACAGTCTCGAAGGTACACCGGGAGGAGTCCGGTGGTGCTCATGAGCACCGGTGGAGCTCTTCTTCACCCCCATTGCGAGTCAGCAGCAGTTCCCATCCGACTGAGCATGCCAGGGCTGTAACCCCATGTAGCCCCAGAACCCTTGCCTTGTCGCCGGGTACCGTGGAAGCGAGGCTCTCGGCTGAGCCACGCCTAGTCACAAGCACTGGGCGTCCCTTCACCACCATCTGTACACCCAGTACATCAACGGTCACAAGCAGTTCAAGCAATAGACCTAGACCAATGCCAATAGCCACCTTACATACACCCAAAAGTGACTTTTACACCACCACCATGCCGACCAAGATGTGTACGTCAAGTCCCTCTTTCCTTACCACGAGTAACGGACTTACGGTGCCGTGCTACGCCGGGCCACACACTCCCCTACCCGGCACTCCCATCATGGTAGCTAGTCCCCTCTTCGGTCAAGCTGGCACACCTCTCGTCCCTCTACACTTCTGGAGCACCCTCAGCCCACTCGCACTGAGTCCCTCCATGAATTCGCAAATGAACACATTCCAATTTCCCGCCATAATCAACGGACTAACCGGGGCACCCGTCACGGTCTCTGGCATGATGCCCATCCACACCCCGACCGTGGTGTTTTCACCCTCCACAACCAAACCAATTGTTGTACCATAGAACCTTTACAGAAATAAGAAAATAGTTTTATACCACAGCGTTGAGGCATAAAAAGACGACATGGGGAGCCAGACCGACCCACATAATTCTACAAACCACATGTTCATTTAGAAGGAAGTTGTGTAAAATATTCCCATTGGTTATTTCCTGGTCAGAGAGGAAGCATCTTTTTAAAATCCTGTAAATACGGGCTGTGCCTTGAAGACGTCGACGAGCCATTTCTCACATTAGAACTTCTCCCCACATGGGATAACACTTTTAATATCAAGAAAAGGAAAGTGGTATATTTTTGTAAATGCTATTATCTCCTCTGAAAACCCTGTTCGAGTGATTCTGGCCTATTCCGGAAATTTAGTTCCGGTTTTGAAGCAAGTTTGATCCCGGATTTGGAATTGAGCCGGATTGTATGTAAATATAAAACCGATAATGATATGGCTTGGCTCGATTTCAGAAGGGAATTTACCATTTGTTTCCCGCTTCCCACCCTTTCAATTTTACCTTGAGATTAGTGGTTAAACTCGGCCAGTCTGTGGAACGTTTTTATGCAGCATAAATTTTGGGGGGTTTGCACGTCGAAAACATTATTTTTCCTACTATTATAAATAATTGACTTTAACAAAAAAGCTGTATATAACTTCCAGTGCAAACCGGGCTGAGTTTGTAATAACTCTACAGCATTCATATTACATGAAAATACAAGTTACTCCAAAACAATATGATGGTAGGCTCTTGGGATTGAGAACGGCTGAAACTTGAAGAGTCGGGAACCAAACTACTGTTATGATGATTAAGAGTCGAGCCCAGTTTCCAGAACTACTTGCAGAAAGCATTGAATTGTAAATTTATGTTCATTTATGTAAATTTATGAAGATTAACAAGTCCCAACCAGTAGTATAAATGGTAACCTTTGTCTGAAACAAACACATTGTTTTGTACTTAATTGTTGTGCCTAAGCAGTAGGGGCTACCATGAACTTGGACCCTGGTTTAAAACCTTTCACAACCTCGAGCCTAAATTCATTGGACAGACATTTTTTGTACAGTTTACAGTTATTTATTTTCTAAGTTAAAGATGATGCCTCGTTATCGTAAGCATAATAAAAGCACATTGTATAATTGTGGAGATTTATGTTAAAAAGTCGTCAGTTTCTGTAATGTCAATTGTTCACGTAGGAATATTACTTTTCAGAACCAAGGTACGATATTAAAGAGATTGAAAGAGAAACTTTTTGGTTTATTTTATAGGAATTGAAAGGTCGCACGGCGTACCACATAAAATGAATGTAAAAATAATACGTATCTGAAACCAGGCTCGTTTCGATTTCACAAAGCACTAAGGTCAGTCTTAACACGAGTTATCAGTATTACCATGCATTGTGACGTCAAACTTTGCTTAGCAATGGACCTTTCCCATGAAATATGCTAATTACATTCACGCATGCGTACAGACCCTGTTGGTTAGCAAACGCCATTGAAATGTGCACAAAGCAGACGCACAAAGCGCGTACGCGTCACGCGCCCATCAGTCCCGTGCAAAAGGGCGCACTGTACCCAAAATTTTGCCAACCAAAATGTAAGTGCGCACGCGCGTTGTCCAATTTACATATTTCATGGGAAAGGTCTATTACGATTGGTTTGCACTTGAGATCAATCTTAACTCTTTGTGAAATCGAGTCCCCAAATCAAACGTTGCTATAAACAATCCCAGCCCTCACATGTCTCAACTTTGTACACCTGTGCGAAGAGAAGAAATTATGGTGACGTGCTAAGCACCATCTGACACAAGATTCAAGTACATGTATATCACAATGCAACAGAGCTCGATGCCGTTGCGCTGGATCCATTGGCTTTATGACCCTTCGTGTTTATAATGGATTTGCATTTTGTAATAAAAACCCCAATAAATAGAGTTCATGATTTTCAATCCAAAGGTTATTGAACTAAGTGGTGTGTGCACTGTGATGTAACTTTAGTAATTGTTAGTCCTGTTTTGTATCGTCCAATAGATATCTACCAATGTAGTTCCCCTTACCTCAAGTGTAACACACTACACAGTAACACACTACACAGTACAAAGCCCACATGTTTTATTGCCTCATAAGAGATCAGTTCGAGTTTCAGTCATGTCAATTGAATTTAAAGATACAAAGCTATATTTTAACATTTAAGTCTCTTTAAGTGGTAACCTTTATTAAGTTACGAATGGTACTGGTTAACACGGTTACAAGGAATTGTAAAATTGGGGGGTATGTCATCTTAATTCTGGGGCTTGTCCTTGCTCATCGACCAAGTTCAAGAAGTCGTAGCATGTGTTAACTCGGCAAGGCAAGACCAACGACCTTTTCAACTTCTATGAACTTGTCATCCAATTATGGCTTGAGAATTCACATCGCTAGCCCTAGTTGGATTGTGTTTCTTCTGGTTATGTATTTATTCTTCCTTCTAGCTCACAAAATGTCCGGTTTGTAATGGCCCATACTTTCCGGGGTTTCCCAGCCAAGGAAGTGGAATTTATGAAGCTCTGTATACTGAATGCGCTTGGTATGATCTGTTTGTCCGGGTGGGAGGCTTTCATGCGACTCTGGCATACATTAAATATCTCTTTCGAAAGGGAAGTTGAAAAGTGCATTGCATTTACTGATTGGAAAACAGCTTAGAAACGTCCTTCAGACCTTTATTGTGGTTCGGCCATCTTGATTTTCTCCCATTCAAATCAATGTGACCAAATCGAGGCTGGAAGGAGACATAGTCTGGTTCCTTTTTGTGCAATGACTGTTAGCATTCATTGCTGTTATTGGATTCAATGAACATGGCCAAGATGGCGTCTATCCTGTCCAATCCCACGCGTCACTTAGGGTCTCTGTAGCCAGCTGTATAGTCTTGTACCAAGTCGTAAAGTTTTAAACTGGACTAAAAAGGTTGAATGTTTTTCGGGCTGGGAACACATTGAGCCGAGATTCCCCCCCCCCCTTGATACCCCCCCTCCAAAATGAAGCCCATGAAGGGGCGGAGCTACAACTAGTAGAATAATTAGTAATTAATGTAGATGTTTGCTACGGAGTTTTTTACATGTTCACTGTAAATAAGATTATTTTGTGTGTAAAATGTTAAACATAAACATTATTGTTTTGTTGTTCACGCCGGTCGTGAGATTATTTTTGTCAGATTTATAAGTTATTTTTCTTTGTATGAACCTAGATGTAAATTATGTAAAGCAATGTGATTGTTTATGTGTCGTTTATGTAGGAGCCTAATTAATAATAACAATAAATAAATAAATAAATGAATATGAAGACTTTCCAGAAACAATTGAGCGAACCACTTGGTGTTTTGTTTTGTTTTTTGGGGGTGTTTGTTTGTTTGTTTGTTTGCTTTTTGTCTGCTGGGGTGTTGGGGTGTTTTGTGGTGTTTTTGTTTGTTTGTTTGTTTGTTTGTTTGTTGGGTTGTTTATTGCCCATTTATTCAGTGTAAGAGGCTGAAATAGGTCTATTTTTTTAGCTACTTATATGGGGACCATTTCGAAGCCATGGTTATAGTCTTGGTCCAAGACGTTGTTGCTCATCACTCGACTATTGCGATTCTCCCTGCCCACGTTAAACGTGATTCTCCCTCCCCACGTTTACTGATAACACGTATAAGAACGTCTTGCCCCGAGACTAAGTCATGGTATACTCTTTGGGGATAAACATTGTTTCCTTCACCTATTGCCCACTATGCGCAAACGACTCGCTCGGCTTGATTTCACAAAGTACCAAGATTCATCTTAAGATGAGTTGTCAATATTAACAGAGTAATTTGCATTGTGACATCACACTTCGTTTAGCAATTAAGATTGATACACAGTTAAGATGAAATCTTAGCTCTTTGTGAACATTGGGTTTTAAATTTAAGCTTTTAATAACATATAAAAGTTGTTTAAACTGTTTAAAACTAAATGTATTAGCGGTACTTCAGAGTTCAGATGAATATCTGAACGGTGACTAGCAGCTCCCAACAAGGTAGTGCTTTTTACGTCTTTTAAATTCGTTACCAAAATGACGCACACGTCACTACCTTTTATCGAAGACATTTCAAATAGGCATGTTGATTATAATCTTGAGATTGGGTATGGTTTGTTTATTAAAGTTTGAGCAAACATTGCTGCAAAAAAAGAGAGAAAAGAGTCTCCGATCGAGAAGAGTTTAGAGCCAAGCGAATACCTCTTGCCCTTTGAAGGGGGTAGGTTTCTGAGTTCACACCAAGGCCCATGACTAAGACGGGGACGCGTTTAAGTTGCTTCAAGTATAATCTAACCGGACGCCGACTACACTGACTCACGCAGGATCTTTACCCCTCACAAGTAGACGACACCGTAATCGAAAGTATTAACTTCTATTCATAGAATTTGTCTTGGCCTAAATTAGTCGACTTTCCCTTCATGGCTTAGCGAGAGTAAATCACCCGGAAACACACATTTATGTCAGACGGGTTCTTTGAACAATTGTATAAGACGCTTGATAGATAGTTGTGAGATAAGATGACGGTCTGACACCCGGAAGTGATACAGAATGTTTTTCAGGGCAGGGCAGGATAAGTTGCCGAGGGTAGCGCCTTTGTGTCCATGCTGAGGGGTTGTGATATGATTTGGAAATTAGCTCAGTCGGAGGCAGAATTCAAAACTTTTAAGAGTGGGGTTTTCTCGGTCGTGTTTGATCCGACTCAACCCTGTAACGGTTTGACCACGGTTTTTTTTTTACAAATTTTGTTTATTTTGCAAACAGGTTAAATATATATTCTGGCTATCGTACAATGGACGATCGTAAAGGTTGACCACCAGCCATGTCAAATGCGTTTTTCAACTAAAGTCTAATTATTTTTGTCAAGTCCATATCTATACTATAAAAGCCCTAACCTGGGCCATCTTGGGTTCGAAGTGCGCCATTTGTGATCGTTGGTCAGGTGACTCTGTGGCTGTTCTCGGGGTGATCGACGAGGGTTCCGGCGGAGTCCCAGATGCAGAGAACGCTTACCCTAGTAACTGCCTCGTGTGAGATGTCTGATTGGCTGTTACAGACGCACCTGATTGGCGTAGTTGGCTGTTTGTTTTAGAGGGACCTTGTCAGTATTGGTCGTAGGGCCGGGCGGCTCTATCTTGGTTGCTGACCTATCAGACAGAAGGCGCCCAACTGCCGTGTTCGAAGATGGACCTCAAGTCGGAAAGTTCATGGGAGATCGGATGCAGCATTAAAAAGCGGGAATTGCAGGGGCACATTTTGCCCCCGGTCCTGATAGGGTTCAGTAAAAAATTAAAATTGCAACAGAAAAAATTGCGACTGGAAACAAACAAGCGGGGAAATGTGACGCTTAGACAAATTTGGAAAAAAAGAACGGCACACATGGAGTATCATAATAAACTCATTGCTGACAAGAGATAAACAAAAATGATTTTTTATCTTTTTGAGCAGAGCTCTTAGACTCATTTTATTCAATCTCAAATTACACTCATCTTCTATAAAACATTTATAATGCAAACTCTGAATATTTCAATGTGTCAAAGAGTCTGTGTCGTCATGATTCTATCAGTAAATGGCATAATCATTATTTATATATCAGCATTGTTTACAAACATATCATTATTTATACATATCCATTTGTTTTAAACATTCGTTATTCAAATATAACAATTATTTATCAATAATAATGATTTATATATAATCATTATTTGTAGATAACCAATATTTGTATATAACCATTATTTATAAATATCTATTGTTTATAAATATCCATTATGTATAATGATCGCTATTATATGTAATCATTATTTATATAAAATCATTATTTATATACACAATAACTATTTATCTTCACAATCATTGTTTATAAGTAATCGTAATTTATATACAACTAGTATTTATAATCATTATTTATATCCTTACTATTTGTAAATAACCACAATATATAAATTATAATTATTTGTAAATAATCATTATGTATATATATACTCATTTTTTTAAAAAAGAATAATTTTCTATGTGTAATCATGAATTGGATGATTGCACGGTTAACATGGATTTGACATAAACTCCTAACAACACTCCCACAGCGGTTGCATAAAAGCCCAACATCCCGCTAGTCCAGTCAAACAATAAATCACTAGCCCGCCCTCTATGGATGCTAAAACACCTATTCAAAAACAGCAATAGAGGGCGCTATATTTATGTATTGTTCCCAACCTCCGTTGTAATACTTTGCGATAGGAATGTCAGCTGAACAGACTACTAATTATTTTGTAAGCGGACGTTTTGAAGTCGTGTACCTTTGAAGTCAACCGATCCATGTAAACATTGTATTTGTGAGCAGTTTAACCTACAGATATTGCCTTTCTGATAAGTGTTGCCGGAAGTTATCGTCATGGAGGTAGTATAAATTTTATAAGGGAATTATGGCGTCATAAAACTACTCTTTAGGGAGTTAAGATTTTGAATTGAACAGGACTGAGGTATAAATGGACTGAGGACCGATGGAGGGGAGTGTCAAAAACAATGAAAATTCGAAAAGCAGTTGACAAAGTTTGAACTTGAAAATTGAAGTTGTTCAATTCATGACTCGATAGTGTCCATTCACATTCTATTCGTTAATTATTGATCCCTAGAAATAAAAATAAACTGTGACAAGTCACTTCAAACCATAAATATATGACTTTATCATGTTTATGTTATTGTGGGGAACTTACTAAATTTGTCCGGATGACTGATTTTTTTACTTTTTTTAGTTTAAATAAATATTTGATTATTAAGTAGACCCAGTAACTGGGGCGCTGTACTCCTTTTTGAGATTTTGACATCTGTTGTGTCAAAATCTCAAAAAAGGAGTACAGCGCCTCAGTTACTGGGTCTAATTATTAAGAAAGGCATGATTGATCATAGGTAGGGCCGCCAAGTGGACATTTTTTCAGATTTCTTTTTAAACTTTATTCAGCCAGGAAAGCTTAGTTAAAGTGCCCCCTTTGAAACGTACACAAGTAGCTGACATAAATAATATATTAAGTTACCAAGGTTTTTTCGTCCACATCCCGATACATAGCAGCACTAGATCCAGTAACTCAACTGGGGCGCTGCACTCCTTTTTGAGATTTTGACATTTTATTGGTCGTACTGATAAAATGTCAAAATCTCAAAAAAGGAGTACAGCGCCCCAGTTACTGGGTCTATAGCAGCACAGTCAGACTCGGAGATAATGATGACACTTAGGAAGTGAAACGTTCCATGATCGAATCCTTAGGATATTTTTATCCAAAAACTAAGAATATTCTTTTTTTAATTATTAAAATCCGCTCCAAGCAAGTCCAGGTACAAAGATAAGTTAACTGCATTGGTGAAAACAAACCATAATTTTATAAGCAGCAGTCGACGTCAAAACCCGAACTCCACCCCTACCAACCCACCCCAACCCCCACTCAACCAAACCCCAAGCAAACCCAACAGGCTTGGCCCTCATTGCAGTACTCATTTCGATCTTTGCAACACACTAACATGAACAATCACACGGTAGTTGAGTTGTTTCACCAAGTGTAGCGCAATGGTCCTCTTTCACATAAGTGCACAGTTTTTTACCAGAAGTTTCCCAGTGCAGTGTGCGTTGACTGCTCTGGACTCCTTCTGATTGTAAGGCCCTTAGACTGGGAGGAAATCCAGAGTTTTGACCCTATTTATGTTTTTTTAAAAGATTGCCATCTATTGGGGCTAGGTCATTTAGGTCACACTTGCTTTGTTGGGATCATGATTGATTACTCCCAGAACTATGAGGTTGTTACGCTGTTGTATATACACTGTAGCGTAACAACCTCATAATTCTAGGAGTATTAAAAAGGTTGTGTCGTCATGATTATAGCAGTAAATGAAATAACCCAGTTACTACGCATGCATGTGCGCTGCTGGTCACATCACAGTTTGACAAAGACGGCACCAGGCCTTGATCTTTACCGAGGCCACCGAGGCCATTGGCCTCATGCCCTGTCGAGTTGGCCAGCATGCCCTTCAGAAAAATTGCACTGTCACTACCAACTTGGCCAGCATGCCCTTGTACAGTTGTACAATTTCTCTGATTTGGCCAGCAAAGGCCTGCCCCCGTTTTTCTTAAGATCGAGGCCTGCGGCACCCTTTATGATTTGACCGCAAGCGCACGCGTGTACAGTATCTGGGTGAGAGTTCATCTTTCAATGCGCAGCCACAGGCCTGCTATAATCATGACAACACAGCCCCTTTAATGATTGATGATCATAATTCAAAAATTAGTCAGAGGTCGGAGTTGATCATTCATACATGTAGTTGCAGTGATACCTTCTGCTAAAAGGTTAGCGACCAGAAGAATACAATCATCACAACTTTCATAACGTTCAGTAAAAAAAAGTGGCAGTCGGATACAGCACTATTTCCACGATAATTCCAACCAAGACCAAGTAACACTGACAACAGTCTAGTCTAGGGCTACGAGTAGGATTCTAGCTAGGACTCCTTGGGGCAAACTAATATTGGATTTGTTATTGCATTGTTACGAGACCTGGGTTTGGACCCTTTGCTTGTTTCACCGAATAGGCACCCTAACAGATTCATTTTTATCTTTGTAAATCCTGTACAGGTAAACATGGATGAGACATCATTAGATAAACAAGTGAAGCAGTTGAAGGTGGAGTTGGACCAGAAGAACAATGACTTGGTCCTGGCTGCTGAGATCGGCAAGAAACTACTCGAACAAAATCAAGATCTTGAAGATAGAATAGAGCAGCTAGTATATGATCACACTAAAAGGCTTGAGGTATTTCAAAGATTAACACCAAAGTATCAATTCCTTTGCGCACTTTAGTTTCCTCCTCAAAACAAATACAAATAAGTCTTCTGAATTGCTTAAGAAAAGAGCTCCTAAACTACAGAATAACTCTTGACTCTGGTTTACTCTGGTAGCCCCAGATCTGGCCATTTATCTCTTGAACATCACCATTCATACTTTTCATTGAGGGCCTTTCGATTGCTCCAAAAGCTTTCCAATGATATATCTACATTTTGTAATCCTGACTTTGCTTGGTAATTTTTTGAAAACTGAGCTACCGAAATAAACTTTCAAAATGTGGAAATGAAGCTCTATATGAAACGTACCCCTTCTCCTTGAATCTTTTTCTTGTAGCAACTAGAACAGGATAAATACAGCCTGCAGTTGAAACTCAATGCTAAGGACAGGTTGGAACAATTACAAGTGGCTGAGATCGAGAGTCTACGTGAGTCTCTACAAAATGAGAGAGAATCAGCGACATGTACTGAGAGGGTGGAAATGACTCACGCTAAAGAAATCCAGAAGATGTCGGAAAAGACAGAGGAGCTACAAATTGCTCAGGAACGGGCAGCTATGATTGAAGAACAGCTACGAAAAAAGGTCAGTGGAGCTCAGATGACGTGGTTTTACTCAGTTTCCCTTGTATAGTATTACTTGATAGTTAAAAGCAAAAGTAGCATTCCCATGGTGATTCCCTTACTGCCGCTTCCCAGCTTGTCTGGAAACCGGGGCGTAATCCCTGGTTATGGCAGTATAGGGTTGTATGACGGCTGACTGGTGCCCCGCAAACGAAGCTATTGATAAGATAGATAGCTCAATTGGTAGAGCACCGGCACGTAAATTCGGAGGTCGCAGGTTCAAACCCTGTTCCAGTCAACTTTTGTTTGTTCACCCAAAATTAAATATCCAGTTAAGTGAACAAAATTGATTTTATAAAATTGATTTGATACCAGCATCTCTAATTTCCCACTTTTGTTTTTCTGTCTATATTTATTTTGTATTATTCAGATTGAGCAACAGGATGAGTTATTGAAAGACGCTCACAACAAACTTAGTTCTCTTGAGGTGGTGCCTGATAAGAACGATGAGCAGCTCTACAGTCTTCAACACGACCTGGCCAAGAGCAAGTCAGAGAAGGTGAGGGTAATCATTGCATGTGATCTCACCTTGGTAAATGTCATCCTCTTTGCTGTTGTATTCACGATGACAAGGGGCAAGGAGGCATTGGCCTCCGTTGCCCTCAAATTATCAAACCTGTCTCTTAGGACATTATAAAGTTCATGTCACATTGCTAGCCACAGGGATGTCTTGATGTCGTTTGGTTGTCGTCATATTTTTAATTTAATCAAGAAAAATTTGATTTGAAATGATCCTTTACAATAAAGCAGGTCATAGCTGAGCAGTCTAGTGCGCCAGACTCAAGTTCTGGTGGCTAAGAATGTGGGTTCGAATCCCGGTCATGATACTTGTGTCTTTGAGCAAGACACTTACCTATAATTGCTTCTCTTCACCCAGGAGTAAATGGGTAACTGTAAGGGCAGAGATGGTTCATGTAATTGATTTAGCTTTGAGCGCTACATACTTGGCAGCACAGGCTGTATACTCCCTAGGGAGCTGAGATGGTTTAAGGAATGAAATAAATTGCCCAGTGACCAGGGTAATAATAACAAGGTTTAGATGCATTTACGACGTGCGCGTGAACGCTGTAAAATGTTTTTGCAATTGTTACATACCCCTCAAAATGCGCTTATAAGCACTTAGTTGCATGACTACATAAAAATACATACCTTCGAGTGTCTGTGATTGGTCGCGGATTGAGTTTCAACTGCAGGCTGTATTTAGCCTGCTCTAGTTGCTACCAGAGAAAGATTAAAGGGGAAAAGGTACGTGTCACAAAGAGCTTCATTTCCACATGTTTTCCTTCAAAATTATCTGTGTAATCTCAAAGATATTGTGTTTTTATGAAACTAGAAGGTTAATATTCAATACAAGTTGTGGTAATCTAAACAGGATGTGATTGCCATGGAGTTGAAGGACTCCAAAGACCAGTGTCAACAGCTCATATTTACAATTGACGTCCAGAAACAGCGATTACAGACCCTGGGGAATGAGGTTGAAGAGAAAGAACAACAGATTACTGGCTACTACAACATGCTGGAGGTACGTCATTAAAGTATGCTTTGAAAGTCAGGCAGGAGGTTGCAGAAGTTGTTTTCAAAATGTAAAGCGGCATGTCATAAGGCTCATAGAAAGATCTAAACTTCTTCAGTGATGCTTGAAGCTTTGCATGGTGAGGATATTAGGAAGTAACTATGACTAGTAAACTTGCAGGTACAACCTTTTGGGAGGAGTGGTGGCTCTGAAAAGAGCTGTTGTGGTCTCGAAGTTTCAAACAGTTTACTCTGCTCGTCCTCTAGTAACAGTTACTTCCTACAAATCTCTAGGTTTTTGTCGACCTTCAGCTTAACCCCTTCTACGGCCCTATAGGCCTATTGTTTCTTTTATCTTTTTTAGGGTATCTTCATCAACAAAATCTTGAAGTAAAATCAGGGATGAGAAATTTCAATTTGTTATCAGAATTCAGATTTTTGATGTCTACATAGTGAAAGAAAATATTTGTTTTTTCCTCCAAATATGAAGAAATGATGCACTTTGATCTGCTTCTCTAGCAGTGAGGATTTTGCCTCCCAAAAGCTCCTTGAAGTCTGATACACCAGGGGTTACCAACATGTGGAATTGACACCATTTCAACATTCTGCCTGAAATTGAGATCCTAGTTTCGGAACTTTTTGTCAGCCATGATGAGAACATCAGAGCCAAGACAAAGACCAGGGAAAAAGCCTCTGTGGTTTTTATTACAATAAATCCAAACCTTCAGAATGTTTGTGGTTACAAAAATTACTTAACCAATAAAATTGATTCTGGGCGTGCCATACAATTTGTCTGGACAGTTTTCAAAAATTACGCCTCGTTAGTGTTGAGATTTAATCAACCAAATGTTATTTGATTTGATATTTTTGTGTGTTATAATAGAAAACTCGAGAGGAAGTGGTGGAGCTTCAGCTTGAACTTGATGCTGCCAAAATGGACGAAACGGACATCAACAAGAGAGGAAACTCACTCTTTGCTGAGGTATTTTATTCCCAACAATTCTGACCATTGATAGTTTCTAAGTTCTGATTGTAGGACTTGGTTCTAAATTAGGTTGTTGTATCCTCAATCAGGTTGTTGTACTCTCAATCAGGTTGTTGTATTCTCAACCAGTTTGGTGTGTTCTCAATCAGGTTGTTGTATTCTCAACCAGGTTGTTGTATTCTCAACCAGTTTGGTGTGTTCTCAACCAGGTTGTTGTATTCTCAACCAGTTTGTTGTATTGCTAAGGCCAAACAAAATAAATGTTGTGTTTACGGTAACCCGACCGACCTGAATTTTTTGCGGCCGAATTGCCGACCTCAAAACATTTTTCTAAATATTTTGTGAGTTGGTAAAATTTAAAATGAGAATTTTAACATGTTGCCTCACTTTAAAACTGTTTATTACGACTTACCAGTGTAATAATGCATTTTTGCGAAAATCATGGCGATACCAAAACTTGTGCACCCGGCCCACGCCTAGCCTATCTTACTGTTCTGCCACAATTTTTTCTGTGAAAGGTGCACGCGCCGCCCGATGCCCCGGCCGGCCCCCGACGCACCCGCTGTGTTCACAGCGTACTTCGGGGCGATCCAATGTCACACGAAACGAAATTGGGCCCCTGGCAGCCGGCCGCATATTGGACACCACAACAAAACACGGTACAACAGTACAGTACAGCTAGCTGTCAGTGGCACAGCACGAAACGAAATTGGGCCCCTGGCAGCCGGCCGCATATTGGACACCACAACAAAACATAGTGTAGCTGTCACAGTGGTGTACAGCATGTGGGTGACCGGCCGCGTACGTTTACAACACGTTTTACACTTTACGGACGGACTGCGAATGAAAACTGCATCAAAACATGGCGTCGACGTCAGGCAGTTCTTCGTGCGGTAACATGAACAAATTGTTTAGCTTGAAAACAGAAAAGTGCCTCCATCAGCCAGCCAAGTTGAAGCTAGTAAACATCGATGTCAGCAAGACATTTCTCAATATTTTGGAAGATCACCATGGGCCAAACTTTTTAGTTTGACCCTCAAAAGTGTTTATTCATTTTGCTATATTATTTTGGGGAAAATGTGAGTTGTGAGTTTCGGCTCTGTTGTTAATGTTATGGTACACCTTGCACCACTGAGCCTACTGAGCTGCTGAGTGACATCATTTTCACCCAGCAACCCGGAGGTTCGTCAGTCTGGGTAAAGTGCAAGTAAGTGTACAACAATGGAATGAAAAATGTGAACAAAATAACCACACCTCAAATTGAAAGTTGGTAAAACTGATGTCAGCATTTAAAACATGGCCCTGATTTAATGGAAAGATAAAAAAGTTTCCTTGTATCTTCTAAAGCGCTTGCAACTTGACCTATGTTATGTTTTTTTCTAAACAACTTATAAACTTTTATATTTTACCACTTTCCAACATGAGGGTTTATTTAAACTTGATGAGTCGAACAAGGTTAGTATAATGGTAACGGGTTTAAAATATTAACAAATAACTCAAAATTCAAGAACTTCAAAATAAAAATAAAATTACAAAATAAAATTATTTTCCTACCTACCTACCTGGAATTTTTTCGGGCCGTTACCGTAAACACAACATTTATTTTGTTTGGCCTAATCAGGTTGTTGTATTTTCAGTCAGGTTGTTGTACTCTCAATCGGGTTGTTCTATTCTCAATCAGGTTGTTGTTGTATTCTCAATCAGGTTGTTGTATTATTTCTTGAAGGTTGAGGATCGACGTAAGGAGATTGAGAATAAGATGATTTCTCTGAAGGTGCAGTATGAGTCTGCCAAGGAGCAACTCAACATGAAGAAACAACAGGTCCATAAGATGAGAGTAAGTATAAATAACCTAGCTCATTGAGAATCTTGTTGAGCAGCAGCTCCATTATGCGGGAGTTAGTGTGTAATTCCTGATTCTTGTTCCAAGAAGAGGATTACAAGACATCGAGAGGCTGCCACCATTGTTCATTCATTTTATTTTGGCTCAAAAGAAGTAAGTCCGAGTGAACCAAGTATCCAGCCTTGGTTCTGGATTTAGGACCAATCTTCGGCTGTAGCTCTTGGCAGAGGTTTTGCAATTCACGGTGTGTGAATTTGACATTTTCTTGATAGCGAAAACTTAAATCCCTGTGCTTCCAGGAGAGAGTCTTTTCTCTCTTGGCTTTTTCAAGTTAGAATTTCTTTGTGTGAGCGGTACTCTCAAAGAAAAATGATTCCGTCAATTCCAAGAAAATAATCCCATCATGCTGGATGGGAAGAAAATGGAAGATGCCCGGCCTGAACTGGTTCAGAATCTTGTTCATGGCAGCTCCAGCAAGAAGCCTACTCTACCTCAGGTCCATAAAATGAGATTTGTGGCGCGTCGTGGCCGAGTGGTTAGTGCATGGGACTCAAGCTCTGGTGGCTGAGTCATCGAAGTGTGGGTTCGAGTCCCGGTCATGACACTTGTGTCCTTGAGCAAGGCACTTAACCATAATTGCTCCGTAAAAGTTGGGGAGGTAGAGCCTTCTGCTCTACCAGCCATGCTTGTGATAGATACCTAAGATACCTAAGCCTACATCCTTACGGACTGTAAAGGGGGTTACCCTGTTTCAGCCCCAGGAGTAGGTGGCAACATTCCCTGGAAAAAACAGTCGATTTGTAGCCCACACCTTGAGTGGCTTTCTGGCCTTGTGTGTCTGGCGACTTCCATCAAAAAAAAAAGAAGAAAAAAAAGGAAGTAATAACCTAGCTTGTTAAGAGTCTTGTACTTGGCAGCTCCAGCAAGTAACTTGCTCTGCTATACGACAGAATTCTGCGCTTATGACGCTCGGAAAGTGTAAAGCACGTAATTTTATGGGCTATAAACGCAGAATTTCACGGTAAGGAAAGCTATGAGATTGGGCTCTGATATTAACGTACCCTTTTGTCTTGCCATTTAAGTTTCAGATTGCAGCGTTATTACAGATGGGTGGTGGGAGGGCCGACTCCTCCCAAAGGGAACGCTTAGAGCAGAGTCTTGATCAGAGCCGGTCTGAGGTTCACATGCTGACTGAGAAGGTCAAGACACTGGAGAAAGCAAAGGTACACTGATTAAAGTATTGAGGATCAGCATTTAAGCATTGCTCTGTGATTTAAGTGTGTTCTGGTAATAAAACCAAAGAAGTCTTGAAAATGTCTCACACTAATACTTCTTGGACTGGAGAAACTTGTAAAGATAAGACCATGAAGGTACATCCTGATTTAGTTGTAAGAGATCTATGTGAAAAACTCTTTTTGTTGCATTCCTGGTTGAATTTGAAAGAGCATGCTGCCCTAAAGTTCTCTTTAAAATAACCAAACACCATGGCCCTTTCATGTTTGAGTGTCTTTCAACAAAACAGGTGTAATTTTACTGGAGGTGAAGAGTGACACAATTAATGTAATATTATCAGTCATTAACAGAACAACACTCAACCCTAGCGGGTGGAAACGTTGGAGGGCGAGTCAAAACATTTCCATTCAAAGTCCACCAGGCCAGTCAAAATTTTGTTCTAGTGTGGAATCGACGTTGAATTTCACTTACAAAAACTTCTTAATAGGGAACTGCAAGTTCAAAATGAGGCACTTCTTTATAAGCATGGAAATGATAAGTAAGTTTGCAAAAGCAGAGATTTTCTTGCAACATGGATCTTTGCATTGATATTTATTTTTGTCCATGATGTGGTTTTACCATCAGGTTACTCTCTTGGCCCAATTTTATAAAGCCTGTAAGCAGACGTTTTCTGCTTACAGAGTAGCCATTAGCAGAATTGTTATTTCATAAACACCTCTCATCATAAGCAAAGCTAAAGGCACGGTAGCTTGCCGGTGGTTAGCAGATGAGTGACGCAACAATGCAAATCCATTATGAGCGCGAAAGCGCGCTGTCAAATTTTCTCGATCGTTTATGAAATACACTTTTGCTTACGCATGTTTTTCTGCTATAGTAAGCACAAATATTTGCTTAGCGGTTAACAGCTTCATGAAATTGGGCCCTAATCATTTTGCAGCTAACTCAACAGCACCAGCCAGGTAGTGCTACTAGTAACTTGTGTATTTGTGGAAAGAACAAAAAAAGGAAGCTTGATTGAAAGATTCTTGCAAACAACTGGTGCCTAGTGAAAAAACTTGCAGAATGCAGACTACTAAGAAGTTTGTTTCAGTAGTCAGGCCAGTGAGTTATAAAAAAGTCTTGGTAAAGCCTGACTCTATCATTATCCTTTCCCTATTTCAGACGAATGAGGGAATTGAACATCAGTGACGATGTCTCATGCCTTGGTCAAGCTTGACTCTATCATTATCCTTTTCTTATTTCAGGCGAATGAGGGAATTGAACATCAGTGACAATGTCTCATGCCTTGGTCAAGCTTGACTCTATCATTATCCTTTTCTTATTTCAGACCAGTGAAGGAATTGAGCATCAGTTACAGGAATACAAGAAACTTCTTAGCGAGTCAGACAAGCCAGACCTTGTGGAGTTTTTACAACACAAACTAAGAATGGCAAAGTAAGAAATTATCTACTTCATTAATACCATAGAAACCTCAACACCAGGGCCCAACTTCAAAAAGCTGCTTAAGCACAAAAAGTCGCTAAGCACAAAACAATTGTCGTTTACAGGATTAAGGTTACCAGCCAAAATACTATTCCATACATACCATCTGTGACTGTCACTGGTATCCTACTTATTTTTGCTTAGCAGAAAATCCTTACAGAAAATTGTCTGCTTCTATGAAGTTGGGCCCTAGTCTCTTGAAGCCCACCATTTCAATATAGAAGAGAACCACACTTGGTTTTCACCTACAAAATATTTCTTTCCTACAATTGAAATCACCTTTAACAGTGAGAACTAAAAGGCTAGGCCCAAGATCCTGACCTGAGGTCCATGAAGAAACCAAGTCTTGTTCTGATACCAAGATCTGAAGATCTGAGACAAGATGGTTCTCAAGACCTACAATGCAGACAGAAATGTTTGTTTCCTCCGTCTCTCCAAACCATCCACTCATTAAATATGTGTTGCCAGCTTCAACTTATCCTTTAGAATCAATTTAGTGTGTCCACAAATTTCTTGAGAGGAAATCAACCAACCTGGGAGGTATAATATCAGCTTCTCTTTTTATTAATTTACTCATTTTAGATCTGAAATAGAGAGTTTAAGAAAAGAGCTGGAGACACAACAACTGCTTCAGATATCAGCGAGTGACAAACTCATGGATTGTGAACGACGTCTTTATAACGCTGAGACGGAGACCGATCGTACCAGGGCAGTCAATATGAAACTTATGGTTACTATAGATGATCTCAAACTCAAGATTACCGGCAAGGGTGAGACTTCAGGATTTTATTTTGCTTGCTTTGTCAACTTAGAGATTTTTAAGAGCAGTGTTTGCATCAACTTGGTATTAGTGTAAGTTCCCCTGGCTAGTGAACTGGACGAGATGGTAAAAATTCATGTTGATGATTGAAGCAAAAAAAACTCAGTCTGCAATAGGCCTTATTTTTGACTGCAAGAGGGCGCCCTTTGGGGGTAGATTGGGGGTCAAACTATAGAAATAGTGTGGTAGTCACAACTGTTTATCTATGCAGTTGCAATGTTGAGAAAAACCAGCCAGCTCTTTTTTCAGAGGCACTACTTTTTCCCAGGAGAGATTATTCTATGGTGTACTCGTAAGAAGGCAGTAATAGTGCTAGCTTGCTCTTAGATTTGACCCAAGTTGGACTTTTGTTGAATCCCTAGATATCCACTGCACGCACTCCACATAAACATCACAACTTTAGTTCAACACTCTGATGTGCGCCCTCACTCGCCAGGAATGTGCCAATCAACTCTATTATCGGTGATGAGAGGGAGTGGGTTACAGAAAACATACATTGACTGACTTGCTAGGTTGTTCTTGGCATCCTTCCATGCTTGTTGTCAGTGATGAATGTCTGTGTACGCACATCTCTCAAAAACTGCTGAATATTACCAAAAAAGATGCCAGACCAAAACACTGCATAAAATGGGCTAATTAAGACATCGAAAATACTATGTTCATTTTGTTTTTAAATTTTTGTTTTTATGCAAACTAGATTTGGCATTTCCTCAAATCTTATGGGTGACATCTTGAAACTCTTCACAGGCATGATATTCTTCCCACTTCCCTCAGAAAAATTAGCAAAATTGTTATTAAAAAAACCTTGTACTCAATACAATTTTCCTTTTTTTTTTCAAAGAGCCAAATATCATGCTTGTCTTCCTCAGGGACTTATGAAAGTAAAACTGAAGCTTGACCAATAAAAATATTCATTACTTGAAAATATTTATGATTGTTAAGTATCACGAGATTTAATAACAGTTTAATTTTCATTTGGTTGCAGATGCAGGATCCTCAAAAACAAAGATTTCAACTGGATATCGAGAGAAAATCTGCCTGAAGAAATCTGACAAGAAAGAGCAAGTATCCAATGGTTCACCTCCGAAAGGTCAGCAAGGGGTCAACCAGAGTTTGAGTCCGTCTCAAGATATGCCTTCAGATGGGATGATCCCTTCAGGACAGAAGCAACCAGTCATTGATGATGTCACACTCTCATCAACCAATCAAAAGCAAGATACTTTGAACCTTAGACAGGATGATAATATTCTGAAACCAACCAATCAGAACCAGGCTTTGATGCTGAGGAGGCCTGGCAAGAAACAGACCAAGAAGTCGGTCTCCATGTGTGAGACGGTATCTGTGCTGGACGCTGCAGGTAATGTAGATGCCAAATCAGAGAGCCTCAAATCTGGTCTTGATGACCCAGCAGGAGAGAAACGAAGAAGAGGAGCTGAGCAAGATGTGGATTCATTCTTAGAGGAGCATGATGATCCAGAGATGAGGCAGACAGTAGGAGGGTCTCGAGGCTCAAGACATGGGGGTAAAAAACATCACAAAGTTGTTCACATGAAGAGTAACAATGCAGCCGAGTGTAAACAACAGTAAGGAGCCAAAAATCAACCAGTTTACAAAGGGTTATAGATGATAATAATATTAATAATAATAATAACAGTTGTGGAATTTATAGACTAATCGGAGCAGCTCGTTCATGATGCTTTTTATTCCCAACAGAAACTTCTTTCTTCTTACTCAAGTTTTTAAAAGAATATGCTCAAATGCACGGGTTGTATCTGGTATTAATTAATTGAGTAACGTTGTTGCAAAAGTTGGTAATATCACGTCTGCGTGACTGTTAAGTCAATCCAGAGCAGGTCTGAGTGATTTGACAATGTGACATATACAGATATTCAGAAACTTAAATGTTTCTAGTTCAAACAAAGAAGACAAATATTTGAGTCTATTAAGGCTTTATGTAACCTGTACTTTTGCTGGTTTATTGTAAATAACAAGAAGTTTATATTATCTCCATTAACAAGGTTTTATACTAATTAATGTAATTGTGACGTACAGGACCAGAGAAAGATAAAGTTAACAAGAAACATTTTTTTAATGTATGTATTCGTAAAAGGACTTGATTGTACAACAATCTGCCAGAAGTTAGAGACTTAAATATGACTAACTTCTACCAAGTCCTTTTTACGTAGTAGCTGGAAATCTGAAATTCTACACAGTGATGTACGGGACATTGTGACATACAGGACATTCTTTCCATGTGTATAATACACCCATTTTAGGTATTTTTTTTTTACAGTATTTGACACTAAGTGAAATTTTTTTGGAGAACACTTTATATGGATGAAACTAAACAAATCTAATATTGTGGGGGGGGGGGGGAGGGGGCGGACTTGTTGCGGAATCTTCGAGTCAAGTATGACGTATGAGACATGTCATGCAATGATGCAGCCTCTACTTACATACATAATTAGTCTCCCGAGCTGAAATGTTTTTTTTTTGTTCAGTTTTGCTACTCTTGATTCTTCAGGTCCCCACTTTTTAAGAAACTTGTCCTTGTAACACTCTTACCCTACATCTAATTTTAAAATGTCCCAGACATCACGGTAAAAAGAAAATAAAGTGAATTTTGACATTGGCAATCCATCAACATTAATTT
The DNA here is from genome assembly GCA_911728455.2 of Marthasterias glacialis. Lineage (NCBI taxonomy): Eukaryota > Metazoa > Echinodermata > Asteroidea > Forcipulatida > Asteriidae > Marthasterias > Marthasterias glacialis. Next base: position 993,935 of record OU452221.1, on the reverse strand, counting down.
TTTCCTTTTTGACTTAACAATCATCAACTTCAATCAGTTAGCTTCAAAATGACACGTTTTCCTAAATTTAGATAAAGATGACATTTTGCAACTGAATGGGCTTTAGGTGGGACCTTCTCATACAAGTACTCACAGTTAATATTTTTTGTTGTACCAGAAACTATTATTATTACATTAATTTTACTTATCATTTTCAATTTTATGTGTTCAGTACCTCATCACATTCACTTTGTAATAAATCATTTAAGTCAATAATATATGTTTATAAATCTCTCCCCAAAACAACATCAAATCTTCATAGTTAAAGCATGCTTTCCCTGTCCTAACCCTTCTAAAATGTTAATGAAAAAGCACCACTGGGCTCGATTTTCACAAAGAGATAAGATTCATCTTACGATGAGTTGTCAAGATTGCCACAGTGATCTGAATTGTGACATCACACTTATTTGAGCAATTAAGAGTGAATATTAGCTTACTCATCTACTAGATCAATCTTGGTGCTTTGTGAAATCCAGCACTGGGCTTGGTTTAACAAATCACTAAAATTTATCTTCATTTAATATCACCACAGTGATTTGTAATGACACACTTTGCTTAGCAATCAAGATTGATACACAGTTTAAGATCAATCAGATCTCTTTGTGAAATCGACCCTAGGAAGGTAGGGTAGGGTCTTACTAATCCTGAATGGATCTCATTGAGTACTACTGCTGTAGCATAGGTGCCAGCCAGTTGTACAGCTTGCTTCCTTTCAGATGGTCCCCATAGCTCGGATCAAATAACTGCTCCAGGCTGTGAATACGAGGTAACTCAACTTCAAATGGAATCTAAGCCAAGAAAAAAAACAAGACTTATTATTAAAATTATAGAAAGTATTGAGGAAAAAAGAATCCAATAGAAGATGCCAGTTTAATAAGCAACTGTCTCTACAGTCTGTGGAATTTAAATTTAAGCAGTAACTTTTGACAAACTTGCAAATAGCTTATTAAACTAACAACTATTTTATCACAGTATAACATATTTAAACTCATATTCTTGGTGTACAAGAAAATAATAAATAAATACATTGTGTTTGTTGTACAAGCAGGTGAACAAAAAATGTAAAATGGTATTTTTCTTCCAATGCCCCACTTTGGACATTAGATTCCCCATGTGTTGCTGTGCAATGTGCATTGTAGGCGACATGATTGCGTTTACACAGTTTAACATATCTTGACATGCAATTTGACTCCTAAAATGGTAGACCATGGACAGACAGTAACCGCAAGGGACGGCTGTGCAACAAGTCTTTCGGTACTCTCATCCAAAATAAAACACGACGCTGAATTTTCCATCAACTCTTACAGTAAGGAACTATTGATTGAGAGATGTCTTACCGTTTTTGGATCCTGCTGATCTTGTTGATCTTCCTCTGGTGGTTTGTAGTTGAGTAGATCTTGTACCATCTCCACACACTGTCTTAACAAGGCCTGAAACCAAGTAGAATTAACTTGTAAATATCAAACCAAATGAATTCTCTTGTCCAAGGGAGCATCTTGGTCTGTCGTGGCTGAGCAGTCTAGCACACTGCACTCAAGCTCTGGTGTTTCTGATCGGCAGAGTGTTGGTTTGAGTCCCAACAGAGTGTTGGTTTGAGACTTGTGTCCTTGAGAAAGACACTTAATCATCATCTCTTCGTCCTTCGGATGGGATGTAAAGCCGTAGGTCCCGCGTGTTGTGTAAGGCACATAAAAGAACCCAGTAAACTTATCGTTACGAGAAGGGGTTTGCCCTGGTGTTTTCTGGCATGGTAGGCTGCATTTTGCGCCACAGCACCTTGTAAAATTAGTGCACATTTGTGCTGGATACCAGCACTTTATAAGTGTTCATCATTAGCATTATCATAATCTTGTATGTGAAAATTCTTAGATTACTTGGAACATTCTTTTATGGGTCAACACAAACGGAGACTAAAATGAAAACATGTAGAATGCTCGACATTTTTAGCTGGAGTATCCTTACTGAAACAGGTTTGGTTTGTGGTGCATGATGAGGGTAAAGTCACCGCTGCTATCATTCCATCCCCATGTAAAAACATCAACGCTTTTATTACTAATGGAACATCCAACATTGCACTTTAATAACAAGAAAGCTACCCATTTTTTATAATCCCTGTAAAATCTACAAACACAAAGAAACTGCCTTACCTCTAGATTTTCATCCCTTTTGACTTTTGCAGAAAGCTGTGCAATACGAGCTGTTCTCTTAGATTTCCTGTTGGTGGGTTTACCGGGCGTACTAGATCCATCTTTAGTAGGCGTACCCGATGGGGTAATGGGTGGCTTGGGTTTCTCTACCTTCTCAGCTTGTAGGGAGATTTCTGCTTTTTGTCTGAGGACAGCGAGGCGGTCATGGAGATCAGTCACCTGAGCCAGAGATAGGGTCAAACTGCCTACGATGGGACAGGATGCGTCTGTGGAGGGGGCTTTCGCTGATGATACCTTTGATGTGGAGGTGGAACTAATGGCGTAGAGTAACAGGATCTGCCGGGTTGTGGATATGCTAGAGTCATGAGTAGAAGGCTGATACCATTGCAGATATACCTCATTCTCATTGGATGATGGCTGAAGTTTGTCTACTCCTTTGGGGGCGTTCTTGTTTGTATCATCTGCGGATATTTTGCTGATGAAACAGAATACATTCTCTGGATAGCTCTTAGATGGGATTGAGAGCTCAGTTGCTGGACCTGTGAATGGTAGAGCAAGACCTTGTGGTGGTTTGACAGCCTGACAGCTAGTAGTAAACACTGGGAGGTGGTTATTGAGGAATCCAAGCATGCTCTGTAGACGTATCAAGCTATCTCCACAGAGAAGAGGAAGTCGAACGACCTCATGGTTCACCCCAGTGTCAAACCCACTGTGGTTTACAAACCCAAGATCAAATCCAACCCCAAGACTACCACTCTCAGCCTGAGGGCCCTCAGCATCCACCCCTAGCCCCATGGAGTCTAGGTTACAGGTACGCTGAAGGATTGATGTATAGCTCAACAGGTGGATCCAACTCATTGAGGTCGGTTTGGTCGACCCCGTGATGAAAGGCAATGGGGAAGGTGAACCACTGGATATGACATCGTCATCCATGTCAGGCGTCAGCTCGTTTAAAGTCTCCAGGGTCTGTTTGATGCCAGACGGAGGAGAGACGCTTCGCTCCACTGCGGGGGAAAAGAAGTACTTCTTAATTTGATTAACATCCAAAACAAACTTACTATACTTCTAAAACTCCCCAAATTCTTTCACATTTGTTTTAGAGTATGAACTTTACGACACAATGTTGTTCACAAATCTTAGTTGTAAGGAAATTTATTAGACAATGGGTTCCTCAAACTGAAGGAGAATCTATCGCTAAAATGTTCATGTCAATACTGAAATTTAATCACAAAAAATTATACGTACAAATAGTTGATAAAGAAACTTCAAATATCACTTGATTACCTTTCTTGGAGCTTTTCAAGTCCTGCATTACAAAGTCTGGAATCAAATCTTTGACCTTATCTTTTAAGGTCAGAGAGGTCAATGAAGGGTCACCAATCAGTAGAGCCAAGGTACGTTGGGCTAGGGCAACCATAGTAGCCGCCTGTACAGCTGTCCATGCCGCTGTTAATTCTTTGTTTCGTTCTGCGATGGCTTCTTTCTCAGCTAGATCTCTCTTGGTAGGAGCCTTGGAGGCTGTGGAGGTACGAGACCCTTTCTTGGAGCTAGATGAGGAAGAGGTCTGAGGAAAGAGGGTCACACTTGATCAATTTCCAGTTCTTAATCTTTTTTACTGAAACACTGTTTAATTGAACCAGTTGGCTCAGAGCAGAAATGACTTCTGAGACATACGCACAATGGGGTACTAAGTCCTTTCTGCTCTGAGCCGATGCACAGTCTGATTTTTTTTTTTTTTTTTCATGTTTTTTTTTTCATGATTTTGACACACCATAAATTTTTCTATTGAAATTTCTCTCCTCTGTCAGCATTTATTAATTGAAAAAAAGACTTTATGTGACAATTAATAAGGGAATAAAAGAGTGGTGACCGAGGTCTTAAACGGCTGTTTAAAACCGGCAGGGGTGTGGCTGTGTGATAAAGGACCGGGCCGAAGGCGAGGTCCTTTATCACACGGCCACGACCCTGCAAGGTTTTAAACGGCCGTTTAAGACCGAGTCACTACTCTTTTATTCCCATTCATAAATGCCCTTTTTGTTAAAAAGCATAATAATGTAGAAAAATCCGTGAAACCTTTCTGTTTTTTTGAATTTTTTTTTCATTTCTTGCCATGTCTTCAGGTTCTATTTCGCGAAGGGTCGACTCTCAACAGTTGCGCGTACGCGCGTATTAATACACTTTACATTGAGTACTCCTATGTATTGATTGTGCTACGCGGAAATTATCACCCGCGTAAGCACGCGTGTGGCTGTAATGAGCGCAGTACGCGCCTTCACAGCTCCAGCTTTGTCTTTATCATCCATTTAAAACCAGTCTTAAACAGTCATGTCACCACCTTTCAACCAATAGGAATGCCCAAACTGACTGGGGTATTTATGAATGACAAATGAATGATTTGCAGAGTATTCAGAAATGAAGATGGGTGACTGAGACTCAAGACTTACCCTTGATTTCTTCTTTTTCTCTGGTGATGGAATGTTGGTAGTAGCTTTAGGCTCATCCCGCTCGGCCTGTTGTAACTCATTGATGACCTTTAACCTCTGGCTAGCACTGTCTAGATATAACAGGGCTATCTCTAGATAGGCTTGGCGTATCACACTAAAAGAGAAGACAGATTTTGTCATGAGTTTTGCTACGAAAGAAGAAGTGCAAATCAAGCAATAGGTCCGAAACCTGATCTAAGATAACGTATAGACCATAGAAAACTTTGCAAATAATTTGTCCGCTTGCGTTACCCGTGGAATGAGGTGCATGCTGGTCTAGTTATCAACAAATTTTGTCACTAACTAGACCAGCATGCACCTCATTCCACGGCTAACGAGTGCTTATCTGCGATGTCGTCTATGTGCCCTTTGTTTGCAACTATATCGCCCTCTCTTGAAATTTGCCCAGCAGGCAGAGCACAATTCTTACTTTGCATAAATTTGGTTAAAGAGTGACATCAAAGGTCACATAACTCAAAGGCACTCTGAACCATGATGTCACTCCTAATTCAAATTTATGCAAACTATGATGCGGGCGCACACCGCCGGTCAGAAATTTAATGTTTCGGTTTTGCCTTGATGTCAGAGGGCACATCGTCAATACCTGCACTCTTTAAAAACAATAAAAACCATGTTAGTTAACCTTTGAATATTAAAGCAAAATACGCTGTGTCTTTGGGTAGTGAGCATTCCTGTGATTTTCTCTCAAGATGTCAAAAATCACCAACTTTATAATGAAATATTTGTTCACCTACCCTAAATCATGATTAGCACCCATGCTGACTTGAATAGCTTCAAGTAAGGTTGTGACAACAGCCCTTGGCTGGTAGGCTCCACACCGTGCAAGCTGACGATGAACCTTACCTAGATGGAGTAAGAACTCTGCTATGAGACTACCTTCCTGTCTAGCACAGACACGAGCTAAGTCTAGACCGGTGGAGAGAACTCCGGTAGCAGTGAGCCAGGGATCAGGGCTGATATCACCAAGAGATCTAGAGAAATGAGATGGATTAGGATTAGTCTCAAGCTGTGGGGGGATTACCAAAAAGATAGGATAATCAAGAAATATCTGGTGATCAAATTCAAAATGGTGATAGAGGAGATAAAAGAAAGATGGCAGATGGATCGCTAGATGAACTAAACGGGGTATTGATCCAATTGACCTGACGTCATCATCACAATAATCTTGGTTGCGCCATTTTAGGAGTCAATGTTCCTGTGTGTTATACAGTGTAGTGCAGATTAAAGGTGATGGAGGGTTTGCAAGCTTGCCATAATTATTACTTGCAATTTGACTTCCAAAATGGTGAGCATGGCAGAAAGTAGCCACGTGTGACATCAGTACAAGTGGTCAACCGGACAGGAGTGGGGAGATTACAGACAGCCCAATGGGAAGGAATGTAAAAGGCGTAGAAAATTTTGATGATTTGGACCACTCGTTACAACAACAAACAGGAGAAAAACAATTTGACCTCTCCCCACCCCTCACCAAAGACCCCAGTGTATTATTTTTGGGACTTACTTTTCAGCATTCTTAGTTTGTTCTCGTGTAGCTTGTCGTGCTAGGGCGTGGCCAATCCTCATCTTGGTCTTACTCAGGTACAGTAGATGAGGCAAGTAGATATTGAGAAGCGGGTTGGTTGGAGCAGAGAGATACTGGATGGAGATGTTCCTCTCAATCTTCTCACCTAGTAGCATCAGCTTTAAAATCAACAAGAAAATATTGCCATCTTAATGTCCTCATCTTTGAAAAAAACATGAAACTCTTGAAGTCCTCAATAATAAAGGATCAGAAATGTCGCAAACAAAACCTCTTTTTCATTTCTCTGTCAAACAATAAAACCACAAGGGAAACTGATTGGGCAAATTTTTCAATCAATTTTGGGGTGAACAAAGAAAAATTGACTGAAGCAGGATTTGAACCTGCGACCATCGGCACGTTTAACCGGTGGTGCTCCAGTCAATTTTTCTTAGTTCACCCCAAAATTGAAAAAAAAGGTGGACAAAAATCCTAAAATTTGTGATAACTTTAGAAAGCAGTAAATAATCATGCTTTATGTATTGATCGCCTTTAAATGTAAGCTTTTGCAAGAAGCATATTCTGTTTTGATTTTCTTAACCACAGTTTAAAATGTTTTGATACTTCAGCATCTAATACTACTACTTTTTTTTTATTAAAATTTTTTTTTTTTATGGAAGTCGCCAGACACACAAGGCCAGTAAGCCACTGGAGGTGTGGGCTACAAATCAACCGTTTTTCCAGGGGCCGTTGCCACCTACTCCTGGGGCTGAAACAGGGTTACCCCCTTTACAGTCCGTAAGGATGTAGGCTTGGGTATCATCCATCAGAAGCCTGAATGGTAGAGTAGAAGGCTCTACTACCTTCCCAACTTTTACGGAGCAATTATGGTTAAGTGCCTTGCTCAAGGCCACAAGTGTCGCAACCGAGACTCAAACCCACACTCCAATGACTCAGCCACCAGAGCTTGAGTCCGACGCACTAACCACTCAGCCACGACACACCACAAAAAAACTACTACAAAAAAAAGTTACCATAACTTGTTTTAAACTCTTACCCTTACCTGATTCAATAAGATCTCTTGGGCCTCTGAGTATGCAGCCAGGGTGTGCTTTGTGATCGGCTCACCCTTCTCCTTCAGGTAGGTATGAGCTGATAATCCTTGAAGATCTGTCAACTGTATCTTGGCTAGAGCAAGAAGGAGATGACCAGGGGAAGACAGGGTCTGTTGATGCTCTAGGAGACTGATTACCTCCTGTAAGATGGCGTCAATGAGAAATGATTGTTATAATAAGAAAGACAGATCAGTCAACTGAATCTTGGTCAGAGCAAGGAGAAGATGACCAGGGGAAGACAGGGTCTGTTAATGCTCTACGAGTCTGAATACCTCCTGAAGACGGAGTCAATGAGACAGGATTCTTATAAGAAAGACAGATCCGTTAATTGAATCTTGGTCAGAGCAAGGAGAAGATGACCAGGGAAAGATGGGGTCTGTTGATGCTCTAAGAGTCTGAATGCCTCCTGAAGATGGAGTCAATGAGACAGGATTCTTATAAGAAAGACAGATCCGTTAATTGAATCTTGGCAAGAGCAAGGAGAAGATGACCATATGAGACAGGATTCTTATAAGAAAGACAGATCCGTTAATTGAATCTTGGCAAGAGCAAGGAGAAGATGACCAGGGGAAGATGGGGTCTGTTGATGCTCTAAGAGTCTGACTGCCTCCTGAAGACGGAGTCAGTGAAAAATAGTTATTTCCATCCTGTGAAAGTTTTGATTGTTTCTTTCTCTGTTGGCATTGAATAATTGTCATGATTCTTGTTTTGTATTAGTTTTAAATCGTCAGTTACTGACTTTGCGTGTCTATGTCTCCTGTAAGTATCCTATCATACCTGAAGAGTTTGTTTAATGTCATCCAGTGACCGTCCTTCTTGTAGATCTAGAAGAGCTCCTTCCATCAGGAACTCTGCTTGCATCTCATTATCCCCACAAGCTTCAGCCTCGGTCAGTCCCTGCATGCAGAAATGACGACAGTCTAAACTATCTAAAGGACTCCCTGAACCTGGGGATAGGGAAGACAAGAAAATTTGTATAAATTGAAACTTTATATCATTTCATTTGAGTTTGATAACGTAGTTATGAAGCAACACATGCTCAGTGAGTCCAGGGTCCTTCTGATGAAATTTAACAGGTGGCTTGATTTGGATTCGAACCAAAGACCATCTGTTTACTGGTGCAGATGTCTTGATCATTGAGTCTATCAACCTTACTGAAGAAAGGTCAATTCAAAAGCTGCTCTTCTTGCAGTATGTATCTGAAAAATTGATTTTTTAAATTGGTTTGCACTCTCCTGCTAAATACTTACTTTCAACCAATGACATTCCTCTGACTCGTCCCATCAGGCATTTAACCAAAGCTAGACGGCAATCCAACCATAGCCTGGCATCCAGACGAGATCGACTCTGAAAGTTCTGATACTGATATTGACTGGGGCTTTCTACATCCATAGGGGTAGGTACAGGCTGGGAATCCATGTGGAGTTTCATCTTACTACCCTTGAAGGATGATAACCTGGAAGAGATCAAGGGGTACAGAGTGACCAGGTTAGGGGTACAGAGTGAACAGGTTAGGGATTGGCATATGAAGTCAAAAGCTTAAATAGCGCCCTCACTTGACCTGTGGCATCGGTCATAGTTTTCGAAATATTAATGATTCTTGAACAAAATTAATGTCAGATTATTGACTCAAACAAACAGATCAAACAAACAATCAAACAAACTAAAACGGACAGCAATCATGAGCCACAATCCGAGTGTAATTATTTATCCATCTCTTACCTTCGCGGCACTTTGGATTTCTTAATCTCTTCAAACAAGTTGCTTCCTTGTAGAGCAGTCATAGCTGACAAGACGACCTGGGCACTGGTTGCTACTAGATGAAGCTCTCTATAGACTGATGCTAACTCTAGTTTAGCTAAGACGATTAATTCCAACTCTGCTGCAGATTGGCCTCCAGCTGCTGCTCATTAAGTAAGGAAATTAAAGAAATCTTTTGAAAGAGAATGTTATCAAAAACAAGACAAAAACTGTAACAATGAAATCTCCTGTTTTCATTTGAAAACAGCACATTGCAGTCTGATTGTAATCTTTTTATTTTTGAAACTAATCAAATGACTTTTCCAAAGTGCACTTGATGTCAATTTGTTAAAGGTGAAAAATCACCCCAAGAAATATTTCTCATAGAAGATCTCTCATCTTTGAGATAATGATAACTTAATAAATTGTTCCATATTTCAAACAGCTGCACACACCTAGTGATTACAAGTCCAGGGTATAGACCTTTATCATGCTGCCACCGTCTTGGTCATGTTCTCTGTATCCAATAACAGTAACATATGCTCATATTCATTGTACAAAAAGGAACCAGACTATTTGCCCTTCCAGCCTCGGTTTGGTTGCATTGGTTTGAATGTGAGAAAAAAAAATGGCCGCACCATGATAAAGGTCTATTACTTGTATTCCCCGATTCTGATTTCAATCTTACCTTGGCCTTGAATAATCTCCACCATAATCTTCAAAGTTTGTTCTGCTGTCCTCAACAATCCTCCCTGTAAAATTATTTGAAAATTTTTAAGGTGTGAGGTGTTTTTCAATCACTTTGCGGTAAATACTTGTTGAACTTCTTAACATGTTCCACCAATAGCTGGCCAATCCTTCCTCAATCCTGCAACTAAATCTTCCTGATCCCCAAACCCAAAAGAACAACAACACTTTATCACAATTTCATAAATCCACAGGCATATTACTTGGATGGGATTCGAACCCACGACGTTTGCCATTCTAGAACATATGTCTTACCACTAGACCACTGAGTTGCCTGGTAGCTACAGGTAGTTTGAATCCTATTATTGTATGAATCACATGCTTCCTTGTACTGCTTGCAGGATTTTTGTTTTCACCTTTTTTGGGTGGGTTGGGGGAGGGGGAAGGGTGGAGATATACCTTGACAGCTTCCAATGTAAGTGGTCTCTTTCCTCCAGTAAACTTCTTGCCAGTGTCTTCTGTAACTGTCAGACTTTCCACTGAGCCTTCTTCAGATGCTAATGTCAAAATAGACAAATAAACACAAAACATCGTCAGATAAATGTATTCCTTCATCTGGTTAAATAAGGAAACTTTGAGACTTCTAAAATATCAACGGCATTGATATTTGCTGGAAGTATAAGGCATTTCTTGCTCACTGCTTGTGGTGTTGGTGGTTGGGGTCATTTCTTGCTCACTGCCTGTGGTGTTGGTGGTTGGGGGCATTTCTTGCTCACTGCTTGCGGTGTTGGTGGTTGGGTTAGGGTTGGGGGCATTTCTTGCTCACTGCTTGTGGTGTTGGTTATTGGGTTACAGTTGGGGGCATTTCTTGCTCACTGCCTGTGGTGTTGGTGGTTGGGTTAGGGTTGGGGGCATTTCTTGCTCACTGCTAGTGGTGTTGGTGGTTGGGTTAGAGTTGGGGGCATTTCTTGCTCACTGCTTGTGGTGTTGGTGGTTGGGTTAGGGTTGGGGGCATTTCTTGCTCACTGCTAGTGGTGTTGGTGGTTGGGTTAGGGTTGGGGGCATTTCTTGCTCACTGCTTGTGGTGTTGGTGGTTGGGTTAGGGTTGGGGGCATTTCTTGCTAACTGCCTGTGGTGTTGGTGGTTGGGTTAGGGTTGGGGCATTTCTTGCTCACTGCTAGTGGTGTTGGTTGTTATGTTAGGGTTGGGCGCATTTCTTGCTCACTGCTAGTGGTGTTGGTTGTTGGGTTAGGGTTGGGGGCATTTCTTGCTCACTGCTTGTGGTGTTGGTGGTTGGGTTAGGGTTGGGGGCATTTCTTGCTCACTGCTTGTGGTGTTGGTGGTTGGGTTAGGGTTGGGGGCATTTCTTGCTAACTGCCTGTGGTGTTGGTGGTTGGGTTAGGGTTGGGGGCATTTCTTGCTCACTGCTTGTGGTGTTGGTGGTTGGGTTAGGGTTGGGGCATTTCTTGCTCACTGCTTGTGGTGTTGGTGGTTGGGTTAGGGTTGGGGGCATTTCTCACTCACTGCTTGTGGTGTTGGTGGTTGGGTTAGGGTTGGGGGCATTTCTTGCTCACTGCTTGTGGTGTTGGTGGTTGGGTTTGGGTTGGGGGCATTTCTTGCTAACTGCTAGTGGTGTTGGTGGTTGGGTTAGGGTTGGAGGCATTTGTTGCTCACTGCTTGTGGTGTTGGTGGTTGGGTTAGGGTTGGGGGCATTTCTTGCTCACTGCTTGTGGTGTTGGTGGTTGGGTTAGGGTTGGGGGCATTTCTTGCTCACTGCTTGTGGTGTTGGTGGTTGGGTTAGGGTTGGGGGCATTTCTTGCTTACCTAGTGCATTCTCTACTGTAATCTTAGTGTGGATCTTTTCAGTCTTCTTAGATATGATGGATGTTGGTGGTTTGCTGATAGTGGTACTGGTGGTTGGGCTAGGTTTTCGTTGATGTGGCTCAGGAGTAGAGTTAGCTCTGTAAACAAAATAAACAAATTTTCAATTAATAGTTTAAAACACACTGAACAGAAATTTCCCATATTACTGATATCGAACACTTACATGGAACCTAAGAAAATATCAATTTTGTTTTTTTAAGTTTTAGACATTTTGAAAAAAATATACAATAATCCACTTGCATCAATAACCAAAATTAGAATCACATTTTTCTCACTTGAAGGTGAATAGAGTGAAATATTTAATAAAAAAAAAAAAAAAGAGAGTAATAGATGAGATATTGATGAATTTGACAGAAGTGTTAAGAACACACATGTACTAAGCACAGAAACATTTTGCTTCAGTGGTAACCTGCCAAATCAAATGAAAACCTACATTGTATGTGACTGGTTCCCAGCTGATTACCAACTAAGCAAATGAGTTTCTTAAGCAATTTTCTTAGTGTTCAGTTGATGGACACACTCTAGAGGCAAGTAGACCTTACAGTACTTACATGACAAAGTCTTGATCAGGCATAACTTGGATAGTAGATGAGATTGCTACCATGAGGTGTGCCTGAGCGAGGGACAGGTGACAGGTCAGGTGGGGTCCATATAGAGTAGCTAAGGATGGTGATAGTCTCTTCTCAATCAGTGTCTCTAACATCTGTAGAAAAAAAAAAAATGAAATTACTGCTGGTACAAAGACTAGCCCGACCCAATTCGCCCGACATCATCGCAACATAAACCTTGCTCATGTCATTTTGGGAGTCAGATTACCCAAGTGTTCTGTGCAGTCAGCATTTTTAGGCGACGTGCGGGCAGTTGTTGTCAGTCCAAGGGGTCAATACATCAGAAGTCTCCCACCTCCCTCTCCATGGCTAGTGAGTATGGATTGCTTTATTGAGGCATTTACCAGGAAGAACCTAACCTTTCCTTGAATTCCCCATCCCACCTCTTGAGTACTACATTGGATTACTTACCTTGAGGTTGGTTGGCTCCATCACAGGCTTGCTGGAGTTAAACTTCTGAGAAGACTGCAGAAGAAAATTATCATTCAATCAGAAACCGAAGCATTATTTTACAAAAAACTTTCAGCACAAGAGCTTGCATCTTGCACAATATATAAACTTATTTCACAGACACTGTTAGATTCTGTTTTAAACGTTATACAAAGATACTTTGTGAATGTAGAATTACATAGATGAACCTAGTCTAGGCTCCACGACACTCATATGCCTTTTGAACAATCCAGAATATTCCATTAACTTTGGGTTTGCTTACCATCTTAGATTCCACCTGTCTGAAGTTATTATCAGCAGTCTGTGGAAGACGTTCTCCGTGCAGCAGACGAGAAAGGACTGTAAAAGCTTCATTGTACAGACTCAACTCAGTCAAGATTCTCACCTTTTGTAAAGAAACAAGATTCACAACTTTATGAAATAGTGAGCACACTTGTACAGACTAACCCAGTCGAGATTCCTACCTTCGCATGAAAAAAAACAGCAACTCATCAATATTGGAATAATCCAAGGGCCAATTTCGTGGAGCTTCTTAAGTACAAAAAGTAGCTAAGCACAACAAAATCATGCTTACCAGAATAAGGTTACCGACCAAACTACCATGTCGTATGTACAATTTATGACTGGTATCCTGCTCATTTTTGCTGAGCAGAAATTTTTTAAGCACTATTTTCAGGTCCCAATTTCATGGAGCTACTTAAGAAGAAGTTTTGCTTAACAATTTTCTGTTAAGCAAACCATTAGCAGGAAACCAGACAAAGACGGTACACGTGGAGTGGTATTTTGGCTGGTAACCTTTTTTTGTGCTTAGCTGCTTTTTGTGGTAAATTATGTCTATGATATTGGGCCCTGGGCCTGATTGTATACACCTGCTTAGCATGCAGTCTGAAAAGTTTTGCTAAGCAGGAATGGAGTACCATCAAAAACCTCATTAGAAATTTATTCCTAAAGCACTATTGGTGCTTTTCAGCTTGTGGAAATTAAACCCTTAAACATCTATGATGTTTTTCCAAGAGTCATTTTCAAAATGATCTTTTTTTCTCAAATGGTATAAAATGTACCTTGAGGATACGTCCATCCACAGCTCGTTGTAAGTCTCGGCAGACAAAGGTCGTCATATACTGGTACAAGGTCAATAGAGGTAGAACCTAAGACACAAAAATAGCCAGTCAGTAAATTCTTAATGTTTTCCAAATGTTTGCTTTGTTTTGAAGGTTACTCAATCAGTCTTCAGGAACAGGTGCGATAGATGAGCCTTACAACTAATCATATGTCTTGATAGCAAGGCTGGAGAAACTAAACCAACTAAACTGGCTATCTATGGAGTTCTTAAATATACCCACAAGAATGTTCAAACATTAACTGTATATTACTTGAACCAAACCATGTAATAATCAGTCGATAACAAGTTAAATAAATGTGAAAATTCAAAATTCATAATTGAAAAAAGAAAGAAGAAAAAAGTAGTGTAAAAAATGGTTGTCAATTTGATTGAATTAGAGCTTACCATGAGGTTATGCCTGCCCCGAGACAGCTCCTCCGCTACCCATCTCAGTGATGCAAGTAACGTCCTCCCATCACATCGGTACTTATCAGATAGCAGATCTACCCCTGGGATTAGGTACTGTACCTCACAACCCTCTCCAATCTCATACAAAGCGTAGTCCCTGTCTGCAGTAGGGTGGGGTAAGGAGGCACGGAATAACGCCTTGAAGAGGAACGCTGATAGGAAGCAGCTCTCCATACGAAGACCAAGGTCAGAGGTCAAGATATACCTGTATAGAGTTGAAGCGAGATGCTTTTTAAAGACGTTACGTTTGCTGGTTTTTGGTTTTCACCAATGAAATGAAAAAGCGAAATTATTTACGCAATGGTTCAGGAGCTATGTGGGATAAAATCCACAATCGACTTGGATGGGAATCGAACCCATGACCTCCTACTACCTTGAACTTAGTCTTAAACTAGACTGCCCTAGCCTGCTCATTGAGGCACCAGTATCAGTATCATGTATCAGTAAGCACTACTGATTTCTGTGATACACAACACATAAGCAACTGATGATAAAGTAATACTTACTGAGCAATCTTAGATGCCAGCACAGCCCCAAGAAGACAGCCCCACATGCCACAGCGATCTAACAGCTGACTACTGATGTCATACTGTGACCTTTGACCTGTAAGTAGGTTACGCCATCCATGTAGACTATCATTAGTGTTTAGGATGAGGTCCAGAGATTCTGACCACCATTTGAATGCCGCTCTGTAGACATAAAAGAATATCAATAAAATATGAATAAATTTCTCTGGAAACAAGTTCACCAATGCCCAATGTTTCTTAGATGACTCTCCAGAGCACTGGAAGCCAGACACCTGGATATCATCTAAAGAGGCACTAATCTGACAGCAAATTCTCTTGTCGGCAATGTCAAATTCCAACATGCCACTCTGATTGACTGGCAGGTTAGTATTTAAAATGATTGTAAATGAACCAAATCTGACCTTATATTGGCTGCATGGTAGTGTAAGTTTCCTAGTTCATGCATGGCCTGAGCAGCAAGGCCAAGTTGCTTCCTTGCTAACAGCATTTCTGTGAGGAGAAACAAATCAACTCATTATAACACAAACATGAACATTACAACTCTGTAGATCCAGCTGCTTCTTTGAGAAAAAAATACCCAAACACTGTAAAAAAAAAACCATCATGACAACTGTGATGGCAACTGGCTGTCTGTGACATGAGTTTGTTAGAGCCTAAATGGTTTTGTTTTCTCAATTGAATATGAACGTACCAATGGTTTTATCATATGATGTGATGACTACTCCAAGCTGTGACTTTGGTAACGCCGATGACTGTACCTCTGACATGACCTTAAATTCAGCTCTGGACAGGTCAGGAGGAACGGTCAATTGTGGCTGGTCATCTGTCTCAGAGAAACCAACTCTGCTGTTGATACTGTGATGGCTTGGTACGGCTGGTGCTGTGTTACAAGAGGGAGAAAAAGGGAACATTTAAATGCGATGGAATTCAGATTCAGGCAGTCTGTGAGTAAGGTTTGATTTGCAAAAGTACTGTAATTATAACAGTAAAATAAGTAAAATCACTTTCATTTGAGTCAAACTGTATTTATTGACAATGCCATGACTAAAATATGCAAACTTTAAGATGTTTATAAATTATTTTAGCCTGGTTGATATCTCTACTTACCATTTTGTTGTGTAGCTAGGTACAAGACCAGCAGTCTACGGCTATGCTGTAATGTTCTAGCTGTGTAGTTACTTGCATTCAGAGCTTGTCTGAATCCAGACAGACTATCGTCAATATCTAGTGGGACACACACAAGCTTTCCTGCATCTGATGCACCTACAAAATCAAATCAAAATACTCTTCTTGAATTTGCCAACCTTTCTGGCGATTTGTTAAACCAGCACAATTGAAAAATACTTTTTGGTACATAAATCTTCATACTGGTAACTAGGTCGAGGACATTTTTTCATTCTTCATATTTCATTCCAGTGAAAACAAACATGGACTTTTACTTAAAAATCTGTCGAAGTGTACACAACACTTTTTTCTCATTAACAATACTTTACGACGACTTTAAACTACTTAGAATTCTAACCATTAGTGTCTTTGGTTAGAGACCCTCCCATATCCTCCAAAATCTTCCACTATGGCATTACATCAATATCAAATTATTTGGACTTCATTTAAGATTGGTAGCCTGTTCCAGTGATAAGCAATTGCTAACCAGTTGAAAACGAATGACGTGAATACATGCAAATGTTTCCCCTGCCTGGAAATGGAAGCCGTTTAAAGATGCCATTATGTAACTTCCGACCACGGGAGCAAAGGTTGCCTGGTCATTAAACTACGGAGTGTACACAGACCACACAATGAAAAAAGATTCAGCAGTTCTGCCAAAAGAATCCGGCCAGGGGGACGGGAAGAATAAAAAAGAATCCCGGCGGCAACTGGTTAAATGGGTCTGCAGTCTTAAATCCTACAAGGTCAGACAACTTCCTAAATAGTTTTTTTTTTTAGGATTATGGACCATTAGGGTTAATTGGGAGTTACTAGTGTTCAAGAGTGTGCCCATAAAAGCACTGAGTATTACTTTCAAATCCCAAGTCACATGAAAACTACATGCATTATTCATAATCACCGATACATGAATAACACCTTACATATTCATGAAACAAGGTTTGAATAATTCATGGTTACAGAATCTTCCTCCAGTAGTTGATGAAGCAATCCCAACCTACCTCCATATACATCATGTCCTTCCGGATCAATCCGTCCACCTACATCTATTGCCTTGAGATTTGTTGGATCAATCTCAACAATCAGTTCCACATTCATGTAGTTCCTAGCGGTAATAGGTTCACCACCAAGCTTCTCTGAGGCTAGCTTGAAGTGTGGCTGGACAGGAGGTGGACCTCCGTAGGCCTGAAGACGTGAGATTAACTTACGTTGGGCTTGGACTAAGAGGGGACTCACGTATTCTGAGTAACGCTCTCTGTGGAAAGTCAAGACATTCAAGACAACGTGAATGTAAGTCTTGTCAGTACATGTACAGACCATGTAACGTTTGTTTACAAAAAAAGTAACCTTGCACATTCCGGGGCTTTTCTGGTAGGCGAGATACTTCGTATGCACTGGTCATATGGGAAATTTTACAATTTGTGTCATAATTTCCACACAAATTCAAGAGTTATAAAAAAATCCTTTCTTCGTATCAAAAGTTGATAACAATTGTACAGTGCAATCTCCTTAAATTATAAGGTTTTATGTATTCTTCCACTGAGGCATGTACAGATCCTGCCTGAAGAAAGTCCAGGCTCTGTGACTCTTTTGTAAACAAGTGATGTCACAGGTCACATGGTCTATTGCATTGTGAATAAAGGACAGTGTGATTAGCTGTTACCTTACACTGATGTATGTAAAAGCACCAATACTCATTCCCGTTGAATTTAATTTTCTTCCCTGCAGGGCTCAGAATGCATTGAGTATACAGTGCATTATCATAGATCAGTCAAGGGCAAAAAAAAACTAAAGTAAATTCATTGTTAACTGATGACATGAAATAAATATGAAGAAACAAGTGAAACATGACACAACTCCATGCAACTTCGGCCAATCCTTCTCTCTATGACTGCTCTGTGGAAGTTAATTCCAGGGTGCCACATAAGGTTTTTTAACAAAATGTTAGGAATTAGACCATAAATTGGCACCTAATTTCCATTAGACCCCCTTGTATACGCCGTCATCATCGAGGTCAAGCAATGAAAACAGGCACATGTGTACGTGCCATACACAACTTGTCCTCAGTGAGGGCGCTGTTTGAGCTTGTGATGTCATCAGCAAGGGGTCTATGCTTTGAATGATATTCAAGTCATGCTTTATGTTTGCATATCCTGGGCTGGATTTCACAAAGCACCAAGATTCATCTTAAGATGAGTTGTCAATATTACCGTAGTAATTTGTATTGTGACATCACACTTTACTTCGCAATTAAGAGTGACGCACAGTTAAGATCACTCTTAACTCTTTGTGAAATCGAGCCCTGGAGCATTTACCTTTTTACTTCATAATTTTAAACTGTATCTCAAAAACATTTTGCAGTATTTTGGATTTGACTTACTGAGACAAGACGTTGAATCTCATGGCTATATCAGCTAGACACTCCCATTGCTGCTCATAATACAACATCTCCAACACACGTAGAACCATGCGTCTCATCCAACGTGAATCCATCGTGCTGATGTCATCAAGAGGATTCTCAAACTTCAGACTAGCCCCGCCCTTCTCATCAGAGACAGTCCCCACCCAGCTATTGACCAATACTGGTTTCTTGGACTTCTATCATTCAGGAAAATATTCAAGTCAAACATTAATGAAAAGTGACTTATGGAACTGCGACTAGAATCAATGAGATGTTTATTCAAAATATTGATTAAAAAATTTTTGTTCAGGAACAAAAAGGCAGGGAACCATTCATAACAATATACATGACATGTCGTTTTGGCTGGTAACTTTGATCTGATAATCAAAATTGCTAATTTGTTGTGCTGAAGAAGGATTTATAAAAATGGGCTCTGGGCTTAATTTCATAATTCAGCAGAAAATTCGGAATAACAAATTGCTTTGCTAAGCAACATGTTGGGGTTTACCGGCAGTAATTGCTGTTCATAAAATGACGTTTTGTACTGGGCTTAATTTCATAATTTAGCAGAAAATTTTGCATTAACTCAGTGAAATCTAGCTTTTCATTTCAGTTGGCCTCGTGAAATGGAACAGTCCAGATTTCACTTTGTGATTATATCCTGCGACAATGCACTCACATGCATCCAACATATGTATATTGGAGCGTCGCGGCAGTAAATACGCGGCAAAATAGTGGATGGCATGTGATGTGTGTTCCACCAATCAAATGACAAGGATCCGTGTGTGTAGAATATAACATGAAATATACTTTGTATGACATAGTTATCTAATCAGTATGTACTACTTGATATACGTACAGACAATGCAGATCAAAGTAATGCACTTATATACATGTAGCTCAGAGCCATGTCACATGAAGCAATGTAGGCAAACAGTTCACACTTCAATTTTCACATAATTTTCTCGGGGACACAATGCCAACATAAAAAAAGTGTCTCCTGTTTTTACCAAAGTGTTCCTTTTGCATTTTTAATTGGTTACCTCCAAGTTCCCTTCAAAAACAGCCCTGAGTGACAAGGCCCTGAAGATGTCATATTGAACCCTTAACACACATGCAGTGACTGTGCCACACTCACCATTTTGGAAGTCAACAGGTAAAGCGTGTAAACGCAGTGCCGACAAAAATGTACTACACTGTATAACACACAGAGACATTGACTTCCAAAATGGGGCAATCAAGATTATTGTGCGAGACCAACTCTCAATACATATGCATACCTTTTGTACAGTCTCAGCTTCATTCTGTAGACACACCATCATATCAAGTAAGCAATCCACAGCAACATGGAATGGCCTCCATACCACACTCCTCAATGCCTCAACAGATAGCAAGCCATTGGTATGACCGCTAGCGAAGGTATGAAGGAGGGAAGTATGAGCACAGTTCCACAATGCACGGCAGGCATTCTGAAGTAAACTCCAATGACTGCCGCGATGAGCAAGAATCTGAAATTAATTTAGTTATATTCATATCAATTTCCATCTCCAGGTTATTTTTAAAAGGTCTCCTGTCTCAGTTTAATCGTTATCTTTATTAAAAAGTTTATGTTTAAAAGAAAATGATCACATTGGAAATCATGTTACCAAATAAATGAAAAGTAAAAAAACACGTCTTCTTACTCCAAGACTTGCATTTCATTGATATAATGTTTACTTTATCAAAAAAGACAGACTTATGATACACTGTGATGAGTATTTCACAAACCGAACAAAGAGAACTCACCACTGCCTTCTTGAGATGGTCAAACGTCTTCTTGAGACTATCCACAGTGGCTTGGGTGGAAATACCAGCATAGTCTACATGATGCTGAGGTGCCTTAGCAGCTCTCTCACTGTCTATAGAACGATAGGTCCTCATAGTGTCCGACTCCTTATCATCAGGTGGTAGGGGAACTACAGGGACTGGCTCACCTAAAGTCATGAATCAAGACACAACAATTTCAGAATTTAATAATCTGATGATTCTTTCCATAACTTCTGGGTTTGTGATCAAATTGTGACAAGATTCCAACTTGCAGTCAAAATTACAATTTAGGACATAATACCACTTGCAAAGTGTATGTGATTTGTGTTACATCTGCTTACCCACTGTAACAAGAGCAGCCACCTCTACAGCTGATGGTTTATTTTCCAGTCAAGGCCCTAATACCACTTGCTAAGTGTATGTGACTCGTGTTACATCTACTTACCCACAGTAACAAGTGCAGCTACCTCTATAGCTGATGGTTGTATCTTATATTCATCTCCAGCATCCATCTGTTGAAGTTGAACAATGACAGGATCGTTGGTGGATGGTCTGGTCTCATCTTGTCTGGTAGCAGCACGGGAAGGTCCCCCGTCCCACCCAACAACAAGGGTACCAGCCGTCTCAAAAGTAAACCACTCATTGTCTAGGTACGCAGATCTGAAAAAACAAAGGATCTCAGAAAAGTTAGCAACAGGACATAACTGGTCATTCTTGTATGTCCTCTGTCAAAGACAAATTAGTGATTCAAATATGTTTTCCGAAACCTTGCTTGGCTAAACATTTACTAATCACCCTGATAAATATTTCTATACGATTTGCTGTCACTTCCGAGGTAGATTTCAATCAGCAAGGATTTTTTTAAATGATGTACGCATGTGCCTCTTCGATGAAAATTTCTTAATTTAGTTTTATGATGTTCTTGAAGACTATACAGGATTAGAAGTAGTCTTCCGGAAGTCAACTGTGAACAGTCCCTTTAATAATTTGTGACCTTTGACCTCACCTGTATATATCACCTGCTGCTGGTCCCCTTAGCTTGTCTCTCTTTTCAACTTTGTTTAAGAATTGAGCAAAGTGACACAATCCTTGCAGAATGTTTAACTGAAAGCAATAACAATAGACACTTCTTTATTTGTAAGGCTTTATGTTTTTTTAAGACTAACTTCAACATGTCTTCACAAAGTACTCTGTCCTGGTTTTTCATCATTTTGATGAATTCTGTCTGACTAAACCAGCCATCAGTGGACAGGGCCCAATTTCACAGAGCTGCTTAAGCAGAAAATACTGCTTTAAAAACTCTGCTAAGCAAAAAAAAGCAGGATTCCAGTCACAGATGGCACATGAGAAATGGTATTTTGGCTGGTAACGTTATTCTGGTAAGCATAATTTTGTTGCGATTTTGCTACTTTTTGTGCTTAAGCAGATCTATGAAATTGGGCCCAAGTATTCCAATTTCATCATGATCCAAAAGGATTTTCAAACAACAGTTCATTTTGTTCAAAGAAATCAATTATTTGAAGAGGATCGTTGTAGGGAAGAAAAAATGGGTGGAGCATGATACTAACTTTGAGATTCTCATCAAAACATTTACAAATTTTAAGCATTTTTAATCTGGGTAAAGTGACTTTGGTGAAGTATAAGTTCCTGACCTGTGTTCTCCATGGGATCTCATCGGCGCATATCTTCCTCAATCTCTGCTTCTTCTTCTGGGTGTGGTAGAACTCTGGAAGAATCTGCTCCAGCTTCTCAAATGCCTGTCCACAACACCAAAATCAACAATCAACAATCAACAATCAACAATCAACAATCAACAATCAACAATCAACAATCAACAATCAACAATCAACAATCAACAATCAACAATCAACAATCAACAATCAACAACAGAAACAAAAAGGCTGCAATCTACTCAATATGATCTACCCTAAATGATCTGAATTATGAATGAAGAATGGTAGTTACCGATGTCACATTTTCTTAGTTTTGACGACAGAAAACATACAAACAGTCGAAGGATCAGCTATATGGGAGCAACAGCCATCTGACAAACTAAAGTCTTGGTTTGCATGATTGGTCTACAAACCTTCTCTATTCATCTTTCAGTAATTTCTTCTTTATCTCACCTTAAGTTCCTTCTGCTCTTGTTGAGCCTTGGCAGCATCTGACATCTTCAACTGATTGGATCTAAGATGAACGAGAAGCTGGAATTTCTTCTTCTTCCTCCTTGGACTCTTATTGTCTGATGGTGACTTAGCGGGCAATTGGAGGGTGGTTGGCTTGTTCTGAAAACATCCACAAATAAAGATTATTATAACTCTGTTATAACTGAGTAATGAATTGGTAATTTTTTAAAGCTAAGCATGGTCCAGACTGGCACCACAATCATGACATAGTCCACCAGTTTGAGTGTTTGGTTTCCATATGATGCTGGACTTTGTTAAAGTGAGAAAGATCTTTGTAGCTAACTCTCAGGAGTTGGCGTTATATAAAGCAACAGAATAAATCCATTTTGACAGAGTTCTGATCTATGGCTGAAATGATAACCACAGAGCATAACAGGGGTGCTTTTTGTTTAGATTGATTACCTTGGTGTATTCAATAACAGCAGCGGTGTATTTCTTAGGATCATCTCCTGCTACAGTTACTCCACCAGGCTGCTTCGATAAGGTAGCTTTGACTGCTGAGAGCTGTTCATTACGTCTTAAAGAAGAGATAAGAGTCAAGAAAGAAGAGTGTTTACTATCAATACACGCATGATTAGAATCAACACAACAAAACCAGTTCCCTTTCTGCTGCCCTTCTTACAACCAACCCCGAGATCAGTCTCTCCAACCCCCCCCCCCCCCCCCCGTCTACCCCCCTCATAGTAACCATAGATGAGTATAAATACCTGATAAGCCATATGATAGTATCCTCACACCACTCAATGGCAGTGTCTACGAGTCCTTCACTTAGCGCCTTCTGCACAACCTGCACCACAAACTCAAGAAAACGAGCACGGCGGCGAAACTTCACAACTGCAAAATAAAACCAAAATATATATGTATATCCCATTAATCAAATTTGAATATCCGCTTGACATTATTAGTGAGTTTGACTTTGAGCAACACCATTGTGGGAAAGCTCAGTGATCTAATGGCGTGACATCCGCCAGGGTTTGAGTCCCACCTGGGTAGGATGCCTGTGGATTTTTTTCACACGAAAAAACCAAAGATTATAGAGCGCCGAAGGCGCAAGATGGGGAACTGGTGCTTTGTCTATTGTTGGAACGTGAAATATGCATGGGCGCCATTTCGGCAAGTGAATGCTTTGTTTCCCAATTGATAGCAATGGTCATTGTCTGCACTGATCTGCACTAATCTATTGTTGTATCAATAGAGTCACTTGCCAAAATGGCGTCCAGTGAGATTTCACGTTTCAGCCCGAGTTCCCAATCTTGCGCCTTCGGCGCTCTATAATCTCTGTGCTTAACAAACATTGGTGTGGGGTTCAACGTGTATTCTTTATCCCCGATAATACATCTGTTGTATATTAACTGTGTTTGTCCTGGCAGTGTCAGGAAAAATTACTTCTGTGGAAGTTAAAAATTTGTTGCATAAATAAATAATTAAATAAATCAAAAGGTTTTTGGAAGCATTCCTACATAGTAAGTCCAATTATATAAAACAATCCAGTGTGTATTTGACATGAGAGAATATGATATATTGATAATTACTAGTGTACCTTCTTTGTAGGCATATCTACTTGGCAGAGCGGCAATGAAAGCATGTAGGATGTTAGGATCCTCAGACCCTGTCAGTTCATCTGCATTGTGAGCTGGAAAGAAAATAAACATAAATTTAACACGTCAATTTAACTGTAAGTTTTATCATGAAAATAGTCAAAATCCTGACATTCTTCTTGATCTGAAGATTTAATTTTGTTGTCAGAAGAGAATCAAATTTACTTAAAAGCGGAATATTTCAAAAGACCCTTGCAATGTGTATCAGAAATGGTTCTATGCAAATGACATTGTTGCTTACAGAGGCCAATTTCATGAGTCAAATTGTTTATTTATGCATCATCTGTGTACATCTCAAACAGTCAATGGGTGTTTGTTGTAAAGTATAATCTGTCTCCCACATTAACCAAAAGGGGAGGTGTGTCTCCAGCCATCAAGGGCTACATGGTTATTAAGATACGATAGCTTCTTGAATATATATACCTAGTTTAGACAGCTTGAGCATATGAGCCTCCAGTGCTCTCAGTTCTTCATTCTTAGGGCCCTCTACGTTATAGATGGTCTGACCGAATCGTCGAGGGCGTTTCTTCTTTACAGCTTGAGCACCACCCTGTCCAGCTCCTCCATCTACATCCTCAATGAAATCCATCGCTTCTGCTTTGCCTTTCTGCTCAGACTCCTGGGAAAAAAACACACTACAACAGTCAACGTCTAAATGCAATGAGACTCTTGTGCTAAAGGAGTTGAGACTTGACTTGAGACTTGCCCTTATACACTTGAGACTTAGTTTAAGACTTAGTTCAAGGAACTTTAGACTTGCTCCTTTGGAATTGAGACTTGACTTGGAACTTACTATCAAGGACTTGAGTCTTCACTTGAGATCAACCCCATAAGATTTGAGACTTTACTTGAAGCTTGCTCCCATATACTTGAGACTTGGTTCTAAGGCTTGATACTTGGTTTTAAGACTTGATAGTTGATCCTTTGAAATTGAAACTTGACTTGGGACTTGCTTTTAGGGACTTGAGACTTCACTTAAGACAACCCTCAGACTTGCAGGCCTGCCTGAAATTTTGTCTTTGAGAGGGCAAGGCCATTTTCATTTTGCAAAGGTAACTTCAATTGGAAAATCTTAAAGTCTTTGGAAAACTTTGAAGGGGCACCGAGGCCAAGACCAGGGCAACAGAGGTCATGGCCTCCAAGGCCTCCGTGTAATTCCAGGCCAGGACTTGACCCAAGAGACATGAGACTTCAGGTTTGCTTTCCAAGACTAGCAACTTTACTTGAGACTTGGTTTCAAAGACTTAATGACAATGTTGGTCTGAGAAAATGCCCTACTGCTTATTTCTGTACAGTTCTTACCTTCTCAATGGCCAGCATCTTCTTTCCAGTCTCAGTGATGTAATTAGAAAGTGATTTCTGCTTCCATACCCTGAGTACCTTTGCCATGTGGTAAGTAATAACAGCAATCATATGATGAAGACTATCAGAGATGTATTGTTGACGACGCTGTCGGAGACTAGCTGGCATCTCCAAAAGGATGGCATAGCAGCGAGTCAAAACCTGAGAAAAGAAAACACTTTCATCAATTCTAGATATTTATACAAATTGGCATTTCAGTCTTCTTTCTTATCGAGTCCACACACAAATCAAACTGAATCCAGCCAGTGCTGGACACACTGTTGCGCCTTGCTATTGAATTGGGCGAGATCTGCAACGGTGCATGGTTCCTCCAGAAGGGGGCATCATAGGACATGTTCCATGGTCTGGGCCTCAGTTCCACAGTCACAGATGGTTGGGCTGGACGAGTATCCCCACTTACTCAGTGAAACCTTTGAGTGGCCTACACCAGCACGGAGTCTGTTTAGACACTTCCACTTTGCCCGAGTGGTATTCCATCCGGGTGGAAGGTTTTCATCCGGGAGGATGGCATTTCAGTGTAACAAGGTTTTACTTCGATTGCAAAAATGGTTACATATGCAACAATTGTGAAAATCAAACATGGTACAAAATTTTCAGAAATCAAATTTATAACTCTTTGCTATTTAACTTTTACAAAAACAGTACCTTACAAAGAGAAATAAAAAAACTAAAACTGAAATATTCAAGTTCAGTTGTATTCATCTCATTACTGTACAAATATCCCTCTTCTGCACTGACCTGTACAACTGGAGTAGATGGTATCTTGTAGTGTATAATAGGAGCTAGTAATCCATAGCACTGAACCACAGCTTGCAGAGCCAGGTTGGATTCATTCAACCAACCAGCTAGCTCCATAGCTACTAACATACGCTCACATTCTGCTAAACGCTGTAACTGGGATTTGCAAATTAAAAGAGAAGAGTTTAACGATTTTTTCCTTCCACATATACATGTACAATGTGATGATTTCATCAATGCCTCTTAACAGGTATCTTCAGGCCTACAGACTGTACTTCAAGGGTAGACATATTTAAAGAATCCTTGGCTTCATAACCAAACAGGAAGACGAAGAACTCAACAAAATCAAGGCATCAGTGTAACAAGCTAACAACTCAAACTGAGGAAAAGATTTCATCTTGCAAGCACATCATTTCTTTCGTTCAACAAGGCTCGTCTCATGCACTGCTTTGTGGAGCAACATTGCCGAGCAGCCTAGTGTACCGTATTCAAGTTCTGTCTTTCACAGAGGGTGGGTTTGTATCCCAGCCTGGCTGGTCACAATGCTTGTGTACTTGAGCGAAACACTTAATTGATTTGTCCCTTGGATGAGACATAAGCAGTGGGTCCCATGTACTAGGAAAGTTCATGTGAAACAACCAAGAACATGCAAAATAACCCAAAACAATTAACATGGAAGAGTACTGGTTCATCTCAGTGTTTCTTGTTCATTGCAAGCACCCCTATCTGCAGGTTTCCTCAGGCTTGAAAGCTACAGTGATTAAGTTCGCTTTTGAAGCATCCTTGATTTCATTACCAGAAATTGATAATAAAAATATTAACAAAGTAGATCTGTGCAATCATCTAGACCTGTGAAGAAAGGTGCATCGTTGTTGCATTTATAAAAGTAACATCTATCTTTTTACTATCATGTTACAATGAGAAGACAAACTTGATTAGATCCTTACCTGTCCTTTAGAGTAGGGTCCTTGATCACAGAGTTTATCACAGTAAATCTGTCCTTCCCTAACGCTTACATCAACATTGATAAAGATACTAGTCAGAAACATCCGTAGGATCACAGGGGAAGCAACACCACAGGTCTTGGCATTCAATCTGGGCAAAAAAAAATCGATAGCATTTAGAAAACAAAATACATCTGCTAAAGTTCAACAAAAGTGTAAAACTAGTCAAATTAGTTGTTTCTTCAAAATGTTCATACTGTTGATTAGAATCTCAAAGATGACAAGATTTCAGAGTATAAATTTTTTAAACCAGTTACATCAAAAAACAAACTCAGTTTGTGATTAAAAATCAACATGTTGAAGTTCAAACTGTATCAAATCTTTAAACAAAAACAAACAATAAAAGCTTTGACCAGGGTAAATTAAATATTTTGCCAAAGAGAGCCTCACATGAAGCCAACATGGGTCTGATAACATAGAGTAAGATAGACAAGGATTGAGCTTACTTTCTGAGAGTAAGACGGAAGTCTTCCCTTGCAGTCTTCAGCTCAATGTCTGACTCAGGAGGAGGTACTGGAGATACAAAGTGATCCCACAGTACTCTACTTGCAGTCAGACCGATAGGGTAGCATCCTACTTGATATGCAGCCTGCCAACAACAAATAACAGTTCAGTGAGTTGTCATCAACTTTTACTTTGAATGAAACCAGGACAAATGAGGACGACGAGCAAGATTATTTTTCATGATTTGACAACCAAAGAAAAATGAACATTGCACACGTGGCTTAAGGTTAAAAAGTAGCAAACAAAAGCATAGATAATTTAAACAAGGCTTTACAACAACAACATAAACAAAATGTCTAGTACAAGGCTGTGGGCACTGCAGTGACTCATGAGGCAGGTTTATAGGTGGCATGGTGCATAAAGCACTCGCCTCTCACCACTATGGCCCTGGTTCGATTTCCAGCTAGGGCCATATGTGAGTAGAGTCATGCATTGGCTCTTTCCTTTTGCCACAAGGGTTTTTCTCCAGGCCCTCTGGTTTTCCTCCCTCCAGAAAACTAGAAACCTTTTGATCTCTGGCTGTGTGCACTGGTTACATATGGGTCAATGTACCTTGCTGCCAAAAGGCATCCTTACATGCTTGCGGTTTGCCGTGTTCTTTGCAATTCAGCTTCTCAGCTACGATTAAGGATGATTCGCCTCCCAAGTTATGATTATACCAGAGCACCTACCTGACTAAGGAATGCCCATGTCATTAGTATTGGTAGAGGGTGGGATGCCAGGATAGACTTTGTAGTATCCCCAATGCTGTCACCAATCAGAGTCCCATTGGCCGTGTAAGCAGCTACAGCAAAGACGTACTTCTCATTAGTCTGTAGCCCAGAGACGTGAAGCTCACAATCATAGGCTGGAACCTAGCAGTGAAAACAAAAATGCCAATACGTCATAAACCAAGGTCTCATTTCATGTTTCAATGCACCATTTCTGAGTGAAGTTTCATTGTATCTATTCTTTTATAGAATACACTGATCAAAACAATCGTGTTGTTCTTTTCAGAACCACTACTACAACTCATCAGAGAGAAGATTTCCATGGTGTTACTAAAAAACCTCACTAGATAGATGAGTGTCTTACCTCTTCACCAGTTCCAGGTAAGAAGTAATCATTCAATCTGACCTTAACGTTGCTACCACTAGCAAGTCTGCCAAATAACCTGTACCATGCCACCTAGAGTACAATGAAAATATAAAAATATAGAATTAGAAACTTTACTGCATATAGAAATATAACATAGGAAGGTCTGAAAAGGAGGATTCAAACTAAGTTTCTCTTATTTTGTTACAAGCTGATTGGAAAAATGTCATTCAGCACAACCAAAATCACTAAAATGCAATGAAGATTGACGACTTCCATATCATTTTTTTGGTCACAAATGGAAATCAGTTTCTCAGATCAAATAGAACCTTGCCTTTTCTTTGATTCTTTAATGCATTGTTTCACTTTGGTCCATCTTTAACTTGGTTACATAACAAGTATTTTCTCGCTTTGAAAAGTTCTAAACTTACCTTTTGTTTTGGTTTGAAAGGTCCAGGCCTGAATACCATGGTAGTGTCTGTACGGCAGAGTAGCAAGGGAGCTGGAGGGACCCCTGACTCACGGACACTGGTTGACTGGCCCTGCTGCTGGGGAGCATTGTTACTGAACAGTTTGTACTCCTGGTCTTGAGCTTTGGTTACCTGACTAATAGCATCCTGATGATAAAGGGTAAATGAAATAGAATACTGTCTAGCTTCTGGACTCAGATCAAAGAGGTCTGTAGTATTATTGTTATACGTGTCCTCCTACAATTATTACAAGCCTACTTATTTGCATAATGTTCGTTTTCTATTTTAGTGACTGCTCAAAAAAACGTTCCTTGAGCAAACTTTTTCAACTCTGTGGAAGATCGAGAAGCAAAATAACAAACCTGTAAATATTCTGCTTGTTCTTGAGTCGGGGTGCCAGATTTTGCCATTGATAAAGCCCTTTGCATTAGGAACAGAGCTTTAGAGACCATGTTTTTACCACAGCTGGAGAGAAGTTCATCCTGCGTGTCGATGTGGACGATGTGCCCATCACCTCGCTGGACCTAAATGATGGTATCACAGAGAGAAATGTTAAGAATAATAGATGATCCTGGAATCTTCAACCTTGTACGTTACAATCATCAGGAGATGAACAGGAGGAGCGCTGAATCGAAGTCAAAAGGACATTGAATGAGCGACTGGAGTCACATGACTCATAGTGGGCATACAATGTAAACAAACCAAGCAAACCATGTGCAGTGTGTATGGAAAAGTAATAATAATACGCAGTTTTTATATAGTGCTTTATCACACCCAATGGGTGTCTCAAAGCGCTCAGTATTTTTTCCTGCAAGGTATGCCGAGTTAAGATTTGAAGTATGAGACCAGCGGTTGGTTTCACAAAGCACTAAGATTAAGATGAGTTGTCAGTGTTACCATAGTAATTTGCATTGTGACATCGTACTTTGCTTAGCAATTGCAATTGATTTGCACTTAAGATCAATATTTACTCTTTGTGAAATCGAGCCCTGTTCCTTTACATATAGCACCAATGTAATGGTTTACAATGTGCTGTAGCGCAATCTGCAGCCGATCAAACCAGGAACACCGGGGCGGACCCCTTCTCTTTGTGATAAGTGCACTGGGTTCTTTTATGTACATTACACAACACACGGGACCTACGGCTTTACGTCCCATCCGAAGGACGAAGCAATAATGGTTAAGTGTCTTGCTTAAGGAAACAAGTGTCAAGACCGGGACTCAAACCCACACTCTACTGATCAGAAACACCAGAGCTCGAGTCCGATGTTCTTATCCACTCGGCCACGACACATCAAATATGGGTTAAGCATGAACCCTGCCTAAGCTCTAAACTGTAAAGAACGCTTCAAGTACAATTTGACACTCCTTTTCACATTTCTCCCCTAAAAAGAAATTACAAAATGTGGACATATGGAACTCAAGTCCCCTACTTCCTCTGATCTGCCATAGAGTCCAAGGAAGCCTTATGGGTTGGGAAAACTGAAATTGAATTTTCATAAATAGAGAGTTTATCTCAGCAAAAACATCTTAAACTCTTTTATCTTTTTTCTAATTATCATTTTTTCTTCAAAGACAGCTAATTACTTACGTAATTTTCCGTTTACGTTTCAACTAGTCTCACCAGTCATCCTCAGAACGAGGCTCCACCTATCAGCTACTAGGTGGTGGCCTGGCCGGTTGTGTCCTCCCCCAGGGTGGAGCTTGGAGAGGATATGAACTGTCACACATACAGGACCCCCTCATACCCCAAGCCCCACCCCGGGAGAGAACACAACCAGGGGATGACTTGTAAAACTCGAAACGTAAACGTAAAATTATGTAAGTAATTGGTTGTGTTTTAAGAAAGTTAATTTGAAAGTTGCAAATTTTACCAGCCTGCTCAATAAACTTTCTGTGAATACTTACCAGTCTCTGCTCACTGGTGGCTCTACTCTTCTGCCCTTTGCCAGACGCTGCCTTAGTCTTAACACTACTGCCGTTTAATGAGTTTGCCAGTTTGATGCACACTCTGTGGTACATGTACAATAACTCAAGGTGAAGATCCATGATAGTGTTATGAACCCCCTCTGGATTATCATCAGCTTTCTCGGTTGTTGTGTCTTTATCAGCAGCATCAAGAACTCCAGTATTTTTTGAGGAACTTGTAGAAGTGTTGTCCTGAGGGATAGAATGTAAGTTTGTAAAACAACGGCTCTGAAAAATGGCATATTTCCAAACTATATTTTAACTAAAAGTTTGCTTAAACATTGGCAAAAATAGGATTTGAAACTTTGCATGGTGAGAATACAATCTAGTGAGGTTTGCGGAGACACCATGTACATGAAAATGCTCTCTATGAGTTGTGGTAGTTCTGAAAAGAATCTGTGGTTCGACAACTCTAGTTAAACCACCGGTAACCAATGGTTTGACAACTCTTGTCAAACCATCGGTTCTTTTCAGAACCACCACAACTTATAGAGTTTTCACAAACCTCACTAGATTGGCAAAAATAATTAAGGCAAGGAGAAGTGAGATGCGTCACCTTATGATAAAATGGACAAGTAAACAGAGTCCAATTTCATGGCACTGCTTACCGCAAACTCTGCACTTCAGGTCCATAGAATAATGTGCTTTACAAGGTCCAGTAAACGCGGAATTCTGCAATAAGCAGAGTCATAAAATTGGAACCAGATGAATGAAGTGTTTGTAATTTTTGTAAGCCCTTTGAGAATCTGATATCCAAGATGAAATCTGTGAAGTAAAGACAAAACCTTACCTTCACCCAACTGACGTCAGCAATTGACTTGCCATCTGTCAGAGCCACAATCTGTCTAGCATTAGACATCCCTTGGAGGGCTCGTTCTAATATCTCTCTCGCAGCTAAGAGTTGCTCCCTGCCACCCAGCTGCAAGATGGAGGCTGTGTAGAGAGATGTACTAGTGCGACCCAGGCCTGTTGTAGTATCACGCCCCTCACTGACTCCCTGTGATTTCGCTGGGGACTTGGGGACTGGGGTGGCATCTGTAGAATGACAAGTGGACGATTGGATGAAAAGTGTGACAATGGGGGTTGTTTTATGGTTTTATTTTGGGAGTCAAGAATAAGAATGCAAAGCATGTTTACATTTTTAAAGATCTATCTGATTCATTTATTTCTTGTTTTCACTTTGTTTTAAGGAAGGAGATGATAAAATAAATCCCTTCACATTCTAACATAAAAATAACCTAACTTTTTTTTGCACACTTCCAGACTGTACTTGAGTCTCTTACCACTACCTAGGATCAAATTGATTGCTCCGAAAATGGTTATCTTTTTCAAAAAGCTTCAGGTTACCTTTCTGGAGAGTAGAAACAGACTGGTTATCTGCCTCTGTTGATTGTCTCCCACCGGAACCAGTCTCACCACTTGTTGTCTTTGTCTTCATCTTTCCTACAAACGGCAAATTCAAGGGGATTCCATTCATACATGAACACCACAAGTCAGTATTGAAACTTTATTTAAATAAACTTGATCAATAACATACAACTTTATTACATGATTATCACACTTGGAGAACTGAGTAGGAAATTGTGTAAAAAAAATTTGTTTAATGCTTTTGAAACAAATTAAATCAGCATATGATGGAAATTTGCTACAAGATCTCCATACCAGTCTTAAAATGATGTTAACATATTTTCTGGTGGAGAAAATGATTGAATATCTTCACCACAGTAAGACATATTACCTGCATCAGGCTCATTGGCAGCATTGTTCTCCAAGACCAGAGCCAGGCGGATGGCAACCTCAGCAGTCACTCCAGAGTCCATGGTGCTAATCCCACACCAGTACATCACCTCATGGACAATGCTTAGGATGTGAACCCACTAAACAGTCAAACAAATGGAAAGATCAACACCTGATCAGACTTGTAAAGGTGTTTGATGAGTACATTGTGTGATAGACAAAGTGTCATAGGATCAAAGAAGACAACTTTGCACAAGGTTTATTACAGACTTATCCCAGCAGCTCGTTCATGGGCATTTACACCAATGCAGCTATGGCTGTCGCACGCGCGCATCGAGGCACTCTCACTGTGAATCCTCCATGCTGATTGATACATATGCTCGCTGACGAGCTATTGTCATGTCGCGCACACGTGCAGCGGCCATAGCTGTGGTGGTGTAATACACCACAAACAAGCGCTTTGTGTTTTGACGCAATAATTTATCTGAATGGATGAAAACTGCACCATCTTTACGTCATAAGGTTATCATACAGGGCTAGGATAACTGAATCTAATTCTTCTTCTTCTTTCATGTCTTCATCAATCTACTGAATACAAGATTTAATAGATGTTAAGGTTGCATCGGGATAAAAAAAGTTGTATTTTACCCATACACCGATGGGTGTTATGCACTGTATACTCAGTACTTTCCCAAGTCCTGTGAGAAAAATCCACTGGGCATATTACTTGTTTGGGATTCGAACCCAAAACCTTTGCCATTCTAGAGCAGATGTCATACCACTCGACCATCGAGCTTGCCTGGTAGCTAGAGGCAGTTCAAATCCAGTTTGAATACAAGAATGTTGAAATACTGTTTTTTCTTACTGCATTCAAAAATGAGAAAAACAAAATCATCTTTGGTGCTGCTGCAATATTTTGGTAAATTT
The DNA here is from genome assembly GCA_911728455.2 of Marthasterias glacialis. NCBI lineage: Eukaryota > Metazoa > Echinodermata > Asteroidea > Forcipulatida > Asteriidae > Marthasterias > Marthasterias glacialis. The sequence goes on along the minus strand of OU452221.1, from coordinate 960,227 downwards.
CTGTACAGCCCGACGGTATTTCTCTCCACTGTACTCACTTTATTAGGCTGATCAATCTTCTGTAGATATTTCACACTGTCTGATGCTCCAGTCTGAACCTTCTGAAAGACAGACTTGCAACGATTCCATAGGAATAGTGTAGCATCTGCAACCATGTCTCTATCAACAGATTCCTGCAAATGAATCAACAGATCAGTCTCTCCATACTCCGTCAATTGATATTTAGAAAAATTATTACAAACAAATGCAAGCCTTATGATACTTCAAAGCAATGGAAACAGCTGTCTCAGTGCCTCTCGTCGTTCCCTCAAACTGTTCATCATGAATTGGATCATAGTAGAGAAAATGTGCCTACCCATGCGTGAATGTAAACATGAGCAATTGTCTAAGTAAAGTGATGCTGTTACGTTAACCCGGGGGTCACTGGTGCAAATCCTGCTCAAGTCATTCTTTTTTTATTGTTCACCCCAAAATTGATTTAAAATTTACCCAGTCAGTTTCCCTAGTAGTTTATTGCTTGAAGTGATCATGAAGAGAAAAATGATAACTTACTGCCATGGGATCTTTAGCACATGAGTACAGAACCTCTGCTAGTTGTACCATGTCATCATTTAGTGGTAAAACTGAACGCTGCTGAGGAGCTGTAAATAACAACAAATAAACAACAACAAACACATTACATTATTTATCAATATTATATGACACAAGTCATTGCCTATAGCTTTAGAACCCTGCACACTGCAACAAGTTCTAAAACAATTCAACTATAAAGGAATATTGTTCGTTTTATTTCATTTAAGCTGCGCTGGTAAAGCCAAGGAGCTGTAAATAACAACAAATAAACAACAACAAACACATTACGTTATTTATTAATATTATAGGACACAAGTCATTGCCTATAGCTTTAGAACCCTGCACACTGCAAGAAGTTCTAAAACAATACAACTATCAAAGAATATTGTTCGTTTTATTTCATTTAAGCTGCGCTGGTAAAGCCAAGGAGCTGTAAATAACAACAAATAAACAACAAGAAACACATCGCATTTCAATATCATGGGACACATATAACTGCCTATGGATTTTGAGCTCTGCACATTGTGCCAAGTTCTAAAACAATACAACTTTTACAATATTGTTCATTTTATTTATTTTGAGCTGAGTTGATAAAGCCTATGTGACTGCACTTACTTTGTGAGCGTGGTAGAGGCTGTGATGGCCCATCAGCAATACTACTATCTTCAGCATGTGAATAAGGTTTCTTAGATTTCCTGCTTGGATTAAGAGGATCCATGGCTTGTAAGATCTCAAGACTCTTCATCTCAGGAGTGAAGTGTGGATCATTCTGGCCCTGCGTTCAATCAAATACAGAGATACTTAAGATTTCGACTTTGCCGCTTTGCATGATGGAGATAGATTTTATTAAATTCTTTCTTTATTGCTTAATATTTAAAATAAATAATTGCATAACCCTTAAGGTAGATTCTGTGCTGCCACTTCCCAGGTTATATCCGTAGAGCTAGCTCTATGGTTGTATCGAATAATGGAGTGTGATTCCTGGTTACACAGTAGTAACCGGTTGAATGGCTTCTGACTGGCATCCCCCGAACAAAGATATTGACAAAATAGGGAGACCGCCAACATTAAGGCTTGATAGCTCAGTTGGTAGAGCGTCGATACATATAACCAGTGGTTGCAGGTTCAAATCCCGCTCCAGTCAATTTTTCTTTGTTCACCACCATGTATGAATCTTTTCTAGGAAGAAGTATTGGGTCTGAAAGGAGACAATTGGTTTGGTCTCAATATTCTGACTAGTGTGCTCTAGTCATCATGATGACAGTGAGCTCCTTAAGTTTACAGTCACTTCTCATCCTAAGACTTTTCTACAGTGACTTTAGGCTGAAATTCAAGTCTTAAGATCATGGAATTGTCTTGACACAGTTCTTACCTTCAGGTATTCCAGCACCATTTCCACTAGAGTCTCATACACCTCCCATTGTTCAAAGTTGTATGCCCATTTGACAAACTTGACGACAGCGCTGATTGGTACACCATCCTTAGACTGAGCAGCTTGATCCATCAGGCTCTTCTTATCAGGTGTTACCCCTCCTAGGCTGACATCAGTGGCTGAATGAGGGCCACGTGGGTTGTGCCCTCCCCCTCCTTGAAAAACCATTCAACAAAAGAAAGTTTATTATTTTTATTTTTGTTTCACCCTGCACCGATGTGTGATAAACACTGTCTACTCAGTATCCCCCCCCCCCAGTCCTGTGGACAAACAGGCTGTTGGGGTGGGATGTGAACCCACAATCCCCGCAATTCTAGAGCTGATGTCTTACCGCCAGATAAGAGGCCAGATCAAATAACAATATTACGCAGTTCTTATATAGCGTTTATCACTCCCGATGGACATCTCAAAGAGTATTTTTTCCTGCAAGAATCCTTAAAGAAGAAAGTTTGTTACTTGTGTTTTTTTTCTTCACTATGAATAACCAACAACAGTTTGTCAATCTTTAGGCATTTAGAGTTTCTACAATAATCAAACTTCTAAAGAAATTCTCTGTAGGTTTCAAGAAAGGTAAAAAGCTTTCTTTGAAGTCTTTTACTGTAAACTTCTTTGAAAGAAAAACAAATAATATTAATTGAGAATGAGATGCAGTGTGATCAGATTTCAATTTTTTTTTGACATTACCTGAAATAATCTCTAGACCTGCAAAGAACAGCTCTGAGTATGTGTCCAGAATGTGATCCTCAGTGTCTGGAGCTGCAGGACTGCTCAGTAATGTCCGACGGGTGCTGTCTGCTAAAGTCTCAATGATTGCCATGAATTGAGCAGCGTTGCCTTCAAACATGTCAGATAAGAGTTTCTCTACGGCAGTACGAGGCCACGGTAGCTGTAAGGTTGGTCAGAGAAAGGATTACGGTTGATGTGATGGGATAAAAAGGGATCAAAAAGAGTATCGCTGATGGCTTAACGAACATTTTAAAAACACTCAAATCTATTCACTAGCAATATTTAGGTATTATTCTTTAACCGCTCTCAATTAATTTTGCTTTTTCAAGAAGCTTTCTTTTTAGCTCCAACCCTGAATTGATTAAAACCATGAAGTTATACCCTTATTCATTAATTTTATTTTAAATTCATTAATCAAATACAATAGGAATCAAAAATTGTGTATACATGAAACAATCAAAATGAGATTTGAATTTATGAAGTGGAACTGTCAATAAAAACTTTTATCTACATGCACTGACTAACATTCCTTGGCATTTCATGCATTAAAAACACCTGTTTTATACTATATAATTAATTGATTGATCAGTGAATGATCATGTGATATCGGGTCATGAGGTCAATCAGTGAGGTCAGTCAGACGGCTGATGGAAAGGTAAAAATCGCCCATGCGTAAAAAGCCACTACTTTTGTCAGTTGTGTCTTAATCTGTGAATTAATTGCCTTTAATTGCCTGATGAAATTAGTCTGTTATTGTCCTTCAGTGAGTTTCTATGTAGCTCAAAAGTTAGAATTTGGGTTACTAAAGGGAAAAAGAAAATGTAAAAATTGTTTCCAATTTTTCAAAGCAAAATTGGCCATGGGCATGGATATTAAAGCCAAGGTTAATTTTAAATTTGGAAATATCTTTCAAAAAAGTAATTGCCTCATTGCTTTCAAAAAAAAATCCGCTGATCATCTAAAGTTGAGAAAAAATGGTTAACATTTAAAAACGTGAAAACTTTCCAAAATCCTGTAAGGGAAAAGGTCAAAGGGTAAAGGGTCATGATGGAGAGTTCATCAGAAGAGGAAGAGGAGGGTGGGGCTACTCACACTTCCTTGTTTTTTCACAAGATCATCAAGTCTCTGTTTGGAGCTTTTGTGCCAGATAAGACGGCCATCACTGGCTATAATGGTCACTGTGCGGCTTTCCGTCGGCTGAGTTTGCATGTATATGAGATTCATCCATTAGCTAACAAGGTGTGGGTTTTATCGTTTTAAAGTTGGCACACAGTGGTAAGGCCAGGCACAGCACAAAGATGCTTTGGGAGGGTGGTTGAGGGATTTTTCTTTAGTAGGTGTTAGAGTGTATGAAAGATGGAAGTGATCGGTGTTGACGACACGGTGCATGTGAATGGCGAGTGTAAAGTGATTTACAAAGTGGTTTTGATGAGCATTGGTTTTTGATGTGGTACTCTCTTATAAGTTATTTAGGGATAAAAATTAAAGACATGGTCTGAATATTAAGACATTGCAAATCTTGATGCTGAAGACACTTATGTGAGTGAAGTAAGTTAGTTTTATTGCACGACTATTTAAAACAAGTTTTCTTGTTAATGACAAACATAGACATGTACCTCAAGTGAACATAGAAATGTGTTTTAGTTTTAGTTATTCAAACAGTTTTTCAAGGCAGTATTCAAAAACTTGTTAAGGAAACTTTGAGACCCACAACTGTCAGTTACTTTAAACTCATGTTATTTTTCAATATTATTTTAGAGAGATATTTTAGACATACAATGTTGACATAGTTCCCTACTCGTTAACTTTTCTAATGAATGTTTGATGATGCAAATCCAATCCAGTCACATCAAATAAATACAGCATGACATTAACGGATGCTTATAAAATGAAGCAGAATAAGCCAACTGCTTATTGTTTAGCCTCTATCTACTGTACAAGTGATCATGTCTCACTGCATCAGAGAACAATTTCCCTTGTCTAGCATAGCAAAATGCTACACAAACCGTATCATTACCACTTAAAGAATCATCATTTGCTACTTCATCAATTAGTAGCATTCACTGTGCACAAAACGTGTTCAGTTCAAATATTGCAAAATTACTGGACGAAATCGTTCCTTGTATCCACATGAAGTCAAATGAAACCAACTGAATACTCCATCTGTCCAGTTGTAGTGCAGACAGGGATTATTCAGTTCAAGTTTTTTCACGTGTTCCTTAATTACGTTTTCACAGTCAAGACGAAGTTTGAGGTTGTTTTGACTTAGATGCTGAAGCAAACTGTTAGCTCTTTCACATTTCACTTAATCAGTTGATGCTGGATGTCAAGTATCCATGTCAATATTTTCTGAATCGGCAAACTGATGACATGTGTTTGGTATTTTTGTGTGAAATTCCAAGACCAGAACAATGGTTGCCTGGACGTTCAACTATGGAGCATGCACAGAGCACGCACTCGCTGTTGAACGCTTTATTTCACCCACACAAAGAGAACAGATGGTGCTAAACATTTTGCCGAATTTCTCTTATTATGCAGTAGTTATTGTGTAATCCCCCATTCCAGATCTTTGTCCTTCCAAGAGGAAGATTATGAAAAATCATTGTTTATTTGTGGCTTTTCAGCACAATGGAGGTAAGTCCAAGTGAACCAAATTTCCAGCCTTGGTTCTGGATTTAGGAACAATCCTCGGCCAGAGCTCATGGCCGAGGTTTTTCAATTCACAGTGTGTGAATTTGACATTTTCTCAATAGAGAAACCACAAATCCTGCTGCTTTAAAGAGAAGATTTGTTTGTCAAATCAAGGCTTCTTTGTGCCAGTGGTACTCTCAAAGAAAAATTATTCCAGTAATTCTGAAAAAATAATCCCGACTGGACGGGAACAAATTTAAGAGCCCCAGTGCAAACTGGTTAAATTTCAATTCAGGGACCTCAAATTCACTTTAATTCATTAAAGCTGTGATTGGCAACAATAACAAAAAGGCTGGTTATTTATGATGTTATCAAGCTTGATGTCACAGCAAACCTAATTTTTGCATAATGTATGTAATTGGTTACAGCAAATGTAGATCTACTATGAATACGCTGTGCCCCTCCCCATCAAACCCCCACTCAACCCCAATTCAAACCCCCATTTAGCCCACATTTAACCCCTGCCAACATTTGGTGCTCGATATGTGGCATGGTGAACCCCTTCTCCTCAGGAATTCTTCAGAGGATTCTTTTATTTTATTTTGTATTTATTTATTATTATTTTTTTTTTTACTTTTTTACTTTTTTTTTTTTTTTCTGTAGTAGACAGGAAGAGTGTGTTGGAGTATAGAAACATATTGGGAGGGGGAATCGCCCTCTGCCAGATATCGGGCATGATTTACCACACCCCCCCTCCCCCCCGCCCTTCCAAATTCCTATCCAACCCCCACCAAATCAAAAGTTGCTACAGTCAATCTGAAGAAAACTTCAAACTTCTGAAGAAAAGTCAAGTTTGGTAAATAAAGATCGTATTTAAACATAACAAAAACCTCTTCAAGTTATTAAACAAACCATCCCCACAAAGACAAGTACATACCAAATTATCTTGATTTCAAATTTTTGTAACTGTATTTGAGTTAATTATTAAAAAAGTAGATTTTGGTGGTACGGGATATAAGTGGGTGAGTAAAATGCAAATTAGTCTGGGTAGTGAATAAAACTACATGCTGTGCGTCAGACGTGTGTTGTACTTCAAGTTACATGGGCTCGTATCTTTTTATAAACACGGCACAGCAAACATAAAGTAAACATCAATGCATCAAAATATACAATCTCATATAAAACAATATGCAACATCAATCAAAATAGTTCTTATTAATCTGGCTTTAAGATTTGAATAATTAATTTCTCCTCTTGAATTTATTAAAATGGTGAACAACGAACAACAACTATTTAAAGTTTGGTGGCCCAATCTCTCATAGAAAAAATAGACGATTCCTCAAGTTGTAAAATAAAAAATGCGGTTTGGCCAATATCAATACTGAAATCAAGCATAAAATATGCATGAGAACTAATGGCAGGCACAACCCAACTCTTAAAATTGTTCGCAGATTTTGTGCCTCTATTCATTGGTTAGCAGATACTACTCTGTGTTAATCAACTAGATCATACAAGTTATATGCAATTCTGCTTAGGAATCTAGCATGTATAAACCACGCTAAGTAAATTATGCAAGCTGTTTCTAATGAGATAGCTCTGTGCGTAAATATAGCAGGCCTTTTGTTGGAATATGAGAGGATACCATCATCTTTTAGCTGAATATTGAATAAATTTGCATTACATGTTTATTTACTAAACATTTAGTAATTTAAACTTTTTGTTAGTCAGCTTGCAAAACTTATAAAATGCAACTGTTCACGACCAGATGTGTTTTGATTTTTAGATTTCTCAAAGGGAAAGCGTCTTCACATGGTCACACAAAAGGCCTTCTTGTATTTAGTTCGGACTCACCGACTGGGCATCCTTTAAGTTGCTTCTTGTTTTAGGACGGAGTAAACCTTTGGGTTTTTTCCTTGTGTCGAACACAGCACGTTTGTACACCATTATGCCCAACTGAAGAGAAAACAAATTAGCTCACTCATTCAAAAACTTTCCATTTTATGAGGTAGAATCTGTTACTTGTGTTTCAAGTTTATATTACAGTCAAGGAGATCAGTCAAATAAGTTGGAGACAAAACTCTTGGATGTTATGAACTAATCTTTTGGTCTTGTTCAGGGAACTATGGCCCTTTTCAAAACAACAGCTCCGGCTTTGGCTCTGGCTTGAGCTCAGTCAGAAATTTTACTCAGCTGTGAGTTTCAAAACGGCCTGAAGCACTTGTATCAAAGCCTTCCAATGTGGCAACTCCCATCTTAACCACTAGGGGGCGCTATAGCTTATTATCATAAAGTTTGAAAGATCACTTTGAACTAGCTGATAGGCAATAAAGTTCAATTCAGATAAATGCCTGCTCAGTAGCCACCTTCAACTCAACACTTTTAAAAGGTCACAGCAGGTCAATACCCTCATGATGACCAACAGAGGGAGTATAGGGCTCTGTTTATGTAAAAGCTGGAATCCATGGCAAGAACATTAAGCGCCATTGTACATACCTTAACAGCAACCTGTCTAAAGATGATCTCTATCTCAACACTAGGTGGCGCCGAGCTGATCTTCTCTAGTTGACTTAACTCATTGACTTTAGCCAAGGCACGCCGAGCAAAGCTCTACAAAATAAAACATTAATAAGTGTCACAAGCTATCGATACAAACAGATCAAGCTGTTTATGATCAAAGGTAAATGCTGGGACAAAGTGAAGCCCGGTCATGCTCCACGAAGCGAATTTGACGTCACTCTCCTACATTTGCAGCGATTTTCGCAAAACATTCAAAACATTTAAACTTGAGCAAATTGTCTGTTGCGAATTTGTGACGTCAAATTCGCTTTGCCTTTGCATTCGCGCAAAGTATGAACCGGGTTTCAGTTTATAGAAGTAACTTTACTAAATTTAAAAAAAGTGGTGCACATGTACTTGATTCAGAGACTTTCAAAAATTTGTTTACTTTCAATTGATTTTATAAAACTTCTATCTTTAAAAAGTGAAAGTTTGATTGACATATTTAAGATAAAAAGTCAATTTGGATTGTTACCTCAGCTTGCTGGGAAGCCTTGCAGTCGTAGTAACAGTGGCACACCGCAGTGTAGAGAGTAGCTCTCCATGAGAGGTAACGAACAGACAATAACGGCACAGAATTCTCCATACACATACAAGCCCATAAAAGGAACTCCAGAACCTTGGTTCAGAGAAAAATAATCACAAACAGCAAACATTTGAAATCTTTATCAACTAATCTGGGACTTCCAGTTCATTATAATTGGAAATTCAACAAGTCAGAACATTTCATTAGACTCAACATGTTATTTCTCTAACACATTTAACTTCACATAATCCAGCAGTATGTATTTTTATTGGTCTTATATATAAAATGTGTTGTTTCACAGCTGTTTACATTCATAAATTGAAAACAATATCTAATTATCAGGTTTGGGAATCTGTAGAAAAGCTGAAAAAAAGATACTGACAGGAATGTTTTATATCAGGGAAATCAGGCTGGTCTAGTGGTTTCTTTCCCTCCCTTTCACCTATCTTGACTCCGGTTCGAATCCCAACTCAGACTGGAGAGCCTAGCACATGGATTGGGTCTTCAGTCCCTACCAAACTGCATCCTGGGTTTTCCCCATTTGGGTTTTCCTCCCACATCTAAAACTGAACAATTCTTCTCATTTCCTATTCATCCTGCTATTGGCGCTCGTTGTGCTGTTGGAAGTGGAATACATTTTTTTCAAGTACAATTTTTCTTTCTGTTCATCAATACCACTGCAGTTTTACCTTCGCAGAATGACCAAGAGTCATCAGATGTCTTGATACACTGTAAATGTGAATGGTTCCTAGAATGAAACCAAAAAAACCAAGAAATCAACATCATCAAGCTTTAAAAACACTGGTGAACACTTTCTGAAGAAATACACCTAAGCAGTGTTTCCCTTGGCTCTTGAAATGAGCATAGTCAAAATTCAAATTGATGCTTGACCAAATTTACCCAGCCTGCACAATGAAAACCATGCAGTGTTCACACAAATGCAATTCCATCTCGAATGCAAACTGTGAGTTATTGATACATAGAAGTCAAGGAAAAAGCTCATAAATGACACACAATTTGCATTTTTTGAGGTGGTGGTATTGGCAGAAAATGAGCAACCAGAAAAATAATTTATAAAATTCTAAAATTATTACCTCTCAGAATTGTTCATTAATTGTAACTTCAACAACTATTTTCTGTGTAGCGTTTGGAATCCTTCACCTTTTTATGAATTGTCTACTTTTATTACATACCATTACTTTTATTACATACCATTATACACCAGCCAGCACAATGGTTCCCTTGGCAACACAACCTGTGTAATAAGTCTAAGGAAGGCTAAAATCTTGAGACACATTTTCACCGACTGTGTATTCTGCAGTTTAGGATCTGTCAATAACACCAGCTGGTAGTTGCAGATGCTTTTACCATACAGCGCCCGGAACTGAAAAACAGCGCGAACAAATCATATTAAATTTATTTAAATGCAAAGCATCTAGAGAGAATGGGTGGTGGGGGCTAGGGTCTCTTCTTTAGGATAAAACCTTTGGACTCTGACAATTGCTTTAAATCATTTCAGAAATACCATTCAACAGGAACGAAATATGGCTAACAAGGTACATGTCAATTCTTTTCAATTGTTTGGCTGTACACAAAACTTTCAAACTTATAATATTATCAATATCATTTTTAATTATGATACTTTTTATATACTTTAGAACTTCAAATGGTTACTTGCTGACAACTCTTCGTGACCAAAATCTGCTCAGCATTGAAATGAGTTCAACTTTAACATGTAAAACTTAAGTTAAGATACAGAATGTTAAAATACTTACAGTTAGACTAGCATTGTCCGTCTCCAGACCATCTGCGAAGAATATTTCTTTCACCATGTTGATGTCAACGATATCCTCAATATGCTGATCACCAAACTGATCTAAGTAACGTCCGTAGCACTGCCACACTGCCAAGTTATATTCCTTGAAGATAACACATTTAAAAATAATCTACATACAAAAAAAGTCACAGACAATGCTGGCCTTGTCCCTACAGTAACTCTGACCTGACATTCAAACTTCATGTCTAGTGACAGAAGTATCGTTGAAGTTAGTTTCCGGAGCATTTTTCAAAATAAACACTTGCATTTTACTTCTCTGAGAAAATAAATTTGATGTCAACATCAAGCAAAGTGAAACAAGACCTCAGTCAATTGTCAAATGAAATGAACGATGTGACAATACTCTACCTTGATAGTGACAAGGAAGTCTCCCATCTCAATAACTTTCTGCTGGTAGTAGGTCGTTGGAAGACGTGCTTCATAGGAATTCCACAGACTGAACAAAGTGTCCGACCTTCATTGAATTTTGAAAGAAATTGTAATAAATGAAAGTAATGTCATTTTGACATAAAGACTACATCTACAAAGATCACACAATAACACTTCCCAAGAGACTTTAAAGGAGCATTGCAGCCTTGGGCAATTTTTTTTGCAGTAAAATTTATTGACTGCAGCATAAATAGAGAGTTCGTCCAAAAGTAGAATATAACCATCCATGACAATAACCCGGTTCGGTTGGTTTCGTTGTTGTTAAAAAATAAAGAAGGCTTTTATTTTTGATTTATCTGCTTCAAAAGTTTGAAACTGGTAACCCACCTGATCATTTAGCTAGTTGTTTTTCCACCCATTTCAAAAATCTTATTACAGGACCAAATTAAACTCTAGCCTAATTTATTTGCAATTGTCCATGAATAAATAACACAAGTGGACATATATATTAACAAACATTTGATCTAAGTTATTAATATTGATAGAAATTGCATTTCAAAATTCATATTATGATAATCCGGGTAACAGACCGTGGCTCAGTAACTGTATCCGTGGGGGCTTTAGTGAGTCAACAGCCCATCATGTTGGTTCACAGCTGTTATTCGCAGCTAGATTTTGCTAGTTGAAGTCACTATTTTTGACGACTGCAACGACTCGACAAGCGTATACATTAACCTTTGATCTGTTTTGTTTTATTCAACAATTTCTCGTTAATTACAGGGAATCTGCCTTACATTTCTTTATGAAAAGGTTCTCAAAAGTATACTGATAATTTTTAAGTAATAAATAAGGTCATTTTCAGAAATATGAGGTCGCAGTTTTCCAAAAAGTGGGAAGCCAATAGACTTTATGCATCCGCCGCCATCTTTGAGGTCAAATGCAGCATCAAATGTGCGTTGTAGCTTTTTTGACCTCAGCCTGTTCCTGTACTAGGCCGCCTAGGTCCTAAATGCTCATTCATATGATATAGTGACGTCATACGCATATAAGGTCTATTCAAAAGGCCTGAAGTTTTGGCACTAGCACTAATCAGAGTCTTTTTTAAAGACTTAATGAGGGCTATTTTATTACCACTGAATACCAATTACCACAGGTCATTTTGGTTGCGGTTGGTAAGCATTTGGTAAGTCGTTTGTAAAAGCTTCATTTGAATTAATGAAAATCATTAAGTTCATTGCCTTTCTTATCTAATTCTAATCTAAGCATTAGTTTCTCTTTTTTTTAGTTTTTGTAATTTATTTAAAGTTTTAAAGTCCCATTTAAAGCATTTGTAAACAAGGGGAATGTTATACTGATATAATCCTGGTACAACTTAGTCACTTTTCATATACTCCTGGAACAATTTTTTATGCAATAACAACAGCCTTTTGAAAGAAAATATTCCTGCAGGAATTTCAAACAAAACAATAACAAAACAAACAACTGTCCGGATTTTGGGCAAATAAGACTTACCCACGGGAAAACGGTTCATCATCTTTTTTCTTGTAACTTGCCGAAGCTTTCTTTCTCATGAACTGCAAGAATAGCTTGTATTCTTCCTGAAATGCATTGATTACGGGATTTTTATCCCCGCTGTAAAAAGTGGAAGACGGTTGATTTACGGACAGAGCAGCTTTATGCTGCAGTATGACCGCCATCTTGGAAACACTCAACTTACACAGTTGCTAAGGTCGCTTCATTATTTTTAAAGGGGGGACACTTTTATTTATTTTAAAGAGGGGATACATTGGTCCCTTCAACCCAAAATATAAAATAAACTGGCTAGGTTTTATCTTGAAATATATAAACAACTATATAAAAAAAGACCACTAAGATGTTATTGTTAGTACTTGGGGCAGTTATAAATATTTCTACGTAAAGGTTGTTTTGTTATTAAGCGGTGTGTAAAATGATTGCAGACACTTTAATTCAATGAATCAGTCCACCAATCAAAAAGTTTAGTTTCTACTTCTGTGTCTTTCGCACCCCTCTGCACCCATTGCACCAAAGCCATTGATACAACTAAGTTTTAATCAATCTAATAATAAAATACATTCTGAAAATGAGAAGTCAGTTTTAGGGTGAGTTGGAAAGCATTCTGTACAGAGACCTTCTTATTTATATAAATATTTTTATAGAACTTATAAACAAAAGTTTCAGCCTTTAGTTATAGACCCTAAGAAAAACCCTCCATCATTACTTAGTGACTTAAAAAAGTTGTTATCTTTATAATTTTGATAATTTAGGCCAGTGTCCTAATGAGAGATTTTTCATTGGGGGGGGGGGGGGGGGGGGCGGGGTTTACAGGCGGGGGAGAACAGACAAAATAAAACATTTTCTTTCTTTAAGTAAGGGGGGTGGGGCGTGACACTAGACCATTCGCAAGAAGTGCATATTATACCAATATAAGCCCATATATACCAATATACTGTTAATTATATTAGTTTATGTACTTTTTTGGTGGGAGTTAGGGATTTGGGGGGGGGGAGGTCCCGTCTGGTTAAGAAACTGCTCTGCTCTGGGCTAGCTGCTTTATAAACAATTAGCCCTTCAATCCCATGAAATATTCTCATTACATTCACGCATGCGTGCCGACACGATTGGTGGGCAAACGCCATAGAGTTGTGTACTAGGCAGACGCGCAAACGCGTGTGCATCACGCAACCATCAGCCCCATACAAAAAGGCACGATATTCCCTCATTTTGCCCACCAGAGTAGTGTTAGTGCGTAATTTACATATTTCATGGGAAGGGTCTATTAAATGCATGTATTGAAACGACAAAATAAACACTGCATACACTTCATGTGCCATTTTTTAGATCATTTAATATTTGCAACTTGCAAAAGCACACACACTGAATAAAAATGATCTGATGAAAATCATTTACACTTATTTAACTGAAAGTACATTGTAATTGGAATGCTGTCAAAAATTGTATCAAATAAAATCTAGGAAATATAAAATACCAAGCCAAATATACAGCCAAATTACTTTTCCACCACAATTGCTTTTTTTAACTGTACAAAGCAAAGTAATATAAATTTTCAAGAAAACGTTTTTAACAGGTATTAACAAGAGTTCAGTTTTGTTGGGGGCTGGGATATTAAAGATGATCAGGAATATGCATCAAGACTTTTTAAACAAATTTCAGAAAAACAACTGGAGGAGACGTAACTATAATAAAATGTTACCCCATCTAACAATTTCTGTCAAATACAAATGTTTTCAATGCAACACTTTTATGAACAATTGTACCTCTTCTTCACGACCTTATTGGCTTATAATAGTTATGATAAAACACAAGTGTCACAAAGGCAAAGTAGGGTATCAAAAGGAAAAACCTACCTTCGAGAACAGAAGGCTGATTTTACATTCTAGGAAACTGTGTTTTTTAACTGGCATCCATTCCATAAAAAAATACATATTAAACTAATTATTGAATTCTATTTACACACTTAAAAAATACTAGTTCGTACCAAAATACTTTTTGAATTTCAAAAACATGATCAGTAAAAATAATCTTGTCATGTTTATTATTTTCTTAAAATCAAATCCATTTATTTTTCAGCCTCAATATATTTGGCAGATGCTATGCATATTTTCTTAAGATATGGAGGGAATATGCAATAATTTACCAGAAAATACTCTATTTTCAGGTGAATCACAGCAGAGGGAGCAAAATATTTCAGTTTCACTTTATGTTAGCTAACTTCAGTTGCTTTTAGAAGTTTCATCGTAATGTTTAAACAAAAGGGATCCTGCATTACCAGAGGTACTTGACACAACTTAAAATGGTGTTGATTCACATAAGGGTCTTTCTTTATAAACTCAAGCAAACGTATGTTGTCTGAGAAAAACTGTAGAAGTCAGAAGAGTCTTTCCCTGGTGCACAACAATGCAAGTTAAAGCATGCCGCCAATATTGGTCAAAGACCAGTGTAGACCGATCCATTAAGCCCCACTACCATATGTGTTGACTTATCACAGCCTTGGGTACGCCACCGAAAGTCCGACAAAAGTCCGACACGATAAAATCCTATTGGAAAATGTAAAAATGCGTGCGTGTACTTACAGCGTGCGCGTTCATGTCATGCAGTGTGGCATTGAAAAGACGCACATTATGTTTTGGGGGCGGGGCTTTGGTCTAAGACCAATATCCCCGCTTAACGTGACCCAACGTACATAAAATAACATCTGTGAAAGTTTAAGGTCAATCGGTCTTCAGAGTCCTGATAAAAAAAGTGAAAAACTCCATCACTGTTTTCCAACATCAGGTTTCAGACTAGCCAGACAAAAACTAATTATTTATTTCATTTCTGAAAAAAACCATGGGGCCTACATCAAATCATGCTAAAATACTTCAAGGGAAGTTTTCCACCATGAACATCTTTATACCATGTAAGTTGCCTGTGTAAATCTGTAGACATGTATATTTCCAATCTTACCAATGTTGTGCGCATCCTGCAATGGAAACAATTATATACTTCTAATAAAAGCTATTTACCAGATGGGCTGAATGTAAATCTACATCTCAATAGCAAACAAAGATGGTTTTTCATCTCTAAATTAAGCTCAGAGTGTTGTCTGCTGAAGATCACAATTTAATTGTTCCTTCTGATGGTTGAGAGTCAATTTAATTCTGCAACCAATGCCTTGTCACATTGAGAAAGATTCCAGTCTGACTTTTCAAAATCCTCTCATTCAGCCATGGGAACATCTGCAGCTGTCTGTGGACTGGAATAACTTGTGTCCATACCTGACATCTGACCATTATGGGTTTGACCTATTGGTCTGGTGTCAATACTCATGTCCATTCTGGATTGTTCTGGCATAGGCTGGCTATGGGTACTCCATGCGGTGGTAGGACAAACAGTACCCTTACCTGTCGTCTGTGGAGGTGTGGGTTGCTGGATCTGCTCTGTTGAACTTGTCTCAGCTCCTCTGACCTCAGGGAAAGTCCCTGTAACAGTTTTAGGTCGTGGAGGTTGGGAATCTTGTGGTACATGCCACCTCATACAATCTGCCACACTCGATCGGAATAGTGGAGCTGACCCAGTTCTAGCTCTTCTAAGTGAAGTTAATGGCCCATGCTGTTTAGGTCTGTTATAGATTGACTCTATCTTAGGATTGATGTAAGTGTGAGTTTTCTGGAAAGGGACTGGATCTTCCTCCACTTTGCCTGTGTTCATATTCGTGTGTACAGTTGGATTTGGCTGCATATGGCGATGAGAAATCTGGTAGGATGTCACTGGTTTGTCTTGAATCATGTCAGCTGGATCTCCGTATGGCGTCGCCAGAAACGCAGGTGCTGATGCAGAGAGATGCTTTTGGGGTTTGTTGACAGTTGGAACTAGGACTTGAGGAACTCTGCTCTTGTCTGAGCTTCTGTATGTTTCTCTGTATACTGACACAACTGGGCCAGCTTCTTTTATTTCTCGTTTATGAGGAACCCATGAAATGAAGTCTGGAGTAAACTTGCCAGTTCTCTGATGTTGAACCTTTTTCTTGCCAAGACCCTATGGGGTAAAGAAAATAACAAAAAAATTATTTGAAACTAATTTATATCCTTTATCTTAACAAATTGAGATTCCCTCTACTAAAGAAAACAAAACCTTATCAGTTTTATTTACCCACTTTTCAAAATTTTCATTGAATAAATTTTCACTGACATCGTCATTAAGCACTTTAAGAATTAAATGATTTTAATAAAAACTGCTCCTGTGCAGGAAACTCATGTGACATCAACTGAAAGGTTTACCTCCACAAATAAACAATGTTTTTTGAACTTACATCTTGGAAGGAGGTTACAGTGTTCAGGAATGAAAACCGGTTGTCATGGTGAGAAAAGTGGTGTAAAGTTGGACGTGCCTGCGGAAAGAAAAAAAAAACCATTGCGGTCAAATGTCTGAAACTAATGTATTATTAAACTATACTTGTATTACATAACTACAAAAAAAAGAATCATTTTCTTCTGTTCTATCTATACAATAAGTAAACAAAAGTGTGTTTTTCTTGCCAACACAATCCTAACATTTATGTACTTGAGGTTTAGCATCCATGGTAATCAATACAATCAATAGAATAGCGTTGTACTTTGTTACCTAAGCGTGACTAAAATGCATTCATCCATTGACCCAGCGCACACTGTTGGAGTTGTACTAATATTTACTTTGCGTGTATTGTAGAAGGATAGGGTTTCGGGTCAAATTGTACAAAGTCTGCACTGTAATCTTGTGAACCTTAGTGCATTGCTTCGTTTAAATAAATACATTGCTTAGATGTCACGACATCCTGATTGTAGGAAACGTTTATAAAAATGAACAAAAGTTGCCAAGTAATAAATAATTCAACATTGTTTACGGTAAATTTGATTTGTACTGAATTGTATTAAACTTTTATTATCTTCTTATTAACTGAATTAAGAGTGAATTCTTGAGAAACTTAATTCTGAATCTGTCATTAGATTTTCCAGTGAAGGGATTGTAGTCAAGTCAGTATTTTTAATTGTGTGTCCCTGACGACTACAAGCTCCTCTCAAAGCTAAGTCTTTTCCTCAATAGAAGATCAATAGTGTAAATCAATAAAGTTCTTTTACAGCATTTACTCGTTTTACATGTAACAAGTCAGAAAATAATACATTTATTGGAAAAACCAAATCTTGAAACTGTAACTTCAGTCTTTAATGGACAGAATTTGGGTTAATGTAAAGTGTTCTTATTTCGTTGAATAGATATTCTTTCAAATCCTTACCGTTAGTTTCCTGGTGAATTTTTCTGGAGGGGAGGGTTTTGCTTGCTGTCGATATTCGTTCACAAAATCATTCCTGGATTTACTCCGGAAATGACCATAATATCCTGAAGGGAACTGGAAAAAATAAAACACGAATTGACACGAATTGGTTGACTTTCATTACTTTCCGGTCAAAACCCCCACATTTTTGTCTTAAAATGTTTGTTAGTTCCTAAAAAAATAAAAACTTTTGCTGTAGTGAAATATATATTTACATGTTTTTTAAATACAAAGTTGTTGATTTAGCTGATAATTATGTAATTAAAGTTTTGTTTTTGAAATGTTTTGCTCACCAAGAAGTATGTTTTGTCAGTGATATTCATATTTGACACGAAAACAATTAAAATAAATAGCAATTTTTTCTTTAAATAAACAAATAACATGATCTTTTTAATTAAAGATGAATTCATGCTCATAAAGAATTTTATTTTGGTCATGGATCGCAATGGTCAATATTAGTATTACTTAACAAACTTCAGCCAATTTTATTTGACCTCATGTTTTGAGAGTAATCGCACATAAAATTGGGACCGCATAAAATTTAATGCAGCATACTGCATAGTCACACTTGCCGTATGGTCACACAATGTATAAACTTCACTTACCCAGCTCCCTTGTGTGATGTGGGTCGTCTTCGACATCCTTATGGCGATGTTTAACGCCAAAAATATATTAAATATTGTGGAAGTTACAACTTTATTTCACCAACATGTCTTCAGTAAACAGTACAGCATATGGAAGTCATTAGTTTAAGAAAGTTTATGGCACAAGTTTGTATTATTTGACATCGAAATTGTTACTGCCGCTGTATCAAAGGTCGTTTCCAGGGCCTGCCACTGTTGTTTGCGGAAGTAAACTCGCCGTCGCCAGTGTACTTATGAATATTTAACAGTGACGGCGTAAGCACCAATCAGATAGCATTATAGAACAGTAGGCGGGACGTAGCGTATTGTCCCGCTCATGCGCATTTGGCATATAAAGTTTGGGGATTTAAATCCAAGATGGCGGGTGCGCAAAAGGGAACATTTTTTCGTAAGTGAAATAAGATGCTTGAAGTGAATCTGACAAATGAAGTGTTTTTCCGGGAAAAGTTAATCGCATTCAACGATTATCTTTCATTTTTATTGAAAAATAAAATGTTGAAAAGTTTGTTGCATGGAAATATTGAATTGAAGTTGTCGTCTGCTACTGCGCTAGCGCGTATTATCTGATATATTCAATATTGCGCTGCTGCACACACTGGCACTGGCAGTGACACTAGACTGATACTGATGGACTGTATAACGAAGCAAAATGCAGTGATACGGCAGGTCTGAAACTTGTTCGGTGATTTTTTGTTGACGCCTCGTTTACCTATTTGCTGCCATGTTTGTTTTCTCATTACCAATCAATAACCATGATAACTAACTGCCTTAAATTTTTCTTTTATTGGATCGGAATGTTGACGACTTAATACAAAAATTATGTAGGCCCCATCTTTACTGATTCTAGACCTATTTCATTTATATAAAAAAATCAAGTTTGCCCTGTCTTTTTTTTTGCAGAATTATAAAATCTCCAACCAAAGTAGTTGACATCAAAGTTCAAAATGTTTAATAATCAACTCAGTGCCAAGGAGCTCTACAGCACCAACCCATCGTGAGTAATTTATTTGAAAACATTATTTTTTTTAAATTAAGTGAATATCTTAAGACTTACCTTGCCGTTCTTTCCTGTGATAATAATATTAATAATACTATTTTAAGTGAACGATATGATTAGCGTCGAATAAAGCTTTAAGCTTTCACTGTTCTTGGTTTTGATTAAAGTTTGATTATTTTGTCTAACTACTTTCTAGTTTATTTTTTGTTTAATTTATTATTATATTTTTTATATTTCTAATTTATAGTTTATGCTTTGGTGATGCTGTAAGCTCAGGGCTCGATTTCACAAAGAGCTAAGATTAATCTTAAGTGCAAATTAACCTTAAGTGTTAAGCAAAGTGTGATGTCACAATACAAATCCTTATTGTAATAATGACAACTCATCTTAAGATGAATCTTAGTGCTTCGTGAAATCGAGCCCTGATCTTACTGTTATTCAGAGCTTTTGTTATTTCATATTTCCTTTTGATTTGTTTTACAGTTTTGTATAGCGTATATATATATTTTGTT
Organism: Marthasterias glacialis; assembly: GCA_911728455.2. Classification (NCBI taxonomy): domain Eukaryota; kingdom Metazoa; phylum Echinodermata; class Asteroidea; order Forcipulatida; family Asteriidae; genus Marthasterias; species Marthasterias glacialis. Next base: position 940,595 of record OU452221.1, on the reverse strand, counting down.
TTTGTTTATATTTTGTTCTAAAGTCAATTTCTGCAGCGTTCTGGGTTCAGAAGTGACCAGGAGGACTCCGCCTTTAATTCCAGTCAGACTTTGAGTCAAAGTAACTCCCAGATGATGAATTCACAGATGGATAACTCACAATCCAGTTCATTTGATATGTTCTCACAAATGATGATGTCACAGGGCGTATCTCAGCAGACAGAGGTATTGTCAGGCAACTGTTTACCTAGACATTAGATAAATATTCTTTTTCCACTTAACGACCTTGCTGTCAGCAGATTTCAACAGAAACCCTTCCCATGAAGAGGAAAACATGTCACATTAAAGTTAAAGTATAAAACATTGATCGAGGCCGTAATTATAATTTCAAACATTCATTTCCATCTTGTTCTCTTTAAATAACAATCAGAGCAATTATTTTTATCCATTATAGATACATTTTATCTTGGATACCTTTTCGAAAAAGAGAATTAAAGCTGGACTCTTTCAATTTGAAACTTGCAGATGGAAATGGATAACCAAGTCATAAGTATACAACTTTATTGTAAAAAATGACATGAATCAAAAGTTTCCCATTGCAAAAAAATAACTAAATTAAATCCAATATATATTTTTTTTCAACAGAGTGCAAACAACCCACAAAGATTCTACTTAAAGTATATGTCCAAGGCGCCACTCTTCAACAAAGAGTCTGACAAAAATCTGCAACCAAGAAAAAAAAGTTTCCAGGAGCGATTAGAAAATAACAAACAGAAAGCAAAGGAAAGAGATGACAGGTACTAAGTTGAACAACTGAATTTGCATTTATCTGTTCTTCTATCTGCTTATGCTGGAGAGATAAAATGTCATGTCATCTGACTTTTGGTTGCTAGTCATCTGTTATTTTCAAAGTTTCATATTTCTTCATTTCAAGAAAGATTTCACATCAGTCTTGTTGTTTCCTGTTCTACAAACAAGTTTTCGTTTCGAACTGAAAGGTTTTATCAAGTCATGTTTTTTGTTTTCTGGTATTTTCCTCTATTCCAATGAATTTATTGGAGGAATTGTCATGCCTTGCTGACCTTTTCAACTGTCGCATTAAAGGCAAGAATAACATTGTAAGACTTGAATGACTTTAAGAATCAATATTGTGTCTTTCCTCGCGCTGTCACACTTTCTTCTTCCCTTTCATCCAGGGACCTGATAAACACCTTTGTCACGCTTGTCAAAGAATGTAGTGAAGAGGTCAGATCTGCTGCTACGGACATCAGAAAGAATGTCGATAAAAATATCTCTGATACAGCCAGTCAATTTGGCACTCTTATTCAGAAAAGTAGGTCGAGTATTTTTAACAGTATAAAATATCACCTGTGATTCTGGTTGATTAGATGTGATTATTGTCTGGTACGATATATGCACAAAACCAATCTATGTCAGGCATTGCATACAAGATTATTTATAGCAATGTTGTGCGAGTACATTATTAACACTTCTTGCAATACAATCCACCCTAGTTTTGGGGGCGTCTTTTAACACAAAGTTGAATTATAATTATATAGAAAGTTGTTTCTCTTTTTTTCGCTCTACTTGTTAGAACCTTGTACTTGAATACTAACAATATTATTATCAAAACATCAAACTAAAGCATGTAGTGATATTTTAGGGTTTTGGGATTTAAATGTAGATCAGATCCTGACGCTTCACCTTGCAGTCAACGAGGGCAGTTGTCTCCATGGCCCAGGTCATTGCCTGGATGCCCTTGACATAATCCAGTAAAAATGTACATTTCCCTCACAGTGGTGCCATTTAAGTAGAACTTAAATTGTTGACGTTTTTCTTTGTTGATGTTTTTTTTTGTTAGTAAATGATGATCTAAGAAGTTACCATGTGAAACTATTGGGTGCAATGAAGGTCAGAGAGGACCAGCAGGCTACCCTTACAGACATGCTTCAAAACATTGCTACTGTAAGACACTATCAAACTAACATCGTCCTTTCATTTTTTCTACATAACTTTGAGGGTCAGATTTACGATAACAAATGTGATATTGAGATGTTTGCTGATAGAATTTGCCAGATGGCATTTTTGAGACATTACGGAAATCAATTGTGTACAGGGGCTATCAAGAAAGCACAAGTATAAAAATGTATATCCTAATTTCTGTCAGCTATAAAACATGTTTATTTGGAGGTTCATTTCATTATTTACTATTATTGATAACAAAACTCAAAGTTCTACAAACATTATGTTTTTCATAATAAGAGTGAACTTCATTTTTTCATTGGAGATATTGTTGTAATGTTATTTTATTGAATGACAATTTCGAGAGGATTATTTGCAACTTCTACAGAAAGATGCGAAGATTGAGGTTCTTGAGATGCAACTGGAAACTGCCAAGAAACAACGTGACGAGCGTGTTGTACAGTCTCTTATGGAGGTATACACAGAGCAACAAAAGATGAACAGAGAGCACATTGACAAGATGCAAGAGGAGCAACAGGCCTTCTGCAAGACCCAGATCCAACAGCTTCAACAGGATCAACAGAGAAGCATACTTGGGCCCCATAACGAAGTAATGTCATCAGAGGTCATTGACAGGAGGGTCAGAGGTCAGAGGTTAATAACACCGATGATAGACAGTGACAATCGACCACGTTCTTGGCAAGCCGTGGCTCAGTATGAGCAGAATGGATGTCAAATTCAGTCAGGAAGCAGACATCAAGAAAGTATGGGAAATCAGATCCATCCAAGCAACAACTACAACCATCATCTAAATGGTGGCGTTACTCACATGGTTGAACCAAATCTCAACCATGGTAACAATGTCAGGCTTCCACCATCATGGCCAGCACAGCCAAGTCTTCAACTCAGAGAGTCTTATCCACAGTGCAGTCTTCCTTGCACCTACAACCCACCAGCTGTGAATCAAGCAAGGCCATCAATCTCAAATCAACAAGTAGGCGGCAATCTTGGCCCAGATGGTCGACCATCCGGATTCCTATTTCAACAGCAAAATGAAGCTGGACCTCATTTGACGTCTCCAACAAGTTCAGCCAATGCATCTGGACGGTGGAATACAAACAAGTTCAGGCCATCACCAATTGCTGCTGTTGCACCCCAAGTGAAGCCTCAAGAAGCTGTACTCCCAACTCAAGAACAGCAAACCAATCAGGACAATGAGGAACCAATACATAAAGTCCCTCAAGCTCCTCCAAGAAGGAAGAGGGCTAGGAAGCAATACCAAGTTGCAGTAAAGTCCAGGAGGCACTCAGCAAGAGTCAAAGCTAAGAAAGCCAATCCATTATCTGATACAGCTAACCAGACAATGATCAATCCAGAAACTCGACCATGTAAAAAGACAAAAACCAGTCAAGAAGTCCGTAAAGTCAACACTACAAAGCCACTCCAGGCCTCACATGTCTGCAACTGGTTGAAAGAGGAAGATGTTTATGAATACAAAGAGCCTCCTCTAGAAACTCTTCCAGTGATCAGCAAGAGGAAAGCACCGAAAAAGAAAACACCGGAGAAGCAGAACAACAGGAGTCAGAAAAAAGCTTCTACGAATGTAACAAAGGTGTCACAGAATGATGACATCTTTTCTCAGAAGAGAGATTATACCAGTGCAAAGAGTCTGAGTGCCACTTCTATCAAAGCCCCTAAAGAAAAGTTAGAGAAAAGACGACAGAATCAGACAAAAGGATATAAGAAATCAAAGGAAATAGTACATGAAAGTTGCTCTGAAGATGAGGATGAGATTCCATGCACTGGGGTCCAAGACATGAGTCAGGGTTTGGTTTCTCAAGATGAATCTGAGATGGAAGAGATGACTATCCGTCAGCCATCTTCAAAACCATTAAGACGGCAGCAAGTTAAAAGAAAAAACAAGCAGCAAACATCCAAACAAACAATCAAAGGTTGGTGACATTGTATGCATAAATATCTCACATGCAAACTTTGGTTTTTCAAAATTGGAGTAGGTTCAATGTGAATTTGGTTCAGATTAAATAATTTGACATCAGATTAAACTTGTAGTCTCAAGACCAAGAGTAAATCTGTCATTCCTTGCTGTATCATCTTTGTAGTAACCTCAACAGGTCTAAAGCAAGCTAAGCCGCACCCAGTAGTGAGCCAACTAGACACTATCCCATCTTACTCCGATCCAGAAGACAGCTCTGAAGACATGATATTCTCATTGAAACTGCCTGATTCACCTTGTAAGTATCTTCAAGACTATTACCTTCTGTGTAATATCCACAGTTGAAGAATTTAAAACTGAATGAATAAAAAATTGCACAATTCAACTTAGAAATTGTACTCTCTACAAAGTACAAGAGAAAAGACTGGACAGCGAGGAAATGATCATATAGCCAAGTACATACCTCAGTTTAATTTTGGTATTTTACTGTATCGTGAAAGAGTAGCAAATATGAAAAAAAAAAAATTTTTATCTACCTTTTTTTAAGATCCTGCGGAAGGATCGTTGTTCAAATTATAATTGAGAAAATTTACCTAGGGCTCGTCAGAATGACTTGGAAGAAAGCTATCAAGAAGCAAGTATGTTTTAAGAAGTAATCCAAATGTTTAACACATTGAACAAATTCATTACCAGGGTTTCCAAAGTCCAGTTTGAAGCAATATTCCAAGAGGGATATCTTGAAGGAGCAAGTTGTACCTGTAAGAAGCTCGGATATCTGCAGTACTCCTTACATCCAGATACAAAATGATGAGAGGAGTGATGCTGAGACATTGGGTACCCACAAGCCAGTATGTGTAAGTTTGATATTACCATGGCACAGTTCCGTAAAGCCGTTAAGCATAGAAAAACTGCTCACAGAGAAGATCTTTGCTTAGCTTGAAGAGGTTACACATCAGCCAGGGATTCCTCCTGTATCATTTTCATCATCTTGTCTTTGCAGGTGCTTCAAGGCTTGAGGTTACTTGTAAGGAAACTTCATTTAAAACTTCAAATTGCAAACAAATTGGAACCCTAGGTGGCAGCAGACTTACCCAGTAAATTTCTATTATTTTTTTTACAAAGTTCAGGGCTTGCACACATTTCTGTGAAAAATGGACATACCTGGTAAGTCTGCTGCCACCTAGCACCCCCAAAAGTCTCCCACTGATGATATTGCCCATAACTGCAGTTAACTGAGTTCTTGCTACTTATTTTTGCAGGTGAGCTTTGGGAGTAAAGTGAGCAGACAGCGTGAGAAGAAGCGATGCCTGAGTAACTCTTCATCGGCCGCAATGGCTGAGATCACTAACTCACTCAGACTACAACAAAGCAAGATCAGAAAACTGATCTCTTATGAGTAAGTCATTTTCTAAGTGTTCTAATCTTATGAGTAAGATATCTCTCTACTTAACATAAACTGTTATTCTAATTTGGTCAAAACATTATTGAATGAATTGATGAATAATTATTGAAATTATAATTCATCTTGTTACGAGTCGTCATAAATGTTGCTCTGAAAGTTTTAAAAAGTTTTGACAGTTATAAGAAGGCTTTTGCCTAGTTTGAAAAAAAATCTCATTTTTTGCAAATTTTAATTTACAAATGTTGGAAGTCTCTTGAATTTCATTCTTTGGATTTTAAGTTTTAAATTTTGACAATACATTGTTAGCTATGTATTTGTTTTGAACAGTTATTGTGATTTGGAGTTCAAGGAGAACTGTAGTTGTTTCAAAGTTCTTATTTATGTTAACAAGTAATTGTTTGCTTTACAAATTTCAAAAAAATATTGTTGACATTTGTTGATTGAAATACCTTCCTCTTGAAAACATAAACTCATTTGAAACTGAAAGTATAATTTTTATCCACATAATTTATTATATTAAAATGTAGTATACGATAATAAAAACATATTTTGCAATAAATAGTTCATGTGAAAATTGCTGAAATTATATATTACTTGTCAATCTCCCAAAACAACCAGATTGATGACTTGCATCTTCTGCATTAATATAAAAAAAAATTGAACTAATACGATCAAGTGTTTCATGTTACTTTACGAGAAGGTTTTTAAATAGTTTGTTGTTTTCAACACATAGACTGCAATGATTGGAATTGAACCATAAGTAGGTGTCAAGATTGTTCCTTTTTGAAGTGAAATGAAAAACAAATATACTTTATATAGATTTACTGGCTAGTCTAATTAAACAACGTTATTTAAAGGGTGTGTACATGATTGTGTTACAATATTACTGAAAGTGCTAGGAATAAAAATAACTTAAAATATGACATTAGCATGTTTGTTTTGCAATTTCAAAAACAGAATAACTTAAAAAGGGCCATTAAACTCCACAAAGCCGTTAAGCACATAACATTTCTTAGCACAACAAAGTCTTGCTTAGCAGGAAAGGTTACCAGCCAAAATATGTATTATGTATACTGTTTGTGTCTGGTTCCCTGGTAACTTTCACTCAGCAGAAGAAAACACGCTAAGCTAAACAAATTTATGAAAATGTGTTGTTTGTAAGCTTAGATTTGAAGAAAGACGATATCTTTGTCGAAGTATCTCGATTTCTCAAAAAGTTCCTTGTAGACATGTCACCAAAAATGTACACACCCCTTTAACACACGAGCTGCTAATGACATGTATAGATATTAATATTTACATTAAGTATGAAACAAATGAGGCCTTGGGGTAGTCAGAAATTGTGTTGTCTTTTCACAGAATGAAGATAACAGAAAAATGAGATATAATCAGTAAAAATACTAACATTTTGTTTATTGTTGATTTATTATAATCAGACAGAATTGATTCAGTTAGGCCTTCCAGGTTTGGAGTTGTAAATCTTTGTTTCATTTGAAACTGAAGCGAGTTGAATAAAACAAAAAATTACTGAAACAAAGTACCATTTTAAAAATCGAAAGCCTTGTATAGACTCCTGGAATGCTAGATTGAAAATCACCAAAACAAGCACGTATTGAATATGCAAATAGTTAATTCGGTAACTAATTATTTTGACAACGACTTAATTTCCATGGAGAGTAATTTACTACAACAACTCTGATGGTGTTTTTTTTATTCCTAACAATTTACGACAGTGTATCAAATAGCTTTTCAGTAAAGAGGTTATTTGTTTCTATGATTAAAAGTCAGTACAAAGCTCTACATTATATTTTGACATCAACTTAAACGTTTGGAATTCCGAAGCACCTCATCGCATCGAGAAATCCGTTTGCACCTTGAAGTACAAGTTAAAAATTTCAACATAAATTTAAAAACAGACTATTTATCCTAAAGTGTTATACTTAACTCATCTGTGATTTATGTAAAACATACTTTTGCCCCTCTTCCTTGAACCAAACAGTTATCTCCGATTTATTTCCTGAAGTTTACATTATAAGTAGAATGTTAAGTAGAACGTTTTAGGTTTTGAATATTTGACTTGTATGATCCAAACTCCACGATGGTGGTCCGTGCTGAATGATCCTTCAGGGTAAACCATCAAGTGGAATTCCAGCACGCTTGCAGAGATGAAGACTGGTTTGGTTCTACCCCAACTAGTGCAAGATCACAAGTAGCAAGATAATTAAGTAGTTTGTGCTGTTCAGAGTTTACGAGTTTGCAAAGTAAATGCAAATGTTTCTTGAACTAGGAATAAAGGACAGAAAAACAAGATGGAGAAAATAAGTTGACCAAAAGTGTTGCTGTAGTGTGTAGTATGTCAAAACAAATGAGTGGAAAATGATTTTAAGACTTTGAGGTTTTTTTTCTTTCACTTTTGCCCGTCCATGGACGGCCTCTGCTCGTATCATTGTACTGTCCAAAGAATTTAAATAAATAACTAACTAACATTGTCTTAGTTTACAGAAAAGAGACCCAACCAGACCCCTTCACAAATATTATCTCATGTTACTTACCATATCAATAATGTGAGAAAGATTATTGTTTAAGACTTGACGATTTTCTTCACTCTTGTGATGAGCCTGTCGCTCCTTGTTCCTCTCATCTTAAACATCTCTGGATCTTCTGCCATTCTTCGGTACCTCTTTATGCGAGGAGAGCGGCGATGCGAATCAGATCGCCGGATCTTCAACATCCTCATATCGGCAGGATTGATAAGTCCCTGGTGGGGAATGGCCCGCCGAGTTCGCTCTTGAAGGGTCTTGTCTAAGGTTTGCTCCTAGTAAAATGAAGATGTGATCGTTGTTTTTTAAGATGATGAATTCATGAAAACAATACTAGCCTTTGACGCGTTGTTGCGTTTCTAAAAAACAACTGGTGTTGTAACCACGGAGGAGGGAATTTTCATGGTGCGTATTTTTGACGTTTCGTGCTCCGGACATCTAAGGTACGGTACCCTTATGATTTTTACAACTTCCTAATCAGGATGTAGGAGGCAGGATGTAAACGTAGAGCTTCTATCATCATCTCACGCTAGGCAGTGCACATCTCGATAATGTTGAAATTTTAAGACTTTTTATCTTTCAAATTATGAGTAAACTTTTTACGTTTGTTCGTTTCTCTCACACTATTGTAAGAAAGGGAACTAAGATTCATCTTAAGATGAGTTGTCAATACCACCATAGTGATCTGTATTGTTATATCACACTTCGCTAAGCAATTAGGATTAATATACATCCTAAGAACAATCCTAGCTCTTCGTGAAATCGAGCCCAACTGGTCTCTTTCTCCTATATGAATCCGGTGGCAATACTGCCCCCATTAAAAAAAAACATCAAATACTTTTTCTAGAAACAGAAACGGTAGAATAGTTCCTTGAGTTTTAGGAGCCAAATATTAATCACGATTACATTATCCTGCCTTAAAAAAGTGTTTAAGTAAGCGTGGAAACTCATTTTTAAAAAGTCGTAGAATTACAAAATGCCATTTGGAACCAAACAATTGTAATCAATTTGAATTCAAAATTATTTCGGCGATGAAGGATTGACGTAGTTCTCTGTCTGATTATGAAACATTCGTACGGAATATGTACAAAGAAATAGTTAACTAATCCGAGTTAAGTTCAAAACAAGTTTCTGTTATTCTAAATTAATTCACAAAAAGAATTCACAGAAAGTAAATAAACGCAATCTGAATAACATAATGAATAAATAATTAAATAGCTTAGGTGGATTAGTGTAAACTAGTAAGACTATAAAACAAATCCCAGTGGACACGACAAGCGATTGTCGGGGCATATATTTTACCCGCATTTTCTCAATAGAATGTTCAGAATTACCCACCGAAACCAACGGACATCTGGCCAATGCAAACACTATCAAATGAATAAACCAAATTAAGGATAACTAAAAACTGCGGCTTTAGAGCATCAATTAAATTACGAATAAAAATGATTTAACGAACTGTGTTTCATTTGCGAAATTTACACTTGTTTTTGTTTTTTGTTTTTTAATACAAATTTCTTCAAGTTTCTTTAATTCTCAGATGATCGGAATGCATGTACTTTTCTCCAAACAATGATGTACCACTCCTTATAATTTCAAATATTTGAATATTGCATTTGTAAGAACATTGGATTGGGTATCAACCTTGCAATGTTTGCCGATATCTAAACAGAACTTCCCCTAAAACCACTATAGGTGAATTAATTAAAGCATGTGTCATCAATTAATTATTCTACTTGAATGACTTATTTGATCATCGCTGACGTCCTTCAAATTCGATTCGAGCAGAAACACTAATTAGCACGTACACAAACTTACCTGCATGTATTTTTTTCTTGTTAACTTCTTTTTAAATATAATTATTTTTGTCTCGCTGAATTTTTAATTTTATTTTCCAGAAGAGATTAAGTTCAAAACTAACACAAATTAAATAATTAAATCGAGTATTTTAAACAATTGATGTTTGCAGAAAAACAGACAATAGTAGTCTTCAAAAACTTTGTCTCAATTTATTCGCAACAGATTGATAAATCCTCTGGTCGTTGTTTTAATAAATGGTATTATGATGTAGACATCTGTATTGTTTATAAGATATACATGGAAGCATTAATTACATAAATTATGTACAAGTATTAATTTATTTGTTTCATGCATGAATGCACATTTGATTCATGTCAAAAATCACTCAAGCATTTTCTTGTGGGAACCTATTAAATGTAAAACACGGAACTACTTTCTTAAAAAGGTTTTACAAATTATTATTTTCCTTTCAGTTGCTTTAAAAATCTTTTCATCAATTCTTCATTTAGGTATCTTTCAGGCTTCAAAACTGTAATTCTGTTTGCATTTTCAATTGATTTGTATTTGATTGAATATAAATACAGTAAATAGATAAATAAAGGTTCAACCGGAAGGGTAAAATGTAAAATCCACTCTCATCTTCGCACGCTTTGTATGTTTAAATGCTTTTTATTTCTGTCATCATGAACTACTTTTTCGAAGAATGAGCAAACCCAACAAAATAAGCACAACTCGTAATCAAAAAATAATCCCAAAACTTAATACAAACATTTCCTTTGAAAATGTAGCATGACTTCATAAGAAACTGATAACAGAAAATGCACGTTAGAAAACTCTTCACGTCAAGGTCACTTGAAGTGAGATAAATAATGTTATAAGATGCAACGAAAACATTCACATAAAGACAAAACGAGGTTTTTAGAATGTGATTCTACTCAACGGCAACAGAAATGAGTAGGATGAAATTTATACCACTGCACGAACCTTTTCTGCATCAGCGATGACCGTGTGAAATAGCAGTACACAGAGCAGCAGTGCTACGGTGATGTGCTTCATTTTTACCCCGTGTATTTTTACGTTCGTAAGGAAAAAACAAAAATGGCGTATGATCTCCTACGTGATGTTGCGTGCATATCTCAATGAGCAAAGGTAATGAGATGCACGGAGAAGCTGGTTGTGAGGATTGATCAGGACAGTGATTGGTCAGTACACATCACATTGAGTTGCATATTTATGAAGTAGTATGAATAATTAGTAATACAGAGTTCTATAGGACGATTGACTGAGTTAACGGTACTACAGGAGGCGGTTTTAGATGTCATAAGCATATTTCTCATTCAAAATAAAATACGACATGAATATGGAAGCAGACAGCATTGGTTCCCCTATGCCAGAGAGAATTTTTAGAAACTTTACGTCACCTCTTACAACTAGATGTTTACTTTTATACCATATTGGTACAATTAAATGTGCCTGGGAAACGCTTTGGGCTCAAGTACCTTGGGCTCAAGTACCTTGATCTCATGTAATGTGACATTTTTACAGTTGGGATTAATTTTGGTTGAACTTTAGGAGTGTACTCAATGGCTACTTCACTTCATTAAAGAAACAATTTAAACAATGTAGGCCTTGTATGGGAAAAAGTCTTGCAAAATTGCATGACTAATATTAAGTTTTGTTTTTAAATTTAAGAAACAACATATTTTAGAAATAATACAACCGTGGACTGTGAGTTTAAATCGATAAACTGGTTTATTCACATTCTCTTTTTATCCACAATATTTAAGATAACATTTAAATATATAATTTCTAAACAAACACCGGCAAATTGTATACCGCAAAATGAACATGCTTTCAACATCATAAATGCTATGTACGACTCCACTCTTGAAGTGGCTCAAAATGTACATAATAAAATAACATTCTACTGATTCAACTATCACCAACCTGGCTTCCAAAACCAAATATATACATAAGGCTAGTGTTTTCATGGCGTCAAGGGCATATTTTATTTCTTTAGTCATTTTTAAAATGAAATCGGTGGAGTATCCGTGTAAGCGATCACCAATTACAATTTGGCTTCAAATATTTTCTTCAAAAGGTAACAGTTACTTGACAGGAGGCTAGCACCTTCAAAGACTGGTGCCCTTATGACTAAAGACAAAATATATTAAATTAACAATTAAGAAGAAGGAGACCCGTTTTTGCCAAACTACATCCTTGATGTGTATTTTTCTGAAAGGTCAGGGATTTAACCTCCACAAAATTTAAACATTTGGTTCGTATTTCTTTTCAACTAAAACCTCTGTATACAATTAAGAATAAACAGCCAGGTGGTTAAATATTTCTATCTGAGAAAAAAGTAATACTAATGATGAGAAAAAACTCCTTCACTTCTGCCTTTATCATTAAAAAACAAATAGCCCCACAACGGTGGGCAGTGGAAGATTCAACAAATTCACCATCTGTTAAAACGGAAACAGCGGTGTGGAAAAAAGTCTCAAATTCATAACTAATTCTAAAGTCTGTTTAGTAAAAATCTTTTCAACAATAACAATTAACACAGAAACATCAAATTCTGTACAGTATGGTATATAGCTGGTGGTGTTCAGTAGTAATGGCTAGTTGTCAGGTAAAACCAATGGGCAATGAATGCAGAGATAAGAATACAACACATACTGATGACGCATTTGATTGCAACCACTCATACAAGTTCTGAGGCTTTCTCTTCTTTTTTTAACCAGACGTAGACTTTTTGTAAAATGTACTTCCTGTTAAGATGGAGCAGAGAAAATTTACAGGGAATCCTGCTGACGGAGACAAGTCAGAATTTGATCTCAGATCTTCGTAAACATGTAAATGAAGAAGACAGAAGTATAAGCAACAACTTTGAGATCTTTAAAGCCAGTCTCTGGAAACAGACCCACTGAGCTTAATTTAACAAACCCTCTATAAATGAAAGCTCATTGCCACCTAGATTTACCAATAAATCTCATCAAATACTAGATATCCATTAAGCACTATCCACAATATTTTTTTTTTTATATTTGTTTGTTTATATAGTTTTTAATATAAAGTCTAATAAATGCAGTAATGTAAAATGGAATGTTTGTCTTGTTGCTGTTCAACCAGCGCAGTGTATTTCAGAAACGCCATAGTCTACTTTTCTTGTCGGAGTAGTTTTCTGGAACGATTGTTTCTTAGTCACTTCTCCCTCATCTTGTTTCTACCTGGGCCCAATTTCATAGAGCTGCTTAAGCTGAACAAGTAACTAAGCACAACAAAATTATGTTTACCAGAATAAGGTTACCAGCCATAATACCATGTCTCAGGAAGCATCTGTGACTGGTACCCTGCTCTTTTTTGCTCAGCAGAAGATTTTTAAGCAATATTTCCTGCTTATGAAATTTGGCCCTGGTATTTACTCATATTGACTTAACAAACTTTCTGAGTAGTATATTTTCTGCTTAATGGGTATCTGATATCAAGTCATGACTCCAGAAATGCAGCGCAGTTTGTGTACTTTACTGTAAGTACAGGCAGGTTTAACTTTTTTTTGTTTCTTCTCATTCGTAGGCAATCACTTTTGTTTACATGTTAACACTGATGCACATCAATAAGAGTCAAGATGAACAATATCTTCAGAAACAATAGATGTACTGATGACGCCACAGTTTGTTTACATGTGAGCTTTCTTATGGTAGGGACCTGGGAAAGATGGGGGGGGGGGGGCGCTAAGAATTTGAAGCTCGCATAGGAAAACACATATGTAAACAAAGTGTTAGGTCCTCAGTTTGTGGGCTATTGAAAGGGAAAAGTGACAGAAATCTATTTTGTAAAAAAACATACGCCCAAAATTGTCAAGATATCAAGATTATGTCTGAATCGTCAAGTTATGAATTCTACATACAATTGTTTTTAAAAGGTAACAGCACCCTCTGCAAATACTCAACTACAATCAACATCAACTGTTAAACTCGTCAAAAGAATGCTTGCAAAAAGGACTGAAGTTATCAATTTGAAAACGTTAAAAAGTATTTAAAAAAAACAAAAAAAACAAACAAGAAATGTTAGTAAACTCCTCTAACTTGTTGATACAAATTTTGCGTGCCATGGCATCTGTAGCAAAGAATTATTTGGGTTCTGACTTAATCAGCAATTGTTCCCGACTACCTGAAAACAAGCTTCTGTTGTACAACATTCACACAAATCAAAATCAAGCAACAAACTGCAAGGGAAAATTTTGAAATCAATTTTGGTGTGAAAAAAATTGACTGGAGCGGGATTTGAACCTGCGACTATTGGTAAGTATAGCTTGTGGTCACATGTTCAAATCCCACTCCAGTCAATTTTTCCTTTGTTCACCCCAAAATAAATCCAAATCCAATATTTTCTAGAAGCTTGAACACTTGATAACTGAAAATTCTGAACTAGAGATAGTTCCTGATTGACGCCATCTTTACAGGGAACTTGGGTTTTGAGCTTCGTCAAACGTTCAAACGTTCAAACTACGCAGCCAAGTGGTTCATCGACCAATCATGCAAGGAATTTAGATCAAACTCCTGCGTGCCACTCAAGATATTTAGATGGCCGAGTTTACACTTTGTGACGTCAAGTGGGAACTATCTACACTAAGCAGTTGATGCTGTAGTCCAATTGGATGATATGAGGAAAAGTAACCCAGGATAAAAACCACCAGGTTTTTACAAATCATTATCAGCCAAATTGTTACCATGAATAACAAGAGGAAACTTAAAATAATCGTGGAATTGTTTTCACCAACTTTTCCAACCAGAGAAATTTTCCTTATCTATGTACATGTATATTCTTTTAATGAAAGGTTTGAACTAACAACCATTTTGCCCATGAGAAAAAAGCCTTTTTCACCAAGAGGAAAATAATCAATTTTTGATTCAAAAAAAAATAATAACAAATAAATAAGTAACTCCATGTTTGCTTCACCGATGCAAAACATGAACTACTTTTGTTCTCCTTTATTTGAAATATTAATTTTGGAGATTTTGAACAAGTTTGTCACCACATCTGGCCAGCAGCACATATCAAAAACATTTACCTTTTATAAAATGAAATCAAAAACAAACAAAAATCAGACATACTTTTGTTTCTTTTATAAAAAGACCAAAATTAATATAAATATTGCCAACTTCACATCATTTAAGAAAATTTAAACAATTACAGCAAAAGTAGGGTGTGCCAAAAATGAGTGAATAATAAAAAATAAAAAGTAATTAAAGGAGATTCGTGAAAAGTCCTAAAAACTTAATGTGGCATCTGCACTAATAAACACACCTTGGTTACATTATCAAGTAGAGAAGACCCAGTCCTTCAAACATTTCTTGTATGAGACTGTATATTGTTCAGGATGAAAGGGGGAAACATTGAAAGGACTGGTTTTGTTTTCCTACAACTAATCAGTAGTCCTGAGACATCCGCATCTTGTCAATCAGTAAATAAATAAAATGATAAACAGGTGTTTTGTAATGCATCAAACTGAACCTCAGATGAACTTAGTCAAATAGCTTCTACACAGACCATCATTTGGAACCAGCAACTTGAATTCGAGCAAAACGAAGCACTTCTAAAACAGCACACTCTTTTAATTCTTAACTTACAGGCAGCCATGACTGTACTCACTGAGGCAGATTACGTATGGTTTAAATTTCATCTTTAAAATGCTGAGTGGAAAAGCATCATTATATCAAAGTAAAATGTCAATATAATTTGTTTAAATTAAATAAAAAGTGAATTTATAATCCATTTTGTGGCCCTGAAATGTAAAGCTAGTATTCTGCTAGCCAAGAAAGTGCCATGAAGTTCAACGATGAAACTTCTAACTTTGTCAGACTAAGATGGGTTTTATCAAACATCCCACACTGGTAAACTTGAATAAACCCATGGCATCATAGCATTTGTATAGACAGTGCAAGCCTAGAGCGTGTTCCAATACTTCTGGGAACCAGTGAGTTTCTTATACATTGATTAAATGTATGAATGAAATCACGCAGGGCTTTACGTTTAGATACGCTCCAGACTTGTACCAGACTATTCCATTGTCTATAGACCATGTGACCTGTGACATCACATGTTTACATAAGAGCCACAGAGCCTGGACTTCCTGCAGGCAGGATTTGTACACAGCCCAATGGAAGAACACATTCAATCTCATCTATCATGGAGATTGCACTGTCTGATTTTGATCAACTTTTGATATGAAGAAAGGGGGCACATCTCAAAACTTGTTCAGCTGTTGTTTTTATAACTCTTGAATTTATGTGGAAATTATGACACAAAATGTAAAATTTCCCATGTGACCGGTGTAGTATCTTGCCTGTCAGAAAGGCCCTGGAATGTACAAGGTCACTTTTTTATAAACAAAGGTTACATAGTCAGTACCAAGATGCAGATACAATCTTATTGCACTAACGTGGCTAAGGCGCTATTAGAAAAATGGTCTCAACTTGTTCCCGGTTTTCTTTTTGTCAAAATACACAAATGGAATTGGTCCTGGTTATCAAAATTCTTACGGGAAGGTACAACATCGATATCTCAAAAGTTCCAATCAATTCGATCACTTCTTTTATCGCAAAAAACAAAGAACACAAAAAACACAAATGCTCTTGAAATTCAAAGGGTTTTTCCCCTCACAACCAACACACAAGAAGTTCTGTGTTTAAAAATTACACCTGCACTAAATTGACTATTTTGCAAATTATACTCTGAAACCATTTGAGCATCTTGCCATTGATATCCCAATTCTTGGTTTTGGAATTTGAAAAACAAACTCATTCTGTGTTTCACCACTGTAATTTTAATGCATTGTATGGTACAAACTATTGGACTTCTACCGACAAAATCTCCAGAGGTTAAGTCTGGTGGGAGTTGACTCAAAACCTTCCAGATGTTATTCAACCTCGTGGGTGTGATTCCCACACCAGTCCCCTAGAGAATTCCCCCCCCCCCCTTCAGCTCTAGATTATAAAATACATTAAAAATCACCAGTGATGGACGTCTTGAATAACGATGCTGTACCTCTCCTTAAACTTCTAAAGGTTAAGTCATAAAGCTGTTAAGGGAGAAATGCAGAATTAAACAAGGTAACTGAAGGTTGAACCCTGGAGAACCTCAACAAACCTTGAGGCTCACCTTGAGTTACTGCAGGTTTAATTTGGCATTCCTCCCTGAGCAAATTGTCCACCCAAACTATAATGTGATGTAGTAATAAGTCAATCTTGGTTCCTTGCTCAACAGCTTCATTAACGTTGGGCCAAGTAGCGTGACATTTATCCCTGTGTAGGCAGTGGTCAGTTGACGTGTGGGGGTGTTTGTGGGGGTGTGCTATAAGAGAAGGAGGGGGGGGGGGGTAGGGGAGGAACAGTTTCATCATTTTGCTCCTTTGCCGAACATTCTTTCTACTTCCTCCTCATAGTGTCCGATGTTTCTCTTCATGATGTCCATACAGGGACCTAGCAACCTCTCAAATGCATTCACATCTAGGACTGAGTCGTAAGGAAATAAATAAAATATCTTGTTAGTTCAACTGAAAGATTTCCCTTCCCTCAATGATTTCAAATACATTCACATCTAGGACTGAGTCGTGGAGAAATATATATAAAATTTCTTATTAGTTCAACTGAAAGATTTTACTTCCATCAATGATTTCAAATACATTCACATCTGGCCCGTAGATAAAAAAACAACGAAAGCGTACAATAGCTCAATTTTACATGTATCATAAAAATGTTGTTGTTTTAAGTTAACTGTAGGCCCTTTATTTTAAATGCATTCCATCTACGACAGTCTATTGACATAAATGCAAACGAGTTGGCGTGTGTATTTAACAAGAGTAAGACATCAATACAAATGCTAGATGCAAGATAGCAAGGTGATCTGTCATTCTGATAACAAGCTTCTACACCTGTTTTCATTTTGTTTGAATAATACTTACAGGCACATCTGACTGAGCCACAAGAGTAAACTGAGGCAGCACGTGGGTTGTTTGTGATCAAAGCTAGCTCTGTCCAACAGAAAGGAAAAAGAAAATTTAACCATTAAAATAAAAAAGCCCCAAGGAAGCAAGATGAAATAAACTCCTAGAAACTCTAGGAGTAAAACTAAAATAATTTTTGCAGAAATAACATTTATTTGTATTTTTGTTATAGTTCTTGCTTTATTTCTTGCCACAATTCACAGACAAATTTACATATTAGAAATGAACAACACATAAAATGAAAATACATGGCCCTCTAGAATATTCCATTGTTACCAGTGACTCTGGTGAACAAGGACAGTGACTGTAACATTTTAGAAATACTTCGGTCTCATAATCAAGAAGGTGTAGATGCTAGATGGCACTGAATTCTGCGTTTGTGGCCACCATTTTATACTTAGGGTTAGTGTCAGCAAAGAATGCTTTGTAAGGTGAAATACAAACAAGCACACAACCAACAACTCTTTGCCAACAACCTCCCTATAGACATCAAAACTTCCCCAAATGTCAACATTTTCAAAAAGAGACTCAAAACTCATTTGTACTCTTAAACATTTTCTATGTAATTTATATAATTTTGTCACAGCGCTTTTGAACATAAATTTGTTATGGGTATGGCGCTATACAAATTGTTTTGATTGATTAATTCGTCGCAGTTTTCACGAAGTGACACAACAGACCACACAGGGGTAAAACCATGTTTCGAGATATTGCGAATTTTAGTTTGTTAAGTTTTAAAACCGCAGTTTTTATTTCATTTTATGGTCAAAAATCTTTTTTTTTTTACTTTGTTAGAAAGCTAAAAGGATACGTAATTGTGTATTTTTTGTTAAGAGAAACAATTATCAACGACTTACATACTTATAAACAAAAACGTCACTTTGTGAAAACCAAAAAGTATGATATACACAGTTTTTGAGTTTTCACGAAGTGAAGTATTCCGTGCGTAATAGTATAGGGAATGGTGTCACTTCGTGTAAACACACACAACGCACGTGCCGTGTGGCGTTCTCCATGAGTCACTTTGTGAAAACTGAAAAACATACAAACCACGTTGTGTCACATGCAGTAACACATGGACAAGTCTACAACATGTCACTTTGTGAAAACGAAAAATTCCAGTTTCAACCAATTTTAGCTTAGTAACTAAGCAACCAAGATGTTTCAAGACTTGTTACTTGGTAGAAAGAAAGGTATCAGTGAATACCTTCTGAATATTAACATAACTAAAATCTGTACAAAAATTATTTTTCAAGCATTATGTCACTTTGTGAAAACTGCGAAGAATTGAGTGATTGATTGATAACCTATGACATGCGCTTCCATTAGGCAGTGAATCTTCTGCTACCATTGGCACTGAATTGTTACTTATAGTACCCTAAGCAATGCCATGCAAGAGGTCCCAGCTACTCTTGTATTTAGTTAGACTCTGTTTTTCTTAATTCGTTTGCTTTGAGTGATGTTATGCACACCAATGTACTTCAAGATTTTATCTTCCAGTATGCGCTACTCCTCCAATCAGATTGCTCCAACGTGAGTGTCAGGCCTAGAATTAACCGACGGCACCCACAGCAATTGCCGTGGTGCCCTTTGGTTTTGCCGTGGTGCCCTTTACAAAGTTCCAATACAAGTTTACATTTTCCTCATAGAAGTGCCCCTTGCCAGAAGAAAATTGCCGTGCCCTTTCAAGAGCGAAGTTCAAGGCCTGGAGAGTGATAATAAATCAAAACCATATCATGCTCCCAGTAAAAAAAATGGCACTCTGAGCATTGTGAGCATAATGCGTCACTCTCCAAGTACGGACAGTGCAAAATGACGTTCGAAACTTTGGCCGTTGAAGGTGCTGCTCGTTATGAATTAACACTAAAAAACTTCACACGTTGCAAGTGAAAAAGGTATAAAGTTGGCTGGAAAATAAAGTCATTATCGCACGGGCGCTTGTGGAATATAGAAAAGTATAGCGCATCCGCGTCCCATATCCCACGAGGTAGTAACTTATAATATTTACATATAGTAGTCAAAACATGCTATTGGAGTATGGATGGATTTTTGGCAGGATGTAAGATAAATTTCAAAGGTGGCTATTTAACATACCTCCAAAGTATTGGCCCTTGCCATATGTAGCAATCTCTTTCTCTTTGGTAGGGTCATCCTAACAAAGGCAGATAGTTAAGTTACATTGTTAATAATACGTCAAATCAAAACAACATGTTTATCAAAAAAGACCTGACAACTCTTTTGCATTTACAAGAAACAAATTTACAAATCAAGAATTTATTTGTATACCTTTTTCCTTAAATAGAAGTATGCTCTTTAAGACTCACTGGGAAATTGTTATTATCAAGAGATTTTTCTGTAATTTCTAAAGAAACTCAATCCTTGTTTCCATATCATTCAAAGCAGAGCCAGGATTCTTCAACCCCACTCTTGTAACAATGAGAACCAGTCAGACCCTGGGTGTGAGGTTGCTAACTGCAGATTGGTGTGAGGGCGCTATTCGTCAGCATCTTATCTAAAGGTCTCAGCCCACTCACTTCTCTTGCATAAAGAGTTGAAAATGTCAATCACTGATTGAATTAAAACCTTTGTACAAATTCTACCACTCCATTTCAGTTTCTAATTTTCATTCAGTAAACGTCATTAACTAATGCGGCACTCAATCTGACTTTTCAATTAATAATGGAAACAAAAAGATTGTTCTTTTCAAAAAAGAAAAAAGACTCCAATAGTGAATTTGACTGTCTGGATTTTCTTTGTTCGTTCTGGTGCATTTTATCAGTTGAAAAGCTAAAAGAAGGGGTAGTAGATAAGATTTCAGAGATCCATGCATTTCTGAAGTGAGTTTGATCTGCAGATCATGCTCAGGTCAGCCATGTTGGATTCATTTATATGAGTGCAGAGTCTGTCAAATTTAGAAAGACAATTTGACAACAGCAAAAATACAATCACCCAAATTTACTCTCATTGTACTTGTTTTACATTACAAATTTGGGAATCGAGAATGTAATGCAAGTCTGTCTGAAGAAGAGTTTAACTTCCAAGTTTCCAGATAAACAGTTCTAGATTCTAAAGAAACAAAGTGAAAATATATAAATTATATAAATCAATTTTGAGGTAAAACTTATGTTAATGAAATAATAAAAGTTTAAAATCATTTTCTTGTAATTTAACAGTTTGTGATTAAAACAATGCGCATGGTGAGTATTAAAAATAATGTTAAAAATGAACAAATAAATACTCAACAAAAAATTGTTAATCGTTAGAAAATGTGCTTTCAAAATGTGAACGTTTTATATCACAGTTGTATTTTAAAATATATATGTTTAAAAACTTGTAGAACTGAACAATAATACATAAAATATTTCTGGTTCTATGAGCAGTTTAAAGTTATGTCTTGCCATACGCATGAATCACTTATATCACTGCAAATCTGATGATGGTCTATGTCATGTCACACAAAAGCAGACACACTAATCTTGATGCAAGGAAATATGATGAAACCATTTGATGTTCTTAAAAGTAAAATTCAAACCTGGCTGGTAAATGATCGTCAGTTCTTGAGCACACAAATGCTGAAGGGCAATGTAATAATAGGCAAAAGGAACTGTACAATACCTTGGCTGCGTTTCTTTTAGTGTTCATTCAATTGGGCACGTCTGCTGACATGCTGGAAATTACTGCGTTATTTAGCACCAGACATGAAGCATATTCAGTGAAACATAACTTATGCCGTCTTTTGCACAACTCACAAATGGTTTTTATGGGATCTTTATTTTGTTGAGCTCGTTAGCAGGACTTCCACCTATCACTTGATTCAATTCACGGTTCAAAACAGAAATGGCAAGTACAACAAACAGTGGTCAAAACAAGGAAATTGGCATTAATTTTATCAGCAGCAAGATCAAAAATCCAAATGGAAGAATGAACTTCAATCAGTAAGGACCACACAACATCTCAGTTGAATTTTCTTATTTCTTCTGGGCTGTCTTGAGACTGCATGAAGATGGTAACCCACAAGGACACTTGGGTAACAAACTGGGTTTAAGGTGTATCTTTACACCCTTCTATAAGGAGAAGGGGGGTCAGGACTGGGGTTAAACCCCTCTGTATACTTACAGCATTCTGAAAAGTGAACAGCAACATGCATGAAGATGGTGGCGGTGGTCAAGTTCACAGCGTACGCAGAAATAACGGTGGTAGTTGTGATGAAGTAGCCAAGAATAATGGGCAACAGAGTTTGGAAAAACATGCCCCAAAAAACAGCGAAGAGCAAGAATAAAACAGTATATACATAATGAGGAACTAAACAAGTATTGTCAACAAAATGGTCAGACAGTTATAAATGTAAACAAACAAGAGCATGCTGTGATGAGTTCAAAGGTCATGTCATACGTCAATTCTGATGTGGGCATAGCATAACATAATGTAGAGCAGCACTATTAATCAGGGGTGTGAGTGACCACAAAAAAAGCTGACAACAGCCAGCAAAAAATCAAATTTAACAAGTTGTCATAGATTTGTATGGAGCACGTGTACAAAGAGCTGAAATTCAGAGTGAAAATCTATAAAAAAAAGAAGCTGAAATCAGCTTACAAGCTGAATTCTCACACCCCTGATTAATGCATCTGACGTTTCTTAATTTTGTGATATTTCCTTTATTTTTTACATGAAGTTTGAAAATCTCTTGACTCTTGAGTGAAGTTGTAAGGTACAGAGACTATTGGTAAAAGAAGCATTGTCATAGAAACAAAGAATGCCTTTTTAATGCTCCCTGTTTTGACTTGTGCACTTCCCACTCAGTAAAGGGGAATGAGTAACAAGTTCATTGTAACATTGTAAAAGAAATCTGGTTTATGGATACTGTCCATCCACGCTACCAATGAATACCTTAACTTGACATGACCTCTACCACATTCTCACATCATTTAGGTTATCATTACATTAGCATGGCAAACATAATAACAGAGACGAGAAACACAACTCAAAACCAAAATATTAACAGCAAAATGAGGAATCAACGAACTAAATATATGACGGTCATTTTTATTTTTTAAACCCCAAGTTATCATTAAAAAAAATTTAAAAAATTGCCAATTGGTTTCAAAAATGTTTGTCCACTGTTAGTAACTTTTCTTAAATAATTTCAATATTGTAAATTCAGAAACCTCTTTATAATGAAAAGTATACATATTTGTAAAAAATCTGTGACATTTCAAAAATGTAATGTGACATTTAAATAGATGTGACATTTGAAAGTCCATTTGTTGATCACCTTGATTTACGACAATTGCTGGCAGTTAATAATGTTTTAAGCAACAAACAAACTAATAGTTTGAAAATAAAACAACTAAACATTTAACACGCAAAAAGAAACTACATGGTACAAAATAAAACAACACTTCAGTAATTATTTTTAGAATTATCTCATCAGTCTGTGAATACTGGTGAAGGGTGATGACATATTGACTGAAAATGGTGCAATAAAACAACATTAGGGATAATAAACTTTTGTGCAAATGAGTTAGTATTATTAATGATGTCATGCATTACATCATCATTATCATAGTCTGGCTCTCTTAATGTGTAGGAATTACCAATACTTTTGTTATAGGTATACTGGGCACCAAACAAAGATGGCCACTGAGTGATATGGGCCTGATTAATTCCTTCAGGATAACGATGGAAATCCCAGCCTCCACGTCCAAACACAACCCGCAGATAATGATGACAATCGAATGACTTTGAAATGCATGACATTCATTAACTTTGCTACAAGTCCAAAAAGAGATTGTGTCAAGTCAAAGATAAACATGTCAAGAATATGAATACATCTAAGATATTATTCATACACCATCTATGCATGCTACAATGTAAAACTCAAGTCAGAAACGCTAATATTATTAATGTACGTGAGAGTGCATTGCATAAACATATAGACAAGGCAAATGACATTTCTGATTTAATAAAAAAAGTATTTTTCTATGAAATGATTTATTCTAAGAGACAAACACTTTGAGATGTTTCTTAAATGCAGTCTTGTTGAATCTGTCTCTTCCCCAAGGAAGGTTCGGCAGTTGCAAAATTTAGGAAATGAATTTAAAAGCCTGGAGGTCATGTAATGTGCTGAAGGTGCAGTGAATGGTAAACTCAATTTGACAAGATTTGTTTTTTAGTTCTTCAAGAAAGGCAATCATAAAGTGTACATGGCCATGGGGAGTGAGGAAGAAAATAATAAAGGGAAAGGTTGAATCAGAGGCTGAAGAATACTTGATTGTTTTTTTTTTTTAGCCCGGCAAAAAATTGCTTATCACTCAGCAGTGCCATTTGATTTAATAATAAATTCAACGTGGCTGTTACCTTCAAAATAAAAAACAACTTTAATAACTAGAAATATGAAACATGTTAGACTTTTTATAGAATTTTTAAATTTAGATCATTTCTAGTATTTGTAAATATCAAGGGCTGCATAAAACCTTTTTTCTTTTTCAAAATTAAAACTGACAAAATCAAATTGCATTTTAAAATGAATTGAAGACATGGAATTGTCACACCGTTCCATGCAGGTAAATATTTGTAGACATTTTTTTTTAATTTATTTATTTATTTATTTATTTTTGGGGGGTCAAAACTTGTATGAGAGAAACAGTTGATTCAAAATTAAGAAAGGACTGTCAACCATTTGCCTGGGTTGAAGTGTAACCGATACTCTAGGTCTGTTTATCGATGAAACAAGACACTTGAATATATTTTTTTTGGTACAAGTTTGTGAGGCTACAATCAATGCGTTGAAAGGTTTTCCTTCACTTTATGGATTGGATGTAAATTTTAGTCGCAACGTTATGGAAAGTTATGACAGTGAGGGCCAAGCTTGATGTTAAATCAATGATGTGTATTGTAAGGACCTACCCCCACCCCTTTCCTCTACGTAAGCAACCCAGCATGAGCCAACTTAAAAAAGGAAGGCTGAGTGACTTCTAGTAGTCTAGCAGCCATCTTTATTTGGCAACAAAAAAGTACTGTAGATCAAAAAAAAAGGCAAAAGGAAAAATTAAACTGGTGCTTTTTATAGTATCTTTTTTCATCGCAACTGTCCAATACATGGACATGTAATAAAAACCCTGGAAAAGATTACGCAGTCCTTCCCTATATTGAATGTGAACTGCATCCATCACAGAACCCATGCAATAAAGAGAGATTCTTAAAAAATCAAACAATGACCACACTATCTTAAATTCTATCAGAAGATCTTCATGAAGAATTTCCCCATCCCAATCTGTAGTTTAGATTACAAGAAGTCGAAACCATGCGACACTTATGGCAGCTACAAGCAAGAGAAACCCCAGTGTATCCCTGATGATGTACAACATGCTTGAAATGAGTGTAGGGTGATGGTGTAGGAAAGACAAGACCTTGCAGCGTTAGGGGGAAAAATGAAAAGAGAAGGGAAGGGTAAAAGCATACAACGTGGAAAAGGGTAGAATAGAAGCTTCAAGATTTTTTAGATCTAATCTGGGCTTGTCAGCAATATATTTGGAATGGTTTGCGCAAAGGTGAAAAGGTCAAGTTTACAAGTCTGTACTTGTAATAAAACAACCCAATATTGCTGTGGGAAAAACTGAATACACTAACAAGTACAGTGAATGATTTCCCATGAATAGCTTAGAAAAGTAATCACCATTTTCTATTTGATAATAATAAGCAATTAGTTTGCACAAATCATGTTCAGCCTAAAGAAAATTGCAATGCAAAATTGCGGATGAAACCGTTCCCTGTAGTACCACATAAGGTAATTTTAAAGGCGTTGACAGGAAAATGAGATCATAAGAAGTTATTTCAAAAGTCCCATAGAAAAATCTATCTAGGATGAGTAAAAAAACCTTGCTCTAAACTCCCACGATTATTCTCTACAAAAGAAGAATCAAAACTCCTGAAAAATAAACTAAGAAGTAAGCCAATGTATGCCCTTTGCATGCATGAGTATTCAATTATTGAAATCCCCAGCATAGAATTCTCCCAACTTGGCCATATTCATGCACAAATAATCCGATAAGAATCTCGGAGTGAATAACCTTGTGCGGACATCGCCTCATATTAATCTCAAACCATATTACTTATGCCGTCTTGACTACCTAGCTCTTGGTGTATTTACCACAGCATGATAAACAAAACCAAAAATACTCGATGGGTAACCCACTTTCCTTGGATGTCAGGAGTAATTTTACATGTCTGTTCAAATACATTTACTGCTCTGATCTATCCGTGCCTAAGAGGCTCCATTCGTTTTTCTGTCATCAAAAAAAGAAATCAAATCTTGTGCCTTTGATGAATGTTTTCACTTGATATGACTGACAATAGTAAGTGTTTGAAGAAATGCCTCGAGAAGTTTTCCAGAATTGTAAACACATTGGCTTGGGAGTGCACTTGCTTTTGTTGCGCAGTGTTCTCTAGTTTCAATCAATGCACAAACACTGGGTCTCTACATTTCTGTCTCATCTCACTTTTCTTTCACACAAAAAAAGAAGTCATTCTTTTGATAAAAAAAGTATCTAGGTTTAACTTCCCCTCATCTAGAGAAATCTTTAATTAAAACCAAAATGCCTGAGATGATGTGACTCAGTTGGATTATGAACAGAAAGCCAAATAGTGAAACCCAAACAAACGTTCTTCAAGTATAATCTAGTTTCCAATGCGCTTGCTGCAAATATTGAGGTCAAGTACATGTATTATCAAGTTTACTGTTAAACCATAGAAGTTGAACCTAGAGAATTCTGTGTTAGAAGTTATCTGTGTGTATCTGATCTGATGCCAGACAATTAGACCGCTCTGCCATTTTAGCTGTATGGCAATCTCAGCTTTTACATTGGTTGATCTAGTTAATTTTGCCATACATACATCACAAATACATTTGACGCCCCCGTTAGCCGTGGAAGAGGTGCATGCTGGTCTAGTTAGTCAAATGCACCTCATGCAATGGCTAACGCTTGCATCAGGTGTACTTTTGAAGTTGTCTCTGGTATAGATACTTTATGTCAACCGCTGACATAGAGGGCGTGCACAGCAGACACAGACGACAATAGACAGATCCATTGAGCCCCGCCCCTAAACATATTGACCAATCACAGCATTGGCTAAATCACCATTGTACACGTGGGCAATACAATAAGCATCTCTTCAATGCCACACTGCACGACGTGTAACCGCTGTGATCTAGATGGAATGGCGGTATATTAAATGCCTCTTTGTATGTATGTATGTATGTACGTATGTATGCTATAAGTACGCGCATGCATGTTTACATTTTCCAATAGGATTTTTATTGCGCATCAGACTTTTGTCGGACTTTCGGTGGCGTACCCAAGGCTGTGATTGGTCAACACGTATGGGGGCGGGGCTTGATGGATCGGTCTATTGGGCTCAACAATCTCTGGGTTCTCTTTCTATGTTTTAAACTGACTAATACAAAACTTGCAGGGTACAGAAATATGTGTGGGTGTTAGGTGTTAGGAATCATGTGATAAATGACCACCTATCACCACACGGCAACCATTTTGTCTAGCTACCTGAGGACAATACTATAGGCCACTGTATAATTGGTTGCACGCACCAGTCTACAGTAAATCTGTCTGCTATTTAAGCAACATTTCAGATTTAATGAGTAAAATGTCAGGCAGACAAAGTGGCTGGCATGTAATGAGAGTATGGATACAAATTAGTGTGCTGTGTAATTAACTTGTCAGCATGGATGTGGTTAATATTTGATATGAATGGCACAGGTTGAAATAACAAATGCAGTGTGATGGGTTCATTGTTAGATCCATCTTCACCGGAGTGGATAGATTCCCTTACCTTATTTTTCATTGTAATCCGTACGCTGCCATCTTCAATGAAATAGCACCCATCAGCATCATCACCCTGGGGCAAAGAAATAAACATGAGG
Organism: Marthasterias glacialis; assembly: GCA_911728455.2. Classification (NCBI taxonomy): domain Eukaryota; kingdom Metazoa; phylum Echinodermata; class Asteroidea; order Forcipulatida; family Asteriidae; genus Marthasterias; species Marthasterias glacialis. The sequence goes on along the minus strand of OU452221.1, from coordinate 913,013 downwards.
AGATTAATACATGGACTTCAAGACACGGTAATCCATCCAACCCTTCCAGCAACCCTTCCAGCAATAGACCCTGTAAGTCTAGCTCAGACTCAAACATTTTGAGGTACTTTGGGTTCCAACGTACCTATGCATTGCTTTAATGTGTGGAAGAAACAAAATTGGGCATTTTAAAGGGATTGTGTCGTCATGATTACAGCAGGCCTGTTGCTGTGCATGGAGAGATGAACTTCCAGATACTGCACACGCGCGCGCTTGTGGTCAAATCACAAAGGTTGCCGCTCTATCAAACTGTGATGTGACCGCCGGCGCACATGCCTGCATAGTAACTGTGTTATTTCATTTACTGCTATAATCATGACGACACAGCCCCTTTAATGTGTCTCAACATTCAGTACACAAAACACAGTCTGTAATATGTTAGGCTGAATAAGAAATAGTGATAATAATAGACCGCAGGAATACTGTATGATAGTACCAGAGAAGACTCAATGGGCAAATATCCACTTGTATCTTGTGCAGAAAATTTAAAAATACATATATTTTTTATTTTTTATTTTAAAAAGTTCACCAAACACTTTGCACAACAACTCAACAAAAATCTACATAGGGCATGACTTGATTTTACTTGTTTGATAATTCAATCATTTATGTATGAATTTATTCGCTTTGCAGAGAAATGGTTATTTAGAGAGTAAAGGTTTAACTTTGATATTATTCATTAAGTTGTTTGATACAGGAAGTAAATTCCGGGGGGGGGGGGGGGGAGTTGAAGGATGTATATAGGGCTGAACCATTTGTTTGGGTGGGGGTGATTAGGAAGAGCGGAAGCACTGAGCAACTTACCTGTGCAATAATACATTCACCATTTTGGAATTTTTTAGTTACTAAAGCATCGGCAAGATTCATTCTCTCATAGGGCTGGGGAAAAAAAGGTAAAAGAAAAGTGAAAATTCAACAGAGAATTCCTGATCGTGCCATTAAACTTGATTTTCTGTTTGGGGTAAATGTTCCAAAACAAAATTTCTGATGTACCTCTCTATTGTGGTAGCATCTTGGAGATGTTTTTTTTAAGTTGTGAAATGTCTTAAGATAATCTTCCAGAAAGCTTGTTTAATATTGGTGCCTCTACTGCAGTTTGTGTTCCCAGAACCCCTCCCCTCTCCCATTCCTGAGGGACATTCCCAAGTAGGTGTCATCTTACCTCTAAGGATTTCAGCATGGAGACACTCTCAAGTAGCGTCTCGTACATCTTACGTTTCTTAGCAGCATTCTTCAGCACTATCCTCCGGAATGACAATCGATCCTGCAAAGGGGTCGGTCGTAGAAAGTGTTAAGACGAGATGCATTAATCATGGGGAGATATCCCCGGTTCACCCGATCTGGCACACGGTGTTGTGGAGGGTTTGTGTAACGTTCACATCTAAAGATGAAGTGGGTTGGATGTCGCTAGACTAATTGCAAGTTATAACACGTTGCTGGGTTTGGGATGAGTAGTGTGGAATTGCAGTGTCATTATAATGCTGTCTGGAGAACTTAATTTAACACGTTGTGTAAAATCACAGCTATCACTTGCTCTTGGAGTTTCAATAGTAGGTTCGTGAGAGAACACGTTATTCAAATCATGTTTTGGATTACGTTTGAGAAATTAGTTTCATTCTAGAACAAAATAAGAGAAAAAAGATTGTGTTCACGGAAGACCCTGATTCCTTTCAAACATAATCAATGTTATCATTATTTTTTGTTATTAACTTTCTTTCTAAACCACAAAACAACATGACTTTTGACCTATTGACCCAATTCACCTGACGTCATCATCACAATAATCTTGTTTGTGCCATTCTTGAAAGTCAATGTCACTGTGTGTTATACAGAGTGGTGCGATTTTTATGCCACGCAGCAGTTACACGTATACCTACTGAATTCCAAAATGGTGAGCATGTCATAGTCGTCGCGTGTGACGTGTGTGTTAGGGGTCCATCAACATTTCCTTTAGCTTTATTTAACAGTACAATATGCATTAACGAAAGGTTATAGTCTTAATGTTGCCATAGCAACAGTGCCAGTGTATAGTAACGCTATAATCCAAGCAGATGTTTCTTCTTAACGGTTTTAAAGTGATTGATGATAGGCTGAAACATTATCATAATGTCAGGATGATTAATTCCTTACTAGATGATAATTATTGTCATTATAAGTAGACATAGTTATGTATCATTAATGACGTTCATTAGACCAGAAATTACCCATAAACACCACCTGTTACTAACAGTATATCCTGTAAATTACTTTATTCAATGGAAAATTCGTTTTTGTTTTTTTGGAGAAGTAAATTAAATCCAATCCTCAAGTTTTTTAGTAGTCAATGAAAACAGAAAAAACTGTTCTATTTTATCAGGGATTTGGTGAATATTTAGCCCATAAAAGCTTATTTTGGTTGTTACAATCATATTTTGTTGACTTTGACAGTGTTTCAGGTGCAATTACATATCTTCCTTGAAGATAGATACTAGTAGGATCTTTACAATCAGTGAGCTTTCAAATTGGAACTAATAAAAACAAACTTTTATAATTGCAAATCATGTACTTTATCTTTGAGATTTATAAACAACACAAGGCTACTGAAAGAAACATCTGTTTTTTTACAAAGTTGCTTCATGTTTTGTTTTACTATTGACCCATTTCAAAACGTACAGAGCAGTTTCACGCGCTTATCCTGTTCGGCATATTGGGACTTGGGAGTCAAAATATACGCAAATGAATTGGCTCCCAAAATGACAGAAATGGTATCAGCGCATTGTGCGGAGGTGCGTTCTGCATCATGCAAGGGGTCAACACAAAAGTAAGTTCATTTGCATTTTCAATTGAAAGCTATTTGGGCTAACAGACGGAAACTCTTGTTGATGAAGATTAGTACCCAACCGAAATCTTGCCTGATCTGTCGTTGAGTACATGTATATTAAGTTCTCAGTGGTAGCTGTATGCATCATTCATAATATACATGTATCTTCTCATGTATCAATGCACGCCTGCGGCAATCTTCACCCGAACATAAACCAGATACTTTAAAACACGCATAATGATTCCCAAATGTGATTTATTACCATGACTGATCATTAATAAATGAATAATTGAATAAATCAAGCTTACCAGTGCCCATAGTGACCCTGGTGTTGTGGCAACAATCGTTGCTGCTCTAGGTGTGTTGTACATCAGAGCAAGCTCTCCAAAGCTACCCGTGTTGTTATAAGCGCCTACTTTGTTGCCGTTAACGAAGATGTCGTACATGCCACTGCAGCGATATAAAGATAGAAAACTTGTTACCTTCTGGACATAGTAGATTTTATCATGTGGCTGGTTCATTTCAGGGTGTTGCCTGTATGTATTATTATACCTGCATGTAGTAATCAGACATAATTGGAAGGCAGTTCATGGGCTGCACCTCCTTATCTACAGGACCTCATTACTCCTTACATTCCCTCAACGCAGTCTACCATCTGCTGACGAGCACCTCTTAGAAACCTGCAAGATGTATGGAGATATAACCCTCTTTTCTGCCGCACCATATTCTGGAACAATCTACCACTTTAACTTAGATCACTGAACAGTCTGGACACTTTTAAATCGCATTTGAAAACTTTTCTCTTTAAGAATTGTTACACAAAGAATGCATTCGCAGTTTCATCTTCACTACATCTCTTTCATTTCTTCAGTGCCTCAAAAAAGATTTATCCAGATAGATGGCGCTATATAAGTGCTTATTATTTGTTGTTATTATTGAACTATTATTTTAGTTGTGCTAAGACCATTTCTAAGATTTGTTTTCTCTCAAAAGAGCAGGGAATTTTAGTAACTACTGAGCAACTAAGGAATGGGTTGATCAAACACAATTACCATCTCAACCCTTGCACAGACAGGAATGCTGGAGAGAAGCTTCGGACTCTTAGTCAACTCCCTAAGGAGCATGCAACCTCAAGCAGCTAAAATGTACTCAAGGCTAATGTGTTAATCAAACACATTAACTTATCAAGCCTTGCAGCTATGAAACCTAAGACACCTGGGTGAAGAGAAGCACACTATGGCTAGGAGGCTTAGACCAATCCCCCGACTTTGTCAACTCCCTGAGGAGCGTGCAACCTCAAGCAGTTAACATGTACTGAGGACTACGGTGTTTATCAAACACATTAACAAATCAACCCTTGCGGGTGTGAACATTAACACACCTGGGTGAAGAGAAGCACATTATGGTTATTTGTCTTACTAAGAACACAAATGCCCGACCAGCATCTAAAATTCAATCCCTAATTCTAAAGACACAACAGTCAGAACTGACGTGCCATATGAACAGATATAAGTTTGTACTCTTATCTAAAGAACTGCTGACAACACATCTGCTGGGTCAAGTTTCAGTCTTCAAGAAATGCTGAGTACAAACTTCTGCTTTCAAAAACGTTTAGATGAGAAGAACAAGTCTTAAGACATCGCACTAGGCTTTCCAGATAATATCTCATTTCATTGAGGATTCAGGGCCCAATTTCATGGCGCTGGTCACCAAAAAATTCTGCGCTTATGGCGCCCTGTAAAGCACGTACTCCTATGGGCCGCGGAAGGGCGTAAGCGCAGAATTCCCTGGTAAGCGGTGACATGACACAGGGCCCAGGTTGGCCTGCCCTGCCTTTCACCACTGTGGACACCAGTTTAAATCCCACCTCAGTGCATCAGGTTTCCAATCCAAACCTATATGTACTTTTGTAGGTTTTCCCTATTTCATGTATTTGGGGTTTTCCTCCTACTTATTCTTTTATCATCTTCTTCTCTACACAGGTATCTTCAGGCCTACAGGTCACAGTGCTAGTCACTTTTGGTTTCATTACCAGAATTTTTGTTTTTCTTTTAAATACACAAATAATTTTCTCTTGGCAAATATTTCCAAAAGGTTAGGTGCTAAACAGACTTATCAAAGTTGCCCCTAATGAACTGATATTTTACCATTTTGCTGAGGGAAGAGAAAGTTACAAAATTCGTTTTTGGGGAGTTGTTTTGTTTTGCTGCAAAACAAAACAAAGATATTACAAAAATGATTGTAAAATTTAAGAGATGTTACATAAAGGCCTTGATCTTAACCGAGGCCACCGAGGCCATTGGCCTCATGCCCTGTCGAGCTGGCCAGCATGCCCTTCAGAAAAATTGACTGTCACTACCAACTTGGCCAGCATGTACAATTTATCTGCTTTGGCCAGCAAAGGCCAGCTGCCATTTTTCTTAAGATCGAGGCCTGATGTTACATACATTACACACAGTCGTAGCCTTTACTGAAATATTTCGTTTTTGGGGAGTTGTTTTGCTTTGCTGCACAAAAATACAAAAAAAAAAAAAAAAATGATTGTAGAACTTAAAGATATTCCATACATATACACAGTCGTAACCTTTATGGAAATATTTCCCTGACCATCAGTGATCAACTTTATTGAAATCTCAAGCTTATTTTGGCTGTACATTTACTCTGTTTTTCAGGGTGCATGTACAATGGCTTAACTGAAGTCTGATAAGGACTAAAAGAAGGTCACGCTTCTCAACATGATCAATAAATGCTCTTACAATTACTAGGCTCTAGCCACTCTTAATTACTAGACATTCCTTACATATGGCCAGTCCACAGTTATAAATTTCAGCTGTCAGGATGATAGATGACTTTGTAGGGCCATTAGTGAAGTCTCTCCATAATTAAAGTCTCTACTTTAAAATAAAAACCAGTCAGCAGATTGCTTTGAAGAGTCTGTGTCTAATGTGGTCACCTTAAAGGGGCTGTGTTGTCATGATCATAGCAGGCCTGTGGCTGTACATGGAGTTTTGTTATACCATGGTATTAGATTGTGAATTTTTATTGGTCGAGAACCAATCACGTGACATAATACAAAATTTCATGTCTTCTCAAAAAAGTGATGTTGTCGGGGTCCATTACCTAGATCGTCCTCAGAAAATTCATTTCCTCGTCCCCATTGATATGTATATCGAAGTTAGCAATACACCCGAGAAAAAGGTAGGTCATGTCGCCGGCGTCCATTACCTAGATCGTTCTCAGAACATTATTTCATCGTCCCCATTAATCTGTACAACCACATTAGTGGTACCACCTGAGAAAGAGGTTACTATGCAACCACTGGTACTATGCACGCTACTGTACTTTCGATATGATGCTCGCGATATAGAGACATTTTGGTTGATAAAACTTTTTTAACCGACGCACTTTTGTTGAATTGAATATTGTCGTCTGCAAACTATGTCGGTAAGGCCCTTTTTAACAATCCTGCAATCTAATACCATGGTATAACAAAACAATTGTTGTCTGCTGTGATATGTGCTCCATGCTGTTTTGGACACCCTCGGGGGGGGGGGGGGGGGGGGTCCAATGGCACCCTCGGCTTCGCCTCGGGTGCCATCTGCCCCCTCGGGTGTCCAAAACAGCATGGACTACATCACAGCAGACAACAATTGTCTAATGAACTCTCACCAAGTTCTTGCACACGTGCACATGCTAGCCGTAGATTTGGTGAGAGTTCATAATTCCATGTACAGCATGACGACAGTCCCCCTTTAAAGAGAAAGTTGTATTCTCTGTGTACAATAAAACAAAATTCTCCAATTTTCTTTTCTTCTCAATTTTCTACACATCACTCTACATAAATCATCCAAAAACCAGACTTCTGATACATTTGGTTAAAGCAAATTGAGTAACAATACAACTACCCTTATCTTTGGCGATTTTAGACTACATGTAAATGTATGCATAATGGAGGCTCAATATGTTTAGTCTGCGCCTGAACCAAAATTCCTTCCTCGAGACCAGACCCAAAATATTAGGCCTGATTACATTTTGGAGAGAACAATTAATGAACTTCATATTACCATTAATCTTTCTAGAATTAAGATTAAGTACTACAAAATGTTCCATTGTATTATTGTCAACAATGGATCAAAGGTTCTTTTTTCAGTCCCTAACCACAACACCTGATTAATTCATCAGTGACTGACATGAACCCATGTGTCACGATGCAACAAAACGTCCATGGCATGCATGTATATTCATTTAATAGGTACATCAAGGCTGCCCACTCATGAGGCAGTCGAGGCAAAAACATCACCTCAAATCAAATGACAGCGAGCTTAAGCCATCTGTTTTCCTGAGGATAGTTCAACATCATCTTAGAGGGCATACCGTCGAGTGTATTCCCTAGTAAGTGATGCCGATAGAACCACCCACGCAAAAGGAAGCCAGAGATAATGACACTGCAGCCATGTTAGTTTTCGTTTATTCACATGATTTTGACCAAAATGAGGCTGGGATGTAATATGGTGCGGCCATCTTTTCCCCCATTCGTATGAATTTAACCAAACCGAGGCTTGAAGGGCTGATGATAACAGGAAATGCTGAATAGGGAAAGATGCTGAATTAGGACTCACTCACTATGACCAAAACCATCCTCATAACTGGGTAAATAGGATACTATACTTGGTCAGAAGTGGCTGTCGGATTCAGCATCTTTTCCAGACATTGGCAAAATGATGACAGTTTATCAATGTCTGCTTTGTTTACTACCAATGAGAATGAACCTCTACTCTTGAACGACTTCAGCATGCACCCCTCTCTTGCTCTCCCAGTGTGCTACACTGTATGTCATTATTGGCTTCTGCAATGTACATTACAGATACAGAATCTTACATGTCACCAGAGTTACTTTTGAGTAAAAGGTCCATAAACATGAGTAGGTATTAGAAACTTATTAAAAACCAATGAAAACTAAACAAAAATGTGTGAAGAAGTTAATCTGCCTTTTTTGCAGGATCTGGTCAATAATGTTTTCTACATTTCTACATTAGCTGAGAGAAATGACGTGCATGTACTGATAATACAAAGCACGTATTGAGTTCTCCAGCCTGTGAAATCAGTCAACAATTCCAGGTGGTATGGATCTGTTTCTGGGAAGTTCTCTACCCTCTGATAGAGGTAGGAGGAGGAAGGGAAGGTGAGGTGTCTTACCTGTCAATGACGTAGAAGTTATCTCCATCATCATCTTGATCAATAATATGATCACCAGGTTGTGTCTATGGTTACAATGACAGACAAATAGAAAGAATTGAGGACAAATTTGAGTTTTTTGTTGTGAGTGCTTTCCTTTTTGAACAATAAAAAGAACTGATTCTTCCATTTGTTTCGTTTTTTTGGGGGGGAAAAGTAAGGTTTTGAGTTTCACTGCTTGTTTAGAAAGAGAAAGGAGAAAGGATGAGATGTTTCATACTGTTTACTACTTAATGTGGATTGGAAATTAACAAAGTAACTGCAGTTATTAAATATTAATTGTGACTCCCTAAAATATTGCAACATTGTAAACATGTGAAGACAATGATTATGCTTACCCGTTTTTCAAACATAGCATCTAACACTTCTTGCATTTGTTCCTGCGTATTACAAAGAAAGAACACAAAATAAAACCTTCATTTTTGTCCCTACTGTTAAGCATTCTTTAACGTCTTCAACACAAAAGCATAATGTGTTTAATAAGAACATTTAAATACAACAGTGTATCAATGGTCTGCACAACACAAACAATGCAAACATTAATGTCAAATACAATTAACTTCTAATTAGTGGTAACCCCATTAAATATTTTAATGGGTTTTCCCAGGAGCCTTCATTGTTCTGTGTAGTAATGATCATCATTATTACAACAAATGTACTCTCACATAAAGGTCATAACATTACAACATTACGTCAGCATTACAAATAATCTGCTAACTTGCTAAAATGTTTTATTGTAGGAAACTATAAGTAGTAAACTAGTAAAATTGCGGGTATTTTATTGCAGTCGGTAAAATCAATAGACCGATTGCATGACAAATGTTTACATGTCATCACGTGACCTATTGTGGGTCATAATAATCTGAGCTGATGGCAAACTACGTACAAATACATACAGTGACCGACAGAGTCACACCAAAGAACGGCTTTTGGTAATAATAATACAGTTACTAGGCCATTCTTATTCAAGTAGTATGTTGTGACATTGATCATTATCACATTTCTGTTTCATAAACTACCAGTATTCTACTACAAAAGAGGTTTATTTTGAGTTTTGCACGACCGGCGTCGGATGACTAGCCACCCTCCTGTTATTTTGTTTGTAGTGTAGGCCTTAATCACTGTAAAAAAATAAAGGGTAAAAAAGTTGGAAAAGTGAGCATTCATACCTAGCCTTGCGATATTTCAAATAGGCAAAGGAATCACACAGTTTGAGAAAGCAATTTCTTTGGATGATTTCAGCTTCAAAACTTTGAAATTTTTGTGTTGAAAAGTGTGTGATGGCGGTCGTCTGGCCTAAACGTTCCGTCGTGCACTAGTACACATCATGCACATTTATACGGTACTTGTACAATTTTCAAGACTTGCTGGAACTGACCTTACTGGCTTTATTCAGCCACTTGAAGGTCTCTGGTACAAACTCTGGAATATTTTTCACAGATTTCTCGCAAGAAAAGCCTCGATCGAATAAACTAAATGCACCAATCATCGTCTACCGTACCACACTTTCCTATGGAGGACGTCGTGCGTGTTTACATTTAATACTCACAATAGGTTACGTGACACAGGTCGCGCGATCGGTCTACTGATGTTTCTTTTCAAGAGCAGTTTAAGTTAAGTTTAATTGTATGCTTGAAATAACAAGCTCATATAGGGAGTTTTAATGAAGGACTGGAATGAATGTAAGATTGAAAGGAATACCAATGCTGTACCATCACTTTTCAAAAACAGTCTTGTCATGACTGGCAAAAGATGAGGTATATTTGTCTTTATTCTCAATCAAATTTGTCACAAGATGCAACGGATCTCCAGCAGAGTCTTGAGCATTTAAGTGATCAGAGAGGGGAAACTGAATTATGACGTTGTTAACTTGCTGTTGATCCACAGCTAAACAGATACCGGGGCTGTCTCTAACAGCTGTGCGGAGCTCTAGATTTGATTAGCTAGTGCTGATAATAACGTTAGTTTTAAACAAGGTGTCAGGTGAGATGTTTTTTTTTTTCTATGATGGAACCATTTGTATTGTCAGAAGGAAATACTAAAGTGGGCTCCAAAACAGGTATACATGTATGTAGAGTGTTAATCAATCATAGTGATACCAAGACTTCTTGTAAAAATATCCACTCCCAAATATTAGCCATTTAACTTTCTGAGAAAGTCTTTGAATCCTTCCACATTACTCAACAACCAAATCTTCCGACACCGACTAGATTAGTCAGTCATTCTTCAAGACTAAATCTGACCAGTGCATGTCTTTAAGTGTTTTTGTCCCTCGCAATAGTCCTTCAAACGTATAAACACTTACACATCAAACGGGATTAAAAATTTATGTTCCAGTTTCCTTGACACACAGACTGCGCATAACGAATGTTGTTACTGTTACAGTTACTACTCAGTGGCTTGCCATAGGTCTCCAAGCTGAATCAACAGCCGATCTATGCGCAAGTAGCACGGGGCTAGATGACCCATTTACTGCATGTGGAGCTATCAATGCAGTAGAACGAATTTTAATTAGACAGGAAACAGCGGTATTGATCCATGGCAGTTTATACCTAAAGGCATTTGATAAACTGTCTTGAAGAGAAATGTAGCAACTTTTATAAATGCGCACTAAATGTTTTAAAGATAATATTACTTTACATTTCATGTACAATCTCTCCACCTGCACTTAGGAAATATTGCATTTTGAGGACCTGTGTTTGTACATTATTGTGAATATTAAATCTTTCTTTCAAAGATTATGTAGCTCCTAAAATGACAGCTTCTCTCCCACTGTCTTTAAAGTAATTGTTGATCAAATTACCTTGTTTTATAGAAATCTGACTTGAGAATGATTGTGTAAAAACCTTTCTCATTTGGATAAGCTGGTTTTCCCCTTGGTTTAGCAAGACATTGGTTATCTGGTAAATTAGCTCTGCATAATTATTCAACATTCCTAACATGAAGTCAGGTATAAACCACTAACAGTGACGTCATATGTACGTGGGTACTGGCTGTCCATGCTCGGCCGTTTTAGGAGTCAAATTGTATGGTGAACGTGTAAACGTGCCCACTGCCTAAAATGCACACTACACAGAAACACACAGAGAATCCGCCTCCAAAAATGGCACAACCTAACTTGATTGTGGTGATGACAGTGGGTGTATTGGGTCAATATACAGATTTTATCCAAGTCCCCTAGTTTATATACATGGAGGTGTTGAATTACAATACTGCTGTGGGATCCTGATAACATTAGGAAGGCTCCTCCCCAGAGTTAGCTCACTGCCTGGATCCCTTTAAAACCTGTTTCAAACTGGACATCCTAGGTTTCATGTATTGACTCAATTCACCTGACGTCATCATCACAATAATCTAGGTTGCACCATTTCAGAAGTCAATGTCCCCATGTGAGTGTAGCGCGCATTTAAGGTTATGCGGTGTTTACACGCTTATTACTGACTCCCAAAATAGTGAGCCTGGCAGACACAAGCCGCGTGGGACGTTGGTGTCAGGGGTCAATATTATCTGTCATTAAACTGCAAGTGATCAATTTGCAGCAAATCTGGGCACACACGTACAGGTTCTTGAGCACATCTACATGCAGGTTTCTATAAGACATTTGATTAATCCACTCCTACAGCATCCTCTTTGGATTAAATAATGCCATGAAAATACAAATAAACCGCTTTTGATGAATGTTTGAACAAAACTGGGAATCCATACGCCAGGTTATGAGATGGAGTCTCCAATAATGAACAACTTATCGTGTTTGGCATCACCATAGTAACAGCCTATTGAACGTATGCACACAATGCATTTAACGCCACATGTGCTGTTCCCATACACTCCATACACAAGTTCAATGATTACACTAATACTGCCTATTAGATTCTATGATTATGCATACACTATGAACAGGCAATTTACATTTGTACATCTTGACATGTACCTCATATACACAGAAATTAAGGGAACATAATTCCATATAGATCAATAGCTAACATTGAGACGAGGTTGATTTTAATTTGAAATCCCCCCAAAGACATTAATACGTGTTTTCTGTGTTTTAAAAGGAATGTCTAATTTATCAATAAATTTCAATTAAAAGATAACATAGCGAAAGACATATGGTGTTATTTTTCTACAAAATAAATCAGTTGTTTATTATTTCAAGCGAACCTCTCGATATAAATGAACCAAGTTCTGCTTGAATGCCCTTTATGCTCAAGACTACGGCAGTCCGTGACTGTCAACATTTGAAGAGAAGTAAGACCCATGGAAATGATACGACAGATCTATGAGGGACAGGGTAGTTGAAAAGCAATGAATAATACAGGGACTTGACATAGGAAATGGCATTTGACAAATGAGAGTGTTACAAACTAATACCATCGTTATACCTTAAAATTGTTGAATGACCTTTAAAAAAAACCAACTGTTTAAATTGCTTTCTATCCAATTTTCCAGCTCCGGATTAGATGAATGTCAAATTTATTATTCATTGGAAACCACAACTGACGCACAGACATTACTAAGTGTTTTACATGATGTACGTTTATCTTTATTAATGGCACAGTAGTAAGTATACTGTTTGTATTAAAAAGAAAATTTTTTTGGCAGATTTTTTTCCAGACAAAACAGACCAGCATGGGGATATACATTAATGGTACAAGACGGAGGCCATTACAGCTGCATTTAAATTTATTTTTAGCATTCTACAGGTGCTACAATGAGCACAGTGTAATGAAGCTCTGGTTCTCATTCTGATTACCCATTGAAAACATTCTCATAAAGATGAAGACTTTGAAACAAAAGTGATCTTAGCAAAATGAAAATGATGCTGTCCAATTAAATTCCAGGTCGAGAGAACCAATTCCTAATTCCAAATCAACTGATAGGCTGCAACCCAATTGGTGACTCTGGCTGGATACGGCATCATCACGCAATGAAATATAGGACCTCCTTAGCAACACCCTTAGCAACAGCAGCAGCTGTAGCTGCTAATTCTGATACCGCCATTAAGCCCCACCTACCAATGTGTTGACCAATCACGGCCTCGACAATGCCACTGAAAGTCCGACAAAGGTCCGACACGTTAAAAATCCCGTTAGAAAAGTAAACAAACCGCCGCCATTGTTCTGACATACAACTGCACACACAACTGAACATTTGTTTTGTTTTAATTTTTTTGAATTTTTGGTGGTGCAAATCCCACAGCAGTGTACAGTCCCTTTACAGTCGTGTAATGGTTTAACAGTGTTGTTGTCTGCCTCATTCTTTGGACTCAAGAAAACCATGTACATGTACATTGTATGTGGTGTATCTGCTACGTGTGTGTGGCCGCAACCGAACCACCGCTGCGATCGTGGCAAAAAAGTCACACCATATGCTGTTGCTAGGCAGTTGCTAAGGTAGGCAGGGCTTAATGGATCGGTCCATTCCCACGGACACTGTCTTTGTTTCCACATAAATGTTTCAGGATATTTGCAACATTTTGAACACAGCTTCTCTCTCTCTCTCTCTCTCTCTCTCTCAAGTTACACTTTAATTACCTTTTCTAATGCTCTAAATAGGAGGATGTTTTTAACAGATGCTGCTAGCCGCGCCCTCTGTTCATCTGACTTGGGAAAGACAACCTGTGTACAAAAGTTTCATTAAAATAACCGTGATTATCATTCTTAATTCAAATGAATATTCATGACATTGTAAATCTTAGTCCAAAACTCAATAATTGCTTTGTCAATGTACTTTCAAGTGTATGTGTTCATCAGTCTACGTATAAATGGGTTTTTACATCTGATACTAGAGTGGTATTACACTAGTGAGTCCAATATCTGCAGCCAATTTCATAAATCTTCTTACCAGTAAGCAAATTTCATAAATCTGCTTACCAGTAAGCAAATTTCATAAATCTGCTTACCAGTAAGCAAATTTCATAAGTCTGCTTACAAGTAAGAAAATCTTTATGCTTACTACAGCAGAAAAAACTACACGTATGTGTGTGACCAAATGTGTGTTTCATAAATGATCAAGAAGATTTGATTGTGGGTGTGTGCTTTCTTGATGGATTTGCATTGTTGTGTCACTCATCTGCTTACTATAGAATCGCTGGCGTGCCTTTTGCTTTGCTTATGGTAATACCAGTGGTTATGAAATAGAAAATTGAACTATGCTAAGAGCTGCTCTGTAAGAAGAATATGTCTGCTAACAGGCTTTATGAAATTGGACCCGGTGTACAGACTCAGTCAGCAATATTCCCTCGCAATCGTCTCAATCAAGGGTGTATGGAAAGATTTGATTACCTTTGGTTCATTCTCGCTTTCTTCATCAGCTTCTGGATCATACCTTTCAGCACATACTACAAATGAAAAAGGAGAAATACCATTTATAAGCATTGGTGGATCTTGGATGTATTGAATGTGATTCAAAAACAAATGCCAACCAGTGTTTAGCCATTTGAATTCATGAACTACAATGTTATCAATGTCATCAACATCTTCTCTACAAAGGTATCTTCAGGGCTACGGGTCAAAGTGCAAGTCACTTTTGAGGGTCCCTTGGTTTCATTACCAGAAAGATACAGTGTAAAACAATAATAAATTTAAATTTGGTTTCTATGACAGATATGTACAAAGTTGCTACTCTCCATCAGCCAATTTGAATAAGTTTTGCTTATGATACAAAAAATGTTTCATGCTTTCATTGAACTGTTTTATCTATCTATGGGATGAAACTATGTATGACTTCATTGATTGTACAGTAGTCTAAAACAACCAGCATGTCGTGTGTGGTTGGCTTATTGCCATGTACATGTAGTGCAAAGCAAGCCAGCAATTCCATGAAATCATGGTCCAAGAGCAAACCCCAAACCACATGATAATCATGTGCGGTTCAAAATGGGGTCAAAAGGGCAGACTTTCATGAAACTTGAAGGGGTAAACATATTTATGATGCTATGCATATTTCTTAGAAACGATCCTAGGTCAATTTTAGGACGAGAACTATTTTTATTTTATTTCCTTTAAAATTTCGGTGAAAACCTTCAGCAAAGCTGTCAACTTTTAACCCTAAAAAGCTTCCCAGATACATGTTTTCTAAGCAGGATTTTGCCTGGAGTAGGGGAAGCAGATATAGCTAGATGTACGGATAGCATCAAGGCCATTTGCCCGAGAAGGCATTCCTAGTGACGATAATCAACCAGGAGGTGGATCCTGGGGGAAAAGAAAATCAATATGAGGGATACGTCCTGGTGACGTTACCTACACACAAGTATTATAATCTCCCTTAGTGCTGAGGACGCCTTCATAATGGACAGGATCAATATCCCTGTGCCATCAAGCACATCCAATCTATAGTTGTATACTGCCTAGATGTCCACTAAGTGTGGCTTCTAAACAACGTACACACCAATACCACCTGCTGTAAAGCTACAGTCTACTTGAACAGAGAGACAGAGCAGGGGGGTCATGGTTTAGCCTTCAAGATGATTCCCATTTCCCTTGTTCAGATGTTTGACAAGCTATCAAAGATAAACACCAAACAAGGGTTTCTCCAGTCATCTTGAAGTCTTTGTCATGTGGACAATGACATCTCGATGACAACGGGATGAGCCGTTAAATGTCACCTAACGGGATTGACTGCTTTGTCTGTGTGCGTGTCATCAGAAAAGTTTTTTGTGGGAGTTTTTCGCTCACCAAAAGAAACACCCATTGCTCTTTTGGGGATTCTCCTTCAAGGCCCTTCTCAGTTTTTTTTTTTTTTAAGGATAGATGTTAAGATTTACAACTTTTTGGCAATATTCTCTGAAGCGTCACAGGAAAGTAAATCGAGTTTCAATTATACCAATGCCTCGCTGTTCAAAAAAATTGATTAGAAATTTATCTTGATCACGCATTGCTGATAATGGTTGATGGCAGGTGTCAGTCAAAGACCAAATGAGACACAAGATAGCAGCGTGGGGTATAAAACGTCAGTGACTTGGACAGGGTCACAATTAAGTCCCGCTATTAAATGTCTTGAGCATGAGACTTGGGACTCCATTAAATTGTTTAAAAAACGCCCTCAAATATTTAGCTTTACACTCAAGCTCTATTGAGGGTAACTTTCAAATATCTGTTTAGCTGTTTTGAAATTTGGTACACTGCCAGTGTTGTACCATTCCTTTACAAGCATTGTGCATCACGTACTTGTGGAGCACTTAACAAGTGTTTCTCCATTTGTAATGGAATGGCATAATAACTTTCTCTTGTTGGAGACGGTAAGGTACCAATGCAGGTGTCTTTTTGGATTATAGTACAGTCTGTATACATAAAGTTCTCTATGTTAAGACCTACCTGTCTTCAAGTATTTAGCCTACAAATATACACAGGAGATTATATTGTATAAGGGTTATGGAGTGAGTCTTATTATGAGAGACCTCCTCTACTCTATCTACATCCAACACACACTATGTATTTACTGCAGCAACCTTCCAGAGAAACTTGAGTATATTTAGTGGGTGTTGATGGACTTTATGAATAAGGTCAAACTTTCAGACTAAGTCTAAGCAACTGGCTGTTTAACTCTGTTACGTCTTTCCTCCTTCAAGTTTACATATGAAGGGCATACACATGTAACTCAACAAATAATAATCAAATTTCAATTTAAACCAATTATTTCAAAAAGGTGCGATGGAAGAAAAGAAGCAAAACTCACCTGATTTTCTTCTGGAGAATCTGTTTCTTGGAAGCTCTGCAGAGGGAGAATCGGGAAAAGAAATAGCCGCCATTAAAAGTTAGCTACTTGAACTGATTTCATAATCCAGACGTAACTCAACACTCTAGTAGGGTTCATGAACTAGTGTGGTGATGATGAACCAGTGTGGTGATGATGAACCAGTCTGGTGATGGTACAGGTACATCAAGTGGGCATTACTTCACACAAGAACAAGAAGTACAGGTACTTCTGAAACACAATGTTCTCTGGAGAAGTTGTCTTCAGCTGAGAGAAATGAGCAAAAACTACAACACACTACAATTACTCCAACGTTGGGCGTTTGTAATAAACAATTGCCTGAGACAGCTCCTGGAACTGAGCAGATTAAACAGACGCACTCCTTATAATCCAATTCTCCCTTTGTTTTTGCAATCAATAAATCCTGTGTTTCATGCAGTGATGGTAGACAGTAATAACAAGAGACGACAGTACAGTAATAACATTGCTTTCAGTTTAAAGTCTCAATTGAAAATCATCTGGATGAGGGTACGATCGAAGACCTGTTCTATATTTTCTCCCTGTAGGGTGTTTGAGGTAGTGATATATGCTGTAGCCAAGGAGGGGATGTAACTACATGCATGTCACATGGTTACATCAACATGACAGGAATGAAGGTTATTGTGAGTGAGAGGTAGATCTATAAGACTTTCGTAACGGTTTCAAAATCATCACATGTAAGGGGCAAGCATCTCTCTCTCTTCAGAACGATTCAGCATCACCACTTGCTGACAGAAGTTGGACAGGTCCTTCAAAGTCAAATTTTTCTTGGCTGCCTGAATTTCAAGAAATATCTACAAAGGCAGTTTCTTTGAAAATTGCCTTAGTGAATGTTGAAAACAAGGCCAGATACATGTACAATTATCTGATCGCATTTAACAGTGTTATTTTTTGTTCAGAGGCACTAGAGATAAAAATGTCCAGAGTGTGTAAGACGTTACAAAGCTGTCCTCGGAGACGAAATGGTCTCAGTCTGTCTAGGCTTAATGTACCCAAGGAGACAGAAAATATGAAATGATGTAGTAACAGCCTTGACGATTCCCAATGGCCAGTTTTTTGTTTTAACAATGACGCAGGGAGAAAAAATTAAACAAAATAAAATTTAAAAAACACAGCAAGTACAGAACTTTGCTGGCTTGTTGCAATGCCTCCATCCGAGAAAATAGTTGCTGCGGCTGTAAAAGATGCAAATATTATGGTTGTTTTGATGACTGGGGACAGTCCCTTACGTCTTTGGTTTGGCTTTATCTCACTAGAGAGTAAAGCCAAGTCTCCGATGACAAACACACCGTAGGTACAGCCAAACTTGGGGCATTAATATGGTAATTGTGACATTTGCCAGGAGGCTCTTGAACTGAGCGAAGTGCAGGTGAAGTTGTTTCTAATTGTATTCCATGTATTGCACTAAGAAATCATTGTTCATGTATGAGCCATTCTACGTCCCTTTGGCTTTAATAACACCCAGCCAACAATATCCGACGTGAAATTTGATGTCTCGGGGCCATTCCTGCCAGATTAATATCATCTTGTCTATTCAAATACGATATTTTTCTCTGAGCTGTAGTCGCAAATTTGAATTTGATGTTTGCATTTGGACGGCAACAAGACAGAATTTGATTGGGAAAAATGGGAAGCAATACTGACATCTTTGAATTGTTACTGCTTGTTTATGAACAGTACATCTACATGTACAGTATGTCGGTTCTTTAAAAACATAATTTAGTAACAAAAAGGAAAATTCTGATAATACACAACAGTGTAACTGTTTTGTAAAACCAGCCCCAATACCTTGTCATGGTTTTGTTTTTCATTGGTTGATCTACAAAAAATGTCAACCAAATTAAAGTCCAGGAAATCACACTGGAACCAGACTATAACTTAAGTTCCCATTGAACAGTCCATATGAAAGCTTTTAGGAGTCAGGTTGAGATGATGTTGTTACTTGTCTACATGTAGTCCAAGGAGTTAAGTTTCCACACGACCTAAGATTGATATGGAAAAAAAATCACCAGAGCTCTCATGGGGGCGGGGGGGGGGGGGGGGGGGGAGCGGGGACGCATAATCACTTCTTATTACCCAAGCAGTGACCTCCAGGAAGGACAGGAAGGATACAGGTCACAAAAGGTCAACCAGATGTCTTCAGGATTTGAACTGCTTGCGTTTATACACATGATGTCATCTTTATAAAAACAAGTGCACAAATTTAAATAAAATACTCTTGTGGCAAAATAGTGGATGACACTTGACGTGCGTTCGACCATAGACCAGTCCGATGGATCTGTGTGTGTGGTTACATCATATTAAAGCGCTTATAAACCATGACTAAGCATGGAGACAATAGGTTACATGTACACTTGTACAGTAGGTGTGTAATTAGTGTGAAATAAAACACCTTTATTTAAAGGGCACCTTGCCTTCGGGTTGGGCACTTTTGGGCTATAAAAAAAGCTTTTGTTATGAAATGAATATGGTTGGGAAGATATTTTAAAAATAAAATATAATGATTCACATTAATATTCCTTGAAATTTTGTGGTTTTTGTTTAATTTCGTGACAACCAAATTTGACTCCACAAAATGGAGGACCATATATTTCTATGTAGAGTGTGGTTCCTGCTGGTTTTATTTCCATTGGGCTAATTATATGTTTATGAATCACTACTCACTAATTACAACACATTGTAGGAGTTCTACTGCATGAAAAACTCTGAAAAAGAATAAGGCGCCATTCCAAAGCGCAAAATGTTCAGAATTTTGAAGGCAATGTGCCCTTTAAAATAGAAATCCTTCAGTATCCCTGGAGTGAAGAATGGTGATCGTGGTAAAATACAAATGGGGATCAAGAGTTTAAATTTGCAAAGGGAAATAGGATTGTTTTATGGTATGGTTATCAGCACTTTGATTACATTGGGTATTGAACTCTTACACTGACGTCACACGCTGACTACAGTCCGACCATGGTCTGACATTTTACGAATAAAGTTGGATGTAAAATATGGTAAGTGTGTTAATGCATGCATTACACAGTTTATTACAGGGATAAACTCACTCCAAAAACTGACCACCAAGATTGATTGTGGTGATGACGTCTGGTAAACTGGCTCAATACGAAGAACCAACAACCATGGCTGTAAATTTATACAATCAGCAAGATATTCGGCGTCTTGAAATATTTCGTTTAGAATTTGAATCATGTACACATTGTAGTCACAGACCGTGCCGGACTCACGAGCAGGTGAACAATTTGGGGGACCTTAAGACCCCAACGCACAGTTGCTTTAACCAGTGAAGGAAACAAAATCACGCATTTCAATGTTGAAATTGTATACACGAGACTTGCAGTCTTATGAAAAAAACATGCCAACAGAGAGTGATCACTCAAGATTTGATCTGTATGTTCTTGTCGACATTATGGAATACATTATCAACTGATGAGAAATAATAGCTACTGGCTGACTTTGTTTGCTAGAATAATGGAATGTCAGCCTATACTTACTACCACCTGCTAAAGGGAAAAATATTAGTTTGGATTAGTGGAACTTTTAATTTAATCTTCAATAAATACATGTACATGTATCTACAATGAGTCACTTTGTGGCCACTGAACACATTGTTTTTGTTCTGTGTCACAATATTTTTAAATGGTTTCTACTTTTAACTAATATTGGACTTTTTAGGGGTGTTATTTTCATAAGATTACATTGGTACAAATTTCACAACAAATCAAGGATTTCTATTTTCAATACAAGCCAACATGTTGCATCTGAGGCTTTACATTGTAGAGTTCTTTGGTAATCTTTAAACACTAGTGGATTCTCAAGAACTACATGTATCATTTCCCTGTAAACGTGTTAATTTGTGGCGATACATTTTGTTGTAAAGACTAACATACATGACATACAAGTACATGTATGACATACATATGTACATGTACATGTATGTACAACATACAGGCCTGGTTGCTTCGTTCTTAAACGGGCAAGGGCACCAAGGTATTTTCTCCATGGTAAAGGGCACCACTACAAGGAAGTTGTAAATTACAAATGCAACATTTCAAAGGGCACCAAGGCAATGAATTGACCCGGGGCAACAGAGAACATGGCCTCCATTTAATACTAGGCCTTCAACATGTACCGGTACACATACATGTATACTGAACATTCCACACACATGTACTGAATTTTTTTTTGGGGGGGGAAATAAATACATTCTAGTCGGCTTGAACCAAATTTTGTATGCTAAATTCAAGCCTGACCTTTTCGTGGGTTTTTAGTGATAAAGTCAGAGCTGTATTTTAATTGCCTTAAGATACGATTATTTAGCGTGGGTGATGTTCGATATGAAAGCATCCCAGCCTCCACGTCCCAGCTAGTCCTGGATTTAAAAGATAAAACATGACTTGTAGCTCCGACAAAATGCGATACCAATCAGCATTTTAATGTATGAGATTGTGATAACAAATGAGAAAACAATATGGTGTAGGTGCTATTTTAATAATAGGATTAAGGTAATTTTTTTTCTGTGTAACAAAAGGGGAACCAGCCACATTATTTACAGGGGAAGGGCTCTAGATCTTTGAGCAAATAAAACATGGAAATAGTTTAGAACTTGATGAAGGGCTGAGCAATGTAGGGGAGGGGGTGGAGGGAGGGCAGGGAAGGGGTGCTGAATGAGAAGCTTGGAAGGAACATGTGGTGCCTTCCTCCATGACTAAACACATGTAATTGTCTAATACGTGTACAATGTACATTAAACAAGCTACTTTATGCAAATCTAATTTTTGTCTAATAATAAAACAGTTTTTTATGCTGCATTGTATGCAAGTATAAAATTATTGTCAACTTGAATTGAAATTCAAATTCAAATCAAGTTACTGAAGTCCATCTAATATGAAGATGCTCTAACGTGATAAAATCAACCTGGTCAAAGGCTGTCTGATTACCCCCAGCCATAAAAGACAAATCCATCAGCACTAATCAAGTTAGTGTGTATAATGTCAATATTTATCTTGCATATCCCACTGAAATGTGAAATGGGGTCACAGGGTAGTGCCATACAAACCCAGGATGGTTTCAAATCCCAGGTGCATGTACAGTACATGTACGTATTGCATGTAGTAGGAATGGGATACACTTGTACATGTACTTTTGGGCAATGTGGATCTGTAGAAATTTACAGTCGTACTTACGAATGTATTTTTTCTAGTCTTTTCGAGGAAATTAATTTTGCAGCCCAGACTTCAATACATGAGTTACATGTATTTGTACATTGATTAATGCATTTTTTTATCACTTGAATGATTTTGAAAAAAAAAACACCATAAACTGACCAGCAGTGATAGAGCATTTACCAGGCCTGATATTGTATGGATGCCAGCAGGCATGGCCTCTTCTGCCCTGGTCTTGGCCTTGGTGCCCCTTCAAAAGTTTCCCACAGACTTCAAGATTTTTGAAAGGAATTGCTCTTTGCAAAATGAAAATGGACGAACCCTCTCAAAGATAAAATTCCAGACCTGATATTATGAATTATGTTGTTTTCTTTCTATTACACTGTGATTATTGTATGTAAATAGGTCATCAATCGCTGGCCTGATTGCTCCGTTCTTAAACGGGTAAGAGCACCAAAGCATTTTCTTCTTGATAAAGGGCATCTCTTTGAGGAAATTGTGAATTCTTTGGAAACATTTCAAGGGCACCAAGGCAACTAAAAGAGGCAACGGAAGCACTTGCCTCCGTGTAGTATCATGCCTGCATCATCAAAATAAACCATTGAAGAATTCAAATCAGTACAAACAATTCAAGACAAGAAATGTACTTCAAATATTATTTCATTGGATTGTTGAGTTGTTCAACCTACATTTAAAAACAAATGTTTTTCAACTATCAAAATACTTCTGATGTAAAATTTGTTAACAAAAACAGTCTTGAAGCAGCCTGTCTTAAAGGAAAAACCACGATTGCCCAAACCAAAAAGAAGTCTATTTTTCAACTCCACCCTAGTAGACTGTTTTGCAGATTCAGCAATCGTTGCTGCATAAACACCTTATTAACATTCACAAGCTCTACGTTTTAAATTCTGAATCAATAAAACAACAGGAAGGAAAAAACATTGTGTACGGTAGTGTCTTCACAAAGAAAAGTCATTCGGTTGTAGCCAGATTTTGAGCTAATTTTGTACAGCTCTTACGTGACAAACTCTTGTTTTCCAGAGATTTAATTTGAGTATTACCTCTATCCTTTAATTTCCCTGATGGGTTCTTCTGGAGTTGAGGATTGATTGCCATCCTCGGCATTTTTACTTCACTGGACCCCAGCATCTGTCACCATGCAGTAAAATATTTTTTACCATTTCCTTTTCCCTTTCTAGTTTTTGTGAAGGCCTTTTCCCTTTCTAGTTTTTGTGAAGGAGATGGGAGGTGGTCAGGTGCTACTACATGTATTTCATGGTCATCACAAACTCCTCAAGATTTCCTCAGAAATCTTAGGGCCTTGTCACATATGGCATTCTTTTCAGACAACTTTGAGGTAACCAGCACCACTGCATTCAAAATGAACACTTTGGTTCTGCAAGAGACATTTTTCTATCAGCTTCTTACTATCCCAGAGAAAATTTGAAAATGAACGTTCTTTTCTTCCTAGAGATTGTCTGGAACTGATTGCCTGTAAATTTGATTATGTGACTCGGCCCTTATTTAGTAAAAGATTCGACAAATTTATAAGTGAGTGCAGGTGTTGAGGTTTGTATTCTCAAAATCATAAACAGGCCTGCATGCTTCTTGAAAGGGCAAGGGTACCGAGGCATTTTCTCTTTGATAAAGGTCTATACTTATAAAGGGCACCTCTATGTGGAAACTGTAAATATCTATTGGAACATTTCGAGGGCACCACGGCAATGACCACCAGGGGCAACAGAGGCAATTGCCACCATGAAATATCGGGCCTGCATGAAAGTAGTTGGATGCATCTGTACTTTTTTGTAAAGTGTACCATGGAGGAAGGAAAGTGTACACACACACACTGAAATGAATGCACTTATGTACACATTCAATACGTACATGAAATCAGCTTCAGAATTTCCTTAAACTGTAGAGAGTGCTAGATTTTTATTTTTCAATGTTGTTTACTGGTAGTCATATCGTATCAGATCTTATCAATCTACAAACTGAAAGTTCATTTCGAAAATTGACTCAATGAACTACATGTACATGATAGGGAAGTGCATCCATGTGTCATGTCAGTGCAGTTCCAGGTCTGTTTGCTTCGTTCTTGCATGGAGGAAGCTTCCTCCATGGTTCCTGAAAGGGCAAGGGCAAGGGCACCAAGGCATTTTCTCCATGGTGAAGGGCACCTCTATTGCCTTGATGCCTTTGAAATTGTTCCAATAGAAATTTACAATTTCCTCATACATATAGAGTCTATATGTATGTATGAGGAAATTGGAAGTTGGAACATTTCAAGGCATCAAGACAATGACCAAAGGCAACAGAGGCAATTGCCTCTGTTGCCTCTGTGAAGTAACAGGCCTGCAGTTCATTCTGACAATTAAGCGCATGTAGAAAGTTACATGTGACCACCACAGAGTATAAAAAAATGTGTGGTTATAAACAAAGGCAATGATTGAACAACTGAAAACATCTAACTATTACAGTGAATAATCCCCAAAGCCCAATGTGTTGAATAACAAACCTTCAAAACGGAAACAAAATTCAGAATGTTTTTGTTTTTAAGCTCATAAACAATGTTGATATTTATACAATTTATACAACTCTTACCAGGGGATGATTCTGCGGATCCGCCGCTCCCTTCAAGAGAATGGCTCATAGTATAGCATTAAGAAGTTAACAACCCAGTGCAAACACTAGCCACTATGCCACTATGTACATTTAGGCCAGTCAGTGTTTAAAGCTTGTACCATGTACAGTTAAGGTCTCCACACACCACAGTCACTGATTGCTGTTCACAATCCACTCCAAGAGAGTACAAACCAAGTGTACCAGATAGTAATACTAGTAATGAAAGCTGTCGACTCCAGAGTTCAGAAAAGACTAATAATCTCCAACCTTATCAGGTTGTTTGTGTATTGCTGAGATCTCATGCATACATACACGCCTACTGAAAGCGGTTGACTGCAAATACAGGTACATGAAGCCTCCTCAGCTTACCTCACCAACAGTGACCTGACACACAAGTGCCTCTGTTCTTACTCCCATTATACTTGTTGGAGCAATGATGAAAGCTTTCAAGACTGATGCCTAGTTCCTCCCATATGTGAATCTGTAATTTGTTACTTCCCATTAGTTGCCACGACCTTCAAGGATTCTTCTTAAAGGAGGGGGTTGGGGGGGATGGATCAAAGTGTCATGGTAATTCCTCAGCCGCACCATGAACAGATGTATGGGTAAACAATCACAAAATTTGGAAAATCTGTTTTTGTACAAATACTCATTACCATTGACATTTTCAGCAAGTTTCAGGACCTAAAACGTAATAGTTTCGTAAATACACTAATAAGCATGAGTGATGTATCACTAGATTTGCCATTTTGCTTTTCCACAAAGTGATGTATCTCGATACATCACGTTATCCATTGAAATACATAGCGCTAGCACTGTACAAAACACCCATAGTATGACTTCTCTGTTTCCACCAAGTGACATACCCGTTGACCTATTTCATGTAGCGACGTAAGCATTGATTTGTACACAACATTCTGCGTGCACGTCTTGTTTTTTCATTTTCACAAAATGATGTGTTTATGAATTAATTACTCATCAAAACATTGCAGAATTGAAAACACATTAACAGTTCTGTACGACTGAAGAAGTCAGCTTTAATTTGGTAGGCCTATTAGGTTGTTTTTATAAATAAGCAGTCTCCGAAACAGCAGTTTGAAAAATAGTTCAACTTCAATCGTGATTTTCTCCAAACACAGAATTTTGGCTGTGGAGCACGACATGTCAGTTCGTGGCACGACTGATGAATTCAATAAAACACTGGGTTGCTATATGATTAGCCGATTCTTCTGGGAGCATTTGCATATTCGCAACAAGTACATGTAAGAGCATTTGTTTATCCCTGCAAAGTGGCATTGTTTGATTTGAATTTTACGATTTTAAGTTGTTGCTTTCCCCAGGGCATCCATTCAGTGTACATAAATCCCTGCACAGTGGCTTTGCTTGTTTTGAATTTGATGATTTTAAGTTGTTGCTTTCCCCAGGGCATTCATTCAATGTAAATGATAAATCCTCTCTTGAGATTTGCTTTTGTAATATAAAATGGTCCAGTAACAATTTTATTGTCTGATCATTTTTTTTTTTTTTTTTTACGTCGAGCCCTTTGCATGGCATAGACAATGAGTTTAATCTGCTCTAGATACTTTTGTCAAATGTACTTGAAATCTTTTTTTTTGTAGGAGGTTGTGTTAATATCCAAAGGTTAATTTATGGAGTAGATTTTGGAATCCAGATTGTTTGCAATTTCAACATTCACCGTCACATCATCATTCAAAAGTCAGGTGTGGAAAAGGATTGGAAATTCCCATCGAACTACTTGAACGCAAGAGAAAATATCTCTGTATATGTAAGTACTCCTTCAGAACATAGGGATTCAATATTGTATAAAATAAATGATTCATACAGAAGAGTCTTAAAGGTTCATATTTATAGGTTCATGAAGATGATGAATTGATATTTCAAGATTCTAAATAAAGTGGGAATTTAAGGTTACAGCTACCCTCTGGATGATTGGCCCAAGTCCAGAAATTTTAGTATTAAGCCAACAACCTCCGTGCCAGTCTGGCAGTCGAGCATGCAGGTACATACTACATGCATTACATTGACTGTTCTAGGCATATGCCTTTGGTAATTACTCCACAAACTAATGACCATAAAAGTTCACTTGGTAAGGAGCACTGGAGAGCTGTTAACAGTATAAACACTGTTAGAAATGATTATCTTTAAAGTAATGTGGTTTTAGAGAAAGAGTTTTTTGCCCACATTAGAATCTGAGAAACGATTCATCCATGAATCAGTTCTCACCCATTGAACAAAATGCAGTTTCAGCATTTTCGGATCATTCTGTGTGGAAATAACTGTTCTAAATTTTTGCTGATATCTCAAAAGCGCTAGCATCTTTTTGAACAAAATTTCTACAGGTTAGTTTTATGTACATGTATATATGTAATTATATAGGAATGAAAAATATGTATGGTTCCAAATAACAACGGTATCACTTGCCTTTTAAAGTTCAAATATAAAAAAGAGAAGAAAGTTGTCTTACAAACATATTTTTGATTTAAGAATTATTAAGACTTGGATATTATCTTGACGAAGTACGAGCTCTAACAAACACAAACATGCAGTACATGTATGTGTACACTACGATCATTTATGTACCGTTTGGAATGAGACCTACATGTATGTTGTGTTTTCGGTTGGTGTTTCCTTAGCCTTGATTGTACACAAAGGCCTTCATGTGTACAATACATCACTAATGCAAAGATGCAACACAAGTCATTATTCCTCATTTTGTGCAGTTGGAGGAGACCATGCATTCAGCTAATTGACTCACAATTGGGACAGGTGTCTGTGACCAACAAAGAAAAGAAAACACAGGCACAAAGTGTATTTCTGATAGAATGTCACTTGTGATCATTTTCGGCTGATATAAATTACCTCATTTTCCTCCAACTGTGGTAAATGATTCATGTCATTACAATGCCTTACGAAACAGACTGACTGGATGAAAGTATCCAACCAGAACTACTAAAGACAAATCATGAATGCTTGGCAGAGTTTGAAATGTTATTGTTGTTCCCATTGTTGTATTCAGGAGACAAACCAATACACACTGTGTGTCAAACCTTTGTACGAGAGTCAACAGACTTCAAACCATGTTGTGTGGCCTTCTCTACATAACTGTAGTGCTATAATGTGTGTTTTAAACAATTCACCTTGGAGGTGGGAGTGTACTGTAATGCTTCAGCTACATGTATGTTAGGCTTGACTGTCGTTGAGAAAAATAGACAATGTTTAAGACAACAGCCTTTTACAATTGTCTTAAAAATATATGGAAATTATCTTAACAAATTTCCCATGGAGCTTTTTATCTGGATTCTAATTTGTTAAACATTTTATTTTAGAGTAGTGTTATCATTGTGGCAAAAATTTCTATTGTATTTGTTGCATAAGGCCTAAAATTTATGTGTCCGTCATGCTTTGTGCATTTAATACATAGTGCACAATGCATAAAAATATAAATACACGCCAAGCAACGCACACAATTCCATGTATTTGAATTGCGTACTGCTTTATCCATAAATATTATGTGCATTGGCATTTATTTTTATTTTAAAGGGTTATGCACTATGCATTACGCACAACGCAGACATGGATTTTACGCCTAATGCCTAGGTATAATAGTAGTTGCATACGTAAATCATACACGTATAATTATGTACATTGTACATTATATACATGAATGTGTTGGAAAAAATAAATAGGAACGATGATAAGAAGTCTCGGTGACATGAAAATGTACTATTAATGTATGTTATGTGAGAACACTGTACACTGTTTATCTAATTATGATAAAAGTATTTTATTTATGATTATGTTTTTGGTCATAACAAGTAAAAAAGTGGCGGTCAGATACAGCATCTAAATTTGATTCCCAAAATAGTTTCAATAACGAATTAACTTGTGAATTTTTAACCAAGCTTTAAGGTTGGTTATTGACATGTAGAGCAGTTTAGTAAAATCTTTAGCATCATCATTAGACGGGAGGCTTCAATGCAACTATCAGTACTGCTTGGCATTGGCATGCATGCACTAAAAGTGCAAATGATTTTTATTGCATTCTTTTTTAACTATCATTTTGCTGGGAATATTTGAAAAATCAACAAGGTGCTGACCTGCCTGTGGTAAGAGACATTTGTATAACAATGTTTTTAATATTGAGAGTCGTAATTATAGCCAAATACAAAAAATAAACATGTATTGTGTTATTTTCCTCCAGATCTGTTTGTTAGTTACACTGGATGACGTGCACACACGCCAATCGAACAAAAAGCGCCTGGGCATTATACCGAGCATGCGCAATGCATGCACATACAGTAGAACGCTTTGTTTCACCCGTACAAAGAGGACAAGCTATGGAACTGGAATTTAGTATCAGATTCTCCCTTTTTGCAGGGGTTGTTGTTTAATCCTGATTCCAGACCTTTGTCCTTTTGATAAGAAGAGGATTATGAGACATCAAGAGGCTTCCACCAATGTTTATGCATTGTATTTCCCCTCAATTGAGGTAAGTATGAGTGAACCGAGATTCCAGCCTTGGTTCTGGCCAATTAATGGCCGTGGCTCATGGCTGAGGTTTAGTGATCCACACTAAATGAAAAAAGTTCACACATGAAAAAGAAACAATAAATCCCGGTGCTTCAATGAGAACCTTTGTTGTCTTGGTTTTGTTTAGTCAGGGTTTCTTTGTACAATGATACTCTCAAAGAAAAAAGGTTTAATGGGTAATCATGGTAAAGAAATGTTGAGCTCATTTTGTTGTCAAGTTATCAATAAAGATTGAGCCAGGTCACTTCCAGTCTGTCTACGAGGATCAAAGTTAGGAGGCTCAAAGGTTAAGATTATCGCAACTAAAATATATTTTTTCTTTCTTGTTTTTTAATTAACGTCAGATTCTAGCTGAACTTGTGCAGTCATGTTGATTGAAACACTGATCGATGCGTACGATGTGTATTATAATACATTGTCATTATTCAAGAAAAATAAACTAAAAACTAGTTGTTAGACTAATCATTCAAAAATGTACAGTCGAAAGAGATTGTTTGTAAGAGAAGTATTTTTAAAGAATGAAGACAGGATTTAACAAAATTCCACCTACGAGTTTGTAGAAAAAACTGTTTTGTTTACTCTGTCAAATTAAACAAAGTGATAAGTTTGTTACATAAATTCATTATTTCATTTCCGTTGTTTGAGTTGATTTTGTGAGTCTTTTATAATGATATTCAAAACATTGTAAAAACTTAACTAAAAAAAACTAGAACATGAAACAACCATCATTAGGCCTATCTTAATATTTTATAACATTTTTTACGTAAACTGATGCTTATTTTAACACAATTTGGATTGTTGCAATTAAAGAAATGTCTTTTTTTAAATAAAAACAAGTCAAATAATGTTTCATAATTTTTTTTAATCATGGGGCTGTTCTTTCCTCCTCAACCATTACAACAAGAGTCAAATGATAAAAGTAAAAAGTAAAAAACTTTGTTTCTCTTTTTGTCACTTTACAGTATTCTAAAATCATATAAAACGATAGAAACCAACCTGGTGGCTCATCATCGATATCTGAGTCTGCATCTGCAGGCTCCGAGAATTTCACCTCCCTCTTTCCCTTGTTACCACTCTCGTGCAATTTGCCGAAATGCGAAGCCGCAAATTCGACCAAATCGTCCGGTCTCTCACGCAGGACTGCCACGGTGAAGTCCTGCAGCAAGTCCGTCAACCCAGATGGTATCTCGATGCTCATGACAACCACTCGTTTTAGACGCCGGTCGGATGTGGATAATAGCGGCAAATTTGGTGGAAATACACTGTCAGTTCCTTAAGTTATGATTCCAAGGAATGCTCTATCCTTAGGCTAATAATCTGTTAAATTTGTGACTGGTAACCCTTGGACATTTTCATGGAATATACAAAATATTCAACATGTTTCGAGTCCAACCGGCAGATAAAACACGCAGGTCTTCCTTCCTCGTATGTACACACGATATACACATACGATGTACATTCGGTACTTTCTATGTATGTACACTATGTTTGTCAGGCGTTGTTAGCTCACGTTGTTGGTGTCCATCCATGATATGTAAATTTTGGCACGAGCCATTCTGACGTCACGTAACCTTTTAACTTTTTTTTATTGGACGGAGGGGGCGTTTTAGAACGTGACAAAAATTTCAAATTTACCAAAACGGATGGATTTTTATTTTAAAAATATTTTATAAATAAAACATCGTGTTTGGAAATATAATTTTCTTTTGTACATTTGTGTGTTCATTCGATTTGGGGACGCACATAAGTCACAGAGTGGCAGCTGGTGATCAAAGGTGAATACGTTGCTTAGCAACACGTAATAAGCAAGGCAATCAAGAGAGGAGTATCAAGTTATTAAAGACGAATACAGCTATCAATGTAGTAAACAAATAAGAAAAGAAAAGCTGTTTTTGTCTGATAATATTTAGTCAGTTGATCTAGAAACCGTCGATAAGAATAACAAGTACTATTGCGCACGATTGCATGCTGGTTGGCATGGTATATGGCCATGGCTGGTATTTTTTAAGGAATACAATCAAAGACACCAGGCTCGCTGTCGTCATATCAATTTGCAAAACAGGCAGCCAATATTCAGTCATTTAAAGGAGCTGTGTCGTCATGATTATAGCAGTAAATAGAATAACCCAGCTACTACGCGTTCGTGCCCGCCGATGGTCACATTAAAGTTTGACAAAGACAGAACTGTTCGTGATTTTACCATAGATACAGAATATTATATATCTATGGATTTTACCGCAAGTGCGCGCGTGTGAAGTATCTGGGGAGTTCATCATCCCTTTCCAAGCACAGCCACATGACTGAAATAATCCTGACGACGCAGCCCCTTTAATCACAGGGGACCACGTTGGTTCATGTTACTTCCCTATGTTTTAATGTATCCAGGGTTGTATAACACAGCAAAGATTTGCTCTTGATTGTAGAGTTTATTGACGTGTCGTGGCCGAGCGGTCTTAGCGCACCGGACTCAAGCTCTGGTGTTTCTGATCAGCAGAGTGTGGGTTCGAGTCCCGGTCTTGACACTTGTGTCCTTAAGCAAGACACTTAACCATTATTGCTTCGTCCTTTGGATGGGACGTAAAGCCGCAGGTCCCGTGTGTTGTGTATAAATGCACATAAAAGAACCCAGTTACACGCGCTAAGAGAAGGAGTTTGCCCCAGTGTTTCTGGCAGTGGCTGCTGAATGCACCGCAGCACCTTATAAATCCTAGGGTGCTACAGAAATGGGTCTCATAAATCAAAAACTTCAAAAACCTGTCGTAAAAAAATTACAATAACAAGCGCCTTGAGTACCTAATTGTTGGTAGATACGCGTGCTATAATTATAAGACTCCGGTATTATTGTTATTATTTAGAGTCGGGGAAACCATCGAGAGGTGGTGTAGGGTAAGAAGTTCTAGCATGTTAGCCTGTTTCTATTTTTATATCATCATTTTGTACATCGATTTGACGTTAAATGTGTAGTTGAATGACGTAAAAGAATTCACATTCTGACTTTATTTCGGTTTAGAGTGGTTTTATGTGTTTGTTTGTTGCCTTCTGTCCGATGGCCATATTTTGTGCAGTGTTTGAGATGGTCATTTCCAATCAATAGAGGGCGGTATTAACTATGAGGTTTCAACAAAGTTGCTCCCATACAGTAGATGCATTGGGGCAAGAACAAAAAATACTGTTATAAGCACAAAACAAACGATTAAAAAACATTTTGATATAACAAAAGATCGAGGTTGAACATGTTTAAGTACTTTGGGTTTTTTGTTCCTTTTCCCCGTTTCCAGGGACCATTTTGCCATTTCCTAGGTCCGGCCAGTTAGTGATGTTTTCACTATTGCACACAAAACAACTTTTGTTTCCCCATTTTCATAATGAACATCAAATAAACCATTTCAAACCGATTTCCACCGTATTTTTTTCTTTACTTTTACATTTCTTTAGTTAGCAAAACTCAACTAATAGCTCCTTGTCGGTTGTAACCTAACACTACAGGCTCATATCAACCTTATGCATTGACGTCTCACGCCGCCATCTTACATGTGAAACGAAAAAGCACATCATCAAAATGGGCCAAAGAGTAATCTTCTTTTGACCTCTAGCCGAGGACGCCATACTCACCGACGTCATGTGCACAATGTTTATTTATAATAAATACATAAAGTATTTTTCCAATAATGCAATATTAATTAATCTCACGTGGTGTATTACTTGACAAATATATGTTCACTCTTCCGGTGTCATATGAAGAAAAACAAATCGCCACCAAGACTTAGTATAAGTTGGTGTCGCGCCCTCTTGCGGTAAAGATTTGATGATTGTTGGTTGCTTGAACCGTTGGGTACACGCAGTAAATGGCTCATCAGGGAATGTTTCTATGTCAGTCTAAAGAAATAGCATTGAGACAGGATTTTTTTTTATTATTCGAACAAAACAAAACAACAATAATGTAGTCATGACTGTATACCACAATATCCTAAAAGGGGAGTTACGGCGTTGTATTCGGAACCGAACGTTTGTTTCAATTGTCGATATTATACCATAAAACTAACCAGTGAAAAATTCATTTCAAAATGTGGTAGCGTTTTGGAGATATTGGCGAAAATCTGAAGCGGTTATTTCCACGCATATGAAAAATCCGTATTCAAACGAAACACCTTTTTTCTGCAAAAAGAAACAAAATTGCACTTGTCTTTAACTTTAAAATGAAATTGAACCCCTGGCGAAACGATTTCCCTGAATATTTACTTTCAGTCAAGTAAGTTATTTTGTAATAACTTGGAACTACATTTTTCATATCTGCACATAATGCAATTTCCCCTGAAAGCCCCCAGGTGTGTGTTTAATGCATCTGAGGAGCATAATGAATGTATTAAAGTTTGTTCATTTTCTCAATTAATCATCGGACAAGATCACTCCTACCCCCACAACCGCCCCCGCAACTTTGTCACTGCCAGGCAGAACAACGTGTCGAGGTCTTTTGAGGGTTTTGAAGTTTTCTTTTATTCTTCTTCATTTATCTATGTTAATGTTTAATTAACAGAAAGAACAGAATCGGATACAAACGGTATAAGGTATTCCTCCATCCCTCCCCCTAATCTCCCCCTCACTGTGCTTTGTTTTTCTCTCCCTTTGATTATTTCATTGTTGATTCTCAGCCCCTCATTCTTGATCCGCCCACGACAAATCCCTCGATGCGCTTTACAGTTGTTTTCAAAAAGTTCAAATGTTCACTAGAGAATCCAAGTGTATAATAGAAACCAAGTATAGTGATTAAATATTACTGAACTAAATGTGACTCAGCCTGTGTGAATGAGACACTTTGAGGTAAAAATGTAAATTTCAATTTCATCATGTAGGGCATCTTCCAAGGATTAAAACGACACCACACTGACCTCTACAGAGTTTACGGTTCCAATCCATAACAGTTAACTCTGTAGAGGTCAGTGTGGTGTCTTTTTAATCCTTGGAAGATGCCCTACATGATGAAATTTGGACTTAAATTTATACCTCAGAGTGTCTCATTTACACAGGCTGAGTCACAAATATTTTTTTATTTATTTATCTCGGTATATTCTCGACCCATAACTTTTTCCAAGAAGAAGTCAATATTAAAGTACAAGAATCGTTTATTTATTGACTCTTTTGAGTGCAACAGTCCACTCACATATCATTACGTGATACTCCTTTAATACTGAATGATGAGTCTCGAAGTCAATTTCTTGCCAGCCAACATCGATCCAGAGGACAACCAGCCGTGGCAATGCACTAATCTGCCAGATTTTTAGCGCGTTTTTCCCATTGACTCGATTAGGTTGATAATGAGATAGTCATCTGTTATTATCACGCTGTGTCACGGTCTATCATCATCAACAACAACAACCACGACAGTCGCCATTTTGCACATAAGGACACTTTGAAATTATTGTCTACCACCTCTAGCGATTTTAAGAGCCATTTGTTTTTAGGGATGCTTCTTTCAGAGAAGTTTCATTTACATCTAAATAAGTTTATCATAAAGGGACTATTTTTTTTATACATCGCCCTTTTTTTGGAAGACTGCATTATTCAAATTGTCAAAGGGGATTACAGCTCATGAACATGCAGAATTCTTACGGTTATTTCTCACGGCAATCTGTAAAGATGAAATAAAAATATCACACACAAATAATTGAGGGAATTACTTTGTTATTGTTGTCATTTTTGTTGTCGTCATTGGAGTACCAACTCATCTAACATAAAAACTTCGCGATCTACCTGAAAGGCTATTTTCCATAAGATTTAGATAATGAAAAAAAAATGCACGAGTTTACGACAATCTAAATAATGGTTTGCCCCTTTAAAATACATGCACTGCACCTTTAAAAATGTCCCAGTGAATTATAGGATTTCTTTTTCCATCACCACAACTTTGATTAAGCACGACGATTGAAATCCATGTCATAAGACGAGATCATAGAGAAACGAAACAAAGCTAACAACAAAGGTTTGACGACCTGAAATCTGCCGTAGACCAAGGATCCTTTGGGATATTAATTCAGTCTATCAGACGTTATACTCAGAAATTGGCGGGAAAAAGCGCAGTATCTCACGATGCGATGATAGGAATTTG
Organism: Marthasterias glacialis; assembly: GCA_911728455.2. Classification (NCBI taxonomy): domain Eukaryota; kingdom Metazoa; phylum Echinodermata; class Asteroidea; order Forcipulatida; family Asteriidae; genus Marthasterias; species Marthasterias glacialis. The sequence continues at coordinate 877,762 of OU452221.1, read as the reverse complement.
ATATTAGTGATATTGATGAATTATGAAGCCTTTTAGACGGACCCTTACACCATCACTGATTAAGGATGCAATGCTCAAGGCACTTACCAACCATGATTTATGATTTCATATGCAAGACTAATGTTTTCGTCTGTAAAAAACGTTAAATAATCCACAAGTTACAATGAGATAAGAACCGGTATAAACATCCGACTAAAAGGTTCGTGGTTATTAGATTAAGGAGTATAGAGTCTTGGAGATAGACTAGTTTTTAAGATAATGGTCATGCTCTCGGTGACTCGGCTTATTTGATAAAATCGCACAAAATAGGTCAACCTTTCTGAGATTTGTGTTGTATGAAGTCTTCATTGTAAGAAAGATGAATTTTCTGGCAGCGCGGGTATAGTCGTTTTGAATTATTGCGTTTGTACTTAGATCGCGTTGACATGAAAAACGGTACCAGTAAATTCTACCCAGTAGAACAACAATGTTTCACACGGACATTTTTCTTTGAATTCTGACGGTTCAGCTTATGGTATATCTTTTCTCATTTTGTACGATGTCATTTCGACTACTACTATTTTCTTTACCCTTCTTTAATTCTCTCCTTGACATCAAAATTGAAATCTCGATGATGAATACTATATTATAATAGTTCTAGAGTTGGCGGTGAGGTCGACAAAGACCGCAGTTATCGATACCTCAGTAAAGATATGAGCACTCCTTCTCAGATTTCGAGATAATGAACTCATTATTCCAATCATTATCAACCTCTTCCCCAAGGATGTTACTCTGGGAGTCACAATATTAACTAGATCATCGCCAGCAGTAGGCGCCATATGTTGTTCTTTTCTCATGTCGGCGCCTCTTCTCTTTTTAATTTCACTTCTAAAATCATAAAGGAAGACGTAGGTTTCTTCTTTAGAAAGTTATGAAAAAAGTAAACGAGATTATACTTTTATAATTATGCCTTGAGGAATTTTGTATTTTCCTATAAAAAACATAGCCAAGGGAATAAAACGTCATAATGAAGATTCTTCAACATTGAACCGAGTAAGACTTTAAAAAATGCTAAGAATTTGGAGAATTTTACTATGACAACATTGATAACTTCACTTGAGGTAATAATATGGCAAAGGTCGAACTAGTCACTCAAACTAACTATCAAGGGTCCTAATTATTTTGGCAATATAAGTTTGGCTATTTGATGGGGTTTTTGAATAGTTCAATTTGTCTTGGGTTATATAAGGTAGATAGTCGACCTATGAGCGAGAGGTCATTGTGCACGGTTAGAGCCTGAAAACACGGCGGACGTTTGCGCTCTTGTGCTGGTCAACATTCTTATCTTATAATCTTTGCCTATGGGCAATTATTGGAAGTTCTGGGGCCTCGATCAATTTCAATTAGTGTTTACTTGAGACGCAGCCTACCGCAGGAAATGAACGGTGTTTAAAACAAGAAAGAGAATCTTCAAGAAATCGAAAGGATTATCACGTCGACATGTCCCGGAGCTGGAGCGGAACACTCTGGAGTCGATACCGGGGTTTACACTCCTTTCTGCCCGGGGAACAGACTCAGAGCGCAACGCATGAATCCCTATATTGTTGATCGGAGATGTTTTCATAAAAAGATGATGAGAGCTTAATTTTCGGAAAGTGTATTTAGCTTGGAAGGGGGATTTGTGTTGGTTTAGTTTTATCTACACGCCTTGCTTATAAAATAAAAAAGAAACTTATTTCTTTCGCGAACGGTCTACATTGTGGATCAATATCAACATCCAACAAAGCTAAAACACATTGTGGATATCGATAATTTTCTACTCATAAAGCGAGGTATTTGATACTTGTGAAGACTGAAGTATACAATATAATACTAAAATAATTTATGTATACACATTAAAAAAACATTTAAGTGAGGAACAGTAAGATTTGAAACTCAATCTAGTAGGTTCTGCGGTGAGACCATGTAATTATCTCTATTTAGTTGGTGTGGTTCTGAAAAGAACCAACGGTTCTTTCTCCTGAAGACGATCAGAGTATACTGATCGAAACGTCGAGTTGTTGAACCATCGATTCTTTTCAGAACCACACCAACTCATTAGAGATAATAACATGGTGTCTCCGCAAAACTTACTAGATAAGTGTGGAACGTTTTACAATATACAGCATTCAATCAGTCGTGGACAAACCAAAGTACATTCTTATGAACTGATTCTCTTTTGGTCCATTAAAATAAAGGGACCAGACTATTTGACACCCAGCCTCGGCATGATGGATTTGAATAGTGGGAAGAAACCGAGATGGTTTCAAATTCACTTTGATGAAGCTCTGGTCAATCAGTTCCCTTAGGCATATAGTTAGACATCGACCCACTTCTGGTAACCTGATCACGTGACAGTATCAGGTGAATTTGAAAATCATGCCTGGGGTGTGTGGTATATGAGCTGACACAGAGACCTCTACGGATTATGAATTAAAAATCCCTGAAGATGCAAAAAAAAAAAAAAAAATCTAAACATGAAAGGCCCTTTGATAGTATTTACTAATATACAGGCCTATATTAATTTCTGTTTTCATTATATTAGTTTTATTTTATTATCTTAAATCTACAATCAAAAGTTGATTAAAAACGTACTTGGTTTAACACAAGGAAATTATTTTTTGAGTTTTCATATGCGATGTTTAAAAGGATTTGATAAACGATAATGTTTGCTCAAAATATTGCTAATAAAAATGATTAACCATAACTGAGATCATGGCAAACTCTGAGAAACACTTTGGGCGAAGTTACAGTTTGTGTGATGAGCGAAGGAGGCCCAGTCAAGTCACGAAACATAACTTCGATCATGCTGCAATAACGAGTCTCACTTAAATAAGAAGTAGGCATCCAGGGAATGCCGTGTTCATCCTCAAATTAAACTGTCCCGAGGTCACCTTCACACCACGAGCTGACCATGAACTGACCATCAGAACCGAACCGTTTAATTACAAAAATTAGAAAGTGACAATGTTGAAGGTCCATTCTATATAGAGGAGCGCCTCCCAACTTGACCAGATTTCAAAGGCTGCATTGGCGAAAAACATTTAGATTCTTGAATCTAAAAGCTGATCACGTGATCAAACCCGATGGCTGTCATTTTTTAAATTTTTTATTATTAGTTTTTTTTTATAATTCAAAGATATTTATCCACAAACAACCCCTCAAAACAGACCACCCACCTATAAAATAGCACACTCCTTTTTGTATACAACCGTTTACCTTCAAAGCAATATCAGAGCAACTGAAATATCAAATTTAATTGCCGAACACTAACAAACTCGCAAAAGATATTTCTTTCAACCATCGAACGTTAAAAGCAAACATAAAAACAAACAATGTACTGGAGAGACAATAATTGGCGAATGGTAAATTGACGCTATTGCCTCCTTCGCCGCTATGATTTTTTTTTTCGCGCCGTTCAAAGTCCATTTCCATTCCGTATCGCTGTCGGAAATACAGGTATTCTGAGAATATTATGTATTGTCAAAGTCCAGTTTTGAAGTACATTGTGTGTACACACGGGTTCATTCACGTGTGTATTCATCAGACAATTCACAATGTTATATAAAATGGTAGTGTAACAAATTTGTCCTTCAGATTTCACAACAACCTAGAGATTTTTTTGTCGAAGCGTTGCTATAATTTGGCTATGATATTTTGATAAGTAATAATTTCTTTTTTGGATGTAGCATTCTTTCTTTTTGTCGTTTAATTTTAATGGGGTTTATTGTTTTACTCTGAGGAAAGTACACGCTTATAAAAACCCGTCAACATTTCCAAGAGATATGTTATTTTATGACGAATTATGGGCAAGGAATAATGATTGAAATGACAGAATAATCTTGCGAAATGGTTGGTATGATTTCTCATTTACATATGCTTAAAAAGGAAAGAATATGGGGAATTATTTTAACTTCTTTTGATATTTAGGTAAAAATTGATTCTCATAAGTTTGTGTTTCAGCAAATAATTGAATTTGATATAATGAATAAAATATTCACCACTTTAAACTTACAATGTTGTTTATTAATAAGCTTCATACAGAATCATGAATTATTCATGGAACCTTGTGTAAGGAAAGAAATGTATATTTCAAGGCATTTACATACTATCCAGACGTTGAACTTTTATGACTCATTAAATACGCATAAGATCTCATTAAATATGTATAAGATATAAAACACCCCTATAAATGCGTTCAAGTAAAATTCAAAGGAGATGGCAATTTTTGTTTTTCCCTTTGGCGTCTTAACACTGGGATATGTGGCTTACACGTGAAGGAATCGGCAAACGTTCACTATTTATCACATGTGTTTGTACTGCATGCATGCAGTTTTCAGAATATTCATCAACAAGGTTGATTCACATCCAAAACAGCATACAACAGCATCATACGGCAGAAGCATACAACAGCAGCAAACGGCAGCATACAGCAGCAGCATACAACAGCATACAGCAGTAGCAGCAGCAGCAGTAGCAGCAGCAACAACAGCATCGTCAACAACGACAACAACGACCACAACGACCACAACAACAACAACAACAACAACAACAACAACAACAACAACAACAACAACAACAACAACAACAACAACAACAACAACAACAACAACAACAACAACAACAACAACAACAACAACAACAACAACAACAACAACAACAACAACAACAACAACAACAACAACAACAACAACAACAACAACAACAACAACAACAACAACAGCAACAACAACAGCAACAGCAAGAGCAACAACAACAACAACAACAACAACAACAACAACAGCAACAACAACAACAACAACAACAACAACAACAACAACAACAGCAACAACAACAGCAACAACAACAACAATAACGACTACCAATAAATATCAACAATAAATAACAATAACGCCAAAACATAACAGGTTGCAAAGGTTATAGTCAACACTGATCATTATACTGTAGTTTTAGTATAACAAATATTCCCTCAACGGAATTACATCCGCACAACAGCTGCAGCAGTTTGCATAGAAACAGCAACTGTACAGTAAATAGTAAAGATAAATACGATCATAATCATCAGCAGCAGAGTCCAGCCAACAGGACCGACTCTATCCACAGCAACACAACAGCAGCAAACAAGCAGATGTGACTTCAGCAACAATGCCAAACCGAACATAATGACGTCAAAGTACACTCCGAGGTAACTGGAAAATCGAAGCTTCTTTAAGTGATGACACCAAAACATAACTGGAAATCGAACTGTAGCATAATCGACTTGTCACCAGGTCAACCTGCACTTACTGAAAACAATTCTACACCATAGAGGAACAACGTAAGCCGTTCATGAGTCAATATTTACAGGGGCACTTCAGGTTGCAAGCACCCCTCTCGATTTCGTCTTGTGAGCCAGTCAGAAATCTTGTGCTGAAAGAGAGGTGGCATCACAATACCCACATGGCCGTGGACAAACATTATGCAGAAAGACACGATGCTTGTATAATTTATGTAAAGTGTTATCATAACAAGAATTATGCATTGACGATTCTGCCATTCATGCTGAGAAAAATGATTAATAACTGTAATCAGTCATCTACACAATTAATATTTAAAATAAAATTATGCTGATGAGGAAAGACTGATGTCTAAAATAAACTGAATGGTAATTTGTTACACATGAATAGAAATTTGGCCTTACGAATTGAGTGACTCTACCGGTACTCAACCCTTTGCGACCGTTTTAGTGAATCTAGATTCTGCTAAATATACACTCCTGGTATTTCTACTCTTCATATTAATATTTCCAAAAATGTACTGTAGCTGTTATTTTTCATGGAAACTTATAAGTGATTATCGTTAAAAAAAGTATTTTTTTCATCATCATCTTAAGTTATTCCGAAGTTCAATTTATTTACATAATCATGCAACCTGAAAAACGTTCTCGCTTGACATAATTTGGCATCAGGAAAATGACCTAGAGCTAAATTAAAAAAAAAGGCTGCAATGTAATTTTCATTAGCATATAAATAATTAAAAATCATGGAGGCCGCACTTACACAATTTGTCTTCGACTCAGGGAATAATTTGCTTTCACAAAAGGGACGTCAGACTTCCCGACAAACGGAAATACAAATTGTTCTGAAAATATTAAACAATAAAGACTTATCTAGACCTTTATGAGTCTACGTTCTCCAGTTGTCACCTTGAAAATTCAATCAATACTGTTTTATTTTGATCAAATTGCAGTAAATAGGGCTTCGTCTTTTAAAATGTAGAACGTGTCAACTGTGACTTTAGTTCTGTAATTTCCACATTCTAAAAAAATGTTTCGTTTGAGAGTGAATCGTGGTGTTGTCACAATAACTCTATAAGTTGAATATTGGAATAGAATCAATGCGTTTTCATAGATAAAAATTTTCACTAAATTTATTTACATTTAAAGCGTTAAATAGGCAAGCTTGAGGGAAATTAAAAAAATGCTAAATGTTGCAATATAGTTAAATTTAGCTTCCATTTTACAAGCAGTGACGGTTGTAATGGTACCAGGCTTGTGTATAAATAGGCCTACAGAATGTATGTATATCACACACACACAAATGTAAATGATGGTGTATTGCAGGGAATATTTTGCCTATTTTCCGAAAATTTAGTTTAATTTGGAATGTTTTATGGAAAGTATAAGTCAACGGTCATTTAAAAATCCACGTCGAATTGTTACAGATAGTCCCTGTATTGGTGAGCATCAGTGAAAGTTAGATTTGTTAATCTGAACAAAATTATAACAAAACGCTACCAACTAGTTTGAAAAACACTTTCACTTGCTTAAATAAAAGATGGTGGTAAATTTAAGTTGTGGCGATTATAAATTAACTACAACACGAAAAGTTTCCGATAATAAAACGACATATCCATTATACAAAAACATTTATGATGTTGCTCTCTAACCGACAGATTAACCTACATTTTAAGTAAAATGCACAAAACAAAAATACCTTACCTTGTATTGTTCAAATTAAAGCAGCTTGAGTTATAAGTATGCAATGTCGATCGCCAGCTAGTAGTGAACAAAACATTGGAGACCTTGACTGTAAAATGTATGCGAGGTTTTTGTGCCCGTAACACAAAGACTCACCACTTAATGAAATTAAACTAACATTCCAGGATCTGAATTTATAAATATAAACAAGTTTTAAAACTGCTTACCTATTGGGATGTTACCGCATGCCATTACTCCACCGGTGGCCGTCATAATGATAACACACCGTAAAAATGGATTATCCACTCGCTCACTCGAAAGCGTTTTCTCGGTTGTCAAAAACGTTCACACGCCATTCTGAGATTAACGTTTCCAGGTTTTTTTTCTCTTTGCGATGGAAGAAGTCAGTTATAGGGTCCACACTGCCATCTTCTGACTACATTGGTTGACAGTTTGTAAGATCTATCACATCAACATGAGTCAAGTTGAAAGAGGCAAGGAGAAATGATAAGTGATGGTGATGATGCTGGCGAGGGCATCCACTGTTTCACGCGCTGTTCATTAAAATCGAAGCCTGAAGGCAATGTGTGCCAGGTCGACGTATAAGGGTAACGTCACGTCATCAATGTGATACGACTGCCGCGTTGTATGCGTTACCAATAGGCATAGCGCATACGAACAATCCTAGTTCCTAACAGAATAGTTTCATCAGGTAATGAATGGTTCGACTTGACGAAGGTTGACACCGCAAAAATGTTGTTCTGATAATAAGAGAATGCCAATTTCTTTTCTATCAAAGAAAAAAAAATAACATTCTCATGTCATCTTACATTTAAAAAACCAAAGGGACGGGAACCACAACGGCACTGTTTAAAGGTAGGGTATAGAAAAGGAATCCATATGATTGTATCCACTAGTTTCCAAAAAGTGAATCGTTGTCATGACAATCAATTTTTTAAAATCTATTTCAGATAGATCTTCACGTTTTGCAGAAGACAGCTTACACAACGCCGATCTAGTGGTCTTGACAGAAAATAAATTCCCTCTTTTTTGTGACGGAAATATTTCTAATATTAACTAACACCCTTGGTTCATACCACCACTGTACGATTGCATCTATAGAAATAAAGAAACAAACAAACAAACAAACAAACAAACAAACAAAACAAAACAAACAAAAAACAAACAAACAAACAAACAAACAAACAAGCAAACAAGCAAGCAAGCAAGCAAGCAAGCAAGCAAGCAGGCAGGCAGGCAGGCAGGCAGGCAGGCAAGCAAGCAAGCCAGCCAGCCAGCCAGCAAGCAAGCAGCCAGTCAGCCAGCCAGCCAGCCAGCCAGCCAGCAAGCAAGCAAGAAAACTAAATAAACACCTCTTTTAAATTACACAAGACTTTGTCAGAAAATGAAGTTGGGCCTGATATGAAAATAAATGACTTTGATTCGCACAAAGGGCCTGGTCAAATTATAAGAAATTTAACTGAGAAATCAATGGGTTTGGAAAGATTTAATTTGTCGAGTGATATTAATATCAGAACCACTTGATTTTAATGAAACGTCACGTTTTTCTCTGTGTTCAATCAATCCTTATCGATCGCTTTCGTAAGAGAAATTTCCATTGCCCTTTTTAAACGTAGTAGTCCAAAGTTAAAATTACGAAGGCGCTATTGCCAAAATTGGTAATGGAACATTGCCCTATAAATCACGTGTTATAGATCCCGTTTCTACCTTCTGTTGTATAAACAGAACGCGTTGGACGAACCGGCTTATTCATTTTCACGTTGTGAGTAATTTTGCAGGCTACAGCAGTTTGTAATTTTGACAAAATTTTCTTCGTCTAATATCTCAGAGTCTAAGGTGGTTCAAATAACAATTATTTGCTGTTTCCAGGCACATTGTGGCTGCCCACCATAAATATTTTAAAGATAATTATCCATGTAGTAAGTAGACACGTTTTGAAACAGTTATATAAACCCCCGTGTTTAAAAATGAAGCGCTTCTGCATAATATGGTTAAATATACCAGAGAGTGCCATTAAGGTCGAATGGATTACCGGTCAATTTAGGTGAAACAAAAATTTATACACAAAGGGAGACATTGTCAAATATTCCTTATATCGGTATAAATCCCCTTCCCATCACACTTATATCCTTGAAACATCGAGAATAGCAAAGAGGTAGTCCACGGTTGAACTAAAACATCACAATGGTATCTCCTTCAGATTGAAGGCACGTGCGTAGCTCCATAACCTGGTAATTGAATTACGTTAACGCACAGCCAAGCAAATTGATTACATTAAGGTACGAGTTACAATCCCGTTAACACCTGCCTATTCCCGGTGCTACCTTCTCATTCATCCATGATCCAATTTCAGACACTTTATTTGGTCGCATGACACTTTTCTTGCTCTTACCTTAACAGCTGTTCGTAGAAAAACGGACAATCCTTTGGTTCTTGGACAGGCTACACGCTTTGGTTTTTCTTTTTCTAAAAGATGCAATTTCAGACAGAAAAACAAAACCTCCCTCATAATGGAGCGCAACACTAAGGGCCAAACCAACACACAATTTGCCATTTTGGTGGGGTACACTGGGGGAAGATGGGACATGGGGTAAGATGGGACATTTCTTACTAAACGTGTTTTAACACGATCAAAACTCTTTCCGGCAAATCCCCTTTCTACATGTTGGTTTGTTGGCATGTCGTCTGTCTCTTGAGGTCGTCTTTTTAGCATTTTCTTTTTCTATTAGCGTGAGTGGCGGCAAACAAAGTTATGTGTCTGTTGTCAAGTTTCACGAATTAGTATAATACTTGCAGGTTACCAGTGTCGATGAGTATGTTTAGAAGAGTGTCGAGATTTATTTACAATAGCAATTGACCCTATTGTTTGAATTATATTCAGAAATGATATCAATGCCGGCTAAAAGCAATTCAGACTTACTAGGTGTAAACAATTCTTTTCCCAGGATGGTTTTGGTGATGTGTCCTGTTTCACCCCAAAAGTAATTTTAGTTTGGTAAAATGGGACAATTATTCAACAACTTATTATGAACTATGAGCGGTTGGGGTAAAATGGGACATATATTCATATTGTTTAAAACAATTAAACTATTCAATTTAAAAATTCCACAAGATGTAAACTGTAATCGTTGATTATCATAATATTTTAACAACAAATTGTTTGAACTGACTTACCACACTAAGCACTGACAGTTCTGGAAAATGGTCATGTAATCATGTCCCATCTTGCCTCAGTGTGGGATCCAATTTCCTCCCAACAAAATCAAATATTCAATTTTAATGTTTTTTTGTTCAGTCATTGATTCAATGCATGTGTCCCATCATACCCCAAATATTGGGTTAAAATGGGGCATTACATTTATATTCAACATTATAGTATTGGCATCTAAAACTCTAAAAAAATCGCTTGAAATGTTGTTAAAAGGTTAAAATATAAACAACCTTGAGTATTACTAAGCCAACATGGACACTTAATGTAAATTTTTATTTTTATTATCCGGAAAAACTGGTTTTCTGTCCCATCTTCCCCCGGTTTACCCATAGTGTTCATTTATTATTCTTAGTCTGTTGACAGATTCAAAATAACATGATTAATCATTCTGTTTCAACCAACAATGTTTGCAGAATTCTGGTAGAACTCGAGAATGAATTGGTGACATGTTGGAACATATGTTCTATTGACACTTAATGTGAATAGTGCTCAGGGGGTAGAGGAAAAGAACGGAAAAGAATCTACAATTTTGAAAGTTGGATCGTTCATTTTTCCCAGACGCGTGTGTACCGTTCATCATGGCTTTGTTACTTTATTTGGGTCAATAATGCTCTACCGATGTCTGATGGGCGTTTGGCCCCTTACCAACAATAGTTGAGATACAGCAACCATTTTGTAAAAAAAAATTAGGAACGTAATAAATTATCTGATCACAGAGTTATCTGAAAGGCGTTTTCTTGAGCCTCCCAAATAATTATGGTCCCGGATTGTTGTAAAACCCAAAGCGTCACAATTTAACGTTGTTGAGTAGATAATCCAAAACTGGGCTGCGGGGAAGGGCGAGGTAGGAGGAGCTAGCTGGGGAGGAGCTAGGCCCCGGAAGATTAGGCAGTGCGTAAGCGGACTGATTAGGGCATCCAAGAGTCAGATGGTTCTAATACTATAATATGGCATAGAGGCATTACCGTGGATTCCTATCAAACTATAGTGGAAGGTTGAAGGGCGCGGCAACACTAATGACAGTTTTAGTCTCAATTCTCGATCAAGGGAAGATCTGAGAATGGAGAAATAAAATCACCACGTGTGATGAATCCAAATGAGATATATCCCTTGTCTACTACCCCAATCCACAAAAAGTATGTTAGGTAATACCATGATTGGTAATTTAAACAACCGGTTGAACGCATCAGCCAGTAACAACAACTGTGTAATACAATATGTTGTTGCGACAGACGCACGCCTCGCACTAGAACTTGCTCATCAGAGGCACCGGGAAGTCGCCTTTGCGTTGGACCGTGGTCATGCATATTCCATCCATCAAAAGAAATTCCAATTTGATGACCGTCTCTCCTGCTTCAAATGTGAGATTAATAGCCTTCAACCGAGGGAAGAGAAGAATTAAAATCGAACCCTGCATCATGATGAATGACTTTCTTGAAAATAAATAAGTGCAATTCTGAGGTGATAGTCTCGCCATTCAAAGATGAAGTGTCATTCAAAGATGAAGTGCGTTTTACATTAAAACAACTCGGTTTTTCTTTGCGGTTTTATATTTCATACAGTGGTGCGAACACCGGTTTAGTAATAAATATTTTCAAACAGACGGGCATTGGCGGAAATACCGTGGGGGGGGGGATATACCCCCCACTTTTTGTCCAGAAGGGGGAGAACCATAGGATCATCACCCCCCCCCCCCCAGATTTGTGGTCCTTAAAAAGCACAATTTGACGGTTTTTCACTGAAAAAGCACCCGATAGCTTAGTAAATGAATAAAACATTAATTCTTCAAACCCGTATCAAGACACCACCCACGTCTGTACACGCCCGATACACGGCACCTGTGCCTGTAAACAGTGAGATATAGACGGTCATTTATGCGAACTTTACGGAACTTAACTATACCCACCAAACAGCACCGCTGTGACAATTGTCGAGGTTGGTATCGGCTACTTGGCAAGGCCTAATGAATGTACAATGTACTATGCAGAAAATCCGAAAGGAAATATTTTCTGTAATTATTTGAACAAACTACGTAGAACATTAACAACACAGAGGGCATCCATAATGCAATCGAACATCTGCTGTGGATTTACATGTTACCTTCCCCATGCCCCCCTTTGCTCATGATCTCAGCATTATTCCTTTTTTTTCATGACCACTCCGAACCCCACAATTTTCACAACAAATTTACACCACTGCAGGCTGGACACCGTCAGAATAAACGTTTCTTTTTCAGATCTACATATTTGTTAATCGTCTGGAAAGACTAACTTTTTATTCCTAATGCTTTTCTCATTATTTTGTTATTGTCGAAACGCTCAGAATGTCAATGGACATCTTTGGAAAATAATTTAAATAAATTAGCAGCTGGGGATGGATGCAGACAAGAAACTCTACTCCGCCTTCAAGAATTAAATGTCATCCATCCAACCTTCCTAATCCCATCTTATTAAATAATTCAATACATGCAGGACATTCGAGAACTACGTGGAGTGATTTTAATAATTATAAAGAAACAATCGAAAAAATAACCCTAAAAACACGTACAACCTAACACACGACTTTTTAAACAGCCGTGCTGCAACAGTCGGTTTAACAAACTATTTTTTTACAGGAAAGGTAACATCTTGTATGCTTAATTTTTAGTCTGCATGGATTTTTCCCCTCCAGACAAGACTCTCAACAGTTTCTTTGCCTTCATGAAGGAAGAAGACGTTTACTTCATCTGTAATATCCCTTTTTCAGAATTCGATATAAACATGTCTTTAAGATAAGATGGCACTATAAGTCGAGCCTTGTGAGTGAGAAATAAAAGAATAACTGACTTGTTCCCAGGGGAAATAATGGCAGATTTAAAGATTCGAATAGAAGTTGTATTAGCACTTCTAATCAACTTGTGCCTAGACCTAGCTTCAATTATTCTATAATAGCTATGATAAAAACAAAGAAAAAACTTCGTGATGAAGAACTGTTTTGAATTTGTTAAAGAGTCAAAATGAAATGTATCCCCAAACATTTTCAAAAGCAGCACAAAGGTAGAGTGCTTTAGCTATGTCAATATCTACATATATTTAATTTAATAGCTATAATTAAAACCCCGAAAAAGCCACACATCAGGTCAATTGGGTCCAGTCATGCCTAAAATTATCGCTATTTACGGTCTAGTTGTTTTCATTTAATATGGTCATTCCGACAACCCGAGGTCATCAATACTAAATTGTCTCTCAACCTTGATCATTGAGTTAATGATCAGTCACTAAGAATGAGATGCATGAATGTAATGCTTAATATTGAAAATAAAGAGAATAATCACATCGTACTGCCTTCGTCTTGCAGGGTTCAGCAGCAAATCAAAATATCACCCACCAAAACTCACTCCTTCAAACCCCAGCTCAACATTTTGTAAAGTGTCTGTAAATGCTTCCATTCTTTGCACAAATCAAGATATTTGTAATGAAACCAGCCTGTGAAAATTTCAGCTCATTTCGTTGTTTCAATTGCGAGAAAACGGTAAAAATACATTTGCCATTTTTGTATGCATTCTTAGGCAGAGTTTTCATCTCACATGAGACGAAACTTAATTTTGGATCTTATTTATTGTTAAAAAACGATACCACTACAGGCAGAAATACTTCAAGGAAAGTTTTCTACCATCGTTATCTTTATATTATCTAAGGTATATGTAAACCTGTGAACATTTATGTGTTTCTTTTTATCAATGTTGAGCTGGGGCTTTAAATAATTGTATATTATCTTATTATTGTTATGAGTATGTTTAAAACACAAAAACGTAGCCATTTGAGCTTACGTTTTCTTGTGATTGCCCATTGTGGAGTTTTGTGATGCGTTTCTTAAAAAAGGAATTCGAAAAAACATAGTCTTTAAAACTGGACCATACTTTTATGACACGTTTAAAAAGAAATAAGAAGTGGAATTAATGTCCTCTTCCGGCAGCACGATACATTATAACTATTGAAGATTGGACGGAATGTCCAGAAGCATGATGACAGACCAAACTTTGCGGATTGGAATGAATTATCTCTTCCAGAAACAAGATACATGTAAATCAAACCTAAAGAATAAACCTCAATGATAAGAATGTACTCTTCCAGAAACATAACTAAAACCTGGAGAATTGGAATGAATGTACTCTCCCCAAAACAACTGAACTACTATCTCTTTAGTTTTAGTCTTAAAAACCCGAGGCACCAAAGATGTACATTTATTTCATTTTCATCATTCATACCATAAGATTGGTGATGACCATGGCCTTCTTAGTACCGTCTCAGAAGGATTTAAATATAATAGGCTTTGAAGGCTGAATGAATTCTTAAGCTATAATATTTCGCAATGAAATCTAATCAAATTAAATTGACCTGGGTTTTATTGATGGAAGTTGAGGAGTGGAAGTGAATAAATAACCGCTGTGATAGTTCGTCATGTCAAGACTAATAACATCTTGGGACATCTCTAAGATGTTCCAAGTTACGATTACAGAGGGAATAAGTAGACAGATATATTTGAGAGGAGATATCTGGCAGTACCAATATTATAATCACCTGCAGTTTTAGGAAAGCTTATTATATCCTCAATTTAAATTGGTATTTCGTTCACTTCACCTGTGGCCAATGCATGTCAGCGAAAATTGAACATTTAAATAATATTAACAGTTTACAGCGTTTTTGTCTTCATAGAAATGTCAGATACAAAAGACCATCATGTATGTGCAATTCATGTCCTTATTGAATTGTGAGTCATTATTGTATTCTGATTCGTTTAATGACCTTAATAAAGGTCAAACAATTTTCCTCTCAGTCTCGGTTTTGGTTTACGTTAGTTTGAATGGGACACGAAGATGGGTGCAGAATAGTCAAAGATGATTCAGAAAAGTTGTATTTAAAGTCCGTCATTGCGTGTATATACATTGGGGTTGAAGACAGCTTTTTTGTAAAGACATAGTAACTTATCTGGGAATGAAGAATTCCATTTTAATATTCAAATTAGATCACCTTAATGTCTTTCTTTATTGTCATTATCAGCCACTGCAGAGCGATAACTACTGTATTTGCAAAATGTTTACTTGTAGGACAGAGACATGGGAATTCTGAAGGCGGGTACAGGGGACTTTGGAGATAGGGCAGCGGCGAAGCCACGGGGAGGCGGTGGACAGGGGGAACACGCACCCAATTTTCCAATGACCCCATGAAAAACAAAAATCCAGATACATGTAATTCGTACCCCCCCCCCCAAAAAAAAAAACATGGCCCCTGCCCCTCCCCTCCCACTGAAAAGCAATGCCCCAGCACCAGTGCCCCCCCCCCTTCATTAGTAAAAGAAAGGTGAGAGGGACATGGGACTTCTGGAGACAGGTACATGAGAATTTTGGAGACTGAAACATGGGACTTTTGGAGACAAGGACATGGATCTTATGGAGACAAGGACAAGGGACTTTCGGAGACAGGTACATGGGACTCTTGGAGACAGGGACAAGATACTTTTTCAGACAGGGACATGGGACGTTTGGAGACAGGGACATGGTACTTTTGGAGACAGGGACATGGGACTTTTGGAGACAGGGACATGGGACGTTTGGAGACAGGGACATGGTACTTTTGGAGACAGGGACATGGGACTTTTGGAGACAGGGACATGGGACGTTTGGAGACAGGGACATGGGACGTTTGGAGACAGGGACATGGGACTTTTGGAGACAGGGACATGGTACTTTTGGAGACAGGGACATGGGACTTTTGGAGACAGGGACATGGGACTTTTGGAGACAGGGACATGGGACGTTTGGAGACAGGGACATGGAACTTTTAGAGACAAGGACAAGGGACTTTTGAAGACAAGGACATGGGACTCTTGGAGACAGGGACAAGATACTTTTTAAGACAGGGACATGGGACGTTTGGAGACAGGGACATGGGACGTTTGGAGACAGGGACATGGGACTTTTGGAGACAGGGACCTGGGACTTTTGGAGACAGGGACATGGGACTTTTGATCCAAGAATTTCAAGAATTCTCTGTGCAGATCACAAGACAAAATTAATTAATTTAGAAATAAAGACGCAAGTTTGTGTTATAGTATGCATGTAAATTAATGAACTGATTTTATTTTGAAGGTAGATAGATAAAGAAAATTTTCAAATATGCCCTGCATAACAGTCTTGTAACAAAAGAATTTTAAAAATCTCAATTACATGCAGATTAAAACGGCTGTTTCACGAACAAAATATCTGTGTGCTTCCAAATGATGTGTTGACATGAAACATCTACATGTTACATACCAAGAACCAAGTGTCCATTAGTGACTTTTAGGACAGTAGGTGGCAGCAGACTAATATTATTGTGTTTTTATCCATAAACCGTTGTGTATTCTCAGTACTTTTCCCGGGTCCTATTAAAAAAAAAAAAAAAAAACCACAAAAAAACACAGGCATATTCCTCGGGTGGGAATCGAACCAACAATCTTTGCCTTCTTAGAGTAGATGTCTTACCAACTAGACCACCGAGACTGCCTGATATCTAGAGGCAGTTCGAATCCTATATTTTAGCAGCAGGTACCGCAACAAATTTAACAGATGATAAATTTGCATCTGGGATAAAGAATACTTTTTGTGCTATTGTTTAGTTTTTTTATTTCTATAATTATTGCATTGGACAAACTTCTCTTTTGTGACATTAAATTGACAAAAGAAGTGATGTTTGCAGGGAGTTTTTACTCCTTTAACTAGCCCGCCGCCTAAATTTATCAAAATCCCGGAAATGAGGGCAGCAAACAGATCATGACGTCACTGGAAGTACTGAATCCCCAGATGGTCTGTACTGAGCATGGCTTCAATGAGTAACAACAAACAGCCGTTTGACAGAGGAGTACTTCCTGTGACGTCACTATTCTTTAGAATTTCTGGAGACAACTTTCAGGCACCGACTGCTGCTGTTCTGATTTTGGCTCGAGGCGGGGGTGAAAAGAGGCTCTGAAACCGCCTTTGTAAACGAATAACCACGCATTCTATAATTCTGTGACCGTTTTTTCGGGGTAGATATAGGTGTATTTAGGGATGTCAAACTTTTTTTAAAGAGAGACTTCTAGCGTGGCCCATCCTCTTTAAGTGCTGTATACTCAGTACTTTCCCAAGTCCTGTAACCTCTCCCCCCAAAAAATAGAAAAACACAAATAAAACAAAAAACACAGGCATATTCCTCGGGTGGTATTCGAACCCACGATGACCTTTGCCATTCTAGAGCAGATGTCTTACCTAATAGACCATCGAGATTGCCCGGTAGCTAGAGGCAGTACGAAGTTAAGAAAAAAAATCCTGGTAGTCTCCTGCCATCCAAAATCTTTTGGGATTTATTCAAACAGTCTAAAAAGCGGTATCATTTATTTCATTAACGTCTTAGTCAAGAAGCAGAATAAAAAAAAAACGAAAAAAGCAATCCTGATGTTACGGCAACTGCTGTTTCCTGCCCTTATCAATACCAGCTGAAACATACATGAAATAGTCAATTACAATGTCTTTATACAACAGATACAAGAATAAAATCCCAGTGGCTGTTTCATTTACTGACGTTCCCAGCGTTGGCTCTTAAGACGGCTCCCGGACTAGGGTAAGGTCTCATCTGAAACAGGGGTCCATTTGCCGTGGTGTCTACTCCAGTCTTTGCTTCATTTGTCTTGGGGAGACCCGAGGACCAGTTACCTCTACAAAAATAAAATCAGAAATCAACATAAAAATGTATTCGGTAATAAAAATAATAATAATAATGTGTATTTATTATGCACTTTATCAAGTGCCAACTAGGCCTCTCAAAACATCTTACAGTATTATTACCTCATTGGGCCCTAAACATTCCTAAAACCATCTCAACTCCTTAGGAGTATGCAGCACCGGCAGCCAAATCAGCGCACAGGTTGCTAATCAATCACATCAACTATCTCTACCCTCGCAGGTACCCAATTACTCCTGGGTGGTGAGAAGCAATTATAGTTAAGTGTCTTGCTCAAGGACACAAGTGTCACGACCAGGATTTGAACCCACACTCCGGTGACCTAGCCAGGGAAACTTGAGTTTGATGCGCTAGACCGCTCAGCCACGACATGCCGATGCAACTGTACAAGCATGGTGTGGTTTCTCCTGAAGATTTGTCCACATTTAAAGTTCAAAACAACATAAACCATGCACGGTATGCAGTCAGATTACCGTAATTATATACGTGTAATGCCATCAATGTTAAAGCTGTCAAGTTCTAATTTTGTTAGAAATCGCAGACAAAAATTCTAGAAACAATGACTGCAGTCAAGGCATACGCAAGTTCAAAGCTGACTACTCAAGCTTTAATTCGGTCACAACTTGAACTTTCACAAAGGTCATTTTAAGGTCATGTGATGTGGTTTAACAAGTAGAAATGTGTTATAAATAGGGCTGATTTAATCGACCCTGCCAATACACAGTCTGAAAATTGGGCTGACTTAATCAGCCTGAGACACTGCAAGGGTTAAATGATATAAATCCAGACCACAGCCCCTGAAAGTCAACCTTAGATTCTGAGTTATTGTGATCAAACCTTGACTGGGCAGCACAACTCTCTGTGGTGATGATTTATATGCCATGATTATCTCCACTAGAGATGAGTGAGATCATTGTATCTGAGTTAAAGTAAGGTTACCTACCGTGGCGTGTCGGAATAACTGCTGGGATCCATTGGATCAAGCTCATCGTCCTTCTTCCGTCTCTGTCTGTGGTGAGAATCTGAAACAGAAAACAAAAACTCACTCAAGAAAGTGAAAAATGAACATAAGGAACAACAGGTTGGCTGAGTGGTTGCTTTCCTCATCTTCACATCCGTCATTACATGGTCATCAGTTTGAATCCCACCTCGTACCAAAGCTTCAAGGAGATTGAATTTGAGACTCTACCTGGGGCGTGTTTTAGCGACCTCGACAAGAAACAAGTTTCTGACGTCAAATTCACAGACCAAAACAATTTTTGAGAGCTGCGCAAAAACGGGTCGCTAACCAGGAACAGTTTGTGACGTGGGTACATTTCTTAGAAATTAATGTTCTCAAAATGTACAGCCTTCTTGGTATGCTTTAATATTTTTCATTTTTAAAAGAATTCTGTCGACACTTTTTGTTAGTTTGTGTAATCAGCCATCTTGAAACCAAGCCTAACCGAGCCAACAACTCGGTTACAGTTTGGTCAGAACAGCTGCGTCACTGCGGTTGAACAGAACACGCGAAAACGTTAAACCAATGACCGAAGCTCAAACTTGTTTCTGGTCGAGGCCGCCAAAACACGCCCCTGATTACATCAGTTTCAACCATCTTTCCTCGTTTTTTCCACCATAATCAGAGTCCAACAGTTTGGGTGTTGAGTTACTGAATGGTGTTGGACTGAGGACTGCACTAGTAAACTGATCATGCTTTACATGGGATCAGGCATACCACCATAATCAGAGTCCAACAGTTTGGGTGTTGAGTTACTGAATGGTGTTGGACTGAGGATTGCACTAGTCATGCTAGTAAACTGAATATTTATTTAGAGTGAATATTTATGAATCCATTCTCACCTCTGTCTTCTCTATGAGGTCTCTGATATGGAGATGGTCTCTCATGTCTTTCTGTATGTTTACGTAACTCAATACCAGGCCTCACTGGACCAACCTGATGATAAACAAACAAATTCTAATATTAGTATCGTAAAGCATCTAAAATAATATGTATCTGAAACAATTTTTCACGGTGGAGGAGAGGGGAAAGATTGGGGAGGATAAGTCATGGGTTACCTTAATCAATGAATCAGGAGGTAGTGGGGAGGGGTAGAGCTGAGCCGTCTTACTGTGGGTGCACCGTGGGTGGCTAAGGTGTAGGGACACTTAACCCATCACTTTGGGGTGTTGCAGAAGGGATTGGATAAACTTTCTTAGCTATGGTGCTCCAAGGGTAGCTAAGGTGTAGGGACACTTAACCTATTATTAAGGAGGAGTTGAGTGAAGAGCTGGGGTAAGTTAATATCGAGGGTGAACCTTGTAGCTAAGGCATACAGACACTTAACCCATTATTTTGGGGTGTTGCAGAAGGGATTGAGGTAAACTATCTCACCGATGGTGCACCGTGTCTCTCTACTGGGTTTCTTGTTTCAGTTCCTGGCGGTAGTGGTTGAGCTTGCATCTTGGCTTTACGATCTTGGACTTCTTTCACCTTCACAGCTGGTAGTGTAACTTGAGCCTTAGGATCTGAGAAATTGCCGATGCAGACAATGAATCAATTCAATCCCAACCACCTCAAATTCTTTTCATAATTTTGAATTTATTATAACATAACCAAACCAAGGAGCCAGTCATACTAGTTCTATTTTGTTTTTTATTTGGATGTCAGTTTAATTTTTGCTTTTGATGAGACAGGAATTCTCCTTTTGGGACTTCACCTTCTATAAATCATGAAATTTGACATTTATACACAATGGCTGATAGAGTATTACATTAATAGATCGAAACATTAAGCCTGCCCCCTAACATAATGACCAATCACAGCATTGGCTACATCACCTCTGTACACGTGGGCAGCAGAGCGCTTCTCCTTAATGCCACACTGCACGACATGAACGCGCACGATATAAGTACACGCACGCATGTTTACATTTTCCAATAGGGTTTCATCATGTCAGATTTTTGCCGGACTTTCGGTGGTGTAGCCAAGGCCGTGATTGGTCAACACGTAAGGAGTGGGACTTAATGTATCCGTCCATTGCTTACCTTTAGGTGAGAGCCAGGAAACCAGATCCTTGTCTGAATCCCAATAATAGTAATAACCACTGTTATAAACAAAGAGAAAGAGAAAAGAAAGAAATGATTGCTCAGCTCCAAATAGGATTTAATTTTAGGACCTTTGATTCCTGCCTTTTCACCTCTGACCCCGGTTTGAATCCAGGCCCAGAGCCTCACCCTGCATGTGGATTGAGTTTTCAGTCCCTGACTGATTATGTGGGTTTTTCCCTATTTGGGATTTGCCTCCACCATCTTAAACTGACATTTCTAATGTAGAACGCATTGAGACATTATTGTGAAATGCACTATTTAAGAACTAGTTATTATTATTATTATTATTATTATTCTTCCTTCCTTCCTTCCTTCTTTCCACTGGGTGAATATCAATGCAATGCGGTTGTGGAATCTTAATGTGGCCTACCACACCAGAAACGTCCCCTTCTCTTAGCGATATTAAGTGTACTGGGTTAAGCGTACGTGCATTACACAACACACGGGACCATACGTTCGACTTTATGTTCCATCCGAAGGACCAACAATAATGGTTAAGTGTTTTGCTTCAGGACACAAGTGTTAAGACCCGGACTAGAAACCCACACTCTGCTGATTAGAAACACCAGAGCTTGCGTCCAGTGGGCTTGACCGCTCAGCCATGAGACACCATCAATCTTCTCTTTATCATCTTCTCTACACAGTTATCTTCAGGCCTACAGATCACAGTGCTAGTCACTTTTGAGGGTCCAATGGTTTCATTACCAGAAGCATATAATGTTATAACAATAAAAGTATACAGCAGTGCCTTTCTCATGCATAGCCTTGAGTATCGAACAGATAACCACATAATTGTACGCAGATTTTACCTATGGCTAACTAGCCTTTCGTCAAGGCCTTTCTGGCTTCTGTGTAGCCGTGAAGCTACTGTGCAGCAAAGACCAAGTCAGCGTGCACGACGAGTGGCGAAGCCATGAGGGCCTTTCCGAACTTGTCAGGAATTTCTAATGTTTTTCTTTATTTCTGGATTTTTGTTACCCTAGCCAAACAGAAGCGACAGGGTCAGCATGTTTTAACCTCATCCGCATTGTGATTGGTTAACCTTTCACCGCTTTTCTTATTTGTGTAAAAATTATGAATAATTTACTTTGAAACTTCATGAATAATTCAACAGCAAAAAAATGCAAAATCACCACTCGATCATGCGCACTGACTTGTATTGGTCTTCTTGGCTACTAAGCTGTCTAAGCCACGAAGGCCGTGATGAAAGACTAATGGCTCACATACTGGAAATACATACTTAACTTGTCAATCTTTTTTCAAAGTAAAAGTATGACATGGGTACAGTCTTTTTTTGTATTCCTATTTATGTATATACAGTGAAGTTATTAAGAATGAAGACACTTGCCTGATGTGATCTTTGACCTTGAACCATCCTGAGGGAAGTGTCTCTCCAGCTGCTGGTGCTACAACTACATCCTCACTAGAGGGCGCTGTTTGTTGTACAAGGGTGTCACCAGAGTAGTCAACAGCTATGATTTCCTCATGTGGATCTAGAGTTTGGAAATACAGTATCAAAATATGCTAACGAGAAACAGATGAAGAAGGGATCTGTACTCTAATCGTAAAAATTTATGCAAGTATTAGACCTTCACCAAACTTACTCCATCTCCATCTCCGTTAGATTTGTTGTAAACATTGGCAATGAGTCATCATACAGTTTTTGCTCAGCCCTAGTCTGATAATATTGGATTGAGTAGATCATTCTCTACCCCTAGAAATATGACACGAGGCAGTTACACTATCGTCTACCTAACTTAGAGTAACCTTACTCATACACTTGGCATCATTCCTCATTATGGAATGTTATAAATCATTAGAATTAATTCTTTAATATTAAGCTGTGTAGGAGAGAGGTGTATAAGATTCAGAGACAATAATAATTACAATAACAAATTCTTACATAGCGCATTTCACAGTAACGTCTCATTGCACTTTACCAAACTTACTCAAGTCACATTTTGCAAGTCCAAGTCAAGCCACAAGTCACCGTCATTTGGTCACAAGCCAAGTCAAGTCACAAGTCATTTGGTCCAAACACAATGCAAGTCAAAATTCACCACTCGTGGAATGAGACCACTACCAGAAGCCACAATTTTTTCTCCGTCAATGATATTTAAGGGCACGTTTTATCTCTGCCAGGGCAGAGATCGAAGCTGCGAGCCAAACCAAGTCTGATGATTTTTCTTCATGCATGCCATTAGTTGCGATAATCGTAACCCTCCATCCTCCCGACAGTCGGAGACCAGAGGGTTACGAGACAAGACTGATATTATCGACGGTACGGGCAGTTTTGACCAGTTTTTGCCAGACTCGTGATCAGATTCGTCCTTTTTTTTCCACTTTCCAAAATCATGACAGACATTCTAAACACATGGAGTTGATCTTTATTGTATGACAACGTCATCTGGAACCCTTAAAACAACATCATAAAAATATTTGGCAGAAAAAACGACAAAAAACTTACCAAAAGACTGACCGAATATATCCATAATCCATAGCGGGGCCAACTAGTGATTTTGAACGTCGCACTTGCTTGGCAACAACCAATCAGCGTGACCCAACCAAACACGCATCTGGACGAGCCATGGCTGCGTCGGCGGCTGTCGTATGCGTATCGGCCATTCCAGCTTGCAAACTCACCGCCTGTGTGTGTAAGCACCGACCCCCCCCCCCCCCCGGCCGACCGAGTGCGCAGCATGCAGGTTATGTACATGTTCAAAATCACTAGTTGGCCCCGCTATGGATTATGGATATATTCGGTCAGTCTTTTGGTAAGTTTTTTGTCGTTTTTTCTGCCAAATATTTTTATGATGTTGTTTTAAGGGTTCCAGATGACGTTGTCATACAATAAAGATCAACTCCATGTGTTTAGAATGTCTGTCATGATTTTGGAAAGTGGAAAAAAAAGGACGAATCTGATCACGAGTCTGGCAGAAACTGGTCAAAACTGCCCATACCGTCGATAATATCAGTCTTGTCTCGTAACCCTCCGGTCTCCGACCGTCGGGAGGATGGAGGGTTACGATTATCGCAACTAGCATGCCATGCGAAAATTGAAAGGCCTATTTTGAAAGTTTAGGGGGTTGCTCGAGTAGCTTCTGACATGCATTGTAAAAATTTGATTTTTGCAAGTCCAAGTCAAGTCACAAATCAGGCTGGTAGTTATACAAGTCAAGTCACAAGTCAAGAACAATACAGACTTGAGTCCGACTCGAGGCCAAGTCACATGACTTGAGTAAAAAAAATCTGATAAAATAACTTACCCTGGGAAGCAATGTCTTCTTTAATTAGACCTCTTTTCTTAAGCCTTGCAGCTAGTGCTGCTGGGAGTGGCATCTTCAAATTGAAGATCTACAACAAATGTACAACCAATGCCGAGTGGATTATTTTTATATATTATCCTTTCTGAAGTTTGATTTGTCAATATAACAAATGATATGATGAAAAATCACCATATATCCAAAAGAGAAATCCAACTTAAAAACAGCAACACATGATCTATCGTTCTACCGAAAATAGTTTCAAAATTAAATGGAATGAATACTTACGTTTTGTTTTAATCAGCAACTGCCACATTCGTCGTGCATTTCTTATCTCTGTATGTGAATGTTACTGCTGGGCAGATATAAACACACGATGAAGTAAAAAACATCTATTATCCATGGACTATAAGAACGTTTTACCCACAATGCCGTGAAACAACATTGTTTGAAGTTGATTTATTACCAAGAAAGTAGAACTATGTAATTTTTTAAATATATTTTCATGTAAGGAAGATGGGTTATTTAACCAAACGACCGTCGAAAATGGCAATGCAATTGTAAATTTTAATCCTGCCAGTCTTAGAGAGCTGAGAAAGTTATACAAAGAAAAGTGAAATATTCGGTCATTATTATTATCAAGTATGATAAAGTTTCACTTGAATAGGAAGAGGCTAGCAAACCCGCTCAACTTATGTCGCATGGAGTTTAGTCTTTTTCCTCATATAACTGATTGAGGGCTCTGTTTTAATAACTTAATTTTTAATGGTTGATTGAGGGCGCTATTTGCTTACCAGCTATAAGTCGTCGTGCAAACCATCCATGTCCAGCAGAATAGACTGACCAGCAACTAAGTAGGCTTCTAATATTAATAATTAAGTTTTATATTACATCAGGTGTTTTTCCTTGGAGCAGTCGTTTTGAAGAGTCTCAGATGAAGATACAGAAGAACGGTAGGCTATCCATAATCATAGAGCAGGAACAGGCCATATAATCTACTGATTAATTTTATGTTGGTTTTCAAATCAAGGGAGTTATCTTGAACTGGATTATGAATCTGTATCCTGATGGGAACAAGAATGGGGGCGGGAGGGGGGGGGGGATACATCAGCTGGAAGTATTGGAAGATGAAATTCTCAAGCAAACTGATAACAAATTAACATTGATTATATAGTAAAGGAAACATTTCCATATTCGACTGCCACTTTCTAAGGGATTTTGTAAATTGTTAAATGGATGTTATTTCCATTTGTGAATATTCCTTTTAAAAATTATACAAGGAATTGGTTGCTAAAAATGAAAATGCTAATAATTGACCCGTTAAAAAAGAAAATTCATGCGGACAAGGTGGACATTTCATTGCGCGGCCGGAACTCTCGTGCACACCATGCACAAAGTCAAAGGAACTATTAAAAATGGTGTTTAGGGAGTAGCTACTCCTAGAACTATGAGGTTCGTTCCGCTATCGTCTCCCCGAACCTCATAGAGTGACATGTACAAAATCTAAGCCTGTGACTCTACGGTTAATTTACTATCCGTTTAAACGAAACTTTTCTCAACGGTTAACCGTTTAAACGTTTGTCGGCGGCAGGTCAATTTGTTCCAAAACTCTATGTATCAAATTACATGTACATGTATCGGCATGACAATGCACTAGCCAGTTGTAGCGTGTAGGATTATTGTATTTTTAAATAGGGAACATTTCCTAAGCTGTAATTTTGTTCTTCACTTTTATCAACGATTCAAAATTTAAAAAACAAGAGAAGCACAATCTTCAACTAAAACAAGTTAATTCAAATTCTAATAGAGGTGCCAGGTTTCACCTCTACGGTGTTTTTATTACATTTTTGAAAGTAAACTGAATGGGCGAACACGATCGTTGAAAAGATCTACCTACCGCAGAATGTCCCGTCCCACATGCAATTTTTATTTTTGTGCCACGCTCTTGCTATAATATAGCTATACACACTGTACAGTGCATGTATTCTTCTTCGCGCATTGGTAATTGGCCCATTGCCAGACCCTAGCTTCCATCATGGGAGGAAGCTGCACACAACATCAACAGTGGACATGGCTACGAAAAAACATTGCAGCTCACGTGCTGTGTACATGAACACCCCGGATTACCAATCACAAGTCATACACAATCCAACAAATGAATATGTATAAGCCGAATGATCCCCGTGTATTGAAACATTGTTGAAGTCGGCCATTCACGATCACACCTTGCGACAGTTAATAGAGAGCTTCGAGAATTACACTTTGCGTATGGCCGCCACGTGAGAATGCTTAAGTTTCATTGGTGGTTGCGTGATGAGATGTCATTAAACGAAGGTACATTGAACAGAACGCCGATTGGTCAGCCCACATAACAGGTTTTTACATGCTATTCAAAACAACGGAAGTGTTTGGATTTGGATTGGAGGACCATCAAGTCGCGCACAAAAGTAGAAAAGGCCAAGGAACTCCCCCCTAACAATTCATTTGAAATTAAATAATAGTTATTCTCGTCTTTCACTCAAAGTAATAACTTCACAAATAGCAATGGCACTGTGGTTTTTAGTCAAACAACACTTTAATAATGCAAAAACCAATTAATAAAAAAGAAAGTGCGGAACTTTTTTATACAGCGCTTATCACACATCGGTGAAGGGCAAACCATTTATAAACCCTCTGAGTTATATTTAAGGTTGAAGATGAGTGAGTGAGATGATATTACTGAATCAGAACTGTACTCTAAAACTTTGTACGACGGTTTTCAGTCGAAAGCAGGAATAAATCAAAGCACACCCCTCCTTATCTGATGCAAAATAGCTTTGAGTCTTGTAAGATTTTTTTGCGACCTAAGCAAGAGATTTAAAAACAGGCCGATTATATTCAGCGTCTCTAAAGGAGCGGTATTGTTTGTGGTGTAAAGGAGCGGTATTGTTTGTGGTGTAAAGGAGCGGTATTGTTTGTGGTGATCCTATCTCATGTCCATTGTCAGGGTTCCCTGAGCGCGTCCAATCACGCGCGCCCACAATAAAGCTCTGGAAGCATACAGCAGGAAGCTTGTCGGCAAGTTGAAAACCACAGACAAGTTATTGTAATAATGATAGTCTTTGAGGTGGATTTTTTTTTCGTGGGAAATAAAAAAGTATCGGCCACTTGGTCATCAATACTTAATATTGTATTACATTGAAAAATAGTTACAAAATGCAACAAAAACACAAGGCACATTTTATTTTTATTTTTTTCGTTTAAACGGTTACTAAACTACGAAACGGATAGTGCTTGTGTAAACGTTTAAACGTTTAAACGTTTAACCGTCACAGGCTTAACAAAATCCTATTCGAAACTTTCTGCCCTTCACGTTTACATGGCTACAGTTCTTTTTTGAAATCAGATCTCGCCAAAACTAGGCTCTATGTGTTCTTTCAACTCTCATCGAGCGTTGCACGGGTCCAGAAAATCCACTCCGCAAACTAAAAGTTGTTAAAAAGTGATAAATTCTCACCGTAACTCAGATCCCATTCAAACAGTATTGCAACAAATATGGCGGCCGGAGTTGCAAAATTAACTGGTACACGGAACCAGCCCATAGGACCAGCGCACCGCATAGCAGCATACCAGTTAATTTTGCAACTCCGGTCGCCATATTTGTTGCAATACTGTTTGAATGGGATCTGAATTACGGTGAGAATTTATCACTTTTTAACAACTTTTAGTTTGCAGAGTGGATTTTCTGGACCCGTGCAACGCTCGATGAGAGTTGAAAGAACACATAGAGCCTAGTTTTGGCGAGATCTGATTTCAAAAAAGAACTGTAGCCATGTAAACGTGAAGGGCAGAAAGTTTCGAATAGGATTTTGTACATGTCACTCTGTGAGGTTCGTGGAGACGATAGCGGAACGAACCTCATAGTTCTAGGAGTAGGGAGTAGCAGTGTCTCGACTATTGCATTCATAGACAGTGCAATTGCTTATTAGTTATATTTCATGATTTTGATATTTTGAAATACTATTTAAGGTTGACAGAATATATACAGTTTTTCATTTCTTATAGATTATGATGCCAATTTCTTTTGTTTGGTTTGAGGCAGAGACTAACTCAACTGATTTTAATTTTTTTGAAATTAGATTGGTTTCAACGAATTAGAATATACTGAGTAGCTATAGTCGAATAAAAACTTGCTCAAACATTTGACCAATTTATACTTATTTTTTTACTCCAGGTTCTTTTGATTGGATTGAGGCTTGAGGAGAAATATTCTACCCATGAAAATCTCCTTGTCTTCTCCACTCTAAACAAACCGTATCACCAAGATGGTAGACTCACGCTCCAAGCCATCGAGCCTCATCATTGCCTTGAGCCTGGGCATCAATCTTGGCTCATCCATCATGATCGTCTTCCTCAACAAATGGATTTATGTTCATCACAGCTTCCCTAATATGACACTGACATGCATCCATTTCCTTGTGACATCCTTAGGGTTATGGGTCTGCCAACGCTGTGGCATCTTTAATCCCAAGAACCTTCCGTTTCGCAGCATGGTGCCACTGAGTTTGACCTTCTGCGGTTTTGTCGTCTTCACAAACCTTTCCTTACAGAACAACACGGTCGGCACATACCAACTTGCTAAGGCCATGACAACGCCTTGCATCCTCGTTATCCAGACGCTGTTTTATAACAAGAAATATTCAACCAAGATTAAACTCACGTTGGTAAGGTAGACATTCCTAAATAAAATGTTTAAAAGCAAAAATCTACATTTAAAAGATGTTGAACCGAAAGCCACCTTTTCACTCATTGTGACCCTTTAACATCTTAAAATAAGAAACTATTTTATGTCATAGCCCAATGAATAAAAAAGTGGCGGTTGGATTTAGCATTTTTCCGTCAAATTTTCAGATGCATTTTGTGATTATTTTTAATTGCTTCCTTTTTTTTTATTCTGTTTTTCTATAGATACCTATTACGTTAGGTGTGATCACCAACTCATACTACGATGTTGAATTCAATGTTAGGGGAACAGTGTATGCAACACTCGGTGTTTTAGTGACGTCGTTGTATCAAGTGGTAAAGTATTTGCAGGAAATTAGCCGTTATTCTTTTTTAATTTGTGCTTAGTTATTATTTGATCGTATAGGCCATGTCACACAGCAGTTTTTACAGGCAACTTGGAGGCAACTGCACTGCACTGCACGCAAAAGGAACATTTTGGCAGCACAACAGACATTCTTCTAGCTGTAGCTTACTACCCTGTAGAAAATAATGAGAAAACTGGAATGTGAATGAACTTTCTTGTTGGAGATTGCCTGGAACTGGTTGCCTGTAAATTGCCTCGTGTGACATGTCCGTTAGAGTGAAGTTTCCTTCCATGTATTTTTGTTAAATTTGATCGGAAAAACTAGTTCTCTTTTTTTCAATTTTTGAACTAGTGTTTTTTCCACCGTTGGTGACGCCATTGCATTGTTGAAAACCATTATGTCACAATACGGACTGGGTGAAGGTTGATTATCTACGTCTCTGTGCGTTTTCCATTTGTCTTTTGGATCGAAGACGTTCCCGATTTTGCCAAGCTTTTTCAAATATCTTATATAACTTTATGTCATGCCTAGCTAATTTACTGTCAGTGGATTCACTAGAAACATTAAAAGAACACGGAGGTTCGTGCTTTTAACAAATTTTCAAGGAATCCGGCGAGTGAAAAGGAAATGGTGAACGATACACGGAAGGATTTCAGGCTTGAAGACTGTAGAGAATGAGCTGGTCAAATGAAGGCCAGCTTGGGCTTACAGACGACATATTTTGTTCAGTCTGGTTTCTTGTTCAGTCGTTTCAACCTTGAAGTATCAATAGGTATCAAATATTGAGAGCAGCCATGAATGCCAACCTTAGCTAGGTCCCAGCAGTGCCTCTACACTGGCAGGGCAGAGCGAAACGCCAAACGTGCAGAGCCAGGGAGGCAACTCATCAAACAGATTTGGCGAGCACATCGTTTAAGAAAAGAATAGCAGGTAAGAAAACTGGATTAATTTTGAATCAAGAAGGGAATATATATCAGAAACTCTGCTTTTATGAATATGCTGTATATTCAAACATGGTGGAAGAAAAGTAATCTGTAGTATGAGTGTGATTTGACATCAAAGTAGTTTTTCATAGGTCCACTCATTGTGGAGCCACATTAAAAGTCCACTCATTCACAAGTATTGGTAACGATTTAATATATGAAATAAAACTTTGCATTGATTAGCAACAGCAAGAGTGAGGTTTGATATGGAATCGTATCTGATTGTGTAACTGTCAGTATGCTCTGAATATTTTACCCTGAATGATAATCGAAGCAAACTGCAAGAAACAAGGAGTAATTAATACCATCGTTTTTTTTAAGAAGCTCATGTCATTGAATATTATTCCATGGATTAATATCGGAAAAATAATTAAAAACCATCATCATTTATTTTACTTTAAAGGTATGCAAGTACAACAGCGATTAAAAAGTTCACAGAATGCTGCATGGTCAAAGGACGGCCCCTGAATAACTGTGCTGCACAACCAACCAAGATAGTTCATGAAGCTGAACCATCTCTGATGAACAAGATCTAAGACCAGACACTATGAATAGTGTATATTTTTTCACATCCATTTTCCTGGGGTCTGTTAGGGTGGGAGGAGGAAGAGGGGGGGGGGGGCGGGATTGCTTACTAAGCAATAAGACTGGTAAAGTCCACTCTTCATTTTCATTTTGTATTTTACAATTTATTTCCACCATCTTTAGAACAAGAAATTGTTTAATACCCTTTTTCATTCATTTTGATACAATGCTAATTTAAACAAAAAATATTTCCAACATGAAGGAACTACCTGTGTACTTTTTATAAGAGCTTTGGATTTAATTTGAGCAATCATTTTTTGTATGATAGACCGTGTCATCGTTGTTTACATATCCATGAAATATGCTGGTATGATTCTGTGTTGCTGGTAAGGGAATTTCTACATTAAACTACTGTATAAAAATAGCAGCTGGATTTAATACTCCCTTACCTCATGTCAAGAGTTAATTGATGTAAGTCAAAGGTGACATGATCTACACGTTTTGTGCTAAACATAAAGCTGCATGTAATCTCCAACAATAAAGTGACCAAGTACTATATATAGTATGTGTAGCATTTTATATTACTTTATTATTGCAATGTTGAAAGAATTGTTTTTAACTGTACACATGGTAATAAATAAACTCAACTGTTAATGCAACATAATTAATGCGTTCCTTTATTTAAAAGTATGTGTTTTTTAAGGCTTTGTAGAAATTGAACTGTTTCCCATCTTCCCATCTATGCATTAAAAACAGATCTAACACATTTGTGGAATATATTATGCTACTGCAATTGACATCATATACATGTGACACCAAAATGCAAATGAACTATTTTTACAAAATAGATGGAGCTGGACTTGGCACATAACAGCTTGTCCAGATACAATAAACCAAAAAGCACCGAGGGAAAGAAGTGGACCCCTTCACTGTCGACTCCTTCACAATCTACCAATTACTCATAAATAACCATGAACAACAACTCATTTGGCAGAAACATGTTATATGATCCCATTTGGGCCCCCCCAAAAAAATAACTAAATAAATAAATAAAAATAAATAAAAATAATGAGTGAAACCCCCCCCCCAAAAAAAAAAAAAAAAAAAAATAATGAGTGAAAAAAATAAAAATAAATAAACATAAATAAGAAAATGAATAAATTAATTAAATAATATAAATAGTAATACAAATAAATAAATGAGCCGTTCGTTATTATGGAAACTAAACTCCTAGATATGTAATCATTAGGCACTCGTTTACCTTTTTAAAACAAAGTAACACTGTTGTTAATTTCGTTCATGTCCTACTTTAATAAACAAATCCCAAACTGTGTGGACTTCACGACCTGGGATATGTCTCTGTGCTACGTTCCTTTGTTTTTTTAATACTTAAAATCTTTGTTCCAGGGAAGTGCCCTTCAAGAACACAAAAGTTGCCCCAGTTCAACGTAAAGTTTTAAGCTCGATTTAGAATTAATCTAATCTAATCATCTAATCATTTATTGTTTTAAGTGCACCACATACAATTATCTCAGCACACTTTACACGGTTCCAGTAAAAAGTAACAAGTTAAAAGTTAGATGTGTTCATTCAAGCCAAACAAAAAGTAAAATGTTACATGTCCTTGAAATGTAAAGTATGGGATTGGTAAAGCTGATAGTGTAGTGTTCTTACTTTGTTGATTCAATAGGCCTACATGAACATTTTTTTGGTTCAATCCGTCATCCGAGTCAGGAGAATTAGTGAAAAACCATGCACACTTTTCAGCATGTAAACACATTGTCCTTTATTTTGATTGTTGCAACCGAAATTTAAGTCGGGGTCTTCAAATTCTATTTTCTTGACTTTGACAGTATTTCAGACAGGAATATTTCTATGGAAGATTGGTACTGGTATAAACTTTATAATCAGTAGGCTTTCAGACTGACACTAATACAAAAAAATGATGAGTACCAATCCTTTATTCTACCTTTATTGTACTTGGCAGTCACAATGGACAACCCTAAACACCAGAAGCAAATTTCATAGAGCAGAAATTATTGCTTAACAAATTTCTGCTCGGCAAAAAAGTGAGCAGCATACCAGTCACAGATGGTACATGTGTCATGGCATTTAGCTGGTAACCTTATTTTGTTAAGCAAAAAGTGTTTTATGCTGTATGAAGCCCTGGATACTTAAGGGTTAAAAGTAAAACAAAACAACGTTGAAATAAAGTAACGTTTTTGTTTATTTCCCCTTTTTTAGTGGGTTGGAACTAAGCAAAAAGAGTTCCAAGTAAATTCTATGCAGTTATTATACTACCAAGCCCCTCTGTCTGCTTGCATTCTGGCTTTGACTGTGCCATTCTTTGAGCCTGTTTTTGGAGCTGGTGGAGTATTCAATGCCTGGGAACCCAATGCCATTGTAAGTATTCGACCATTTCTTTCTTTCTGTTTTGAGAAAAAAATATTGTTGGTAAAATGCAGTTGTGCACACGTAGCAAACTGACCACAACTCCCTTTGCCAGCACTCGGGCTGCAGACTGGACTGCTTGATTGAGTATTTTAGCAACATCGCAATTTAAGTTCGGCATTTTTGTGGGTTCATTTTTAATTCCACATGATTGTAGTAAACTTTTCAAAGTCTAAAGGTTTGGGTATTGAGTTGTTGTATACTGAAGATTTGGCCACTTTCTTTCATGGAGGAGATCCAAGAAGGTGAATGTTCAAAACCAGATCCAATGGATCTTATTTTGTTCATGAATATTCCAGTCAAGCTGGATCTATAATCCTAACAATGAAACTTGAGGAGGTCTGTTTACCTACACACATTTTGAATCTACACTAGCAATCCTTGACAACCACAGATCTAAATCCCTGATTCAATCTACTTTAATCCTTCTCAACTTCCTGTCAATGGATTAACAAACACTTCCAGTTAATCCCTTTTGAGATTTGTGTAAACAGAGGGTTAGTGCAAACTTTACTTTTAAGGTTGGGTGAGATGTGAAGGTCTGTTTACATGAAAGCACTAAATACAGTTGTTTGAAGGAAGACGGTCAGCTGCATTTTTGGAATGATTTATCTTTACAAGTTTTAGAAACCTTTGACCATAGAACAATGACAAGGGCTATACTTTAACATACTGCATCCATCAATGCCAGGTTCCCTGTGTACAACAGTAAACTGAATATTAGTTCTTATTTGCAGAGAAAGAGCCAGACTAATTTTGTTTTATTTGGTTACCATAAATACATTTTGACCTACAAATACCAGATAAGACTTTTATTATTGGTCATAAAATTGTAAATGCACTTTAATCCGGTCAAATCAAGAAGCCAAACTTCAGAGATAAGAGTGATTTGCTAGGATGCTTCCTCACTGGAACAGGATCCAACACAACAACCAAACACTTGGACAACGATTATGATGGTATGCCTGATCCCATGTAAAGCATGATCAGTTCACTAGTGCTGTCCTCAGTCCAACACCATTCAGTACCTCAACACCCAAACTGTTAGACTCTGATTATGGTGGTATGCCTGATCCCATGTAAAGCATAATCAGTTTACTAGTGCAGTCCTCAGTCCAACACCATACAGTAACTCAATGCCCAAACTGTTAGACTCTGATTATGGTGGTATGCCTGATCCCATGTAAAGCATAATCAGTTTACTAGTGCAGTCCTCAGTCCAACACCATTCAGTAACTCAATGCCCAAACTGTTGGACTCTGATTATGGTGGTATGCCTGATCCCATGTAAAGCATGATCAGTTTACTAGTGCAGTCCTCAGTCCAACACCATTCAGTAACTCAATGCCCAAACTGTTGGACTCTGATTATGGTGGTATGCCTGATCCCATGTAAAGCATAATCAGTTCACTAGTGCAGTCCTCAGTCCAACACCATACAGTAACTCAACACCCAAACTGTTGGACTCTGATTATGGTGGTATGCCTGATCCCATGTAAAGCATAATCAGTTTACTAGTGCAGTCCTTAGTCAAACAGAATCAAACGAAACATGCAGGTTGCATTTTGAAGGGTTGGGGATGGTTAGGGTTAAATATAATTTTGCAAGATTCTATGAATACTAACAAAAAGGTACTTTGTGCCTCTCCAAAGTAAATCTGGGTGATGCCAAAAGAACCGTAGATGTATGTTTTAAAATGTAATTGTATAGAAAGGAAAATTCCCTAAGATTAAACTCACTCAATAAACCTAGTAATTAATCTAGTATCATTTTCTTTTCACAGTTTGTCTAATGAAGTTCCTTTTCTTCCTTTGCAGTATCTGGTCTTGGCATCAGGTTGTGTTGCGTTCTCAGTCAATTTATCCATCTATTGGATTATTGGCAATACATCGCCAGTAACGTATCCTTTTTGAAAAAAAAAAACATCAAACAACTAAAAGAAAAGAAAAAGGTCTGACTAACGCTGAGGTTGTATACTTCAAATTTCTTCTTTCAAAAAGTACACTTATCTGTTTTTATATATTTTTTATGATGCTGCCATGTTGGTCATGTGCCCTGTATGCAGTAGCAATCAGGACTACTGATTAGTGTCATACCAAAAGGGCTCAGACTATTTACTCTTCAAGCCTCGCTTTGGTTACATTGATTTTATGGACAGAAACAAGATGGCTTTTGATTCATGGTTCTCTGTTTTGAGGCATCTTTATTTTGGATGATATTTTTCTCTTTTTAATAGATGTCTAATATGCATCGGGGATGAAGAATATTATTTGTGTTTTACCTATACATCGATGTGTGTTAAGCACTGTATACGTAGTACTTTCCCAAGTCCTGTGAAAAAAAACCAGGCATACTGCTCAGGTGGGATTCGAACCTACGACCTTTGACATTCTAGAGCTGATGTCTCACTACTAGAACACCAAGATTGCCCGGTAGCTAGAGGCAGTTTGAATCCTTTATTTCAGCAGGGGGTACCGCACCGATTTTACTAGATGTTAAAGTTGCGTCGGGGATAAAGAATATATTGATATTTTTCTCCAGTTTTCTTTAACTTGATACCTATCAGTTACAACATGGTTGGTCATTTGAAGTTCTGCCTGACATTGTTAGGGGGATTTTTGCTGTTTGGAGACACTTTACAGTTTAATCAACTTGTTGGTGTGTCACTAACGTTGAGTGGTATCATTGTTTATACACACTTCAAGGTTAAGGAACAGGAAGAAGCGGATAAAATCGTCAAACCCTAGTAAGTAAAACAGATTTTCCTTTAATGTTATTTTAGCCAGTTGCCACTGGGATTATATTAACAGGTACTGGGCCAACACGCAGGATTTTTTTATGATGAAAAATTATTGCAGAACTGGTAAGCCACTGCCGATTATCGCCCATGTATGCTGGAAATCTCATACTTGCTTTCGTTTGCACCATGAAGCAAAGACCAAGGGGCACCGTTAGGTCAAGACCAAGGGGTACCATGAGGCAAAGGCCAAGGGGCACCATGAGGCAAAGACCAAGGGGCACCATGAGCTAAAGACCAAGGGGCACCATGAGCTAAAGACCAAGGGGCACCATGAGGCAAAGACCATGGGGCACCATGAGGCAAAGACCAAGGGGCACCATGAGGCAAAGACCAAAGGGCACCATGAGGCAACGACCAAGGGGCACCATGAGGCAAAGGCCATGGGGCACCATGAGGCAAAGACCAAGGGGTACCAGGAATCTAAGGCCAAGGGGCACCATGAGGCAAAGCCAAGGGGCACCATGAGGCAAAGACCAAGGGGTACCCTGAGGCAAAGACCAAGGGCACCATGAGGCAAAGCCAAGGGGCACCATGAGGCAAAGACCAAGGGCACCATGAGGCAAAGACCAAGGGGCACCATGAGGCAAAGACCATGGGGCACCATGAGGCAAAGACCAAGGGGCACCATGAGGCAAAGACCAAGGGGCACCATGAGGCAAAGACCAAGGGGCACTATGAGGCAAAGACCAAGGGCACCATGAGGCAAAGCCAAGGGGCACAAAGGCGGGTGCCTCCTGTTTAAGTAAAGGACATGTGTCTAAGACCATCATAAAAAGGGGTTGGGGATAGGGGGCCAATGTAGTGACAAGGAACTCAAAGGCAAAGACCAAGGGGCAGGAAGACAAAGACAAGACAACACCCACGTCTCAATTGGTTCCCTATTTTTGGCCCTCCATTGTCTACAAGTCTTTGTCATTTTCAGAAGGAGCTCATTTTCTTCTTGTTCATTTTAATTCATCAGTTCATCGTGTGCTTAGCCCAACATTAGCATCCACACCAAACAGTTTCAACTCCATTTCAGCATAGAAGGTGATTTTTCTCAGTATCGTACTCCCGCGAATTAACATTAACACATGCATTGGTATTTTTCCCAACCCTTATTTTATTTTTAGTAAGCAACATCTAAATGGTTCTAATTGATGAAGGAAATACATTTAGAAGGTACAGATTTTCGCGGGAAAGGGAAATTGCAAATAACTGTTGATTTTGTGCAGAGGTTATCATGGTCAGCTTTTTGGTATCATTGCTGTATGGTTTTAGCTGGTAGTCTAACCACTAAGTATAAATCAAATGCTCAATCTGCAGTTCATATTATTTATTTTTATCTGTTAATCTTGCATAAAATATTTGCTCATTGTTTAGCTGTTTTGCTTCAGTGCTTCTCATACATGCACATCAGGGAATAGTTTTCCATGTATAGCATAGCAAAATGCTACACAAAATGTACCAGTTGCAGGCCTCGATCTTAAGAAAAACAGGGGGGCAGGCTTTTGCTGGCCAAATCAGAGAAGTTGTACATGGGCATGCTGGCCAAGTTGGTAGTGACAGTGCAATTTTTTTGAAGGGCATGCTGGCCAACTCGACAGGGGATGAGGCCAACGGCCTCGGTGGCCTTGGTTAAGATCAAGGCCTGCAGTTGCTACTCAGAAATCATCATTTGCTACTCAATATTCAGCATTCAATGTGTACAAAACATGCACTGTCTGAATATTTTGCTATGCCAAATTGATGGATGAAATCATTCCCTGGGCATTTAACTCAAAGATCTTTGACGTAGGTGTTGGGTCAGTTCTACTATCCTTGGCATGTCTAGATGTTGGTGGAGTGGTGGTGGTGTGGTGGTGGTGTGGTGGCGGTGTTTGGGTTGGGTAGTGGCGGGTTTTGCGCAGGGATGTGGCTGGGTTATGGCGGGATGGTGGCAGTGTGTAGGGAATGCAGGCTTAACCTAACAATCTTACTTGGTGTAGGGTTGGACTGCTAAACTTCAGGTGCCCTGTGTACACGAGGATAATTATATTACCAAGTCTCCGTGTGTATAAAGGTACCAGACTAATTTTCCCTCACAGCCTCAGTTTAAATGCATTGGTTAAATGGTATGAGAGCAGAATGGCTACACATTGACTAACTACATTGATGTATTGAGATCATAGTCTAACTCTAGAGATGGCTTACCTAAGGTGTACACAGGTTAGAATACTCACATTTGGCGACCCTGAAAATCAAGTACTTCTGTTTTTTCTTCCATTGTTTGGACTTAGTCTTTTTTAGTGACGTCCTCATCGAAGCAAGGACGTTGTCCCTCTGTCCAAACACCAGGATCGCTTTTTGTAAAAGTTCTCGATTTCAACGGGTACACTCCCTGAAGAATACACATTGTAGCTTACTAAATTAGGGGAAATACATTGGTGTATTCCATTAAACTCTAACAGCAGGTTTTGTTGGATTTTGTTGGACTGGGGACTGCATGAGTAAACTGATCATGCTTTACATGGGTTCAGGCATAACACCATAATCAGAGGACCACAGTTTGGGTGTTGAGATTCCCATATGGTGTTGGAATTTGTTAAGAGTGGGGAAGGATTCTAGTAAATCAATTAGGGGAGTTAGGGTTAAACTTTTTGCAGTATAGTTACAGTATATTAATGTCATTTGCAAAAAACAAATTGGTGAAAACCTCCCGGTGCTAAGATACAAGAAACACAGAAAGCTGGAATGTTTGGAGTCCGTTTTGAGATTATTGTTGTAGTCAATACACGAATTTGTTTGACACAAAGATGGAGGATGACCTTGGGTTTTTTACTTACATGAATCCAAGACTA
Source organism: Marthasterias glacialis (assembly GCA_911728455.2). NCBI lineage: Eukaryota > Metazoa > Echinodermata > Asteroidea > Forcipulatida > Asteriidae > Marthasterias > Marthasterias glacialis. The sequence goes on along the minus strand of OU452221.1, from coordinate 838,818 downwards.
ATGGTCTAAGACTGGACTAAGAGACTTATACTGAGATAATAGGATGTCAAGACAGAAACTAAGACTAGCAAAAGTGGATCTCAAGATCTGGTTGTGGGACCTCTACTGATCAACCATGCAGTGCTCAAAAGTTTCCTCAAGGGTTGTGTTTTCACTGCTGTAATCAAAGGCTGTTTCAGATATGGCTTAACCAGTTGCCGCCGGGATTCTTTTTTTTTGTCCCGTCCCCCTGGCGGGATTTATTTGATGGAATTGCCGGAATATTTTTTCTTTGAGGGTACCGCTTGCACGAAGAAACCCTGACTTGACAATGCCAAGAGAACAAAGATTCACTTTGTTGGATCGTTTGTTTTGTTTCTCGACCGAGAAAACTTCAAATTCACGCAGCGTGAAGTGCAAAACATCGGTCGTTACCTATGGCATAAGAGTGGCACTAAACACGGAACCATGGCTCGATTGCCGACTCACTCTGATTTATCTCCATTCAGCCAAAATACAATGAATGAACAATGGTGGAAGCCTGTCCATGTCTTGTAATTCCCATCTTGGAACACAAGGACAAAGGTTTACACAAAAAATGCCTCTCAATGGTCACAAAATGCGAGTAAACTTTTTTTTTTTCCTTGTGGGTGAATCGAAGCGTTACATGGTGTGTGTATAGTCTGCACACGCTCCGAAGTTGAACGACCGGGCAACCTTCGCTCCATTGGTCCAAAATTACACAAAGGCGTCGCAAGATGACCTCCGTTTCCAGGCAGGGGAAACTTTTGCGTGTATTCACGTCATCCGGTTTCACCTGGTTAATGAATAACACATGACTAACAACAGAAAACAGCTTCCAGATATGACAGTCAAAATATCGCATGATTAATTACTATAGATCATGTGACCTGTGACATCACATGGTTACAAAAGAGCCACAGAGCCTGGACTTGCTGGACAGTCACAAGTTGTACGCAGCCCAGTGGGAAAGGCATAAAACCTTATGTTTTATGGAGATTTCACTCTCTGTGATTTTATCAAGTTTTGATTTGAAGAAAGGGGGCACATCTCCAAACTGGTTCAGCTGTTACTTCTTTAACTCTTGAAGTTATGTGGAAGTTATGACACAAATTGTAAAATTGTCCATATAACCAGTGTGGTGTCTTGTCTGCCATGAAATGCCATGGAATGTACAAGGTCACTCTTTTTGTAAACAAAGGTTACATGGTCTATAATTAGCATTCGTTGACGAGAGAAGGTTTGGGTGTTGGAAAAAATCTAACTCTTTGGTGTGCTTTGGCAGCTTTTACTAAAAACTTCTTCTGTTGTGGCTTTCTGATGAGTGACAGACCAACAACTTGAATAATAGCTCTAAGCTTTGGCTAACAAAATATGAAAATTAACAGGCCTTGAACTTCGCTCTTGAAAGGGCATGGCAATTTTCCTCTGGTAAGGGGCACTTCTATGAGGAAAATGTAAGTTTGTATTGGAACTTTGCAAAGGGCACCACGGCAAAAGCAAAGGGCACCACAGCAATTGCTGTGGGTGCCGTGGGTTAACTCACTTGAACATATTTGAATTCCATAATGTCAGCTTAGGACATGGGTTTTGGATTTCCAGTCACCTTATAAATATTCAGTAGTTCAGAGAATGGAAGGAATGAGGTAAAGATTCGACTTTATTATTTTACAAGGCAAAACTGAGTGAAACGGCACAGTCCAGGTGAATCTGATAGAAGTCAAACACTCCAAAATTGTCTCAATATTATCAGCGGAAACTAATACAGTTTGTTTCCTGACCTAGATATATTGTATAGAGATAATGGTGTTGTGCAGGGTTCACTAAATGGCAAACACCCACACATTTTGAAATGAAATGCCTGCATTTTGCACTGCACAGAAAAGTACAACAAAAACACAAAAAGATTTGATCTATCAGGATATTTGAGCTCTTGGGTCTATAAAAATCAGTATTATTACCATTATTGTTATTGCAAAAAAAAAAAACAGCAACAACAACAACAACTACCTCCTGCTTCTATAAATTAGTTTAGACGTTAATACTTTTTTTTACTTGAAGGTTTGGTGAATTACTAAGTATTTATGTTTTTAATTTACACCTAATGCTTATCATACAATAATTCAGTTGGATTTTTTTTGTGCCTTCCATTATATTTTTACATGATTTATTTTCTTTAGAAATAACAGTGTTCAGGAAAGCCCACAAAAATTATTGTATATTAACTACATGTATAAGGTGTAAAATAAAAACAAATACTAAATAATTCACCAAACCTTTAAGAAATCTGTTCTTATCAGAATTGAAAGACGCGTTTCTCTCTGTCTCTCTTTAGGCCATCCCTTTGTTGCTGAGTAGTATCTTCCATGTCTGTGTCTGACTTCAGTGTATACCCCAATCAACTGGACTATTCCATTGTCTATAGGGGGGCTTCACACTTGTTAATTTTGTACTTTGGCCATCAATTTTCTTCATCAGTACATTTTGTAGGTTTTTGATGAGCTATAGTTAAACCAATACATCTGTTTTAACGTGTTTAAAAAAATGCTATAATGAAGCCGCAGTCATTATAGTATTAATAATAACAGTTAAAAAGCACAAAGTAAACATTTTCGCATAATTTTACATAAAGACAATAAGAGATTAAATAATTTATGTAATATGCATCTAGTGCAACAACATGAGGTGCTAGTATCAACTATTGACCCCTTGCACGTATGTCACATGCAGCGACTATGTCACGCTCACCATTTTGGGAGTCAGTGGTTACGCTTGTAAACTTTGCGTCGCTTAAAATGCGCACTGCACTGTAAAACACACAGGGACATTGACTCCCAAAGTGGCACAACCAGGATTATTGTGATGATGACGTCAGGTGAATTGGGTCAATAGCTGGTAACTAAGGCAATTGATCATTTGATAAACACAAATCTTAAACGCCGTCGTCATGTGTTTTTGATGTATTGAGGTCTGCGCACACCAATTACACTCCACCCATTATACCCATGGGAACTTAAATGTACATCTTTTTTTTTTGTTTTTTTGGAAGAGTAAATAAATTGTCATCCTGTAGTTTTCAAGAAGAGTACCATTGAACTACCCTTTTCAAAATATTTTTGTTTTGTGATTGTTTTGATTGCTGCAATCAAAATAACAAACAGTGATTTTGGGGTCTTCTAGTACTATTTTCTTAACTTCGACAGCATTTCAGAAAAAATATTTCTCTGGAGGATTAGGTGTGAACTTTATAATCAGCGAGCTTTTAGATTGAAACTAATCAAATAGTTTTTTTAAATTTCCTGCGAGGGTAGAGGTTGATATTGTGTTTGAAAAAGCCTTCAGAGCGCCACGGCAGCTCGGGGCTGTATACTTCCCAGGGAGCTGAGAAAGATTACAGGAATGTTATTGGCTCAATGACCAGGGCACTAATGTAAAGCGCATTGAGACCTTATTGTGAAATGCGCTATATAAGAACTAGTTATTATTTTATTATTGGTATTGTTATTTAAACAAAAGTCTGTTGCGCTGATGACTAAACCAGTGTTTGTGGTTTTGAGCCACTATAATTATAACTTTGCTAACTAAATGCAGCAAAATGTAACAGAGAATTTTGTTGCATTGTGAAGTGAACTGGTTTATACCAGCCTTGTCACTGGGCATTTACCCTGCTAAATGCACCAATATGCATTGAAGTTTGCTGGCAACACATTTCAAAAATGTTGTTATGCAATTCGCCCATCACAAGGCCCAAAGGCCACTCATACATAACTGCCTCTTCCCCTATGTGAAGCAATTATAGTTAAGTGTCTTGCTCAAGGACACATTGCAAAGAATATAGGGACTTGAGGTGACGGCACATTGTGTTGTATTTGGCAGGAATAGGGCTAATTTCTTGTGAATGTATATGGTTCTGTGGTACTAATGTTTTTGATGTGTCAATGGTTTTACCGTAAAATATGCAATTTTTGTAATTACCCTTTCGGGATATAATAAAGATTAATTTAATTAAATTGAATAATGATGGTGGACTTTGTTGGTGTGCGGAAGGATCCTATTGATTGAAAATGGTTTTCGAGTCACAAGCTGCTCGGTTGGGTATTGAACCCACGACCTCTGTAATCTAGCTTAGATGTCCGAATGGTCTAGTGGTTAAGACATCTACTCAAGGATGCGGTTGTCATGGGAACAAATCCTACCAAGTACCCTGTGGATTTTTTTCCCAGCAGAACTTGAACAACACCGAGTGTACAGTGGTCGGTGTAAGGGTTTAACTCAAATCATATTCTGTATCCCCCGTGCAATTATTACATCAATTAAATAAAAATGTTCTTTTCCTCTGTATGAAATGCTGGAAAAAATCACATTCTTTATCATCGATGCAATAATTACATCAGTAACAATAAAAAAAAATAAATAGATATATATATTTTGAGAAATTTACTTACTTATTTATAAAACTGACCTGATATTCTAATATACAAATTTTGTCTAAAATCTTGTTTATTGACCCTGGGCCCAATTTCATGGCGATGGTTACCAAAGAATTCTGCGCTAACGGCGCCCTGTAAAGCGTGTACTCCTGTGGGCCGTGGCAGGGTGTAAGTGCAGAATTCTGCAGTAAGCAGAGCCATGAAATTGGGCCTGATGTCGTCAGCCATGATAAATCTTGGTTGCGCCATTTTGGAAGTCAGATTCCCTGTGTTCTACTGTATTGCATTTTACGTGACACGTGCGTGGTCAGATGTGCACCATGCTATCTATACAAGCAATTTGACTCACAAAATGGCAAATCATGAAGCAGACAGTGACGGGTGATGTCATTGCAAATTAATTCTGTTAGTACATGTATGGTTGTCAAATGAAATGTGACTAAAGTACTAATTTCTGAATAATTTATGGTCAATTTTAACTTCAAAGGGGTTTGTTATGGTATAAAGGATGATATTTAACGAATTAAATTGCAATGTTAGGTGTGCTAATAAATGAGCGGTGAATAATAACCTGTGCCATGTCTGATATCTTTTTATAATGATGTAGGATTCCTATGACTTGGAGAAAGTATTGTCTGTTGTTGCTTAATAGAAATTGTTCAATGTATGATATGATTGTTTAGGTAAGGTTTGTGGATGTCATGGTTTTTAGGAAAGGTCTTGTCCGTCTTTTTTCTTCTTTGAATTTTGTCCAAGGACAGAAAAAAAATAAAATTAAATTTAACAACCGTATTCCTAATCTCCTGCTGCTTCTGATGGGAAAAATGACCTCATAAAACCACTTTTTATATTTATGATACCAGTATGATTTATAAGAGAACTATCAAAATTGCCGGCAACGACTGCCAAATCAGAGATTTCCTGTAATGTATTCTTCCTAAATGCATTTTTTTTGTCCTAGGATGTTGAAATTCCTCTCACTCCATTAACCGATCAACGAAACCAGTGCATGTATCCAAAACTTCAAAAAAACTGTCGTAAAAAACTGACAATAATCTGTCAGGCGCTGTGTGCTTTGTAGAGCGCCATATAAATGCTAAATATTATTATTATTATTATTAACTACATCACAGTGCTTAGTGGTTTTAAATTGTGTTATCATTTTTAAGTTTGGGGCCCAGGTATTTTTATATTATTAGTCAAGGACAAATATTTTGCAGGGTAGATAGACATTTTAATAGTGTCAGTTTGTACAAATCCCATGTATATGAAACCACACTCTTAAAAGCACCCTTGTTGAAGTCAAGGGAAGACCATTGGCCAAGAGTTGTGTGGGGGGCATACATGTTTCCATTATTTGACCTCGGTGATTGTGGCCTATGTAAGAAGTGGCCCATTAAAAAAACATCAAAAATACACTCGGAAGGAAACTGAAAAACTGGCCAATTATCAAGAGTTTTAACGGCCAGCAATAATACAAGGAAATATTTACACTCAAATTTGCATCAGCTGTTCTGAGATACGTAGGGGCCATGTCTCCATCACATTTAACAGATGTTGTCCTTGAATGTATGTAACAAAACATAGTTTTAATTTTGTTCTCATTGTGACCAAATTATCACAGGTGAGTTTCATGAGATGAAGATGTTATACATTTCCTTTTCAGGCCAGGAAGCAAAGTCTATTTTGCTCTCTTCAGTCACTGCCTCAATAGATCGTTCCGGCCTGTCAATCAAACTGTGCGCATTGACCAATTGGATCAAGCCTTTTGGTCATGTGACCTCGGTCAAACTCGGTCAAAAACTCGGTACCGTAAACGTACACAAACTAAGGTGTGTGAGCGGGGCTTGTTGCCAAAGCCAGAATGGTCTATGCCCCATGTATAAGTCCTGTTGATTTAAGATTCTCTACCCTTCAAAATGGAAACTTGAGTCTCGCCAGAAAGAAAGACTCTGTCTCACTAGGTGAATCTTAAAAAGTGTCTTTCAATTTTTGTTTTCAGTGCAAACGAGAGCGAGAGTCGATCAGTAATAGAAGTAATGACTGGTGTACAAGTTGAGAAGAGTAGCGGACAACAGACATAGTGTCATCTGCAACTTGCAAACAGTTCAAACAGCGCCCTCATTGAGGTCAGATGAAGACCTATCATTGGCTGAGAGTTGTGCGTAGCGCGTATGCGCGTATGAGCTCAGGGATGGCGGTATTATCATATACAAGGGGTCTATTGATTCAGCTGTGGCTTAGGCTTCTCAAGCCATTCTAAAGGCATCCACAGCCAAAGTCACAAGTCCAATGGGACACATTTGAACAGTCCTTTTTCACGGTTCTTACCAGCAGTACGCACGCTCAGAACTACACACGCAGTACTGAGCATGTGCACACCAGCGTCTCAAAAGTCTGCCGTTGCTGGAGTTTGGAGAAATCACCCAAATCAAGCCTTCAGTTCTGGCTCAGGCTTAGCATGGAAAACACATGGCTATAAAATGGCCGATGAAGCCAAAGTCAAACAGGTGCAGCAGTATTTGGAAAAAACCCAATAGACAATCATAAATTGTTTCCTTATCAAAGATCAACGGCTGTTCTGGCCAAAGTTCCATGTTATTTAAAAACCATACTTTCAATATAAAGCACAAAATGGCAGGAAACCAGTCACAAAGAGTTTACATCACTAAGCTTACACTGGTAACCCATTCCTGCCAAGCATCACTTTTTGTTGTATTTTGATAAAGTGTATATTTTAATAAGCAAGTTCCATTTTTTATACTATGCAGGAGAGCTTTGACAAATCTTTGAGCTGAAAGAGACCGGGCATTGTTCTGTTCTAAATTAAGATGATAACTTATAGAAAGATTAGTTTTGTAAGAATTGATTACTATTTGAATTATTTATAATATCTTGTGACTTTAAAGAATGTGTGCCCTTCAGTATGTAGATGTTAGTAAATACATCATAATTTGCTTTAAGAAACCGTCTCTGTAAATATTTGAACAAACTTGCAGCTGCAAACTGATTTTATATGTTTGATATTTTGAAGATACAGGTAAAAAAATCCATCCAATTATTATGAATAATCATCCAGTGCTAATTTAATATATTTTAATTCTAATTAAGCATCTTGTGTTCAATTTTTTAAGTTGCTAGGTAAAAATGATTTGTATAAGATTTTATTAATGCTAAACTAAAAAGTAGCAGCATTAATGAATGTACGCGTAATTTTTTAATTAAATGGGAATTAAGTTTCTGTTAATTTGATGTAACTAATAATCTTGATTTCATTTTTCATATGATGACCACCTTTTAGATAGTTTGATGCACAATTTTAAAAGGTAAATAGCTCACTTGGGGTCGTATCTCAAATTTTGAGCCAATATGATTCATGACAATTGATTCATGACAAGGGTATAGAGCAGAAAATAAAGACAATTAAAGGAGAGCGTCTCCCAGGCTAGGGTTTCTTCAAGTGCAAACATTAAGTACTACCAGTTCTACTACCAGTTCTACTGAGAGACCTTTGAGTTATTGTTTTCAAAAGATGCAATGGTGCACATGTAATATTAGTTTTATCTTTTGTTGTCACTTTACAAATATTTTAGGCACAGTAGTTTTATTTTGAGGACTGATTTCATACAAATATTTATACAGTAACCCCACCAATATTTGGTTTTTCTAGACGTCATTATATATTTATATTAAGAAGGAAACTAACAGAGTCATGAGGTACATGCCCTCAATTTACTTTAGTATCAATATTTTTATTTTTTTTAGATTTCAAAATAGTTTAATGTACATGTTTTTTTTTATGAAATAGAACATTTTGTAATTTTGAATTGTTTACAAGCTGTGTCATTATTTATCCATTGTCACTGTACCTACAGCTTTGAACACAGAGACAGCCAATCATTGACCAGTAGACTGTTAATACCAACACTTTGTGACAGAATGGCCAATCAGCAGTTACAATGAAAAGTTATACAAACACTTTGCAACAGAAATCTTATTTCTACATTCCTTATTTTGACCAGAGATTAAAGGATCAAGTGTCTGTAAGAGAGGGGTGAACAAGGAATTTAGGAAAGATAACATTACCTGAATGGGGATGTGAGAATGTGTGTTTATTTTATACAAATCAACTGTTTTATACATTTGTTAATTTCATAATTACAACTAAATCAACAGAGTATATCATAATGCCCCATACTCAGTTCTGCCTTGTGACTGGTTTAGAGCGCATCACATATGACAACCAAATGTACTACACCCATAGCAACCAATGTACTACACCCATAGCAACCAGTGTACTATACCAGTAGCAATGGCAGCTTCTCAGTACCTAGACGTCTATGTTTGTGTATTGTATGGGGTTTTAAACAAATATAGAGTACGTTCGATTAGCTTACACGTCTAAGTAAAACTTACACGAGAGCGTTCGATTAGCCATCACATGACACTCATGTCTGGCCCCCGGTGTATGCCACCACAGACCGAGCTCGTGAGTGGGTCTCTGGTGGATGCCCAAGTGTAATGCTGTATTTCCGGCTGCAGCGCAGGCGCACCATACCAAAATGGCGAGGAATAATCAGTTGAATTCGACGTGAGTACAAACAGACTTATACACAGTGTTGGAAAATGTTTTAAGTATTCAACTTAACTAAATTGGGAATGAGTTCTCCAACCTTAATTGTCTGGGCCTCAACTCTGGACAATACCCAAGTTGCTCGATTAGAAACTCAAAAGTGTTTCTTTCAAGGCGGAAATGATTCTTAAAATCATCTGGTTCATACCGCTGGACGGTGTACTCCTCGAACCCGTCTACTTTTGGTACGGATTCTCTGCTGCGTGATGTCCCGCCTTCCACACAACAACCTTTGACCTTACCTTTCCAAGAATGCCAAGCGAAAACACGGCAACGTTCGATTAGCTGCCACCCTTCGCTACCACGAGTATAACTCCCCGGTATACACGGGGAAGCCAATCGAACACACTCATAGACAGCTTTGACTCATGCTGTGGTTTAAACTATGACTCCCTGGGTTAATCCCTGTAAGATTGAATGCTCCGGGGATCACATTCCCAGTTGCAGTTTGAAACATAGCAGTCCAAGCTTTCTATTCAGAACCATTCATAGCTCGCAAAAGATGGTGTTACTGCAAACCACAATCTTTATGTACTTTATCCAGGCAAACCTTTTAGTCACTTTACATTATTTCCATGGCTATCTATAACAGATCTTGACAGTAGTCTAAAAGAAATTTGTACATTGCTGTGAAGAAAACAATGCATGAGAATTGCACAATCTACTGGGTTGGTACAACCTCTTGGGTTCTTAAAGACCCTTTGTATATGATGTCACAAGCCGAAACAGCGCCCTCACTCAGGTCAAAATAAGACCTATCATTGGCTGAGAGTCATGTTTCCTGTGACTGACCTCGACGATGGTGGCCAATGGAAGGAGGTGTATTCCTGCTTCATTTCTCAGGTTGATCTTCATCCACTGGTAAGGCATCTTCATCATCCGAGGATGAAGATTCCTGTTGGTCCGGCATCTGCATTTCCTGATTCAAAATACAAAGAATTCAAATTTGTTAATTCTTGGCTTTGAAATTCATATCAATTCAAAAAAGGCAATTGCCTCTATGCATGTGGTGCAGGCATGTAACTGCAGTTTTGCAACAACAAAAAGAGGAAAGTGCCGAGCACAGCCAGACTTTGTACCATGTTTTGAAATTTCCAATGGCACAGCTGAGAAACCCAAAAATGAGAAAAAATCAGCTGAAAAGTTGCATGCCTTATTGTGTCTTAGTTTGATGAAAATATTGAAATAAAAAAAAAATTATAAATCCAAACACTGTTCACTGTCATGTAATATAACAACTGCTTTTTTTAAGGGTAAGAATCAAATTCTTGATTTGTATTGTCTTACCATGCGGAGAAAATCAGCTAGTTTATTGGCATCCATTCCTGTCGTTAAGTGAAGGATATCAGTTGGTATGCGGTAACTGAGGTACTGACTTGGTTGGATACCCTCAAAGTTACGGACATATCGGAACGTTTCCTAAAAATAAACAAAACATAGAACTAGCGGTTGCTTTAACTAAAACTGCACCCATAAAGATATTCATACATCAACCAACAGGTTTCACATTTTTCAAAACTGCAGAGACAAGTTCCAATCAATGTTGACATCCTCACCCATGACTGACTTTCTGGACTTGTGACGTCCAGCTCGTTCAGTTCTGTCCAGTTAAATAACAACGGATCTGTCACTTCACCAAATGGGTTGAAATCTATCAGCAGAAATTTCCTCTGTGAAGACAAAGATCACATCAACAAAATTAGAACGGATGGATGTTTTAATCTTTACAGCTTTGGTTTAAGTCAACCCTCTTCTTCCCCAAGAAAAAGCATCCTCCAGCCCCCACCCCCACCCCATCACCCCCCCCCCAAAAAAAAGAGAAAACAACAAATTGAATGTTGTACAGAATCACTCACCTTATCTTGTCGATAGATGTCATATACATCTGTAAAGTAAATGAAGAAAAAAAAAACACGACAACTAAATATTCACTTGATTGAAACACAATTTTAAAAAAGAAAAAATATAAAGTAATTCTCCATGGAGGTTTAAAAAGCTTTTATAAACATAACCAAAATTTGTTTATTAATCAATTTGTCATTTTAATTTATAAAGTACCCAAACTTTTTTATCACAACATACACTGCACAATAATGAGTTTCAATTATTCTTTAAAATAAATTTCAAAAATCAGGTGTTGAAATAGCTTCCGGACCTAACAGCTCTGTAGTAAATGCAATGCAGTTGTTATTGGTGTTGTTCTGATCCCAACAGGTCCTCTTTAAAACACAAACTAAGCAGAAGTTATTAATGTGTAAACTGATCACCAAAGCAGAAATTAAAAGCACATTCATAAGAGTAAAGCGTTGGAATGACAAGTAAAAAAAAAAACACAAGCAATTTAAGGGCTGGAAAGAGAAAATCTTTTAAATATTTAATGGGTTAGTAATGCTATCAGATATTTACAGAGGAAAACAGGTATTTGTGTTGGTTTTCAGTGAGTTACAAGAGGCGACTTTGACTTAGCTGAACTTACAATCATGGTCAAGGAAGTTTCCTGCGATGTATCTGTCATGGAAATCTTCAATCTCAAGGTTGATTTCATCTGCTAATGGGATGAGATCCGGAAAGAAATTTGTGTGGTCTCGTTGAGAAATACCTGGAGCAGAGAGAGAAGTATGTAAATAACAAAATCTTACAACTTGACAATATAATTATGAGACTTTAGTATCCAGTAAGATAAAGAAATTTGTGCGGTCTCATTGCGAGATATCTGAAGTGGAGACGGAAGTATGTAAATACCAAAATCTGACACGCTGACAAGATATGAGACTTCAGTATCCAGTAACATGAAGAATTTTGTGTGGTCTCGTTGAGAGATATCTGAAGTAGAGACCGAAGTATGTAAATACCAAAATCTTACACGTTGACAAGATATGAGACTTCAGTATCCAGTAACATGGTAAACTTAATATCCTGATAATTAAGGATATTTAACTTGGAATCAAAAACAAAATGAATTGTAAATTATGTCTCATTACATACCAATGATATCATCATTCTTGACAAAAACTCTGAACTCTGTGGCTTCTGAAATATCACTCCATCTTCTCAAAATAAGCTGAGGTAAAATCAACACAAAAATGATGATGGAAAACCTGACACTTGGTTTGATTTACAACAATAATAACAGCATTGATTGCTACGGAATATGCCTGCCAATGTATGTAGACAGGTGGGGTTAGACAAAAGTAGGGTAAAATTCACACGCCACAAATGAAACAAAATCTTTGACTTCCATGGTTATTCTCTAATAACACTAACCATCACCGACCCTTCAAAATCCAACTGCATGTTTCGTTTGATTATATTGGACTGATAGGACTGCACTAAACTAGTTATGCTTTGCATGGGATCAGGCATACCACCTGGTACCATAATCAGAGCCCAACAGTTTGGGTGTTGAGTCTAGGTACCATATGTTGTTGGATTTTGTTAGAGTGAGGAAAGATCCTAGTAAATTGCTTTAAGGAGCTAGGGTTAAACCAGTCTTCTCTGAGTTTGTTTATTTATTTATATATATTTTTTATCAATCCTGGTTGTGAAGCCAAGGATTCTCAGAAAGTAAACTTAATCACTATACTAGCCAAGAACCCCATGGAGAGAAGACAAGAAACAAAGTTTCAGTTTTAGATGTGGGAGGAAAACCCCACAGAATTATTCCAGGAAAAACCCACGCAATCAGGTAGGGACTGAAAAACTAATCCGCTTAGTGCCTTCGGTGGGATTCGAACCGGGGTCCTAGAGGTGGGAGGCGACGAAAGCTACCACAACGCCAACTCGACCACCCGAGTTACAATGTGGATATCTCAGATGACTGAATTGGAATGAAGACATAAGAACAATTCATGTATACTTTTCCCACCTCGTATTGCACCTTGTTTTCCTGACCATCTTCACAATCTGTGCAGTGTTCAAATCTATATAAATCAAACAAGGGAACAAAAAAACTGATGCAATCCATAGAAATTAAACACATTTGCAAAATATAACATTTCAGAGAGTTATTCAAGTTAAAACAGAACATTAAAACAAACACAAGAGCAGTGTGAGTGGCACATACTATGATGGTTATTGGTTATTTTACTTTGTTTTTGATTCATTATACTCTTTGTTTTTTTCATGAGTGATCTTGAATTAAATTAAATTGTTTTAAATGTAGCTACTCAGTAATTTTGCCTGCCATTTGGAATAAAAATTTGCAAAGAATTTCAATAGTTAAATAAAACAAAAGAGCTTTGGAAGAAATTATATTATTTGTATAACAATGATATAATTTATAATAAAGAAGTGACACATTTTGAGATCATTATTTTAGATAAGCAATTATAAAGTAATGATGACTCAGTGGTTTCTGGGCCCAGTTGACAAAAATCCCAAGGCACCCCTGGTGGGAACTGAACCCGAGACTGAGCATACCTAGTGATGAGAGATCAGCTAGGTACCAGTCTAATTCCCCTGTCAAGTCTCATCATTATTTAAAATAATAGGTATAATAATAGATTGATTTCAATTATCACTACATACGGTAATGAGAGATCATGTGTGATGAAATCTGAACTCTTGAGTAGAAGGAGGACGTCATTCACACAGGAACACTGTAAGGTGTTTCCACATGCCATCCAGGATGCATCCTGAAAAAAACACAAACAGGTTAAAATCATTCTGGTGAAAAAGAAAGGGGTAGTGGGCCTGGGTCTCCCCTTGGTCTAGAGGATGAAGCCCCCTGAACCTCCTGGGTGTTACATTACAGAGGATTTACAGACTCTCTACATCAACATGAACAAAGAACTAGGGTAGTGGGCCTGGGTCTCCCCTTGGTCTAGAGGATGAGGCCCCCTGAACCTCCTGGGTGTTACATTACAGAGGATTTACAGACTCTCTACATCAACATGAACAAAGAACTAGGGTAGTGGGCCTGGGTCTCCCCTTGGTCTAGAGGATGAGGCCCCCTGAACCTCCTGGGTGTTACATTACAGAGGATTTACAGACTCTCTACATCAACATGAACAAAGAACTAGGGTAGTGGTCCTGGGTCTCCCCTTGGTCTAAAGGATAAAGCCCCCTGAACCTCCTGGGTGTTACATTACAGAGGATTTACAGACTCTCTACATCAGCATGAACAAAGAACTAGGGTAGTGGGCCTGGGTCTCCCCTTGGTCTAGAGGATAAAGCCCCCTGTACGTACTGGGTGTTACATTACAGAGGATTTACAGACTCTCTACATCTACATGAATAAAGAACTAGGGTAGTGGGCCTGGGTCTCCCCTTGGTCTAAAGGATAAAGCCCCCTGTACGTACTGGGTGTTACATTACAGAGGATTTACAGACTCTCTACATCACCATAAATAAAGGACTAGGGTAGTGGGCCTGGGTCTCCCCTTGGTCTAGAGGATGAAGCCCCCTGTACGTACTGGGTGTTACATTTCAGAGACTTTACAGACTTTCTACATCAGCACAACTAAAGAAATATGGTAGTTGGCTGGTCTAAGGATGAAGCCCTCAGTACCTCCTTGATGCTGCACTTCAGAGCATTTAAAAATCTACTAGACTCCTTGCATATCCCTGAGATCAAACAAGCGTGAAGGCGTCACATAACTCTCAGCCAATGATAGGTCTTCCTTTGACCTCAGTGAGGGCGCTGTTTAAACTGCACAATTTCAAGGAAAGTTTGAGGCAAAGGGAGTGATCAGAATGAAGTTTTGTCTTTTTTTCTTGTTTAAAAAGGTTTGGCGAGATTTTGTTGAGTCTTAGGCATTGATGAGGTTTTAAGTCTGAAAGAGGCGAACATTTCTTACCCTTGGTGAACTCCAGTTGAGTTTTGGAAAAACTTTACCACCAAGATTATGAATTGCTTCTTTTATGGATGCCTCTAGATCTGGGAAAGAGGGTGTCTTACTGGGATCTATTCCCTCTCTGTCATCTATGATTTCACTGGGTTCATCTGTGGGACTAAGGTTGGGATAAAAGGATTGTTAAAATCAATGGGCTTCATACTGAGCACCAAAACACACCACATAATTAATATCCCTACATATTTTTTACAAAGCTTTGACAAATCTTCAAATACACAAAGATTGTGATGAGGTTAAGCTTTTGTTTTTAGTCATTTTATGAAAACCAAATTTCTAGACTTTAAAACAATATGTTTGTGCAATATTGTTGACTGAAAATATTTGGAAACAAAACAAAAACGAAATTTAAGTTTGTTTTTTACTTTCTCACCTTTCAGGGAGATATATTCCATCTGCATCCAGATAGGCGAGAAATTCCTTGGAAAGTGGCAGGATATGGCTAGCAATAAAAACAAACAAGATATTAAAAGTTGAAATAAATAAATAAAACCTGTTGTTTATGGCATTAATGTAAAGAGTGCACGTACAATTCAAACGAGGATTGTTAAGATATTTATTTACCTGTCTATTGTGATGTGTTTGAAGATGGGGTACCATGCAGAAAAGCTGCAATTCAGAACCTGCTGTTTTTTCATGACTGGCACCAGGCTCAGTATACCATCTGGAGACCAGAGACTTCAAATAACTCCGGGTTCAATGAAGTCTGGAATTAAAAACAGAGAAATTGAATAATATAATACAAATCATTATTAGACATTTCAACCACACGCACTGTAGCATTGCTATAGGCCTAACGAATAGTTGGGTTGGCGTAGTGGTATCTTTCTCTGCTTTCCACCTCTATGACACCCCCCCCCACCCCGTAGCTCACGGCCGAAATTTTGCAATTCACGTTGTGTGAATTTGACATTTTCTTGATACAGAGAGACCATCAATCCCAGTGGTGTTTCAAAGAGAATCTTTGTTCTCTTGGCTTTGTCAAGTCAAGGTTTCTTTTGTGCGGTACTCTCAAAGAAATGATTCAGGCAATTCCAAGAAAATAATCATGTCAGGCTGGACGGGAAATAAAGAAGGATCCCTGGCACAAACTAGTTAAAATATTTGCTGTCTACTCTACCCTTAGTTGCGATAATTGTAACCCTCCATCCTCCTGACCGTCGGGAGGATGGAAGGTTACGATTATCGCAACTACGGTACCCTTATAATACTACTAGGATGCTCCGCAGACTATCAAATTCAGATTCAGATTTAGACTTAACAATAACTTTTATCATATTATTATTAATGATATATCTAGTATTTAGTAATAGCATGACTATGAGATTGGGCAGATTCATTTTGGAAAAATATTCTAATCGTATAAATCCGTTTAACACACAATAACATTTTCATTTTGTATCTATATAATAAAAATTAGTCAGCATGAGCTAGGTGGCCATGGTTATGAACATATTCAATATTGATGGATTCGTTCATTCTTAGAGAACAGTTACAGATTTGTACCTTGAATATCAGGTTTTAAGTTAGAAGTTAGAGCCTAATTCAACAAAACAGCAATTCTATAATTAATAACCACACAGTATATATGTACTTTTACTGGGACATTTAGTAAATCGTGAAATACTCACGCCATAATCATGACCACATTCACACACACGCAACAACTTCAGCTGAAGGGCGCCCTCATTTGGCGTGTTTTGTTTTGTCGTATTTACATTTACTCCCTCTCTCATAAATCATCATCATCACCATCTCATTCACAGTCCAACATGGCAGAATGGCCGAAAGACATTTCGTACCATCTGCTGTCGTTCCTCAGGATGAATATCCAGAACTGGATGACGACATTTTCCTTCCCTACCCGGAGAAGGTAAGACCTACTCTAGATGGCGATCCAAGCCACTCTACAAGCTCTGCAGAATGGGTAGAACTGCCGTTGGAATCGGACCCCGTTCCACAACCGGGCCACCATATTGAGTCAACTTTGACTAAATTATTCAAGTTAAATAACATAAGACTAGGTCATGGACATGATATTCAAAATGATGAACTTAACACCGAATCCCAGGGATTGGATGGTAGTGACTCTGAACCAGGGATCCATACAATTGGTGCATCAGGGTCAAGTGGGGTCATTGGTAACCGGGTACGAGTAAGCACACTTTCGTTGGATAGTCGTGAAAGTGACAACAGCGACTCGCCAACGAGCCCGACAAAGGGGGGCCCATCATTACGCCGTGACTCGTCTATATTGGATGGACTTTTGTGTGAGATTTACGACCGATGCCAGCTCAACTCAAGATACAGTATCGATAGTGATGGTTTGACCGAGTATTCTAGTAACTCGGAAGGTGCATACCTCAGCAGTAAAGGAGATAGCTTTCAAGAATCAACGCGTCTCCCAAAAGCGCAAATTAACACAAAATGTAAGTTGGATTTTTGAAAGTACATGAGTAATATTACAAAACGACAAAGTAAATAGCAATAGACCTTATTTCTATGCGTATGATGCTACATGATGCATTAGTACAGGAAGGCTCGAAGGGCACCCTCGTGCTGTTCGATACGTTCCATGCTGTGTTTGACCTCAAATATGGTGGCGAATGCATAAGGTCTATCTTGTCACTGTTATTTCATACTTTTGCAGTTCTAATTGTTAAATTTAAAGCTTTTTGTTTTATTTTTTATAGATTATTATTTTTGTTGAAGAGAAATAAACACTTTATTTGCAGAAAGTGATTTCCTACAGTCTGACAGATCAGCGTCACAGATTTTCTGTTTGAAAATAGTGAAAGTCATTTACCGGTAAAATAGTTGTGCAGAAGGGTGGAAGTTCACGAAAGGTTACTTAGGCCTGATTGAAAGGGCAAGGTGCACCAAGGCATTTTTTTCTGATAAAAGGCACCTCTATGAAGAAATTGTAAATTCCTATTGGAACATTTCAAGGGCACCAAGGCAATGACCAAAGGCAACGGAGGAAGTTGTGGGCATTGTGAGCACACAGTATCTGACAAAGGAGGAACTACATGTACACACAGTAGCGCTAGGTAGACCATGAACTCAATCCAGTACCCAGGTACATGTAAATCAAGATAAAGTCAGATCTACTGGAAACCACATCAACTGGCCAATCCACATCATATCCTTGGCCCTAGCACCATTGTAATCCAAACTTTGTGCTCGTTTTTCGACCTGCGACGTTCCTGATCATAAAACTTACTGAATGTTGGGACTTGTGCTCGATCCCTTAATAACGTTGAAAGTTTGTTATCCCCAATTATGAGAATGGTGTACGACTCCGTAAAGAACAAGTGAAATTACATTGAATTGTGTACAAAAATTGACTCTCAAAAAGCATATAATTTTATCCCAATTTTTTCCCCCAATCTGCAAACAATAGCACTCAATCGGTAAGTTTTATGATCAGGAACGTTGCATGTTAAAAACCAAAGTGGGCACAAAGTTTGGATTACAATGGTGTTAGGGCCAAGGATACGAAGTGGATTGACCCTATTTATGGGGCTAGGATGGCTAGTGGCTAGGATGGCCCAGGTTTGATTCCCGGTTCCATCATGTGAGGTGCGTTGGTTCTCCCCTGTTAATGCCACAAGGGTTCTTTATCTGGGTTTTCCTCCCTCCAGAAAAAAAAATCAAACACTTCTTTCTAGCTATAGGGCCTACTTCATGTCATAGATCAATGTGGGTAGCTGCCAAAGGCGCCTTTACATGTACATGCCTGCAGCTTGAACACGTTGTAGCCGCGTCCTTCGTATTTCAGCTTCCCAGCAGCAAGTAAGGATGATTAGCTTCCTAAATTATTATTTGTGTTCTGAACTTCCAACTTCAATTTCCAAACAACTCAGTCATACTGCATAGAATTTAAATCATGTATTCCACAAAAAGAAGCCTTGTATTGGCCTTCTGGGTATTTTTTCTTCAGTGAGTTGTATTGTAGTATTGTAGGATAGGGAGATTTGTTATTGATTGTTGATCTCCATTGTTGAAAGGATCAGGAACGCTTAAGCACGTTGTAAACTTTGGAAGATTGGTTGTCAGGGGATCTACCCAGGTGCATGTATATTTCAAGTGCATGTATTTTTCACGATATTACTTTTTGTTAGGCTAACATTAACAAGTTAACGAACTGTGAGCAACTCATTGTCAGGTGGTGTTTTTTTTGCTTCTGTTATTATAAAGTAAACTGCAGTGGTGTTCCTCTCAGGTTACCCTTAAAAAAATATGAACTGTAAACAAAAAACACTTTTAAATGACGATTATACCCTAAAAAAAATTTTAACAAAAAACTGCTGTTTTTTCTACTGGTTCCACAATAATGGACATTCATAAAGTCTACTGTCCTAGTTGCTAATCTCTCCATGTTAAACAGTCTAAATTAACATGATACTGTCCATGTACAATATTTCCTGTAGATTTGTGCGCATAGTTGTTGTCTTCCATGTCTGTTCAAATTAAAACCGGTCATTCAAATCTAAATGACGAGTTCAATGATTAATGTTTTCAATAAAAAAATGATACCATATTATTTTTAAATACAAATTGTTTTGAGTTAATAGAGAAATTGAAATTGGAAATGTAGAAGTAGAACATAAAAGAACAGCTTGCAAAGTTTTACATGGACAAACAGCTGTACCTACATGTGGAGTTAAATGTAGAAATCACACTTGACTGCATTTGTCTACATTTAACTGCATTGCAAATCTCCAAATAAAGAGGACAACAAAATGTGTTGAGGAAAAAAAAAACATATTTAGAATGAAATTCAAGAAAAATAAATATCCACTAGACTACAGGTCTCGCAACTTAAAATTTTTACTGGAGCAGAAAGTAAAAACATTTGAATTGTTGTTAGTTTTTTACTTAAGCTGTGTGATAGCTCGCTAAATCAGTCACGCACGATGACAAAAAGTAAACAATCAGCACTCGTAAAATGTGAAGCAAGGGCAATGGTTATTTTTTCGTCGTGTGAAAAGGGCTTTATATTTATATTTTTTTAAATGTTGGTTAAAGGTCATATTTAGACTCTGTGGGAACGTTTTCAAAAGATGTTATTCTGAAGTAAATGTACTTTAAAGTTTACCCTGTTACGCTTGGATGCTCCTAATTGTTAAGAAAGCAACCACCCTAACAATACAAAGGACGATACTGTACTGTGTAATGGGTCTGGGCGCAGTTTAGTTCTGCTTTAAAATGTTTTATTTGCTTCCAGGATAAATACAGTGAAAAGAAGTTAAGAACAACACGTAGGCTGATACGCTTTTGTTGTGATGAAGGAAAATCTGTTTGTTCTTTGAAAACTTGTACAATAATAAAACTTGTGCAGACTAGGCAGTTTGGCTAGCATGTCGCCAAATTTTTCCAATATTCTACAAGGGTTTATTTAATGAGTGTATTAATGGACTTGACAATTAGCCTTTCCCAAGAAATTTGAGTATGTATACACTATTGGTGGGCAAACGCCATGAGTTGTGCACGAGGCAGATGCACAAAAATGCGTGTGCGTCACGCCACCATTAGCCCCACACAAAAAGGCGCAATGTTCCCTCATTTTGCCCACCAGTAGTGTTAAGTGTGCATGCGTGATGTGCAATTTACATATTTCGTGAGGAGGGTCAATTGGCATACATACATCGTGTTGTACCTGAAGGTCTTTATTATGGAACCATTTTTCTCAGCACCTGAAATACAAATTTGGGTATTCCTAAATTCAGTATTTATTGGAATTGAAGTGGGTCAGATAACTTAAAAACCCAAACACCAACCCCAACCTCTCACACCAATCTTCTACTCAAACTCCAGCCTCAAATCTCCTCTGTATATCCCATACATGGCCATACAGGCTCATACATGTACGTAGAGTGTTGCTGCAGTTTTGACATTTGCTTTTCACCCACAAACATAAAGTTCACATAAAATATTCCTATTAGGCCTAATTCAAGGCTGTATTGTTAAGAGATTAGTACAGTTTCCTTTCAATCGACATGCGGTAAAGAGTTCACTTGTGATGATGTTGGTATGACTCATTGAAAATTGTGATTATAAAGCAGCAAATTTCACTGAAAAGATGTTTGAATTGTTATGGTTCACCTAAATGAATTAACGGTCCCAACATTGCCATGATTTACATGTACAGTATGGGCAATCAACCATCCTTGAAGTGAGTTCCTGATGCTTTGCACATTATATGATTAACCACTGGCAACTTGTGTTTTATTTCGATTAACGACATTATGCCTATCACTCAGTGGAGCTTTACTTCCATGTCAAAAATCTTAGCAACAAAGCAGTCATAGACCTCTAAGGTAGTCCATTTTAACAAAAATCCCACGTTGAATGCGTCGTTCAAATTAAACGCTGAAATTGTGTTTTGCCATAATGCTGTGTAACATGTGAGCTAATGGTCACACACGTTACACAGTTTCTGGTCACACACATTACGCCACTATTTTTGGTGCCACATTAAAAAAACAAAAAAATCAACTAAGATGACTGTAGCCATGTTATGGCCAATGTCTCTCCTCTCTATCTGTAGGAATTAAAAAATAAATAAAAGTGAGCCAAATCACATATTTTAAAGAAAGAAAATGGCGTGTCAAATATTTGTAATTTTCTGATGTCACACACAGCACAGACAACATTTTTCCTGTAAAATGAAAATTCCAGATAAATTTGAAACAAATGTTTTACCACTATATAAAGTGTGACCCGTAGTTCACTTCTATACTATATTCAAAGAAAATATTTAAAATACTACGCTACAAAAGTGCTTCCAAATGTCACACACGTGACGGGAGAATGGCCCACTTAGGCATTCATTTAACCATGTTAACTGTTCAAAGTGATGTTTCCATACAGGGTTTGTCTTCACTTTTCCAGTGGCTAGCCAGAGGGAACAGGTCGTGTGTCATTTCACTAATCCGCAAACTTTTTCACTTTTCCATATTTCATATTAAAGGGGCTGTGTCATCATGATTATAGCAGTAAATGACATAACCCACTTATAAGCAAAGTTTTACCTTGTGTTGACATACATGTACAAATCTGTACCAGTAACCAAACACTCTTTGGTTACCTTGGTTACCGGAGATTCATTTGATTCATTTATTTAATTATTATTTGTTGTTTTTTTTTCAGCAGATTTCTTTTTGCTAGGGAGGTCCATCAATTGCTATGTAATACATGTATAGTTCAACCATGCAATCTTACAACTACTTTGACATACAGTACATTTAGGTTGATTTTGCATTCTCTTAATTAGATGTTTTGTTAGATAACAGCAACTTGAAGATATTTTTCACAAGTCTACTGATCTCCATTTTAAAAATGTTATGGTTGGCCGATCTCTAAAACCAACATTGGAGTTCTTAACATGTTTAATGATCTCTTGATGGCTGTGTCACTATGTATTTTGTCCGTGGTTTCTCATTTTGATAAAGATGCTGGCTGCCAGCATATTGGACGTGGATTGGACGTAAATGTCATGACTCTACGTGCCTGTGCATTATACTTGCCATTATGACGAACCAAGAGGCATTCTATAAATAATTTAAGACACCTTTTCCTGATTGTTTGATCATCACGTAAGTGAAATAAAGGTTGACAACCTTTTTACAAGTCACTTTTTGACTTATTTACATAGTAGAATTGAAAGTAGTTTTTTCCAGGATGGAGGCTGTTATTCTGTTTTTAACATGTTTAATGTCCACTTATTCACCATTAAAATAATAAGGCTGGTCAAGTGAAGATGGTTGACAAATTGACACTGCAAGATGCTAGTTTGGGTTTTATTTAGTTTGGGAACATGTACATTAGGTTTCTTGTATAAATTGCTAAAATCTTTATGATGTTAATAATAATAATACTTCATTCAGGCAATTTGCGTACAAAATACATACAAAATATACAATAGAAGAGTAAAATAAATATGAGGCATATTGCACATTGCAGAAACAATAAAAATTAAAACAAAAAACAACACAGCCAAATGGGGTAGCACTACAAGCACCCTGAAGGAAGAACTCCCCCTCAACAAACAAAAAAACCCCCTCTCAAACGCCCCAACAAACCAACAAACAACCAGGCAAACAGACAGGCAAACAGACAGACAAACAAACAAAATTTGACAACAGAAAACCAAGAAAAAAACACAATTGGACATTGCAGAAAACCAGGAACAGACAAAATAGAGGCTGGGCTGGCTAGGAGTAAGACAAAAGTGAAATAAAACACTATCACCGAAAGGGGTGTGTCACTCCGACCCAAAGCAAAAACAAAACCTAGAATAAACAAAGAAAACCTAGAAACTGAATGACAGAGAAATTGACAATGGCCACAAGCAAAATATTTATTAGTGTACATAGGGGGGGGGGTCTCCAAACCTGTCATAGTAACAAGTTCCTTAAAACACACCTATGTACAGTAGAGACAACTTGTAGGTCAAACAAGTAAAAAAAATCACAAATTTAACAATGTTCATGTAAAAGAAGGATAGTAGGGGTCTCCCAAACTGTGATAATGTAAGTTCCCCAAAACACATCTACATGTAGACAACTACATGTACAGGTTAATCAAATAAAAAACACAACCTTTACTATGCTTATGTTAAAGAGAGTCTATAAAAACAGTCATAAATGCAAGATAGAACAAGACACTTAAAACCTGTTGGCTTAACATAATGTTATGTACAGATACCATCAACACATGATAGGGTAAAATGCAAGTACGCTGTACAATATCAAACGAGTAACAAATGTTATTTGTGTTTTATCCATTCACCAATGTGTGTTGAAGCCCCAGCTCAACATTGGTAAACTGACTGTAAGTGCTTCCATTCTTTGCACAAATCAAGATACTTGTAATAAAACCAACCTGTGAAATTGTCAGCTCATTTCTTTGTTTCATTTGCAAGAAAATGGTAAAAATATATTCAGCAGTTTTGCACGCATTCCTAAAGGCAGACTTTTTGTCTCACTGAGACGAAAACTAATTTTGCATCTTATTTTATTTATTGTTTAAAAACGATAACACTTCAGGGAGAAATATTTCAAGGAAAGTTTTCTACTACCATTATCTTTACACCATGTAAGGTATGTAAATCTGCGAACATTTATGTTTTTCCTTTTACCAATGTTGAGCTGGGGCTTTAGGCATAGTATGAAAATAACCCTTTCAAAAAATTAAATGAACAGTACTAATTTTAATGACTAGAAAGTTTGAGTAAATATTATTTTACAATTCAGAATACATGCTACTTTTAAATACTTTCTACCGAGGTTGATTTCATTGATAAATTTATTGATCAATAAATATTTCAAATCCTTGATCTGTGTGTATGTTGTTTGTGATTACATTGGAGAGAGATTATGAAATGTTTGTTTTGGAAACGTATCCTGGTTTATAGGATATTTTGCTATCACATTTATTCAGTACCGGTACTACAAGATGTTAATTAATAAAAATTAATATTTATACTAGACTAATCTGCTCTGCATGTCTAAATAGTCAACAATACACAGATCAGCCCCACTCACTTCTCATGTGGTGATAAGTGTTTGCCTATGGTATAACGAATGCTTTGGCCGCACATGTCAGAAATGTTCAAATACATGTAAATGTCAAACTTGTGTTTGCTTTTAGTTGTATGTGTTTAATCAGCGACATTTAGGCCTTCAGATGTATAATATATATAGTTTAAATTCTTACATGTATGTTCCAAGCACTATATATAGGATTGGTAAAGCTGATAGTGCAGTGTTCTTACTTTGTCTGATTCGATATTTAATACATAATAAAAAAAAATCTTTAAGTTTGGGCTAAATCTGTCGTCTAAATCAGGAGAAAATAGTGAAAAATCGTGCACACTTTTCAGCCACGATTGTTAAAACCGAAATCAGCTAATATATATACATATATATTTTTTTAGGTTTTCAGAAATTCAGATGACAACAAATCAGAGGGTAATATTTCACAGAAAAATCGGTTCTGGTATTAACTTCATAAACCCTAAGCTTTCAGACTGAAACTAAATGTCAGTGTTTTTTTTTAAATCCTTACCAGACCTGTATAAGTGCCTGTAATATCACCTGGAGCTAATATTGAGTTATAGTTAGTGTATTATTAGGGAAGATTAAAAACAATGAAAACAAGCTTATCATTATACTAACAATGTCATGTTGGTGCATTATATATGTATAATTGTCAGTACGTATAATTTATTTTATTTTTTTATTTACGTCATTTTTAACCCTAATAATGAGGGCGCTCTTTGTGTGAGCTGCCATTTTATTTAGCTCCTACATGTAGTTTTGTTTTAAGTGATCCACTTTTATCTTCGTCCATGTTTGCCATCCTGACTTTTTAGCTGTTTTTCGTGCTTGGTGAATGTGTAGTGAACATTGTTGTTGCTTTTTGACTGGATTTTGTGATGTTTTTTTAATGGAATCTGCTGTAGTGAGCTTGTGTCATGCTCATCCATTATACACAATCTACATGAGCTACAATGTTCATATAGGCTACCTCAACAAATGGACTTTGTACCTATCGTGAGTTCTTGTGAAGCTGTGCTTGAACAAGAACATTACAAATCCAGGATTCGACGACACAAAAAAGCGAATTCAGCAGAGTGGTACAAGCAGATTAAGCTTATGGCTAATTTAAAAAACACGGAGTCATGTATTCAGGCTCCTCCCGGAGTTGATTCCAATGATTTTAAAGCCATGTCCAACAGCATCAATGACACCTTTGCTTCGGTTTTGAAAGATCTTGAAGCCTTAGACACTATCAAACACCCTACCTACGGACCAGATATGCACCCCAGTCCCTCTGTTCAGGATTATGAAATTTATGACATGCTGCAAGGAAGACAAAGGTGGGAAAGGGGGGGGGTCCAGATGGTATATCTGCCAGGTTGATCAGAGAGTTCTCATATGAACTTAGCAAACCTCTCGCCAACATTATCAATAAATCATACCATGATTGAACAGTGCCAACCCAGTGGAGAAGAGAGCTGTGGTCCTTCCAATTCCAATTCCTAAGCCAAGACCGGCCACTCTAGACAATTTAAGACCAATATCCTTGACTGACCACTTTGCTTAAGTTGCTGAGGGATTCATGGCAAATAAATCCTCCGGAGGATTATGGAGGACTTAGGAAGGTTAAGATTTTAATGAGGGTAAACTCCAATCAGTGCACAGCACTGCTTTCCATGGGGGGGGGGGGGGAGGGGCCTCAGTACATACTTATTATACAAATATTAAACAATAAACATACATGTACATCATACATAGCTAAGTCAGAAATTAGATCTGATACAAAATACATACAAATCAAAAATAGGAAAGTTAAATCATACTCAAGATGTTTTGTTTATTTTTTATTTTTTTAAGAATTAACACCAAATATAACTACATCCTGTGTTCCCTTTCCAGCAATTCAGCCCTGATACGTCATTCTTGCAAGGGCAAGACATGTTTTCATTAGTTAAGGGCATCTACATACATTGAGGGAGATAAACATTTTTACTGGAATATTTCAAAGGGCATCAAGGCAATGGAGGAGGACGAGGAGGCAATTGAGGGGCGTCCATGAAGTATGAAGCATGTGATGTAGATTAGCAGATTTTGTTTGCCATTATGATCCCAGCATGTTCAATGTACAATGTAACTCTTCAACCGCTCAGCTTCTCTTCATCCCTTTTTTAATGCCAAATGAAAATGAGTTTCTACAGCTGTCTGTGCTATACATCAGGCCTGATTGCTTCGTTCTTGAAAGGGCAAGGGCACCAAGGCATTTTCTTCTTGATAAAAAGCACCTCTATGAAGAAACTGTAAATTTCTATTGGAACATTTCAAGGGCACCAAGGCTATGACCAGGGGCAATGGGAGGCAATTGCCCCTGATGCCTCTGTGAAGTATCAGGCTTGTATATATAAATTATGCCCTATGTAACTTGTAATCAGAGATTTAAGTGCTTTGTCCCTGTTAAACTCCCTTGAATAAACCTTTAAAATAATTAGACCTTCCCCACAATCTCTCTCTGATCACTTGAAACTAATTCTCAAAAATCACAACAAAATAGATTACGTACATGTGTGGGTGTTGTCAATATTCATCATTCATAAAATTCCTGGTGTCTTTTTTATTTATCAACAGTGAGTTATTTACTGCTGTTATGATAGACATTTCATGGCTGGCCATTTCATATAATTCAACCTTGCGATGGTACCACCATATGTTACTGAATACCACATGTTATAGTGCCTTTTGTTTCACCGCTTCTTCATTGTTATACAAAGAGGCAGCCCACGTTACAGGTGGTTTCAAACCATGGGAAAGGCATGTGTCTGGTTACCAGCTAGTTTATGTTGTAACAGTATGAGTTGACTAGAATTGTATCAGACTAAATGTACAGTTTATTAACATTTTAGCCTTTGAGAAAGACTGTGCTGGGGTCCAGATGTGAAGGCATTAACCATTTTTGCATTTAGTTACATTTTGTTAACCACTCAGGGGGTCAAACAAAATGGCTGCTACTTTGTACGTATGTATATACCTGCTTGATTTGACCTCGGTTTGATCTTGATTTGACACTGCTTGAATAATTCAGATTATATAAATATAAGGAAGAAATTTAACTTGAACAGTTTGTCATGAACATTCTAGTTTATAGGTGTTCGAGCTAGTGGAAGTTTTCTAAATCCGTCAAACTACTACAGTCTGTGACAACTCAACACCACCATATGGGGATTGGTACCATTAATATTGTGAATGGGGGTCCTACTAATTGCCGACCCCTGCCGACCCCTACCGACAACTCGAAAAACCTACCGACAACTCATTCCAAATGCACTCTTAGTCACTGGTTTAAGCTTTAAATGATAGATAATGTTACTTTGAGTTCTAAAAGCCTTATTTTTACTTCTTTGATATGAGAGAAATAAGTATTTTCAATCACGGAATGTGATTTTCCGCGACGCAGTAGTACTGTCCGCCATGATGCTCGATTACGCCTTGCCACTGATGGGTGGTTTTGTGCTATAGTACCAAATCCATCAAACTAAAACAGGACAGTGGATAGATTCTGGGGATTGGGGTGGAGCTAAAAATTGCACTTGGGTTCATTTCACATACATGCCTGATAGTCTGTCCTGTGAGTTTGAGGGCGAGGTGTTTTTTAAAAAAATAAAGCGCACCTCTATGTAAGTTTGTATTGGAACATATCAAAGGGGACCGAGGCAGTGACCAGTTGCCTCAGTGAAGTTTCAAGCTTGCAGTAACCATACCTTATTTAATAGTTGTTTCATACCTTATTTAATAGTTGTTTCATGATAACTGGAATGGTAATAACCCTCTCTTCGGGGACCAGTAGCTTGACCGAGAAACTTCTTCCATTTTACTCCCAGTCGATCCATGACAGGATCCTAATGTATTTTCATGAAGTTGCCTTTTGATCTGGACTCTGTGGCCTTTTCAAATCCCTTTTTTGTCTGGTCGATTTCTTGGTCCAGTGCCCCATGCAGCCTTCTTTCTTTTTGTGTTCATTCATGACTTCTTCTTTAGTAGAGCCTGATATCTCCCACACACATTCCTTAACTCATTGAATTAAAAGCAAATTGAGTTGTTGTTTCTTTAGTACCTTTAGTACCTGTGGGCGGGGAGTGAGTTTTATTTGAAGGCACCTGATTACAGGGTGGAGGAGTGGCAGTTTAGGTGCTTACTGGATTGCCTTAGACGGGATTTTAGCTTGGATTGAGCAAGATGATTGTAACAAGTGAAGAACTAATGTCAAGTACTGAATATTTCATAGATTCCCAAGGTAAACTAATAATTGAGATTTCTAAGAAAAGACTCACCGCCAATCCTTTATTATTAACTAAATTTCTGTATTATTTACCATCACTATAGGTAACAATGAACTGCGGGATATGGTGCGTGATCTACAACATAGTGTGGCAGTTCTTTCTGGTCGTCTTATCAAGCAGCTGAAGAGACGAGACCGGTACATAGCTAAGCTCAATAAGAATCAAGATGTCTTGACAGCAGTACTCCAAGCTGTGTCACAGAAACGACGTAAGATCTTATTGATATCAGTTCTTTCTTGCAGTGGTCACACCTGGGTTTTATCCCACCAAATGTTGTGTATTTAAGCTGTGTACATTTTGGTATGTATGCAAGTAAAGATTAAAGTTACCCAAGCTTATCGTTTGGGAGGGCTTTGAAAAGAGCTGGTAAAGGTTTGTGGTAGCACCATGGAAATATCTATTAGGAGTTGTGTTGGCTCTGAAAAGAGCTGGTGGTGTAACAACTCACAATCTAGAGAGGTTTGTGGTAGCACCATGGAAATATCTCTTATGAGTTGTGTTGGCTCTGAAAAGAGCTGGTGGTGTAACAACTCACAATCTAGAGAGGTTTGTGGTAGCACCATGGAAATATCTCTTATGAGTTGTGTTGGCTCTGAAAAGAGCTGGTGGTGTAACAACTCACAATCTAGAGAGGTTTGTGGTAGCACCATGGAAATATCTCTTATGAGTTTGTGTTGGCTCTGAAAAGAGCTGGTGGTGAAACAACTCACAATCTAGAGAGGTTTGTGGTAGCACCATGAAAATATCTCTTAGGAGCTGTGTTGGCTCTGAAAAGAGTGTATAAATCTGTACTATAGGTCAGCTTTGCTGCAAATCAGTTGATTCCTAATAATTGAAAATCTGTGCATGATTTACATTTTATAAATTACTGTTCTTATTGAATGAAAGACAAATTCTTTTTATCAAACACTTTATATGGGACCTGTTTTGACATGCATCTTAAGAATGCAATTTATTCATCTTTTCATTTCTCATACAACGGCCATATGGAGGAAGAGCAAGAGTTTAAGATTGGAACACCCAAGGCTTAGAGTTTAACAATGCATAAATGATGTGCATTGACATGAACTCCATCCATAATTACTCTTTATAATGCAGAATAGTCTAGGTGGTGTGTGTGTGTAATAATGAATACATCCAAGTATGCCTTACAGACATGTATGTACACACACCTGGTGGATGAAATTACTAACATATGTTTAGCATGGACATTATTCTGGATGTAGTGAATAATGCTTATCATTAGGCTTATTGTGTTTACGGTTTTTAATTTGTTATTTACCCAGTCAGTTTTCCTCGTGGTTTATTGCTTGATATTTGAAATATAAAGTCACATTACCCTCAAGCTAGATCGCTGTGCTGCCGCTTCCCAGGTTATATCCATAGAGCTAGCTCTATGGTTTTATCATATAATAGGGTGTGATCCCTGGCTACACGGCAGTAACCGGTTGAAGGGCTTTAGACTGGCATCCCCCGAACAAAGATATTGACAAAATAGGGAGACTGCCAAAATTAGGGCTAGATAGCTCACTTGGTAGAGCGTCAGTACATTTAGCCGATGGTCAAAGGTTCAAATCCCACTCATCAATTTTTCTTTGTTCACCCAAAAACTGTTTTTTTTGCATAGTGTTTTAGCTGATGTCAATCCACTAAAGGATGAAGGCCTGAGCATAATACCTCTACTTCAAGCTTGATGGAACAAATTGACATTGCCCCAGTACAGTGCTGTTGCAGCTCATCTCTCCATCTCTTTAGCTGGTGTCCCTTTTTCCTTCTCCATTAAGTGAAATCCATGTTATTTTCGTACTCCAACTATCGTCTGTCCAGCCCAGCTTCATTTTCTACTTTTAGCTGCTGCTAAGATGTCTTGCAACTGTTTATTTCCCTGTTTTTTTTTCTTGTTTGCACTGACTGATTTTCTGTTCTTATTTTTAGGTGTAGATGCCAGACTGAAATTCAGTATCGAGCCCCTCCCAGGAAAAAGAGCCTTTCGTCAGGTAAATGTTATCTTAAAGAATGGGTGTTGCCTTGCTACAAGAGGACACAAGAGTAACAAGATATGAGGGCTGACATATGAGAAGATTTAAAAAAAGACTTTTAGTAAAAGTATCTATTGGGATTTTTATGAGATGTTTTTACAAAAAGGACTGAATTTTATGTACATCTGTACATGTATAATCTAATATCAGACAGGTTAGGAATTCATTTTCCCATAAGAAGAACACGGATCAACTTTAATATTTGATTAGTCTCTCAAAATGGTACGAAAAAAAGTGGACAATAAGTTGATTTACACATACATGTACACTAGTCTATGTGAATACCCTGTAATCAAAGGTTAATGGTTCAGTTACCCAGTTCGGGCCGGGGATCTTCCATTTCTTTTTCATCCAGCCTGACGGAATGGTTTTCTGGGAATTGCTGGAATCATTTTTCTTTTAGAGTACTGCTGGCACAATGAAACCTTGACTTGACAAAGCCAAGAGAACAAAGATTCTCTTTGAAGCACCGGGATTTGTGGTTTCTCTATTGAAAAAATGTTAAATTCACCCACCATAAATTGTAAAAGCGCGGCCGTGAGCTACAGCCGAGGATTGGTTCTAAATCCGGAACCAAGGCTGGATACTCAGTTCACTCGGACTTACTTCTATTGAGCTGAAATATAGTGAACAAACGGTGAAAGCCTCTTGATGTCTTGTAATCGGCATCTTGGAACAAAAGGACAAAGTTCTAGAATCAGGCATTACATAATTACCTTTGCATAATGGACAAAAATCAGTAAAATATTAACCATCTGTCCTCTGTGCGGGTGAAACGAAGCATTAAATGGCGAGTGCATGCTCTGTGCACGCTCTTGAACTAAATGTCCAGGCAACCTTTGTTCTGGGCCTCGAATTTCACTCAAAAACACAAAAATCACGTTTCCCATCTACTTGCTGGGAAAAAAATGGCAGGTATAAATTTCATCCGGTATCAACTGGTGAAGAATCATCCAAAATTGTTTGTATTACTATAGTTGTACATACCATGTAGTCAGTGTCAGTGCCTGCAAGGTTTTTCTTAAACATCTTCTTTGATTCTACAGAAATATCAAGATTTTAAAACACACAACCTGTAATCCCTCTCTTGTCATACTGTTTGGGTGACCATGAATAGCTTGAAATCTTTGGACGACCTCTTGTATTTACTTTAATTTACACTCATCATTTGGATGATCTTAGAAAGTTACATGCATCAAATCAACTGATGGAATGCTTGAAGATTGTCCTTGAGCCTAGATTAAATGGCTGTACAGTATTCATTAAAAAGCCTGAGGGCAAAGCGTGAGTTAAATAAAACTGATGTTTTCCTATGCTGTATTTGCCCACACTAATACAAGTAATCAACTAATGGGAGGCCAAGCCTTTCTGCTGGTTTCTAGCACTGATCTCTACCTCTATGAAGGAAATGTAAATTTCCAGTTAAACGTTTCAAGGGCACTGAGGCAATGGACCAGGGGCAACGGAGGCAATAGACCTTTATCATGCTGCAACCATCTTGGTCATGTTCCCTGTATCCAATAACAGTAGTATATGCTAATATTCATTGTACAAAAAGGAACCAGACTATTTGCCCTTCCAGCCTCGGTTTGGTTACATTGGTTTGAATGGGAGAAAATTAAGGTGGCCGCACCATGATAAAGGTCTATTGCCTCCGTTGCCTTCGTGAATTTTTAAGCCCGCTGAATAACATCCATTGAAAAGCCTTACATGCAGAACATGAGTTAAATGAAACTGTGAGGGTTTCCCATGCTCTATTACCCTGAGTGATTGAACCGGTAGTCTGGAAGTGTAAACCACTGACCTCGTGCGTTAAATTAATGACGACATGTTGGTTTGAGTGGGAAACATCTTAGATCTCATCGCATTCATTAGTGCTAAGAATTAATGAAGCGCACCATTCCCTGCTGCAACAAGTTTGATTTAATACTCAAGAACAAAGAAGAGTTGGAATCGGATCAATCATGCCAAGTGAATTTTATGTAAAGGGATATTATTACATGAGTTGGATTGAAAAAATACCAAGTTATTATTTGTCAAATACTCGATGGAATATAATATTAGGTGAAAAACCCACATCTGTTGGCATGCATCTGTCTGCAGTAAATAATAACTAAAGCAATTGTACTCTGCCTAAAATGTTTTATAGTGAATTCTGAAGGTGGTGATGAATTTATTGAAACTTTTATTTTAAGGGTCAAGATAGTGTTCATAGTGTTCATAATGACACATTTTAAAACATGGTACCTTTTGATTTTAATTGAATCTTATGAAACACCTTTAATGTGTTATTCCATTCTGACTAATAGTTTCTGTACTATCCCTCAGTGGTATGATGCCTTACGTGCGGTAGCTAGACTACCTAAAGGGCTCCCTCATGAGTTTCGGAAGTCAGTTTGGCTAAGTTTAGCCAATCGTCACATCAAGCATCTTAAGCTGGATTGGCCAAAGACGGTCAGGTTTACGTTTAATGATCGAAGCAACCCGGATGATGACACTCTAGGAGTCCAGATTGTTAAGGTATTGCTTATTCTTCGTCTTAAACAAAAACACTTTAAGATGCACAATGAATAAAAAACTCGTTATGGCCTTAGGAAATAATCAGAGACATTGATCCAAACACTGGGATAAGAAACCCCACCAGCTCATCACTGAGCCCACACTAATCATTCATAAAGGAATTATTTTGTATAGACCTTTCTTTTGCAACGTGACAGCCTGAGTTTTTGCCAAGCAAGATGGAAAAAACTACAGGTAGCCATCAATGCAAAGCAAAAACAGATAATCACAGTTTGTAAAAATGTTACACAAATATTCAAAAATTGTTTAGAATTTGTTGGAAACAAACCAACCTATAATGGGATGTATTTTCTTTTAATAGAAGTTTGCAAAAATGTTGAATTTTGTCACAATGTCTGTCAACAAGACTTGAATGTTTTGCTACATTTGGCTGTCCCATGCCAACCAACTGGTTTGTTTATCAACAATAGAAAGGTCTACATGTAATATGAGAAGTATATGTTTAAAAAGTTAGTTTTTTGCTTAATCCCAAACCATCTTGAACGTAAATAAAAAAGGGATGTTTTGGTTGCATAAATCAAACCAGATTGTTGAGTGGTATACTGGGACCTTTCCTCACTCTAGAAAAATCCAACGCCATATGGTTACTCAAGTGTGTACTCAAAGGAAACATATTGTGGCTGGGTTTTAGGGGATATTTGACATGGCTATTTACGTTCCGTGCAGGATTTACATCGCACAGGGTGTAGTGGTTTCTGTGGTCAGGATGCTGAAGATGACCGTGTTGTACTCAAGAGGGTACTTCTAGCTTATGCGCGTTGGAATAAAGCCGTAGGGTACTGTCAGGGATTCAATGTATTGGCTGCATTTATACTTGAAGTTATGGAACGAGTGGAGGATGATGCATTAAAGGTGAGTATTGTTTTCCAAGGTTATTTGGACGAAATTAATTTTTCATGTCCTACTCTTTTTTTTAATTCAATTTCAGTAATTCAGTCCCTAGATGGCAAGACTTGAAAAGTTTATGAATAAACCATCAACCATAATGGATGTGCTGAAGTGTCTATATTAGCGTCTACTTTGATAAATCCTATTTAAAGAAATCTTAAGTTCTTTAATTCAGTCGCTGCAATTCAGAACATGAAGTATTCTTTTATAAATATGAGCTTGGAACTTGAGGTTGACATAATCCTGGAATGGTTTGGTTGTGTACTTTTAGCAGAAAATCTCTTAGCATACATCAAGATGTTATTGTGTCTTTCAAGATGATCGTACAATGGAGACTTTCTCTTAAGACTGTTGATATACCTTCTTGAACCCTCCCATGACTGCGGTAATCCAATATTATTTTAACCTGAAGTCTACTTAAAGTGTATTTGTCTTATCGTCTTCACAGCAACATCAATAATTTCTACTCAAACAAAACTTCCAGACGCTTTATTAAAAAAAAAGTTTAAATGATGGAAAAAAATAAAATATCAACGACTCTGTTGGACTGACTAAGTTTTTTGCTCAATAAATAACACATTTCACACAGTGTAAAAGTTGTAAAAACAGCCAAGGAAGCATAATGCAGAAGCAGTTAAATGAGTTGAAGTTTGTTCCAACAAAAATGCATGTAATCGTCAGAAATCTTGGCTTTAATTTATACCCTAAATATTTCAAAAGTTATCATTTGGTTTGGTTTGATTTGATTGATTCAATACAGCATAGGGGTTAGGTACATGTATCTTATCAAAGGTAAAATGTTTGGGTTTTGAGTTACATTTACGTATAGTATTAATCGATATTCATAAATACCCAAGACAGTTTAGGAATTCTTATTGGTTGAAAGGTGGTCACATGACCGTGTTTACCTGGTATTAACGGCTGATAAAGACACGGTTGGAGCTGTTTTAGTCTGGTTTCCTGCTTTGATACTCTAACACTACAAAATGTATATATGAAGAGGGGTGAAACAGACCTATAGTGTAAAGCTGGGCTCCTGAACGTATTATATTACAGCAAAAAAACAAGCAAGGTTTATTGTGTCGATCTCTGATTTTTTTTGACATTTATTTCTTAACAATAACAGGTTATTTATGAATGGAAATGAAAGAGTGGTGACTCGGTTTTAATCGGCCGTTTAAAACCTTACAGTGTCGTGGCCCTGCGATAAAGGCTGCGACACACGGGCTGCGACACTGATGATTTTAAATTAAGACTTCTTCACCACTCTTTTATTCCCTTAATAACAGAGTCTTGTAAAGTGTACAAATCCACCAATGAGGTGTGTAGCCTGGGCACTTAAACAGTTAACAAAGAGAACAAGTAGAACATTCTAAAAACAGTTAAAAAAAAATGCGTCTGACCTAAGGTGTGTTTGGAGAGAGTTTTGGAAAAATTGGAATGGTTTGTTAGGTTCTGACAAGAAAAAATAGCTGCTTCAATAGACGTGGTGCAGAAACAGAGACTGATCCGTAATGTACATACCATAATGCTATAAGGATTGGGTACTAATACTGAT
Source organism: Marthasterias glacialis (assembly GCA_911728455.2). Taxonomy (NCBI): domain Eukaryota; kingdom Metazoa; phylum Echinodermata; class Asteroidea; order Forcipulatida; family Asteriidae; genus Marthasterias; species Marthasterias glacialis. The sequence continues at coordinate 802,959 of OU452221.1, read as the reverse complement.
ATTGACCCATTTCACCTGACGTCATCATCACGATAATCTTGGTTGCGCCATTTTGGTGGTCAATGTTACTGAGTTGTTCGATGGAGTGCGCATTTTAGGAGACACGGCATTTACACGTAAACCTATTGACCACCAAAATGGTGAGCGTGGCTCAGTCGGCGCGTGTGACGTCTGTGCAAGGGGTCAATAGGAAGATTCCTATGCAAATTGTAAGATTAAAGTATCGTCATGGTAATTGAATCATTTTTTTATTCCAATATAAGACTAAATTTCTTTTGGTTTTCTTCCCCCATGAACCAGGTGATGATATTTCTAATTGATCATGTGCTGCCAGACAGTTACTTTGCTAATAACTTGAGGGCGCTCTCAGTTGACATGGCGGTGTTCCGTGAGCTGCTACGTTTCAAGCTACCAGAGTTGGCTCAGCACCTTGATAAACTCCAGAAGACTGCCAATGACGGCATGTCAGGTAAGACTAAACATGTTCCCTCTAGAGTGGTTCGGAGACTGCAAGTGTCTTTTTTTCATGGTAGTACATTTCAGATGAAGGAGTAAAATGAGACGACCATTTGCTTCTTGATATTCTTTCACCTTTAGGAAGTTACGAGCCACCCTTAACCAATGTCTTCACCATGCAGTGGTTTCTCACCCTGTTTGCAACCTGTCTTCCCAAGTCCTTAGTACTCAGAGTTTGGGATAGCATCTTCTTGGAAGGATCAGAGATTCTGTTACGGGTTGCCTTGGCGATATGGGCCAAGCTTGGAGAGTGAGTACAAAAAGCTTGTAGTTTCCTAGTAGGCTTTTTTAATGCTTGTTGTATCGCCATTTAGTCTTGGCTCAAGGACAATCTTCAAGCCTCCCACCAACTCTTGTTTCCTTCAAGACTGGTGGTAAATATTCTCTGTGTTAGTTCACATGAGACAACTATATGTAAGTCTTGAACCCAGACTCCTGACTGATGAACGTTTTTTTTTATCCCTTACAGTCGATTGATTGAAGTAGATAGTGCTGATGAGTTTTATAGCACCATGGGGCTACTTTGTAATCAGATGCTCAAGGGTGAAATCATTGAAGGAGATGAGCTTATTCAGGTAATTAGTTCTAGAGTCTTCATTTAGTCTGTTTAATTTGTTTTACTTTGTTAATTTCTTAGTATATCACTTCACAAGCTCAAACAGCGCCTTCACTGAGTTCAAAGAAAGACATTTCAAGGGGTCCATTTGGCAAGCAAATTATTTCCATTAGTAAACATTGAAGAAGTTACTCTGGACTTTTCAGAGTCTAATCAAACACTTGAAGAAGCAATTTCACTAAATTGGGTGGTCGGGTTGGCGTAGTGGTATCTTTCCTCGCCTTCCACCTCTAGGTTTGAATCCCGGTGGAGGCACTAAGTGGATTGGGTTTTCAGTCCCTACCTGATTGCGTGGGTTTTTCCTGGAATAGTTCTCTAGGGTTTTCCTCCCACATCTAAAACTGAAACTTCCTTCCTTGTCTTCTCTCCGTGGGGTTCTTGGCTAGTCTAGTGATTTACTTTTTTGAGAATCCTTGGCTTGGCAACCAGCATTAATAAATGAAATGAAATTTATAGTATGTTTCATATCTGATTTTGAAATGGACAGATCTACAATTTTTCTGCTGATTTTAGATACTGACATTTAAAACATTGATTCCTGCAGACAATTTACTCCATGGCACCGTTCCCCTTCCCTCATCTGAACGAAATCCGAGAGAAGTACATGTTCAGCATCACACCCTTCTCCCCTCTGGGGCCCCTCCCTGAGAAGTCTGAAGGAGGGGGTGGAGGAGGAGGAGGAGGTGGTAACCGTAGAGGAAGTAAGAAGGAAGGAGGGAAGAGTGATGAAGAGGCTGATATGGATGAAGATGAGATGATGGTGACTTGTTTCACCAGTCTGTTCCCAATGCCTACGTCACCAGCCAAGGGGCGGTTAGAAGCAGGTAAATGTTACTACTAATTCTCTTGTAGACTCTCAGGGAAGTTAGAGCAATTTAGAAGATTTCCAGAGAGACAGCACAGCACTTAAGAAAAGCATGATAAGAATAGAGACTTGTTTGCTTATAATGTGAGCTCATAACTTCTTAACTCGAGCATTTCCCTTAAATACGTGTAGTGCGATGCATTTGAAGCTGTAACTTACTCATTTTTTAGACTTACAAATAACAATTCTAGAAACAGTCAAGACATACACAAGTTTAAAGCTGACTTCCCAAACCTTTTTTTTTTGTCGCAACTTGAACTTTCACAAAGGTCAATTTAAGGTCTTGTGGTGAGTTGCTTCAAACACACCCATTCTCATTTTTGCAGCCTTGTGGAGACCTTTATTGTTCTTTCCTTTGTCCCTGTACTTAATATTTTCCCATAGACTTTGTACACAAATTTCCTAGTGGAGAATCTCTGTCTTTAGAATTCTCTTGTGGAGACCAATTGTTTTTACTTTACCCTTTTGTCTTTTGTCTCCGCAAGCTAGCAATTTTTGGTACAAATGGTTATAAATATCAGCCCTGCCAATACACATTCCGAATATCGGGCCGATTGCATTGACCCGGGACACAGCTTTGGTTTACAGCTTGGGAAAGAGGAATACTTCTAATCAATTTGAAAATCTTTGCCATCTTAAGGTGATAAATTGGAGCAATCTTCAGCAAGTCCAAGTGATATAACCCGAGTCAGTCCAGGTGCTTATGGAGCTAGTAGCAGTGATGACTCAGCAGGCCAGAGATTGTCTACAGCGATGTTAGAAAGAATGAATATGGATATCTATGCATTAAAGAAACAGTACTGGAGAATACAAAGACGCCAACAGAAGGCTCATGTCATCTACGGCTCTGGGAACAAGGAAGATGATAGAGGTTGGTCAAAGAGTCTTAACCCTTTACTCCCTTGGTCCCCTTCCCCACCGGTAACCTCAATCCTCCATGATCCTCCACTCAGAGGTCACTCAATAAGATTGACAAGCCGGTTCCAATGATAAGCAATTGTTTTTGGGGCTAAAAGTCCCAGATCCTACAGAAGTGGATTTTGTTGGGTTTTGGAGGGTTCGGGTTAATTATACCTGAACAATTTTGTGAATTTAAACACGTCACTTCGGACGACGTCTTTTTGATCGAAACCTTTCCAAACTGAATACCAGTGGACGTTTATGAATGCTCAAAACAACTTCAGAGTGTTTTGGTTAGGGTCAGTTGACTGGTTGATGTATAATTACGCCCCAGGTTGATCAATTGTGTAGCCTGCACTGGCATGCACCTTCCGAGACAAAGGGGAATGGAATTCATCCTCCAAATCTCCCTTTTTCTGGGGGCTATTGTGTAACTCCTGATTCCAGACCTGTGTCCTTTTTTTGTACAAATGAGGATTATGAGATCGATAGGCTGCCACCATTGTTTATCATTGTATTTGGCATATGGGAGGTTAAGTCCAAGATTCCAGCATACCATGGCCGATTATTGGCCATGGCTTACGTCCAAGTTTTGGGACTATTCACAGTAATTTCTCAAAAGAAAACAAAAGGTGCTCCAGGATTTTTTGTTCTGTTTTATTGTCTCTACTTTAAATTGTTTTGTCAGGATTTCATTGTGAAAACAGTATCCTAAAAAAGAAAAAACAAAGTTTGGAAAGGCTCGAAAATTTTCGAAAAATAATACGGGCAGAGGCAGGGTAAAGATTTTTTTTGTATCAACATGAAGTGGTTAAAAGGTTATTCAAGACAAATTAAAGATAAATCTGTGAGTAAACTGATAATTTTATTTTCATGTAGGCAAGAGACATAAGGAACCAAAGAGATCCTTCTCTACAAGTTTGGATTCTCCATCTGCAATAAATCACCTACTTATAGGAAAACATGGTAAGGTCCATGTCTGAGGAATAAATAGACCTAAATGTACCTTAAACAATACTGCTTAGAAATAATCTAATCTTGATTTGATCTGTGATTTGGACTTATTTCTGAAATGGTGTCACTAAGGAAGATTTTAGGTCTTACCTCTTTCGTTAGGTCTTGTTAAAATTTGATTTGTTGTTGAAATTATAAGTCATTGTAAGAGGGTTGTTTAATAAGTGAGTTGAGTTTTTCATCCTTGCACTGTAACGGTTCCAAAATGCAATTCAAAGATGTACTCGACAAGTTTTTTTCCCACGCGCTGCTTCACTGTGCAACTCTTTGCCTGTATCCTGTTTCCCTGCGGGCTGTAATCTTTCTCAATTTAAGCAAAACGTAAACAGTTTTCTTCTGCCCAAATTTCTTCTGCTTTCTTTCTCTTTTCCTTGTAGCCCTCACCTAGAGTGGCCTTGTGCCTTGTGATGAGCAACTTACATAAAATAAATTTTAAAAAACCACCAAAAAAAATGAAGTAGATAAATATTGAGTTTAACAAAAACTGTTTTTTTTATCAAAGGTCTTGGTAAGAAGAATCGGAAAAGTTCAGTCGGTACCACGTTTAAAAACTCTGATAGAGATACTCCCACCAGAAGCAGGGCAGTGTCACAGGAAGATGTTCATTCTGTAAGAGGATTTAATGGTGATGGAGAAGAGTCTAAGATGGAGAGGATAGAGTCTAATCATCAAGACTCCTCAAGACGTCTCAGTATTGATGAGAGAGACACCGAAGATGAAGAGATTGATGATAAGGATATCGAGGAGAAAGAATCAAACGTGGAACCACCAGTTGGACTGTTGATTGATTTTGGTAGTCCCAAACACACCTGCAGTACCAAGAATAATGAAAAGCCTACAGTGGATGAAACGGCTCGTAACCCTGCTGAGGTCAAAATACCAAAGCAGAACGGTTCAAATAAACTTGAGGGAAACTTGCCAGGGGACCCGCACAAGGATCAGAAGGATGTAAAGGAATCAGGTACTGAGCATCGGCAAGGTACCAGTGATGTACAAACACCGTCAGCAACTAAAACCAAAGAGACAGTCAGCCCACTTGTCCAAGAACGGAAGTTCAACTTTGCTGTGGAGGCTTACCGGCCAGGGTTTGCACAGCATGCTGTTGAAGGAGCTGGTAACCCTAAAATGTATGGACAGTCGAACGCTTATAGACCATGGCTAAGTACTGACTACCCAAACTCGGACAGTGATGATGATAATGATGATGACATCAGATATGAGTACCAGTCAAACGGGGGTGCCACTCCTAGTAAATCCAGTCAGTCTGCGTATAATCCATTCCCCACCAGACGACTGAAGAGTGAAAAGGATAGAACTCGTAGCCGACTCAAAGTTGGTTTATATAAAACTACGGAAAAGAACCCTGTTGGTAGTTCTAGTAATAATCGTTGCATCAATCAACAGCTTGGAACTGGTTCCCGAAGTGTCAAATCAGGAGGACGATTCTGAAGAATGGACTGATAAGGATTCCGTGTCAAGTTTAAGAAGGAGCAAATCTGTACATATCCAAACATGTGACTTACTTGTGATTATATTCAACTTTATGAAATCTTCAAATATAATGAGATACATTTAAGATATAAGATACATTTTCAGACATGAGGTGACAGCAGACTCACTGTGTTAACCCTAACCATCCCCAACCCTTCGAAATCCAACCTGCATGTTTTGGTTGATTCTGTTGGACTGAGCACTGCACTAGTAAACTGATTATGCTTTACATGGGATCAGGCATACCACCATAATCAGAGTCCAACAGTTTGGGTCTTGAGTTACTGAATGGTGTTGGACTGAGCACTGCACTAGTAAACTGATTATGCTTTACATGGGATCTGGCATACCACCATAATCAGAGTCCAACAGTTAGGGTGTTGAGTTACTGTATGGTGTTGGACTGAGGACTGCACTAGCAAACTGATTATGCTTTACATGGGATCTGGCATACCACCATAACCAGAGTTAAACAGTTTGGGTCTTGAGTTACTGAATGGTGTTGGACTGAGGACTGCACTGGTAAACTGATTATGCTTTACATGGGATCAGGCATACCACCATAACCAGAGTTAAACAGTTTGGGTCTTGAGTTACTGAATGGTGTTGGACTGAGGACTGCACTAGTAAACTGATTATGCTTTACATGGGATCGGGCATACCACCATAATCAGAGTTAAACAGTTTGGGTGTTGAGTTACTGTATGGTGTTGGACTGAGGACTGCACTAGTAAACTGATCATGCTTTACATGGGATCAGGCATACCACCATAACCAGAGTTAAACAGTTTGGGTCTTGAGTTACTGAATGGTGTTGGACTGAGGACTGCACTAGTAAACTGATTATGCTTTACATGGGATCAGACATACCATCATAATCAGAGTCCAACAGTTTGGGTGTTGAGTTACTGTATAGTGTTGGACTGAGGACTGCACTAGTAAACTGATTATGCTTTACATGGGATCAGGCATACCACCATAATCAGAGTTAAACAGTTTGGGTCTTGAGTTACTGAATAGTGTTGGAAATTGTTGGAGTGAGGAAGGATCCTAGGGAATCACTCAAGGGAGGCGTTAACCAGTGGTCTGTTTTTTTTATATTGTATAAAAAGGAAGAATACCCTCATGTCTGCTGCCACCTAGTGTCGAAAAGTAGTAACGTATTTCAGTGATTAGAATCTGAAGATGCAGCGTAGAGTCGCTCAAAGTACTGTGCACTTAAAATTTGGTCAACTCTGCTGTGTGTCTACTGTAATACAGCTATCAGCTAAGCCTACACACTGTTCTAAGCTTAAAGAAACACTTTTGTATTGTAACACTGTTCCGGCTTAACATGATGTTGAGTCTATAATAATGTCACGGGTCTCCAAAGGATAAAGGTCAAAGGTCATGTCACAAAGCTAGTTATGAGATTATCAGAAAATTAAGAATACCTTTAGTAATACCTAGTTTTATTCAGGAAGTAAAACATCATGAGGACCTGTTTCCCCTGATATTTTCTGGTAAAAGAAAAGTATTCTCAGTAATTTATTCGGTCTTCACATACTTGATTCACTCTTTGGTTACTTATAAGTTTCATGACCTCACTTTTTTAACAACCTGAGGTACAAAACATCCCTCGCTGCAAATTTGTTTTCATGAATGGTTTGTTGTCCAATTATCTTTTTGTTTTTTGTTAGAAGTGAAAATTGTATATAATTGCAAGATGATTTTAAATATTCTGTTCAGAATCAAGACTGATGTATTTGTGATTGCTTATTGTTGATGACCTGTGCAATGAAGTTGAGTTACAACTGAAAGAGGAGTGTTTAAGAGTTAAGAAATTTGGTCAATGAGTTTGTTGCTGAAATTTACCATCTCCTTTGTTTGTTTGTCTCAGATGTACATAATTCTTCAAGGTTTTGTGCAGCGGGGTGCAGTTTTCCATAGAACTGCTGACCAAAGAATTGTGCGCTTACGGCATCCTGTAAAGCGCATATTTCTATGCGCAGTGGCAGGGCGTAAACGCAGAATTCCACGATAACCAGTGCCATGAAATTCAGCCGAGTAGTGTTGGTATAGCAATTTACATTCCAATATTCCAGTTGCTAAGAAGCCATTTTGTTTTGCTTGAATACAAGCCATTTGTGATTGAATGATATCTGGCACAATGCCTTGCTTGGTCACAAGTGAATGCTCATTGGAACGTTCTGAGACTAAATCAGGGGAAAGGAATTCGTACCCATACACAATTTCCAGTGAAATGTGTGATACAATTATACCAGTCTTTGCTCATCTGGAGGTTGAGTTGAAAAGTTTCCCCAATCCCAACCTCGTTCCCAGGGGTATTGATCTCGCCGCGTCATTTGTTTTGGTACCGAGGTTGGCTTGATCAAAACCCCTGAAATTGTGACAAGAAAATCTCCCATAATATGGGAGATTTTAATTAGGCCTGTGGCCTATCCACTCGACGCGCCGCTCAAATATGGTATCCCGCAAAAGTGGCATCATTAATCATAGAGCAACTGGTCCCCTCTGATTTGTGACCTGTCTAACTGTATACAGTTTATGGTGACCGCATAAAAACGAATCATTTGAATGATGATCGCGTCAAATTACTTGCATTTTGCAATGCGAACTCATTTTGACACGCGCAAATCAAGCGCCCTAAGGGCGCTCGAAAGTTTTAACAAGCGTGCGCACAAAGCAGTCAGTTTTTGGAGCCGATCAGCGTTGTTTTTCGGTGCTTCCTTTCCAGGGGTTAGATACAAGAGGTATCGATATGGCGCGCTGCCAATGGGGGCGAGGTTGCCCCAATCCATATGATGTAGCAACAGTACTTTTAGACTGATGATTTCCTAATAAAGCATTCAAATGTGACCAGGCAAGTCAGTGTACCAGACTTTATTCTAATATAATTCGTTAAATGGCATACTGGCAAAAGAAACACTGGAAGAAAGTATTCACTTAAAGCACTCAAGAACAAGAATGCCACCCTTCAGTGTCTTATTTTTATGTCTACAAAGGAAGATATTTCATCTTAAAGTTCTTAATATTTGTTTGCAGTGTTTTAGGCTTAGCTTTATGTGCAATCTGTTAATACACATTAAATTACCTTGCAAAATAGATTTGCCTTAAAAAAATTATATTAATAGTGTATAAATATGTACAGTTAGTATATAGAAAATCACAAGAATTCAGTGCTTTATGTTGTTTTGTTTTCTTGAGGGAAGGAATAAACAAATTTGAATTTCCGGTATGGGTGTTATCTCATTTTTATCTGTATTCTCGTGAGACTTTGATAATCTTTAAAGCTGTGATCGTCATTAGATTCTACTACAACTTAGGATTAGCCTATAGTTACTGATTCTTGCAGATTATACAATCTGTGAATTTTTAAATTTTGTTTTGTCTGAAATGAATTAATATTTATAAAATGCATTTAGTATGTATAAATAAATACAATATCGACATGAAGTGTGGATTAATGTTTTATTTGTATATTTCTTTTGTCAATCCCAAGAAGTGTTAAAGAAGCGTTGGTTCAATTTAGTATTAATAATTTTGGTTTATGTGTCAACCCTAACCTTCCTAAGTCTTCTATAATCCTCCGGAGGATTTGGACGATTTTGGTTCATTGAGGCACATTTGAAAATCACCAATTGGAGGATTATAAAGGATTGAGGAAGGTTGACATTTGATACATGGAGGATTGTGGAGGAATGAGGAAGCATCCTTCAATGAGATCCTGGAGGATTGTGGTGGATTTAGGGCATAATGAAAATTTACTTTGGAGGATTCTGGAGGATTCTGGAGGACTCTGGAGGATTTCGGAGGACAATGAATAACTAGGGAATTTATTCCTGTATGTGTAATGGTATGCCGGGTACATGTGCTTTGTCTTGCAAATTGTACATTTTTATATACAAAGGATTCTTTATGCACAAACTCTTTGGAGGATTTTGAAGGATTGAGGCAGTGAGCTTCACGCACAACTCATTTTGGAGGATTATGAAGGATTGAGGAAGGTCCTAAGTAATTAAAGCTAGGGAGTTTTAAGGACTGTATACTCAGTGCTTCTCCTCCTGCCCCCCCCCCCCCCCCCCCCGAGACCTGCAGAAGAAAAAAACATACACCACTGGCAAATCCCACCCTGCATTCAAGAGTCGACTTCTTAAGAGCTAGACCACCAAGCATGCCCAAGGAAAAGAGGCGTGTTTGTATCCTGGATATTATCAGCAAGTAACGCAACAACTTAATTGATGTAAACATTGCATCGGGAGTTAAGAATATAAATTTGGATTTTGCCATGAAGCGATGTGTGACGAGTTTGGCAAACTCGTTAGTTTCCAAGTTTCAGTTTGGCTCTTGGATATGACTTTATTCTTTGTTTACCCGATCTGGGAAGGACTTGGGTAAAAAGGAAATAAGTCCTACACAATGTAACTCAAAATAAAATGTCCACCAAAGAAAAGGATTTCGATGCAAAACTTTATTGATAAAATAATTTCAGTACAAAAAGTGAAAAAACATTTCAAAAGGGTTTTTATTTCAGAATCTTTGGGTTAAGAGCACTGTAAATCTAAAATACACATCTATATGCTACATGATCCATAAATGGGGACAAACAGTATTTACACCATGACAGTAGCTATGTACCCCATGGTTAGGAGGTTAGGAACTAGACTAAATTTTAAAGAAACCAATATTTTAATTGTGAATGCCTACTTTAAAAATCAGTAGCTTCCGAGGAGATTGCACATCTACTTTAAAAAAAAAAACCCTTCTCTTTAATAGGTTTTTACACAACTAAACATCAATTGTTTTTGGTACTTTAAGCTCAAAATATGCCATAACTTCTTAGAACTTAACTTGAATCTCTTAGGTTTACCATTTGAATGTAAGTTTTGCTTCTTGTTATCATTGGAGCCAGCCATTTTACATGAATTACAGAACTAAATGCTAAAATGCAATCTGAAAGACAGTTATCAGCAAACAATTTGAATGTTGTTTTTGTTCTACAAATACCGATTTAAGGCACATACTAATCATAGATTTGAGTTGAGAAAAACAATCTTGTAAATCTACCTTCATCATCATAACTACATGATTTTTAGCCAATGATAATTTTTGGTTATGGTGAAATTGGGAACGACTTGACTGCAATGCTCTCTATGGAACATTCATCAGTACCACGTCGGATACGGAAGTACCCGCTCTCCCCCCAGCTTTCCCCCCAGCTATTCTTCACAATCCAGAACTTCTCTCCAGTTGAAGGATCAGCACCGTAACCGACTGCTAAGACGGCATGGTTCGTAATCTCAAAAGGATTGAATCCTGGAGTACCATCGTCAAGGCCAACATGGTGATAGATACCACCCTGATAAGCCTCAAAATCAGAATAAACCTCAAATGAAACTGAGACTGGTCCATTCTTAACCAGCTCAATTCTCATCAGTTCCTCATTACAACCTCCGTAGAAGCCTCCCACATACCCGTAGTTTGTTGCATAGAGGCGCTTGCAAGAACTTTTCTTGCAGGAAGTGTCGCGTCCAACGTAAGGAGTACAGGATTCTTCAATCAGACCAAAATCCTCTGCATATTTTCCAGCGATGAGATACGGGAATCCTCCTCCACAACCTGTTAATTTGTAAAATAAGAAATTTTATATGTCACTAACTCGCCCATAGTGTGTACACACTCAATGATCATTATTTTAAGATTTAATGCAAAAGAAATAATTAAAACATCAAGCAATAAATCACAAGGGAAACAGACTGGGTAAATTTTTGAATCAATTTGGGGGTGAGCAAAAAAAATTGACTGGAGCGGGATTTGAACCTGCAACAACCCGCTATACGTAGCAAACTAATAACCAGTTGAATGGCTTCTGACTGGCACCCCCGAACAAAGATATTGACAAAATAGGGAGACTGCCAACATTAGGGCTGGATAGCTCAGTTGGTAGAGCATCGGTACATTAAGCTGGTGGTTGCAGGTTCAAATCCCACTCCAGTCAACTTTTCTTTGTTCACCCCAAAATAGAAACAATTAAATGAACACCTACCTTGTGAGTATTCACTGCAGGACACAATATCCTGAGTAGATAGAATTGTTGTCTTGGTGTTATTAGTAGCGATACGTAGACGAGCTTCAATCATTCCAAGGGACCCAAAAGCATAGCAACTTCCGCACTGTCCCTGGTTCCTTACAGGTGATACAAAATTCTGCCCGTTGACGTTGCGCCAATCAAAAGAAGATGGCAGGTTACTTGCAACCTTTCTTATTTCTTCAGTTACTGGGGCAGGTCTTGGCTTCCTTAAAAAAAACATCAACCCAAGATTTTTGATGACTAAAATTTATATTTAATTGCATAAACATACTGAATTATATTCTAAATTAGCATTTAGTTTAATGTTGTAACATATAAACCATCATTTATGCGTTTTTCTCATCAAACTTTTCATCATTTCCAGAGCTATTTTTCTCTAAACGAGAACTCAAGCTCTGGTGTTTCTGATCAGTAGAGTGTGGGTTCGAGTCCCAGTCGTGACACTTGTGTCCCTGAGCAAGACACTTAACTATAATTGCTTCTCTCCACCCAGGGGTAAAATGGGTTACCTGTGAGGGCAGAGATGGTTCTTGTGAATGATTTAGCAAAGTGGCGCATATTTGTTGCACAGGCTGTATACTTCCCAGGGAGCTGAGATGGTTTAAGGAATGAAATAAATGACCCAGTGAACAGGGGTAATAATGTTGGAAGCGCTTTGAGACGCCCTTTGGGTGTGAAAAGCGCTACATAAAAAACAATTATTATTGTTATTATTAAATGTGGTCGTGTCTGAATAAATGGCTTTGGCTGTGGCTATGGCTAGAAAGCTGGAAAGTCCTATTCCCCAATGTTGTCTTAGCAGCCATTGACCATAGCCATAGCCAAAGCAGCTTGATTCAGACGCGGCCCAAGATTAAGAATCTTGATAACATACATGGGCAGCTCTGAAGCTCTACCTCCTCTCCTGCGCAGCATTTCTTCTATCGTCATCTTTTCATATTCCGGGTATACTCCAGCTTTCCAAGAACTCTGGGCTGAGTTGATCTTTTCAATGAAGGCGAGGTCTGTTTTGAACAACTGCTTGGATAAATCTCTGTAAATAAAATTGTAAATTCATTGAAGTAAATACTATCCTATTTAAATGACCTGATCGAGTATTACTTTGAAGAAAAATAAAACAATTTAATACCACAGGAAATCACAATGTGAGAACCCCCCATTCAAATCAACATGAAAGAAAAGTGGCAGGATCCATCAGACAAAATCCATCACAGGTTTACAAATTGTCAAACTTTCAAAGTAAGAAGAAGATGAAATTTTGTCTCTAACTAAACAGAAACTTTGTTTAATATCAAAAAAAATCTCCTTAGTTTTTGATTGTTAAAATCCTTCTAAAACAGTGTGAAATGAAACAACTGGGAGGATAAACTGTTTCCTTAAAGATATAATACTTACTTGGTAGGTTTTCCTGGAGTCATCTTTTTAGAGTGAACTTTTGAGCCCACATAGCAGGCCCAGTCAGTTCCCACAGTATTGTGAGACCACCCAGGCTCTGTCTGATCACATACACTCCTAAATGAGACACAATGACAAGTAAATAAAGGACTGAAATTAGCCAACTTTCATTTTCCGAATTTCAGTATCTAGTCTACAGTCTATGCAACCATATGACACTTGGAGCTTTTTTGCCATAATTTACAGCAAACAAACAACTAAATAAAAAATAAAAAACACTAACAATGTAATACCAAAATATTTCGAATGAAAACTAAGAATCTGTTTCCCAAGCATGTAAAATCTGCATAAAACTTTTAAACAAATTTATGCTTGGCTAAAAAAAAATTCCAATTGTTAAGATATTATAGGATTTCATATACGTAAAACTTACTTTACATTTCCATCCACTGCAACGTACTTGGAGAATGCAAAATACTTTTTTTCATTGAGGACGACTTCAAATCCTTGATTATATACCATAGTCCAGAATCCTTCATGGCCATAAGACAAATCAATTGCAACGTCTGGGAATTTGAGATCAATACGAACCACATGATCAACTGGCCCTGAAAGGAAGAATGACATTATGAATTATGAGACAGGAATCAATTTGGTTGCCCCATTTTTTGAGTCAATATTACTGTGTTATACTAGACCCAGTAACTGGGACGCTGTACTCCTTTTTTGAGATTTTGACATTATCGGTTGTAGTACGACCGATAATGTCGACCGATAATGTCAAAATCTCAAAAAAGGAGTACAGCGCCCCAGTTACTGGGTTTACAATTAAATGTAATTGAAACTCAAAAGCTACATCGGGATGTTAGCTAAAAAGTAAAATATAACTTTCTTTAAAAAAGATAAACAATAAAATATTGTAAAATATAACTTTCTTTAAAAAGATAAACAATAAAATAGCCTTTGTGTATATAAACAAATAAATTCCTAAAACCTACAATTTATACTTGTGAGGGAATAGCAGATAAGTTACAACCAGAAACAATGCAGAGCTGTTCATTATGACTAATACCAGCTGTCATTGTTGTATTGGATTGCTATGTCACTCACCTGGCTTTGTGCAGTTGAGTGTCCTGTCTCCTCCGCCAGCACTGACTTGAAACTCCCACCGTCCGGCTACATCCTCGAAGGTGCAATTTGCTGGAGTGTCGCACAAAACAACAGGCAGCAGAGCCAAAAGGGGAGCAAGAAGCTTCAAGATCGCCATGATTTGTCAAGGACTATACGGAGTCAAACTTCAACAATGATCAGATGTTGTTGAAAAGATCGAATCAGCTTGTGCACTTGGCCCTCGAAACCATGGAACGGGGTGTATTGTGTATCACGGGATCGGTCACCTGATCTTATGACTACGATCACATGACGATTCTGTTTGTAAAAACCTGTACCCAACGACTGTTTTGTGTAAAGACTAAATGTCCTTCTATTTTTAGTCTATCTAGCTTTTTCTTGATTTAAATACATTTATTCAACTGTTTATTAATCAACACTATTTAATTTAAATTAAGCATTTTATATTTGAAAGAAGTTAATAACAATATTGTTTATTATAAGTAAATAAATCTCCCACCCATCCCGAAACTGCTGCCGCCAGCAAACAGCAAACGACTTTCAATTAGCTAAAATAATAATGACTTTTTAAACCATTAATGATACTGTTAGTTTATATTCATTTTACTTACTTTGTTCGAGGGAAAATATCATCATTTAAATGTTTGATTTTTAAGCACCGTCATTTATTTTTAAAATACTTTAAAAATATTGTGAATTGTTACCAAACTTTAAACTTTTTTAGCCTCAAACAAGATGGCAGCGCCCTTGAAACTCGAGCGTGTACAAAAATAACCCATGAATTGAGTTAAGTTTACTCTATTTATCACGCCCTTAAACATCATTGGTAGCTTCTCAACATGACAAATGAAAAGGGGGACGTGGGTAGTTCAAGAAAACGACGAAAAGAAACTCAAAAATCTCCGCAAGGTACAAACCAAAAAGACAAACTTGCAGTGACATCGTCTACCGACAAAAGTGAGGAATCACCGGCGGTGACTGCGCCTAGCCCTAGCCCGCCACCATCAACCCCGGAGTCTAGGCGTAGCGCAAAAAGAGCAGCCAAACAAGAAAAGGTATATAATTTGTGTTCTTACAAACTGTTGTATTTCAGGGTACTTTATCATTTTTCTTTAAGTAAGTGTTTCTTGTTTAAGAATTTGCTTCTATTACCTGATCATATTGTAATTGTATATTTATTAATGTAATAAAAATAGTTAGACATTCATTATTTTCCCATTTCCTTTTTTCTTTCAGGATTTAGAATCTGCTCAACCTGGGTTTTTATCAAAATGTTTCCACACTGGAAAGTATATAATTCTAGTGTTGGTTTTGCCTGCAATTCTCAACCATGCATCATTGTATAGGGAAGCAGCGGAATTAAAACCACAAGGTAAAAATGTTCTGTGGTGCATTAATAGTGTATGTAAAATAGTATTAATGACACTTAATGGACACCAATTTTGTATTTAATTTCTTTATATGTGTGAATTCAATCAATGCTTGTGAAAATCTTAATGCAGTATGACTTAGAGTAGTACCATTTATTAAATGATTCAATAAACGAGTGCCAATTTGCTGGATTCCCAAGAAGTGGAGGGAGTCCAGCGTATTGGCACTATTGATGGGGCTACATGTAGATCTAGAGGTACAAGAACTTTTGTCTAATAATGTTTTAGATTATCTTGTTTACTTTTTTTACAAGGATAGGGTAACCTGTATTGATCAAATTATTCAGAGGACAACATTTTGATTACAACTTTTTTTTTATTTCTCAAGGTGAACTGTACGATGTTGGATGGAACCACAAGATGTTTTTACACTGCACTGGTACAGGGTCTCCAACAGGTACAAATTTGAGTGTTGCTTTGGCATCATTTGTCATCCATATGTGACACTGTATAACAGTCAATAGATTACAAACACAAACTTTTGATTTGTTTTCAACATTTTCAGTTTCTTTATGACTTCCTAAACACTAGATCGACCAGACTCACTCCAGAAGTGATTTTGTCTGAATGAACGATAGACTCCATGTATATTAAATGTACAGTCAAACCATGTATGATGGTCATTTATCAGAGTTTATGGGTAAATCAGTACTGTTCAGCTAACCAACCATGCTTAGCATAGAGTCGGACACAACTTACTAATCTTATCAGATTCCAACAATTTGGATGTTTGACGGATAATGATTGACACAAGTAAGTCTGTTAGTGTAAATTATCTAAATACCAACAAGAGCATACAGTGCTTATCACACATATCCATCTGAGGTGAAAAACCAAAATAATATCTAAACATAATTTTATTCCATCTTTTTGTCTTTAGTTGTTCTTGATGCACCAACTGGTATGACGTCAGATGTTTGGTGTTTAATTCAGCCAAGGATTGCTAAATTTACTCGAGTAAGTAGAGAAAGTACACCTCTATGGAGTGTACAGACTGACCAAGCAGACACAGGACAGACTGATCGAGCAGTTTGTTTTTATCATTTTCATTTATTTTTATAGTAATAAAGATTTGTGAGTAATTTTTTTGCCAAAAGCCACAATAAAAATCAGTGACCTGAAATCTTTAGTGCTTAAGTAATGGCTGGTTACATGTTTCAAACAACTGTAACTATTTATTATCTATTATTTTATTATTTGATTATCAAGATCATTCCCACAAGGAGACGATCACTGTTCTTAATTCAGAGGAGAGGATTGAAGTGAATTTTGGTTCGTTGACACTTTTCTTCTTTTCTATGTAAAGGTTTGTTCTTATGATAGAGCTGGTCTGGGCTTCAGTGAGAGGACCCCTGTGGTAAGATTATAAAGATGATATAATCTTATAATAGATGTTAATTTTACATCGGGGATAAAGAATATTATTTGTAATTTTTACCCATACACCGATGTGTGTAAAGCACTGTATACTCAGTACTTTCCCGAGTCTTGTGAACAAAGTTCACAGGCATTTTCATTGGTTGGGATTTCGACCCACAACCCCCGCCATTCTAGAGCAGATGTTTTACCAACTAGACTACCAAGACTGCCCGGCAGCTAGAGGCAGTTCGAATCATATTAGCAGCGGGTACCGCAACCATTATGATAGATGTTAATTTTACATCGGGGATAAAGAATATTATTTGTAATTTTTCTTCTTTCAATCTTCCCTATTGAACATCTCAAAATGTAAACCCAAAACAAAGGACATGAAATATAAAAGCTTCTTGGATTGAATTATTTATGTGTTTTCAAGATGCAAATTTTTTTCTTGTTTTGTCGGTTCCTGTATTTTTATCTTACTGCTTCATATTAAAACAGTTAAAAATATTTCAGGTAATTCTCTCTAGATGCAGAATCTCTCCCAGTTTTGCTTCTTGCTTTGCCGTGTTAAAAATGAAACCAATTATTATCTCTGAGATTTAACAGATTATCTTTTTTAATTTATCAAGAATTTTACTTCAGAGTCCTACAGTGTTGTGAATGAAGACAGAGGACAAGTTAGTACTGTGGAAAGGCAAGTTAATCTTAAAGGGTTTAGATTTGAGTTTTTCTGTGTTGATCGGTGGTGATAGTTTTCTCCAAACTTATAAGCTATTTTGCCCAACATAATTGTAAGAGATTCTTTATATATAAGTATCATAGAGGACATTTTGTTTTGCAAAAGTGAGTTTATAACTTTGGTTTCATCAGAAAAAATAAAGGGGTTGAAACTCAGGGCGATGAACTACGCTCAGAAAGATCTATGGTAAGAATACCCATACTGCTAAATAATTTCACATCATTCTGTTTTAAACTCCCCCATTCCAGAATGGTAGATGACTTGTATCATCTGTTAAAAGTAAGCAGTGATCAGCCTCAACCATTTATTATGGTGGGGTCTGAATTGGGCTCCATAAATGCAAGGTTCTTTACTCAGATGTATGACAGGTGAGTCTAAGATTGGGACAAGCATTAAACTATTAAATTAATGAGACTTATCTCACTTTTGCTCTTCCTCTCAGTACATATTGTCATGTGATGTTTACCAACAAACAGATTTATTGTTTCATGAAGTAGATATAGAGTCCTTAAAATAAGACACAGCAGAAGTAATACACATTTCTTATCCAGCAACAAAGTCTGTCTAGATGTATGAACTCCTAGTGAACAAAACACGGAGAGAGAAAAACAACAGGGACATGCTCAATTTGAAAAATTGTAAACATTTGAAAAAATTATGTTTTCCAACACTTTGGGTACACACGCATCAATAAAACCATTTACAGCTTTAGAGAATTCTACTCTTATTTTCTCCCTTTAAACTGCTAATTTTTAGGGTCTGATGGCTAAAAATGACTTTTTCAATTAAACATTTGCATTTGACTTGAATCTTTCTTTGATACAGCGTTGTTTCTGACTTGGTTCTAATCGATCCCCTAGCTGAAGGAATCTTCGAGTTGGACAATGGAATATGGAGTAACTTTTGGTAAGACAGATTTCAAAAGTCTTCTTGTAGGCCTCATCCAGGCTCATACTAAGCTGTTCAAACTCACTTAAATGTTGAACCTTTACAAGAGCTTTTCCGTATAAATGTGGAATGGAATGGAACCTGATGTAAGAACTAATTGATTAAGATTGATGTATCCAGCACTGTGGTACTTGACTGCCCTGGTCAATGTTAATGAGCTGGTTATACCAATTTTTTTCCCAATTACAACATTTTTTTGTGTTCATTTGCCATTGATTGGAGGACTGTGTTTGATATGGTGTGGATCACCTAGGGATATGTGTATATAGATAAGATAAACTTAAGAAGTCATTTTGTGATTTGTTAAACTTTAATTCATGCAAACTTTCCACCAATTAGGTTTCAGCATCTAGTGCCTTCCTTCCAGTCTCTTCAGCTCTCTGCTGCGATTGGTCTGTCACGCATTGCCTTATTGTTAGGTCTTATGGAACAGCCAATCACAGGTAGCGTTATACCAGATGATGTAGTCATGAGACAGGTGAGATTTGTCATTTGATTCACTGATATACAATTTTTTGCAACACTGTTACATGAATTAAGTTAGATTATTTGGTGTGAAATTTTATTTTTCTTTATTCTACAGAAATATTTACTGTGTCAGCCACGCCATCTGAGTTCAATTGTTGATGAACATTATTTCATCAATCAGAGTTTAGCTCAATTAAGGTACGTGATTCTTATCATAAATCGCTCATCATAACAATAATGGTGTCAAGCCTTGGTAAAAGTTTTTACTTTGCTTGTATTTTTTTGGTTCTATCAGAACTGCCTTTCTCGTGAAGCCGTTCCCAAAGTCTGTATCAGTGACAGTTATAACAGGAAACTACTACGATGAACAACTCCCAAGCTCTCTTAATAAGGTAAAACAATGCATATGAGGCCACATGGCTGCCATGTTGCTACTCCCTATAGAACCAGGCATTATAATGCCAAATGAGAAAATGTGTATACAAATGTGTGTTCTTTTTATGAAAATAGTGGTAATATGGTGGGTTAATGGCTACATAGATTTATGATACGGTCATCTATGTTTTAAAAAATTATTGGTAATCAAGTTTTACTTAAATTGTCCTTTTTTTAATCCCATGTCCAGGTGTGGGCCAAAGCCCAGCAGAATCTGATGTCTAAAGCACACACCAACGCTAAGCATATTCTAATCAACGGCGCAGATCATCATATGCTGTACCGTAATCCAAATTCAATCGTGGAACCAGTACGAAAACTTGTCAAACAATGGAGGGCTCGACATAATGAAACACAAGAAACTAACGACAGTAAGAAATCAGGTCTCAATGGAACCGTACGAAGTGAAAAGTCATGATAAACAATAAGTACTGGTAATGTTTAATGCTTTACTGTTATTTTTGTTAGTGTATGACCTACACATACAAAGCCATTTCAGCTCAAGAGCTTTCATTTTTAACAATAAAGTTTAAATTTGAGTTTAAAGGTTCATTGATTTGTGTCAATGTAATGATAATTGTGCCTTGTTTACTTTTCTGAAATTGTTGTGAACATATTATTGATGAACCATCTCTTTTAACAAAATGGTAAATAAGAACATCAGGCTTAATGTGGATGAAACTTTGGTTTTTGTTGTTTTTCACTTTAAGTCGTCCATTATTTTTTCTGTAGACGTAGAAATTCTGGTTAAACGGATTACTAGTTATCATATAGTTGTTAGCAGTTACAAAAACTGTTTTTAAGCTCATTAATATTTGTAATGATAGATCAATGTTTAATAAGAGAACCATGTTATAAACAATATGAATTTGAAATAAAACTATATAAACTTGGACAAAATGTTATTTTTAATATTTTATTTTTCCTCAAACAATTCTTCAAGCAGAAACAAAATTAATTACTCATTCATATATTTCAGTTCTTGACTCAATTTTAAGATAAAATCATTTCTAATTCAAAACAAACAATGGTTCTTTTTGTGATGGTCCAATAGTCAAAAATCACTTTCAAATCTTTCACACCAAACCCTATCATCTAAGAAAACAATATTTGAATCACACATTTCAAACAACAAACATTTTTATACATGTATTTTACACATGAAGTTAAATGCTTCATACATTAAAAATTTAATTCCTGAAGTTCTTAATGAATTGAGCAGAATTACTTGAATCAGGGGTGTGAGTGGCCACAAACAAAACAAAGCTGAAAACAACAAGCAAAAAGCTGAACTTTTAAAAGTTCCCATAGTTTTGTACAGAGCAGATGTACAAAAAAGCTGAAATTCAGAGTAAAGATCTGAACAAAAAAAAGTTGAAATCAGCTTAAAAGCTGAATTCTCACACCCCTGTTGTATCTTAGCTTTGGAAAATTCCTACCAAATTGTCTGAAATACTTTACTTACACAACTTACGATGGACAAGCTGTGGCAATTGTCTTTTACAAGGGATTCTTATACCATCAGAGAAGAAAAGATGGAGACCACATCAAACAGATATTACGGAAGAGTTTGAGATTGGCATTTGACATCATGACACTCGAGCCACTAAGTGGTTTTATACTTTTGATATCTTCACTGAAAGAGAAAATAGGGTTTTGTTGGATTGAAAATGGTTAAAACAACTCACAAAGAAAACAAGATATTTTTGAAAGTTTTAGGAAAGCCTAAATTATACTGATATATATTTTAAATATATACAGTAACAATACAGTATCAATACAGTAACATACAATTCTAAATAAAGCTGTCAATGCTGATTTGTGTCATTGCACCAATACCTAACATAAAATTCAAAGCATTTTTACAACATTCTTAATTTTTTAAACAAATTTCAACTTTAAGAATAGTCTAAAAATAGACAATGAGGCAAGCGAGGTATAAAATTCCAAGCATTTGAAACTCCTTTGAGGTGGGACAAACTTTCCAGTCAAAATATACAGTTCTAAAGTAAAAATCTTTCGCTACTAATTATTTGTTCATAAAATATTTGTTTCTCTTTGCATATACAAAACAACTTTGTAATTGTTGTGTGGTTGTCTCCTAATGATCTATTAATATAGACAAGAGGGGGTGGGGTGGGGTGGGGGAGGGGTAGCCTACACCATAGATTACGAAGTCACTGGTTTTTGAAAATAATTTTTGTAGACACTAGAGGGCAGTATACAACATAAATAAATTCTCTATTTATAAATTCTGAATAAAGTATACAGATAAATCTTCTGGCCAACACTGGTTACTAGGCACAAGGTTACTAATGCACTCGTATAGTTCACACCTCAAAGTTGCATTTATTTGCAGTTTGTCATTAAATAAATCTGGGCATTACGTTTTGTGGAATGGTTTGTTCGTGATATAAAACTAGAAGTTTTCTTTGTGTACAAAAAGTTCATGACTTACAGCCGGTAGCATTAATTCCTGCATTGCATTTACTGCATTTTTAATTAGTTTTAATTGTTCACTTGGCAAGAAATAAGACATTAAAACAAATCAAGAGAATTTATTTTGGCAAACTTTAAATCTCATTCTTAATGACGAGGGAAACTTAACCCTAGCAGTGCCTTGCATGAGATGCATGTACTGCCATGCATTTTAAGCTGTAAATTACTACTTTAAAAAAATAGCAAATACATTTTTTTACAAACAATAACTGCAGTCAAGGTATACACAAGTTCCAAGCTGACTTCTCGCCTATTTTTGGTCTGAACTTACACAAAGTTCATTATAAGGTCACTTGGCCAGTGTTTTATAACCAACACAAAGCATTATACATAGGGAATCAGCCCTATCAATACACTGTCTGAAAGTTGGGCCAATTTTATCGGCCCAGTCACTGCCAGGGTTTCAGTAACACAGGGTTCCTTAAACATTCCACTGCAAAATGTCCCCTTGTTTGATCAATTTAGTTGGCTTCATCTCTTATACAATCTAGATATTTATAAAAGAATCAGCACATTTGTTTGGCAAAAACTTTGAAAGAGTAACTCGAAGAGTAAACATTACATCAGAATACAATATAGAGGTACAGATAAGCTATGGGCAAACCTTTATAAACGCAACATCCTTTTACAAAGATTAAATACGAAGACAGACATGCCACCAGCCATTCCTGTTCTTCATTCTCCCTCAAAATACAAGACAAAACTAAACTCTACAAACTTTGAAATGAGAGCAATTTCTTCTTGCTACAAGACAAAAGCCTCATTCATTTGATTTCATTAGTCGAGTTCATTACTGACACTTGTGATGGCCCTACTTTGGTGGATCAGCAAATGATCAAATTCAATTTGTATCTAACTGTTACCAGATGATTTTGTCTGACCATTTGTTTTAACGGACCCATTTCCCTTATCACCAGAGTATGGTCTATCTTCTACGCTGATCCTCTTCTGTTTTAGTGTACGTCTTCGGGCTGTCTTAGCCCGAGGGATTGACCCATTGAGCTGAGATGAGGATGAGGTTGAAGATGAAGGAGGACGTGATGAGGAAACATCAGTCAACTGACGAGGATTGGATTGATGTTGGGGTAGAGAGCTGATGGTACAGGATGAAGCTGCAATAAAAACAATTGGAAACTGGATTTTTAATTTGTGTTTATTGTCTTGGTTATTTAAAGTGGCATAGTTTAAGGTGCAGTTGTTAACAAACTAATATACACATAGTCCAATAGTTTAAATCATTCTGTACATTTATAAAATTGAAACAAAACAAATCCACTTTTTAATTTCACAATGTGTAAATCCTGCATTCTTGATGGCAGTGGTTGGCGCATCAAAGCCCAACTGAAAAAAAAGCAACTTCAGTAAAACAAAATGGCATCTCAATAATATATACTATTCCAAAAACATTAATAGATACATTTTCACTGTAAATGAAACAATTATCTGGTACACTTAAATCTTTCACTACGGAATATAATGTAAAGCTGTGACGGTATTGTTTAATATGTTGTTTATTTTGAGCCGCTGGCAGCAGCTCTGCGGCGTATGAAGTAATTCACCAAGCTGCTTTGAGCGGCGCGCCGTAGTGAAAGAGTTATACGACTTTTTTAATGATGAAAAGAATCAAATCCTAAATTCTTTCTAACATCATCCTCTTCAGGGCCCCCATTTCAAACTACAGCTCTAGATCCACCCACCTTTTAGAATCACAAGACTGAATGCTAATTATTTCAAAGTCACTGACATGATGAGATATAAGCTTCAGCCGACATCAAAGACACCGTTTCATAAAAGGCCAAGAAGTATTAACTTTATCCCCGTTAATCAGCCTAATGTCTTTTACCGCCTAAATGCCACAACAAAATGACACAAAAACTCAAAGTTTGAGATCCATAAGCCGGACGTTGAAAGCTTTCAATGGTTTACCTGATGTAGCTCTGGAGAGAAGCTTAGGTGAGTTTGACGATGAAGATACCCTGGATGTCTTAATGACAGCATCTAGAGTTTCATCCATTAAGGACGTGAAGGACGTCTTATCATAGGCAGCATAGCATCCCTGCCAGGCTATATAACCTAAGATAAATCAATCCATACTAATCAACATTCAGTATCTACTAATACCATCCATTCATAAACGCCCTGGAGCTGGAACTGCAAATGCACGTTCTACGCTCAATACTGCATTACAGTCACACGCATAGTGACGCACTGGCTTACGCGGGTGCTAATTTACATGTAGCGCAATCAATACATACCGGTACTCTATGTAATGTCTATCAGTGTGCGTACACACGCAACCGTTGAGCGTCGACCCTTTGCGAAATGGAGCCCGAGGACGTGGAAAGAATTGAAAAATAAATTTAAAGAAAAGAAAAGTTTCACAGATTTTTTTTTACATTATTACGCTTTTTAACAAAAAGGGCATTTATGAATGGGAATAAAAGAGTAGTGACTCGGTCTTAAACGGCCGTTTAAAACCTTGCAGGGTCGTGGCCGTGTGATAAAGGACCTCGCCTTCGGCTCGGTCCTTTATCACACGGCCACGCCCCTGCCGGTTTTAAACGGCTGTTTAAGACCTCGGTCACCACTCTTTTATTCCCTTATTAAAGAAAGGTAAATAAGAAAGGAATATGATGAAGTCAACCTTCTGATAAATACCTTCTGGATGAAGAATAATGATCATGGGTGTGGCACGGACACCAAACAGCTCAGGAACACTGACGGCTGAAGATGAAGTCATCTCCGTCTTATCAGGATTGGACTCTTCAGTAACTTGACCTGGAAAATAATCATCACACGAGTCATTGGTACACTGTGATATTCACACAAAAATAGATGCACAAACCTTCTTTACATCAAAAGTTTCATGAGTCTCATTAGGAATAGATGCATAGAACACATAGTTTACATTTATCATGACAACGTCCTTACAAGGCATTGAGATTTGACATTTTTTTTTTTAGAATACCTTGTTGAGTTTCTGTTGATTCTAGTGTGCTTCCAGGCATCATGCCACCATCACTGCTGTAACAGCTACAACTATGCCTGATCACACCATCATCTCTCCAGCCGTGCTGCATAATCTGTCTGGATAGACTCTGTATGTGTGAGTCGCAAGGAGACTCTGTGCTGTTACAACAACACGATACAGAGATTACCTAAAGGAAAAAAATATCCAAACAAATGTTTCAAGATTGATTCATCTGACTTTTACCATGGATCAAATTGGCCATTGACCTCTTGCATGCACGTCACACGTGGAGACTGTGCCATGCTCACCATTTTGGAAGTCAAAAGGTATACGTGTAAACGCTGTGTTGCCTAAACTGCGCACTCCACTGTTTAACACAGTGACAGTGACTTCAGAAAGGGCGCAACCAAGATTATTGTGATGGTGACGTCACGTGAATTGGATCAATAGTGAAGCACTTTAGGACCTTGGCATCACACAACGCAAGTTTCTACAGCAAACTTAGAAGCAACCAACTATTACAGCATGCAAAAGGAACATGGGACATTTTTCTTAACCAACTGCAACATATGCAAAAGGAAAACAACGGTCAAACAGGAGACTTTTTTCTAAAACTGTCTTTCCACTACCAAGTAAAACATGTGAACACTCTAAATGTGATGGTTTTTTTCTTTGCAGATATTGCACTCTGCACTCTCTACTCATCTCTCTCATGAAATGCGCAACCACACTGATTAAAAACAATGAAATAGTTGTAATGTATTATCAGGCTATACCTTTCCAGCACGGTTCTTTGCATAATCAACAAAATGATCCATTGCTTTCTTTGAAGCGAGACACCTGAGGGAAAAAAGAGAGAACACATTCTGCTTAACACTGACCATAGTTTGGGCAACTACAAACACCACAAAACAATATCAGGTAATAAAAGTAAAGAATGTAATATTTTCTCCAAGGTTCGGGGAAATTTTGGTTTTAAGCTCATCAATTCTATTTCAGTAATTACCATCTTGTCCAGAAGAGCAGCATTGTTGGGCAGCGGTTGGTGAGTTTGGTTGGAATCAGTAGATGTTGAGCTTTATCAAAGACATCCATGACAGACACTGAGGCTGGAGGGACATGTCGGCTACTCACTAACGGCTGGTGGAGACTCATTAAGATAGATGTGGAGTCTGGTGATGCTTCTATTGCTAAGGTCTGCTGGAAGTTACAGCAACCAGCTTGTGGGTGTCTGGAAAGTAGGGTCAAGACAAGTAAAGACTTAGAAACTGAGGGTAAGGTTACAAGGGGCAGATCGACAGAGGGTTGTTTTTAGAGATGTGGAGTCTGGTGATGCTTCTAGCTAGAGTCTGCTGGAAGTTACAGCAACCAGCTCGTGGGTGTCTGGAAAGAAGGGTCAAGACAAGTAAGGGTTTGTTGAGAGTTAAAATGAATTAAAAGCAGGAGGTTGTAGGTGTCCGGGATTTGGTAAAGGGAAGAGTTATATAGAGATATTACCTGCTGTCCTTCCTGTGCGTGGTGTGTAGACAATAACAAGAGAATGGTAAGAATGGACTAGTGTTGATGACAGTCACTTCAGATGGTTCACTATTGCCAACTGGATGGTCAGTAACAGCTACAACACAGATCTTATGTGTCCCATCATAGGCACTCAACTGTAAAATAAACATTGATTGTCCACTATCAGTGCAATAAGTGGCAGCAAACTTATCTGGTAAATCCACTGTTCTTAGATACGCGAGCATTGAACTTGGTTGAAATTGAAATCGTTTATTAATCAAAAACATATAAAAACGTCATCGCAGCCAGAGGACGAATTAATACAATTTTTACAAATAAATAGATGTACAAAATGACATGTCTGCTGCCATTTGGCGTCGGGGGGGGGGGAATGTCTCCCATGACTCCAACCTAGTCTAGCTACAGACTCTTTCTAATCTCTACCAATCTCTCCCTAACCCGTACATAATAATGTCTTGCACTGCTCTGTATCAAATGCAATAGTACGTCTTATTCCACACTAAATCCATCTGAGAAGGTAGCCATTGTTTGGTCATTTACCTGTAGACATATCCGATCCATGTTGGAGTGAAGGAGGAAGCCATGTTTTTTACCATTGACCAACACTTTGAATCCTGATAGATTGACGTCTTTCTTATCTGGGACAAGATCCCATTCCAGATCCACTGATACTGTACCTGTTGCAATATGAAAAGAGAAGTATGACCCAAACGTAGGTTTCTATCCAGTAATGTGTATAACCTTAAGATGTATCTTCAAATAGCTCAAGTTAAACCATCACATCGTGATAATCCTGAATGACTGCCAGTGTTGTAGGTCTTAAGACCGGTCTCGATCTCGAGATCAGATTTGCTGGTCTCGGGTGTCAGTCTCCCCCACAATACCCTGTGGTCTCGGTCTCGAACCCTTCCGGTCTCGAATATTTGCCTGGTCTCACGTCAAGACCAGCCTTAACTTACCATTATGCAACCCATGACGTAATTGACTGAACGTTTTTTTTCGGGTCCGTTAAAACATCAAATAATTTGTCATTTTGAGAATCTTTTTATTTCAGCACTTTTCTTGTTGATATGACAAGGAGTCAAGAATAAATCCTTTGTTAGTAGCTTGGTGTTACAATTCTTTTCACATGTTGTTTACTTGTTTTGATGAGAATAACATTGTGCACACAATCACCCATACAGTTTAACATCTTTGCTTGACTCTTGACTCTTTTATTAAGTCATTTGTTCATTAAGATCTCGGTCTCAGATTATCAGGGCCTGACTACAACACTGATGACTGCCTCTTTTATTTGACACAGTTTCTGACCGAATGAGGACAGACAACCAGCACAACAACTGAGCTCTGAGGGTTTAGGATGAGATAAGAAGACTGATCTGCTTATTACTCAGCAGGCTCAACTCAAGATTGTTCAACGATTGTCTAAGACTGTCGACGTCACTTGTAGCAGTCTTCTTTACCTGTGTACGGGAGAAGTGTCTCTAAGACTTGGAATAACTGCTCCTCCATCTCAGCTAACGCTGATAAAGCATCAGAGATCTGTATTACAAATGACATGAGGAGGTTAAAGAGAAAATATGTCATGAAAGATTTGAAGATAATGAAGTAAGTAAATTACAAACAACTGGCAGCAGTAGATGCTGTTTTTGAAAGTACAAGCCATGCACAAGAAAGATAACTGAAGCCTGGTTGTAACTCAGAGTGACTTACTTCTGCCGCATGGTCTGAATGTTCTATATCACCCGGAGGCAGACTTGAGCTATTCTCCTGTTGGTAGCTAAACAACTCCTGTAACAATCTGTAGATATAATACATCACATAACTACCATCAAGCAATGAAACAATTGACAAGAGCATGATGATGCATGACAGTGAGGTTAATATTTCTAAAGTTTCAAATCCCCTGGAGAAGATACTCAACAGAAACATATAAACAAGAAAGACAAAGCTAAAGACAGACATTTTTCTCCTCAACCAGTTGCTGCCGGAAATCTTCCAGTTTTTCCCGTCCAGCCCAACTGGATTTTTCTTGGAACTGCTGGAATAATTTTTCTTTGAGAGTACCGCTGGCACAAAGAAACCTTGACTTGACAAAGCCAAGAAAACAAAGATTCTCTTTGAAGCACTGTGAATTTGTTTTCTCTATCAAGAAGAGGTCAAATTTACATAATAGGCAACAATCAATTAAATATTCATTGCCATCTGTCCTTTTTGTGTGGGTATAAAGAAGCGTTACAAGGCATGTGCGTGCTCTGTGCTTGCTTAGTAGAGTAATGTCCAGGCGACCTTTGTTTCAGGCATGGAATTTCACACAAAAAATACAAAAATCACGTCACCCATTTGCTGACTGGGAAAATATTTGAGGGGTACACGACATCCAACATTTGTTATTTTGTTTTATTTACTTTATTTTTTTTATGGAAGTCGCCAGACACACAAGGCCAGTAAGCCACTCGAGGTGTGGGCTACAAATCAACTGTTTTTTTCCAGGGGCCATTGCCACCTACTCCTGGGGGCTGAAACAGGGTTACCCCCTTTACAGTCCGTAAGGATGTAGGCTTAGGTATCATCTATCAGAAGCCTGGCTGGTAGAGCAGAAGGCTCTACCTCCCCAACTTTTACGGAGCAATTATGGTTAAGTTCCTTGCTCAAGGACACAAGTGTCATGACCGGGATTCAAACCCACACTCCGATGACTCAGCCACCAGAGCTTGAGTCCGACATAACTGGTTATAGAGACATGTTTTTATAAAGTGCATTACACATTGAGTTCTAATGCACTCTGCAGAGTATTGTCAAACGTTCCCAAACACACCTGTGTCTCATGTTAATCAGTTGGCATGCCTCCATCTCCAATGCTTTCCTCTCTTCTAACCCTCTAACTGTCACCCTGACACTAGGGGGCGCTGGTTTCCTAGCAACATACTGCTTATTCATTGGTCGGGATCGTATCGCCTTGCCAATCCCACTGACGAAGGTATCAAGTAGGATGGTATGAGCAGCATGAGGGGAGAGGTTAGGGAACTCAACGGAACGCTGCTCAGGGGACAAAGGTCCTAAGGTTTTCAGCGGTTGCCGCCTGTCTGGTGGACGGGCCTTCTGACCGGTGCCAGACTCTTCCACACACATCACCTGAAAAGGAGTTCAGTTTTAAAGTAAAGTACATGTGATGAAATGTTTTTAAATTAGCTATCTTTCAATTTAATGACATTTCTTGTTGAGGATTAAAACATTAGACAACTCATGTTACCAATATAATTACGCTCTGTATAAGATGATAA
This sequence comes from Marthasterias glacialis, assembly GCA_911728455.2. NCBI lineage: Eukaryota > Metazoa > Echinodermata > Asteroidea > Forcipulatida > Asteriidae > Marthasterias > Marthasterias glacialis. The sequence continues at coordinate 773,283 of OU452221.1, read as the reverse complement.
ATGTTGTCCTTGTTTGTTGACTGACCTTATATTGTTGAACTTTAGCCCCTCCAGTGACCTTAGGCTCTGGCCAGCTGACCTTAATGGCATTGAGTTTAGTTGTAGCTGCTCGATGTAAGGTAGGAGGTATGACCCCTGGCCAGGTCACAATCGCTGGCTCAGATTCCTTACTGTGTAGATGAGGGATGTAACATAAAGCCTAGGATGGTCAAATTAAAAATGTGTTAATGATAGAAACAAAATGTGGAATTTAAATGAGGATTTTAATTTCTTTTTATATTTTCCTTTTTTAATGCAATGTGCCCATCACAAGGCCCAAACGCCACTCGAGGTGTGGGTTACTTTTTGAAGGGATAGAAACCTGCCCCAATGCCTAGAAACGAGATGTGGTGAGATATAAACGCAAGTCTCTTCACAGCACAGCTAAGAACAGGGAGGGATAAATGAATCCTTTGCGAGACAAAAATATCTGCCTCTTCCCCTATTTGAAGCAATTATAGTTAAGTGTCTTGCTCAAGGACACAAGTGTCATGACCGGGATTCGAACCCACACCCTGATGACTTGGCCACCAGAGAACTTGAGTCCGATGCACTAAACTGCTCGGCCACGACACGCTACTTCTGTGATGAAGTATCTGTCAAAATGCTTCTATACTTCACAAGAATCGAGTGCTATGTAGAAAAATAAAGCTTCTTTAACTTAAAGAGATTTCTTTTTGTATTTTCGAGGAAACAGTTGTGATGTAAGTTTGTTTGTCTTATTTTTACACCCATTAATGTTGAAACTGATTGCAAACTAGTGACTTGTTTTACATTGTACAAACATTTAAAATATAATCAGATTTCACGTCACAAATTTCAATTTTCGCAAACACAACAATAAATTGGACTGAACTTCTGAGATCTTTGATAAATTGTTACAAACCTTCAGCGTGAATGTATACTCCTTACACATCTTGCCTGCTGTGAATAGATATGTACTCGTCCCAGCTGGTAGTTTGTCATGATCTTTACCATTAAGACTTAACTGGTAACCAATCAAGTGTGCATTACCAAACTGTGTTGGTTTCTCCCATTCTAATATACAGCCACTGTACGTACAGGACCTAACGAGGGGAAAAGGTTTAGACGAGATGTCACTCAGTTGTATTTTGATTCAAATAAACTCAACATTAAAAACTGAATCTTATGGAGTTTTTTATTTCTGAGGCCCTGAATCACAATGTAGCAAATGTTTGAGTTCCTTGACTGTTCATCGGGAATCACAATGGATCAAAAGACAGTTTGAAAGGCACCAGTCTGTTTCAACATAGCCTCGTTTTGGTTCCTGTAGGCTTCCATATACACATGTTTAATTCCTTGATTGCTTATCTATAGTTCTGGCTAGCATTCATCCAGATTACCAGTCTTATTGACATAGCCTCATTTTGAACCTCATAGACTTGTGTGTTACTACACCAAGCCTCACTTTGACTTCAATAGACTTGTGTATTAATAGACCAAGATGGAGAAACCACTGACCTGATAGTAAGATTAGGAGTAGCTAGAGGTGCAGAAGTCTGGATAGTGACCTGTCTTGACCTATGTAAGACTCTATCTCCTTCATCTAACGCAACGACACTCACAAAATGGTTAGTTCCTGCAACACATCCCCTGATTGAGTATTGAGTAGCGGTGGGTTTCAGAACAGCTTCAAGCTCCTATCAATAATAAAGGTGTGTTTGTCAATTATATACAGGTGATTGTGTTCAATTACATAAAGGTGAGTTTAAAGGGGCATGATTATAGCAGGCCTGTGGCTGTGCATGGAAAGATGAACTCCCACCAAGATACTGCACAAGTGCACGCTTTCGGTCAAATCACAAAGGGTGCTGTCTTTGTCAAATTGTGATGTGACTGCCGGCGCACACGCGCATGTAGTAACTGGGTTATTCCATTTACTGCTATAATCATGACGACACGGCCCCTTTAACTTTATCGGGTGTGTGCATCAATGAGCCTTGTGAGTGTTGCAAGCAAACACATGGTTTATATGGAAAATACAAAAATCCTACTGTCAGCTGTTCCCGTTGCAATACTAAATAGATCCATTAAGCCCTGCCCAACGAAGCAATTGTCTACTAACAACATCCACAAGGGTGGTTTGTACATGTTGGGTTAGGGTTAGTCTTGCTCTGCTCCACACCACACACTAAGGCATGGCAAGGCAATCCCACTGGCAGCTAGCTTGTTTGGATCTGTAATATGATTTTAACTTTACACACTTGTGTGGGGCTCTCTCACTTGTGATTGGTCAATGCATTAAGGGGCGGAGCTTACTGGATTAGTATTTTTCTCAGTTATATACCATTTATTCCTCATGTATACAACATTATGAATGTACAACTTACCTTTGGTCTGGCAACACTGCTCCATAAAACTTTAATCCGATCAACAAGTTGTTGGCTCTCCACTGCAAACACAAAGGAATTAAACAAAATTTACCTCTTTCCTTTGGTTTCACCATCCACACACTTTTTTCCTTTGGATTTATTTTTCCCAAATACTTCTTTTTTATTTTAAATATGTTCGCTTCATGTCCGCCAATATATTAAACAAATGTACATTGATGTACAAAAGAAATGCTTCAGCAACACACCCACATTATTTTCAATTAGTATGAATAAAAGACAATAAGTCATTCCAGCAAACCCTTACATCCAATCAAAGGCAGCCTCCACTCCAGTACAATCAACGTCTCAGAGAGTTCCAAGACACCTACAGAGATATCTTCAGGACAAAGTGAGCTACGACTGCAGCCATCACCTTGACCTTGATATTGATCTCTCTTACTGCTAGGAGCTACCTGGGCTGTGGGTTGTGTTTCTGGAGACCAACATGTTATAACAACCTCCTCTGAAAGGTCAGAGTCTCGGTAGTTAGGGTCTGCGCTCAAGGCTACGATACTCATGTGATATGTTCTGAAACAAGAAACACAAATGTTTGTATGGTTGCTGTTAGTAACATTGAGGAAGTACCATTAATATCAATTATTTATTCATTCTATTACTGTTCAATAACATATTTTAGCAAGCATTAGAAAATAATGATATTTTTCTACGGTCGTTGATGAGTGTGTTGTTGCCTTTTTTTTTTTAATTTGCAATATCAATAAGAAGCAATATCTTAGAGAAAAGCAGACTTCAAGTGACAGCCATATAAGATTTATGTCTTCTAGGAAGAGGGGTATAAATAAGTGTCAACATTTCCAGCTCAATATGGACTAATCTTCAGACAAATGAAGGATAATATATCATCAGTCGCACCATGAAGAAGAAAACTGCATTTGAAGTTGAACTATATTTCGAACTGCTGTTTCAGAGACTGCCTTCAAGTTTTTACAATTGTTTTAACACCAAAATAAAGCTGACTTCTTCATTCATACAGAATTGTCAAAGTGTTTTCAGTCATGCAACTGTTTTGATGAGTTATTAATTCCTAAACACATACGTCTCTTTGTGAAAAAGAAAAAATGAGAAATGAATGTAAAGCAAAGTGCATGTTGAGATACATCGCTTCGTGTAAACGCATAGGATAATGGATTCGTCACTTCATGAAAACGCAAACGTCAACGGATACATTGTTCGTCACTTCGTGAAACAGCAAAAGTCGAACTGTGCATGTTTGGCACCTAGCCAGCGCTATGTATTTGAATGGACAAAGTGGCGTATTGCAATACGTCTCTTCGTAAAAAAGCAAAATGGCAAATCTTGTGATATGTCGTTCTTGCTAATTAGTGTAATTACAAAACTATCATGTGTTAGGTCCTGAAACTTGCTGAAAATGTTAACAGTAATTAATGTATAAATAATTTGTAAAAAACCTGAAGTGCCAATTTTTGTGAATTTTGATCGATGCAACGGTTTGTGGCGCAGCGGACGCTATTTACCTGTTAGGACGGCAGGGTATGGCAGCTTTGTAGTGAGAGGCACTCAGCTCTTGACCAACTTTCTTATCATTCATGTAAACCTGTTCAATTCAAACAAAGAGAAAAAAGAATGTTATCAAATTGATTATGATTCATGAAGGCATCACAGGCAATTGCCTCCATTGCCCCTGGGTATTGCCTTGGTGCCCACTTTTCATTCTCAGTTGAGACTCTGGAGTCAGTTCTATACTTTCACAAATGTTTATTTTATGAACTTCAGAAGTGAAACAGTTTTAATCCATTTTCCACCTTCCAAGAACTCCACAAATAAATCAGAATCAATCTAGTCCACTATGATGTTCCACAACTGACACTTCACGGAGGCAATGGAGGCAATTGCCTCCGTTCCCCCCGGTCATTGCCTTGGTGCCCTTGAAATGTTCAAATAGAAATTAACAAATTCCTCATGAAGGTGCCCTTTATCAAGAAGAAAATGCCTTGGTGCCCTTGCCCTTTCAAGAACACAGCTTGCAGGCCCAATGATAATTATTCCAAGACTAGGGGTGGAATGTTTCATCCTACCTGATATCCCCTGATTGTTACCCCTCCATACAGTTTTGGTTCTCCCCATTCTAGAATGAATTCTTCCTGCATGACTGAGGTACAGCAGAGTTTAGGAGGATCTGGTGGTCCTGGTATGACACATTGAATACTAGGGCTTGGTACATCCTGCCACATGTCATCATGCTGATTGGCTTCAACAGTCATCTTGTAAATGCATCTAAAAAACATCAAACCAACACAAACAAACACAGAGTTAGAATTTAACTCAAGTTCGAATCATACACATTGAAAAAAAAAAACAATTTCACAGAGCAGAAAATATTGTTCACAAATGTTCTGCTAAGCAAAAATAAGCAGGATACCAGTCACAGATGTCAACTTGTGACATGCCATTGTGGTTGGTAACCTTATTCTGATAAGCACATTTTTCTTGTCCTTAAGCAACTCTATGAAACGGGGTCAAGGGCCAAATTTCATGGCTCTGCTTACCGCAGAATTCTGCGCTTACAGTCACCATTCTTAACTTACAAGGTGTCTTATCTCAAATTGCCTTGTTCCATATTTACCCCCACTCCATGGAAGTCTCATGCATATTCATACATTTTTGGGAACCCAAGGTTCCCAGTTACGTTGCTTTATTATTATATATTTCTGGTAATGAAACCAAGGATGCCTCATAAGTGAACTTAATCCTTGCAGCTCTCAAGCCTGAGGAAACCTGTAGATAAGGGTGCTTGCCATGTGAACCAGAAACAACGGGGTAAACCCCTACTCTTCCACTATAAGTGTTTTGGGTTCTTGTACGTGCACTACCCATCCTAGTACACAGGACCTATGGCTTAATGTCCCATCCGAAGGACAAAGCAATTACGGTAAAGTATCTTGCTCAAGGACACAAGTGCCGCGACCGGGATTCGAACCCACACCCTGCTGCAAACAACACCAGAACTTGAGTCCGGTGATCTTAACCGCTTGGCCACTCCACTCCACTCCACTGCTTTAACATGTGTAGGAAACAAAATCACACCCTTTAACCGAGTGAGAAGCTGGAATATACAGAGTCTTCAACCAACCTAGTTTCCCATGTGATCTATTGACAGGCTGTATTACCTTTTATGATAGACTGGTATATCATAACTGAGTGTAGTGTGTGGTAAGGTTGCCACTCGCTCTTCATCATCAGCGTCGTTGAACCATGTAGCATCGTATCCCACAATGCCTTGTTCCTCGGCTGTCCCACAATCCTGCAGAGCCCATTCTAAATGAATGTCACCCTGAAGATCACTGTAACAAAATGTATGACAAAAGTTACCATCAACATCTGCAGCAACTAGTATAGCTAATAACAATGTCAGAATGGCTTGGAAGAAGTGTTGTTAATTCCAGGGTTCCTTTGGAATTTCAAGAACAGCCTTGTCTTCTTCTAATAATTGTCAATTTTCTAGACAGCAGTTAGCTCAGGTTTCACCTGAAACACCTGTTCACCTTTGTCATTTAATGTTGGAAAGCACTGAGAAAGGAAGTGAAGAGTAAAACAAAAAGGAAATCTTCAGTTTTAGTTCAAAGTTCTCACCTATTTTCTTCTGACTCTTCATTCCGTCTTTCTACAGAAGGATGAAATTTGGCACTCAGCTGTACAATGTTACCTACATGAAGCATAACATAATCAAAAGTAACTTAGAGAAAGCAGCTATAAATTAATCTCCCAGAAATTTGATTTGACAAAATGTCTGAACCAAGTTTTCCTTGTTACCCACACAAACCATTGGACACTGATTGAGAAGTTCTGTATAGACTTGAAGCTATGGTGGTAACAAAAATGTAAGCAAGGTTTGCACACCATGTGATAATCTCTATTGAGTAGCTTAAGTTGGTTCTGAGGTGAGTCTTTTTAATACTTGACATTTGGACCAGAGTACACTGGTTGAAACTTGTAACAAATTAGATCTTCACAGAGCCAACACTAATCAAAAGAGATTACCACATGCATGCGCAAACCTTACAAGTTCTTTACAATTATTAAAATCAATGTTTGTTCCTTAAGAAATGGAGGCAAAAGATAGCAAAGCAATGGCTTTTATCATAGACACAAAATCTCCCATCCAATAGACCTTGCCTTTTAGCTTGCCACAATAGCAACTGTCTATTAACAGCACCCATGGGTAGTGATTGTGACAAATACATCAAGACACTACACAGCAATCCAATGGGATTTTAATGGGCTGGACTTTCGGCGTCGCAGTAATTGGTCAATGCGTTTAAGAGGTGGAGCTTAATGGATCGGTCTATTGTTGTATCAAACAGAGGACTGGAGGTCAAACAGACTGGTGCCTTTTTCACATGATGAATTATCATACTTCATTATCTGTAGTGTATACAGGGTGTGTAACAAAGATGGCCACAATGAGGGAAGCTTTGTCTTCAGACATAGAGCTAAAGTTGTTTAAACCTTCGGGTCGACATCACATACCTGACTGATCTCTAGGTAGGGTAATAATGACAGTCTTAGATGCAGATTTATCATACATCCCTTCGTACTCAGCAGAGTCTAATCTCATATGATGATGCTTGACGCTAGCTTTCTTAGCTAATCCTTTATCTGTTGTTGTTATAGCAATTAAGGCAATCTCATAAGTCTGAGTTGCTGTGCATTGGATTGTATACTGCTGGGTGTTAGGTTTCAGGGTTGCATAAACTACTCCATTGACTTCAAGCTTGTATGCCAAGAGGGTACGTCTAAGACATGTAGAGCTGACAGGATCATCTGAAAGATGAGAAATCACACTGGAAATCAATTCACTGGATCGATATTTGGAGATGTTTCTTAAATCCTGGTAACCTAAGAATCTTGTTTGAAATTAATAAGCATGCCAGAACTTTGGGTTCCCATGTACATTGGTTTCAAGGCATGAAAGAAACAGGATCATGTATTTTCACAAGTCCCAACATTCAAATATGTGCCAGACTTGCAGAGTCTGTTGACACAATCTAATGATAGAGGATGCCTCACTTAACATTTCTGGCTATTTGTATTTACACAGAGGATTTATTTCTATCACAATCACCTAAAGGAAAGTCAAGTCTGAATGTAACATTCCTCCCCCATCCCTCTCCATTGGGTTCAATTTACTAAAAACGTCTCATTCACTGACAGAGTGATAGTCACTGTTTGAATAGGTGCATTTATTTATCAAGACAGTGTCATTCAACAGGCTTGTAGTAATTTTGTACAAATGCACCTCCAAGGTGGGAGTGGCTTACCTGGGTTTCTTAAGGAGGTCACCAATAATGGTTTCTCCCAGTAGACATCAACCCATGAGGGACCGTAGCTGGTTACCATCACATCCGGTGCCACACACGGTGCTGGTACTCTGACAACGAACATCTCCGATTCCAGCCTCATGAGGGTCTCCTTGCTGTGGTGCCGTTTCTTCTTGTCTCGTTTCTTGGTCGTTTCTCCTTGTCCCTGCTTCCCTGAGTCTGTCTCAGAGATGACTGCAACGACCATGAAGGAATACATCTTTCCTTTTATCAGTCTTGGGATCTCACATGATGTCATTTCATCCGTGACTTCAATCGTTTCATGAGGATCGCTTCTTGAGACCACAGCTCCAGCGTTTCTAACCTCAATCCATCGTACTTCATACTTCTTTAAGACACCCTGCTGAATCATAGGTGCTCTCCAGTTCAATGTCACTGTATCATCATGACCAAAGATGCAACTTAAGCCACTAGGTGGCGCCAAACCAGCTGTGGTCGTCTCAATGCTGACACAAGGTAGCCAGGGACAATCAACAGGTATGTCTTTCCAATCCTCTGGGAGACTCCTGAGTTTCGATCTTGGACTGACCACAGAAGCTGACCCTTCTTCAAAGTACTCATCTGTAATGGTGACTAGGTGTATGGTGTATGTAGTAGATTCTATAAGCTGTTTGATTATTGTTGAGGTCACATCAGGGAGCAGGTCAGTGTGGTGTACGGTCTTGACAGAGTCATCTGAGAGCATTGTGACGTAAACACGTAACCCTGGTAACGATAACAAACAGTATTTAATTAGAACTCTTGGAGACAATTAAGAAAACTCTAGTGTGTAGATGTGAGGGTAATGTTAACACTGTTAAAACCATTTTGACAATCAACTATTGTTAAGCCAACCCAAACTAAAATCGGTTTCATTTTTTGGGTAATTTTCTCATCAATCTTCATCAAGAAGCAATCCCAAGAAGCCAATAACAATCATAAACGAGGTCATACTTCATTAACAGGTTGGGATTTCTGAGTTTACAATATTTATCTGCAATCATACCTATAACCTCAACACCCATTTCAACAGGTGGATCCCATTTAAGCTGGAGAGTGGTAGCTCCTCCTGACGCTACATTCAGATGACTTGGTGGTTGTGGTGGGCTGGCTGTAGTGAAAGTTGTCGACTCAGTTTGACTCAATACTGGTACTACGTTGGATTGCGACACTTCATTCGTAGTTTTCCCATCTGCAGACATAACATTTTATATCATCTTTAGTACTTTCAAAAGAAGGTAAAACGATTCTTTTTCTGCAAAGCCCAACCCTTGCTCAATAAGTACAAATTATTGCTCACCATGTTTCTGGGAGAAAAAAACTTACCCAGGTAACCTCTGGCTAGTAACATTTAAGAGTCAGGAAAATGTTTATGTGCTTAGCTAATTTGTGTCAATAAATTTAGGCTAAGAGATACACCATCTATATTTGATTTGTATTTGTTTAACTTTGACTTTGTTACTGACTTACCAGTTTTGTGTTGTTGAGTATACTTTCCTTGAGCTTGTACAGTGATACAATACTTAGTACCAAGATCCAATCCATCAATCAGTAAATGGTCATCTGTATGGAGTGTAATGTACAAGAATTGTGTTTTCATTCCAGTGCTGAAGTTTAGTTTCCTACATTCAATAATTGAGCAATCCGTGGTAAAACCAGTATCATCCTTCCAAAACTCTTAACTGGGTTTATTTGCTCATCAAATAAATGAGAAGAAAAGCTTTCAAATAACACCTAATTAGGGCCTGTAAGGAAAGTATTTCTCATAATCCAGAATGTTGAAGACATCACATCACAATGATATCAAGGCTAATGTCTTCACTTTTAATGCCATTTCACTATTCCAGAGAAGTGCCTGATTTGGTGTTGGGCATCACAACCGATGACTGACAAACAAATCATACTTTCCAACTCTAGTTTCTTAAAACACAAGCACTTCTAAGTGTAACAAACTTCTTTTTTTTAGATCGTCATACTTCTTACCTGATGTTATCTTTCTCTGCGGTGGTTGTCCTGTTTTCTTAGAAAGCTCCCACCATGTTACAATGTACTCCTCAGCTGCTCTATAATGTTTACGAGGCTTCTTCCCTGGAGGTTAAGAAAAAATATCCATTAAGCCTCGGTAAACGACAGACCTGTAATATTGTAGTTGAGGTCAATTAAACAGGGGTGTAATTATACTAAAATGAAAAATAAATTTTAGGGGTGAACAAAGAAAAATTGACTGGATTTGAACCAGCGACCCCCAGATTAACGTACCGGCGATCTACCAACTGGAGCTATCCAGCCCTAATGTTGGCAGTCTTCCTATTTTATCAATATCTTTGTTTGCAGTCACATAAAGCCAATTAACCTGAAACTGCTGTGTAGCCAGGTATCACTCCCCAAGTATAAGATACAACCATAGCGCTACAAAATATATAGCTGTATGGATATAACATGGGAAGTCGCAGGACAGGGACTAATCCTGAATATGATTTAAAGATAAAATCCTGTGATGAACTGATCATTCCATCAAAGAGAATTTCCCGTTTTTAAATCACCACAAATTTCAGGTCTTTCAAGAATTTTTGAAGACAAAGGAAGATCAAAATAAAAAAAACATTGCGATATCAAGAACAATCCGGAGAAAATCACTGATCTGATAACGAGGTCATGAGGGTAAAGTTGTAATTAAAGGTCACGATGGTGTCATGGTCACCATGAACATTAACTCACCTTTATCCCATACTATCATGACTGAATGACCTCTCACTAACTCACACCAGATCCTAGAGGGCGCCTGTACAAGCCGGTCATATTTCACTTTCAACCCTTCACTCTGGAAGATCAGATTTGGTGGATGAGTCTTCAACACTTCAGATGCATCTGTAAAAATATGAACGACTTTTAGTTCATACTTGAATTTGTAGACAACATCTGGAAGACAGCTGCTTCAAGTACGCCTACACTCTTTGAATCAAGATAAGGTACAGTATTAATAATGCTTGCTAAAATGCTGGCATGTTTAGGATCTTTGAATAAAGATATCAAGAAAAATATCAAGAAGGAAGATACACCTGCATCTACTGCTATAAGTAAATTCTTTATCAAGATAAATTCTGAAGATGAACGTGCAGACTATTTAGTAACAAAGCATTTTATACGTAGACACAGAGGTGTCTACAAGCAGTTTAATAATGTACACCCCTGCACCTTGAGTGGATGATTTATCGGTGTCTTCATCTGCAGACATCAGCTCTGTTACTGCGAGTACTTGGACGGTTAGACTGCTACCAGGCTTCATGCCTGATAGGGTAGTATGAGTGATAGTTGGAGGTAGAATGTTACTGAGGTGAGGTTGGCCATCCTTCAGTATGATGAACCCCTGAGGAGATAAACATAGCATTTAATAATTGAACAAATCTCTCAGTACTAGCCAGGGGGTATCAACTCCCTCTCCATGAATGCACCTTAGGTTGAGAAGGTCAGGGACAAGGGTATGTATACAGATAAAAACCTCACACGCACCACTCTAATCTTACCCTGATCTTAGAGGCTTCATTGAGGTCTGGTACTTCCCAGGCAATGTCAACACCCTCAGCATGAATACACTCCAGTTTGGGGTTCAGTGATGAGGGTAACAGACACAAACCTCACACACACCACTCTAATCTTACCCTGATCTTAGAGGCTTCATTGAGGTCTAGTGCTACCCAAGCAATGTCAACACCCTCAGCATGAATACACTCCAGTTTGGGGTTCAGTGATGAGGGTAACAGACACAAACCTCACACACACCACTCTAATCTTACCCTGATCTTAGAGGCTTCATTGAGGTCTAGTGCTACCCAAGCAATGTCAACACCCTCAGCATGAATACACTCCAGTTTGGGGTTCAGTGATGAGGGTAACAGATAAAAACCCCACACACACCACTCTAATCTTACCCTGATCTTAGAGGCTTCATTGAGGTCTGGTACTTCCCAGGCAATGTCGACACCCTCAGCATGAATACACCCCAGTTTGGGGTTCAGTGATGAGGGTAACAGACACAAACCTCACACACACCACTCTAATCTTACCCTGATCTTAGAGGCTTCATTGAGGTCTGGTACTTCCCAAGCAATGTCAACACCCTCAGCATGAATACACTCCAGTTTGGGGTTCAGTGATGAGGGTAACAGATAAAAACCCCACACACACCACTCTAATCTTACCCTGATCTTAGAGGCTTCATTGAGGTCTGGTACTTCCCAGGCAATGTCGACACCCTCAGCATGAATACACCCCAGTTTGGGGTTCAGTGATGAGGGTAACAGACACAAACCTCACACACACCACTCTAATCTTACCCTGATCTTAGAGGCTTCATTGAGGTCTGGTACTTCCCAGGCAATGTCGACACCCTCAGCATGAATACACTCCAGTTTGGGGTTCAGTGATGAGGGTAACAGACACAAACCTCACACACACCACTCTAATCTTACCCTGATCTTAGAGGCTTCATTGAGGTCTGGTACTTCCCAGGCAATGTCAACACCCTCAGCATGAATACACTTCATGTTGAGGTTCAGTGATGAGGGTAACAGACACAAACCTCACACACACCACTCTAATCTTACCCTGATCTTAGAGGCTTCATTGAGGTCTAGTGCTACCCAAGCAATGTCAACACCCTCAGCATGAATACACTCCAGTTTGGGGTTCAGTGATGAGGGTAACAGATAAAAACCCCACACACACCACTCTAATCTTACCCTGATCTTAGAGGCTTCATTGAGGTCTGGTACTTCCCAGGCAATGTCGACACCCTCAGCATGAATACACCCCAGTTTGGGGTTCAGTGATGAGGGTAACAGACACAAACCTCACACACACCACTCTAATCTTACCCTGATCTTAGAGGCTTCATTGAGGTCTGGTACTTCCCAGGCAATGTCGACACCCTCAGCATGAATACACTCCAGTTTCAGGTTCAATGATGAGGGTAGAGGAGTAGAGGAATATGCCACTGTGAGGATGTTAGATGCTGCACTCATCACACCACAGGTCACCTCATTAGGATGGTCTTTCTTGACTGACGTCCATCCAGCATGAGCCTGTAGCAAGAAGAAATTCTAATAACCATCTCTTTATCTCTTGGTAGTTTTAAAAATACTATTATTATGGATTGCACAATCTTTTTCTTGTCATTGAATCTTCAAATGCAGGGCTGGGGCTCTGGTTTGGGTTCTGGCTTGGGTTCCGGCTTGGGTTCCGGCTTGGGCACTGGCTTGGGCTCTGGTTTGGGTTCCGGCTTGGGTTCCGGCTTGGGCTCCGGCTTGGGTTCCGGCTTGGGTTCCGGCTTGGGTTCTGGCTTGGACTCTGGTTTGGGTTCCGGCTTGGGCTCCGGCTTGGGCACTGGTTTGGGTTCCGGCTTGGGCTCTGGCTTGGATTCCAGCTTGGGTTCCAGCTTGGGCTGTGGCTTGGATTCCAGCTTGGGTTCCAGCTTGGGCTGTGGCTTGGATTCCAGCTTGGGTTCCAGCTTGGGCTCTGGCTTGGATTCCAGCTTGGGCTCTGGCTTGGATTCCAGCTTGGGTTCCAGCTTGGGCTCTGGCTTGGATTCCAGCTTGGGTTCCAGCTTGGGCTCTGGCTTGGATTGTGTGCTTTTGGTATGGGGCCTCAGACAGGCGAATGAAGCCTATAAGTCTGAGGGCCATATATCGTCTGCAGCTGGCCCAAGTTAGGAGTGTGGGTTTGGGTTAAAGTTCGGGTTAGAGTCAGTGTAAGGTCTCAATCTAGAAGGAGGAAATCTAAGATAAACTTACTTTGACCGTGACGTTGTATTGTCTTCCATTATCTCTCAGGTTATAAAGTGTATATCTCTGATTAGATTGCTTCTTAGAACTCTTGGCTTTTATTTCACCTTGGTGCTGGCCGTCAATGTAAACACTGAATATGAATGAAACCACACACACTTTAAAGGGTTGCAACACAAAGGTAGACTTTGGGGACACTAGGTGGCATAAGACGTATTAAGTAAATCAATTGATCTAGGAAGTGTGCACATGCTCAGAACTACGTAAACAATGGAGAATTACCCAGTATGTCTGCTGCCACCTATCTTTACATTTGTGGAAATTAATAGCAAAGAGTATACAAATATTTTAAACTGGCTGCTCCCTGCATTTTTCTAAATTTTCAAACTGCATTTTTTTTTCTTCTCTTTTTAATTTTTGATTTTTACAAACTAAAGCATTGTTACGAAGCTGGCTTGTCCCACATTCTCTTCATAATGAAGGATTTTAGCTAGTTCTTTTGACAATGTTCACAATAGGTCCATTTTAAAAGAGCTGCTGAGCGGTCTAGCAAATCAAACTCATTTTTTTGTGGCTAGATCACTGGAGTGTGGATTCGAATCCCAGTTGTGACACTTGTGTCCTTGAGCAAGACACTTAACTATAATTGCTTCTCATCACTCAGGCGTAAATGGGTAAAGAGGGTAGAGACTGCTGTTGTGAATGATCAACACAATGATTGGCCATCGATGATGCATACTCCAAAGAAGTTGCGATAGTTTTAGGAATGTTTAGGGCCCGATTGACAGTGGTAATAGTAGACCTTTATCATGGTGCGGCCATCTTGATTTTGTCTCAGTCAAAACAATGTAACCAAACCGAGGTTGGAAGGAAAAATAGTCTGGTTCCTTATTTTACAATGAGTATTACCATGTATTTCTATGATTAGATAACAGGGTGCATGACCAAGATGGTGGCAGCATGATAATGGTCTACACTGCAAGGTGCTTTGAGAGGCCTAGTTGGCTTGATAAAGTGCATAACAAATATACATTATTATTAATACTATTAATAGACAGGCTCTAGAGTCAAACCAAGAATGTGGACAAGGATCTGAGCAAAGATTATAAAGTGCCGAAGGCGCAAGATGGGGAACTGGAGATCTATCTATTTTGAAATACACACAGTAAGTGAATGTTTTGTTTCCCATTGATAGCAATGATCATTGTCTGCACTAATCTGCACTGATCTATTGTAGTATCAAAAGAGTTACTTGCTGAAAAAGGCGTCCAGTAGGATTTCACATTTCAGCCATCTTGCGCCCTCGGCACTGTATAATCTTTGGATCAGAGTAATGGACCCAAGATGTTTATTTGGTTAAGAGAGTGACATAGGTGTAAATGGAGACTTACAAGTATGATGAGATATGTTTATGCTTCTGTCTTGGCCAGACTATGACTGCGGATCTCTCCTCCATGGAGCGTTCTTGTCTGATGACAGGAGGGTCCGGTAAGTCTGGACATGTCACTGTGATCAGATTAGATGCTTTAGTCTGTCCAGCGTTGGTTGTTACCATAGAAATACTGAAGTACTGCTTGGTACCTGACCAAATGAAAATAAAACCAAATAAGGTCTTCACTCAATTTCACTTTAAAAAGAAATAATAATTCAACTTATTATATATTCCTTTGTTTTACCTAACTAAAACATAGCTTGTAATTTATCAAGTTTAACTTGACACAGGAAATAACAGCCAGTTAGTACTTTTATGTCACTTTTTTATGTATTTTTTTGTTTTCAAATATCGCGATGCCATTAACAGCAGAGTTTTTTGTGGACTGTTACATCCACACAAGGCAATTTACAGGCAACCAGTTCCAGACAATAACCCAAGAAGAAAAATCAGTCGCATTTCAATTTTCACATAATTTTCTTGGGGATGTTAAAGAGGCTTCAAAAATGTTGCTTGTTATTACCAAAGTATTCCTTTTGCATGCTGTGCAGATGTTTGCCTCCAGCCTTTCAGAATTGCCACGTGTGACAAGGCCCTTCCTTTATCACATTCCAGCTATCTTTGCTGGTTTGCGCTTGACATCCAGTGTACACATGTATGATAGTAACAATGTTTCTCACATTAGAAATCAGGGCCAGTCTATTTTCACACCAGCCTCCCTCTAGACTCACCAGGTTGAAGATTCTTAATCAACTTTTCCGTCTTGCCATACGGAATAATCTCCGACATAGGTTTGCCATTGCGTATCATCTGATATCCCATGACATCGATGTCTTCATGACAGACGCCTGGTTTCCATGACAATGTAGCTTCCTGTAAACCGATAGATTTAGCTAGTAGTTTAGGAGGCTGTGGCTGGCCTCCTGTTGTACAAATGGCAGGTTTGGAGCTGGTCTTCATGTGACCCTGATGAGCTGCGTTCTTGTGGTGGTATGTCGCATGTACTGATACACTGATTGCCAAAAAAATAACAAGTCATTATTTTCACAGTTTAAAACTTGACTTGATCTCCACACAGGAATATGAACCTTTAAAAACAGTAACATTGTCACGAGTACAAAGGCCTACAATGTTTTTTGGCTATTTAATAATAACCATATTAACTTTCTTGTGGCAAAAAAAATTGGAAATCAGCTTAAAATAGAAAGAATATCAAAATTGTTTTCATCATTTACTGGTTGAGAATACTTATCAGTCCACGTTTACTTATATTGTTCTTTTAACGCATTTCATTTGAAGCCAAAAGCTATTTCTGACGTGTTGTGTGGTTATATTTGAGTTACCTGTAAATGGAGTTTTCTGAGAGGCCAGTGATTACAAAGACCTGTCCTCTGCCTGCATTCCAGCTGTGATGTATCTCAATCTCTCCTGAGTCCGTCGTCGTCTCTTGTCTGTATCAAAAACAAGCCAGTTCGTTTTCTTATCATCACTCTAAACCCATTATTATTATTATTATTATTACTCTAAACCCAGTGGATGGGTGATATAAACAAGCCGTATTGAAACAACGTCAAATTCAAATTCAAACAATTTTCCCTGATTTTTATGAATACTTCAGCAATGGTAAGAAAAGGGGCGGATTGCACCAAGTGGTCTTAAACTGGTCTATGCGCTTAGCCGGCTAACTTGGGATGCACTTAGACAGTCAGATTGCAACAGCGCAGTCTATGATTATAGCCGGTCTTTAATCTAAAGCCTGCGCGGAGCTGGCTAAAAGCGGTCTTTGTTTTTTTCAAAACTGTTGCGGCAGGCCAATGGAGGGCCCTTTTCGATAGCAGTATTTAAGCATTGCTAAAATGGGAATTTTATGTTCTTACCTAGAATGACTGCTGATACTGGAATCAAACTGCCTCCCTGCTACACACACATTATAATGATGTAGACCATAGGGAGTATGACGACTTGATGCAATCTGCCAGCGGATGTGTAGTTCAGGATTTATAGCTTGGCTACGAACACTCAATACAGGCTTAGGTAGTGAGATCTTCTCTTGCTAAATAATGTAAACAATGCATGCAATAAAATGTTTACTTTTTATGTAATTCTGGGTCCAATATTATAAAGCCATTTAGCAATTTGCTGTGCTTGCAAAACGACCATGAAAGTTTGACAGTGCATTTTGCTTACATAAGCTGTTTTTGTGAAAGAGAAAATGTCTGATTGCAGGCTCTATAAAATGGGCGCTGGTCTGATGACCTGTGAGGGGAATTACTTCTAATTATGACAAATTTGACAAAACAATATGAAATTGAGAAAACTGAATTGTCAAAACATAGAATGAAACAAAACATACCGACAAAATAAAACGGAGATCTATTGGGTAAAGGGCTGTTAAGTGAACAGTGTATGGAAACAGCTTGTTAAACTGGAAACTGTCTGCTAGTAAATACCATGCTTAACAAGACCCAAAATCATGGCGGAACCATTGCGGAATTCTGCACTTACAGTCCACAGAATCACACACTCTACAGGGCACCCTAAGCACAGAATTCTGTGACAAGCAGTGCCATAAAATTTGGCCCCAATCTCTAGGTACAACAACTATTTGATAATCAGTGCCCAACTTCATAAAGCTATTAAAAAGAGAATACCGCTAAGCAGTTAATGAGTAGGGCACCAGTCACAAAAATGTAAACTTTATGACATTTTGGCTGTTAACTTATTCCTGCTAAGTTTTTTCTAAGCCTAGCATGATTTATGAAATGGGACCAGGGTCCAATTTGGTTGCGCTGCTCAAGCACAAAAAGTAGCTTAGCATAAACAAAATGATGCTTACCAGAATAAGCTTACCAGCCAAAATAGCACATCACATGTAAATCTGTGACTGGTATCCTGCTTATTCTTGCTTAGCAGAAAATTTTTAAGCAATATTTCCTGATTAAGCAGCTCTATGGCATTAGGATTTATGAATACAAATAAATAGGAATATAAAGACGTTGAGAAGAGGTGAATAGTGCAGTGAAATAATGAGCAGTGTGATGGTGGTTACACATGCAGATACCTGTGAATTCACTGGTTCCCTGTCACAATCACCATACGATGAATCTAAATCACTTTCATCTCGCCCGACTGCCGAACCAGCACGCAGTGTATCAGTACGGTCTGGTTCCCTGTCTTTTGCCTCTTGTTCATGCACAGTTTTCTCATCATCAGAGGCTTCAGGAACAGACCCATCGTCTAGGTCTATACCAGGATTGTCAGCATGCACTTCAGGTTTACCCTCTTCATTAACATCATGCGTGATATCGGATGTAACATTCTCACTGACTGACAATACATTACTTGGTTCACAAACAGATACATTGCCATGCAACAAAGAGTCACCAGCGGTGTTACTATCATGCACTACATCATCACTATGGTTGGAATCTTCACAAGGGGAAGAGGGGGGACCCCCAGGGGGCGTGTCCTCAATATCAGACCCCTCTTTTTCTGTGGCGTTAAGATATTTTTCTGACAGGACAGGGCTTCCAAATACAGCACCTGTTTCAGTATCCATGACTGCTTCATCTACCATGTTTCTACTTCCCCAAATCTCTTGATCATCTTGTGCTTTTTTGTCATTCAATTGAAAATCGGTTCTTAACACGGTGGTTTCAGAGACATCAGTTTGGGCGTCATGATTTACATCTCCTTTTAGAGAATGTTGTGGATCATGAATATTGGACAAGACAGTATTCTTATCAACGGGTACACCTACATCTTCATCCTGAGAAGATTGAGTGCAAGAGGGAACGTTGAAGGCGTCAGTATCTGGGCTGCAGTTTTCTGGTTGTTCAGGGATATTTTCATCTGTGGTTTGGGGCTGTCTACTTGATCCCAGATTTTCTTCCCTGGTAATCGGTACGTCAGGTTCCATACTGCTGTTATCAGTATGTTTTTGAGGTTCATGCTGGGTACCAGTAGGGTTACCCTCATCCCTGGTACACGGTACTTGTGGTTCCATACTGCTGTTATCAGTATGTCTTTGAGATTCATCATGCTCGGGACCAGTGGGGCTACCCTCATCCTCCTGGGTCACACATGCAATGCTTACACTATCTGGTTTAGAGTCTGTTGGGGTATCTGTTTGGATTCTCTCTGGAGGTTTGCTTAGGACCTCTTCCCCAGTGTTGTAGAATGTTTCCTCACTGCAAAATAACAAATAGAATCATATAGTATAAAGTCAACTAAGTGTGATGTCACAAAACAAATCCCTACAGAAATACTGACAACCCATCAGAACTCTTTAGCACACAACATCGAGTCATTCACTCCTGAAACACGCCACAGAAATTCACAAGATTTTCTACTGTACCTAGAAATCCTCAGATAGCCTTTGCTGTGATTATTTTGTCTGTGATTATTTTTAGTTTATTTTGTAGCGGATGAAATTGCCTTTCCAATGATTTGCACAGCTGTTTTGTTTGCTTTACCTGGATTCAAACTGGCCCCTCGTCACCAGGCGTGCTCGGTAGTCTAGTGGTTAAGACATCTGCTCTAGTCATGCGGGAGTCGTAGGTTCGAATTCCACCTGAGTTGCCTGTGTTTTTTTTTTCCACAGGACTCGAAAGCACTGAGTATACAGTGCTTATCACACATCGGTGTAAGGCAAATTGAATTTATATTGCTTTACCTGATCAAAAGTTTGAGGTTTGAAAACTTAACAGATCAACTAAAATTTGGAAACATTGTTTGTGTACGGAGTAGAAAAAGTTGGTTACCAATTTTCTGCTAAGTAGAAATGAGCAGGATACCAGTCAAAGATGGCACGTATATGTGACAAGATATTTTGTGTGACAAGCTATTTTGTCTGGTAACCTTATTCTAGTAAGCATAAACTATGTTGTGCTTAAGCAGCTCTAGTGAACTGTTAAGGAGAAGAGACAGAGTCTTACCACTCTAATGATTGTTTGATGACAGGATTATGTAGATCTTCAGTTAGGGTATTCCCCTGAGTGGTTAAAGTTGAGGCTGAACCATCAAAACTCTCTCGAGGTGCAACGGACGGCAATAGTTCAACTTTAGGATCTAGCAATAAAAATCCACATTTCATTACTCAAAATGACTGAGTGATTGTCTTGAACAGATATTTCTCAACAGGTGCAAGTCCAAGCTAAATTACAAGTAATTCAATAAATTCATTTTTTCTCTGTCATTTAACCACACTTGGAACTTAAAACCCTTGGAATGACAGGCTCCAAAACTTCAACAAAGTACAAGCGGCCATCTTAATTTTCCTAAAACACAAGGTTATGATTATCAAAGTGAGGTTAGGTTCCAATAGACTGGTGCTTGTCTGCTTTATCAAAGTGATCTTGATAGATACTCAGGGAGCTGTACCTGGAGGTTTTCTAGATCCTTCCTTGATGATGAGGTAGACTTTGCCAATGAGGTTACCTCCATTGGGTACATACATGTTGTCTAGGTTCAGTGGTAAAGCCAGCTGCAGCTCGTTAGACAGGTGCCCATCAGATTCTTCTAAAGTTTCAACCAAAAGAAAAGGTAAGGGAATAGTTACAAGACCTCAAGACATGTCACAGATCTCTTTCACACAGGAATCAGATCACAGTAAGAAACACTTAAGTCAGAAGTTCATGCAGTTTCAACTTTTTGGGCCAACCCTGGTAAACAAATAAATAAATAAATACACAAATAAATAAATAAATGTCATCTGTAAAGTGTAAAATAACTCATCAGAAGACAGCCCAATATTAATTTGGCATAAATTAATCAATGCAAGTAGAGCCATGAGCACGCTCAGTGTGTGGAAAGCGTGTTTGAAGTAGTTGAAAGAAATGGACTCCATGACTGACTAAAACATCTCAAGGAGAGAAGAAATGCCCCTTAAACCTGTTTAATGAGAGTATTTCTTACTTGAGTTTCCTTCTGTTAGAGCCAAGACAAAGACAGTGAGTGGAGCTTGAAGGACCTCCCTATGAGGAAGAGTCATTCTGCATTTCTTGTACTGACCAACACTCTTAACCTGTTTCAAATAAACCATAATAATTGCAACTAAATCAATGGATTAGTCAAGCACCATCAAGGGAAATCTGCAGAATCCATCAAATCTTATTTTGTTATTTTTATTTCATTACACACCCAACAGCACAAGCACCAATAACAGGACGGTGATTAGGAAATGAAAAGAAATGTTCAATTTTAAAATTGGAGGAAAACCCCAAATGGGGAAAACCCACGCAATCAGGTAAGGACTGAAAACCCAATCCGCATGCAAGGCTCCGGTATGGGATTGGAACCGAGGTGAAAGGCAGGGAAAGAAATCACTAAGCCGACCTGATCTCTAATCTTATATATGAAGCTCCCTGCCAGAAGCAGACACTTCCTACCCAAACTTGGTTGATTTGCTCATCAAATAAAGGATCACGTTGGCTCAGTGGTTTCTTTCCCTGCCTTTCACCTCTGTGGACCCAAGTTCGAATCCCACCCCAGACCAGAGCTCGTATGTAGACTGGGCTTTTAGTCCCTTCCTAATTGAGTGGGTTTCCCCTATTGGGGTTTTCCTCCCACATCTAAAACTGAACATTTCTTTGTCGTTTCTCATTCATCCTGTTATTGGCACTAATTGGGCTGCTGGATGTGTATTGGTATGAAAAAAGGAACAGCTTTCAAAAAAACACCTAACTTGGGTACACATGTATAAATTATTTCTTAACATATAGAATGTTGAAGACATCTTATCACATTGATAACAAGGCTGAGGTTTCAGTTGTCTTCACTTTTAATGCCAAGAACTCCTCTGATTTCGGAACTGTGTGTCACATCTGTTTGATTTTTCTTCAAGTCATATGTTTCATGAATTGTTTAAGAGCTCCTTTGTCATAAGAAGAAAAAACACTTGACAATGCAGTCCAGAAGTCCATCCAATTACTTGACTGAGAGCTCAATGACAACTAACCTGTCCATCGTTCTCTCTGCCGTCAATGTAGACTAGATACTGAGCTTTATCAGTTAAGATATCATCCAATGATGTCCAGACGAGATCAATTTCATCTTCCTGCGCAGTGATTTCACAAGATAAGATAGGACCACCAAGCTCATACATCCCTGGACAGGTCACTTTCTGTAGACGTCAATAAAAAAAACCAATTCGAATTAAAAGGATTAATAACCCTCTTCACACTCATGACCCAATTCCCAGGACATCAAACCCCAGGAAACTCCTGGAGTATTTTAACCCCAACCCCACCTCCACCCCATGTTCATTTTATAGCTTAAAGCAATTTTCAAGCAGGGCCCAATTTCAGCTTAGCAAAAATAAGCAGGATACCAGTCACAGCTGGTACATGTGACATGGTATTTTGGCTGGTAACCCAGTTACTTTGTATGCTTAAGTAGCTCTATGAAGTTGGGCCCAATGGCTGTTTCATGAGTTTGTTAGGGTTAGCAGCAATTCAAGTGTGAACAGGTCAACCACATCCCAGGTATTTCCCACGAAATTCATCTAGTGTGAAAGGGACTTAATCTTAATCTCATTAGAAGGCATACAGGATGATAATGCACCCTTTGTCAGGCAGAATCTTGCTTGATAATGGTAAATATTGTGTCAAGCTTGAGTACACAAAACAGTCTGATTTCCTAAGTTTACAACAACTTGACTCATGTTTCTTTCTCTTGGGTTTCTACTCTACAATCTTAGAATACCTCCAAAATGTAGTTGCACTTTTTCTAAGTGAAAAGTGAATAAAAAACTGAAATGAACTAAAATATGAATGAGAAAATCAGGTTAGGTACCAGTCTATTTGATTCCTGTGGTAGCAATGTAGAATCTTTGGGTTGTACAATAATAGAGACAGTGTAAGTCTGGTTCCCAAGGAGTCCTTCTACTGTGATACTATTACATGTTGGTGGTAAGTCATTGTGGTAGCATATACCATTCACCATCAGCTGCAGGTAGATAACAAAAACAGGGACATGGTCACTTTAATGAGAAATTCTAGATTGATCAAAACTTATTTCAATTTTTTTAAAACGAGACAATGACTTGTATCAATTTGCTTGTCAAGTACAACATCTGCTTTATCAAGCCTTAAATGGAAGACTTTGGAACGCCAGGTGGCAGCAAACTTACCAGGTGAACTTCCATTGTCTGCGTAGCTCTGAGCATGCACGCATTTCTGAGAACAATGGATTTAACTGCTGGTAAGTCTGCTGCCACCTAGTGTCCTCCAAAGTCTTCCATTAAAAGGGATATTCAAGTGACTTCACCAAGTAACTTTTCAAAATACCGACAAGATCATACCGCTGAAGATCACCACGCCACAATTAGCACGCAAAACCCTCTGTATGGTTTACCCATCCTTGGAAGTTTATAACAAAATGATGAGATAAGACATCTTACCTGATAAGATTTCAGTTGTCCTCTGTAAGGAATACTAGGAAGATCCCAGTATATCTCAATAGAGCTATCAGATACTGTATGTAACCAACCACTGATGGAGGGCACACAGTTCCACCATTGCCACTTATTGGTCTGAATACAAGAAAATATTATTAATATTATTAGAATAAATAATCTGACTCCTCAAATTGTGGACAATGTTTCAATGTCATCAGATGCAACTGGTCTTCAAAAGAGCCAAATTCACAAATAGATTCACTTTTTGTTCATGTTTTAAATATTATTATGCTTTGTAATGTGACATCACACTTTGCTTAGTAATTAAGTTTGATTGATTGACTAAGCCATCTTAAGATGAATCTTAATGCTTTGTCAAACACCCTCAGTCCCTAGCCCAAGACAACCCTGGTACACTTAGCCAAGACCATGTTAAGCTCACATGTTCTTAAACCAAGATCTTAAAAAATGCCTAAGGTAATGAGATAGCCATAAAAAAGAAGCCAAACCAATTGAAAAAAAACTTCCCTCAATGGTTTTATATAAAAGCAAATTTCAAACAAAACTGAATGAGTAATCTTACCGGCCCAGGACCACTGTTTTGCAGTTCTGCTTCAAAGTCTTCAGTTGCTATGGAAACAGCATCATCTTCCTCTGAGCTATGGCCAACATTTCCTTCCAGAACCCAGAAACGTCTTATGAGAGAAAGAAATCAAAAGGTGAGTGTACTCGCAAAAAGGTGTGTAATGGTTAGCCTTAAGTAAAAGTGAAAGTGGTTGAGAACTCAAAAATAATTGCCTGGCAAAGTAATTTAAATTATGCATAATGACATTTATGCATTGCACCATTATACATAGTTTCCTTGAAACTTTGTGCATCATCGCAGGTCATTTGTTATTCATAAATACACCGGTCAGTTTGGGACAATTTGGGCAGTCCTATTGGTTGAAAGGTGGTCACATGACTGTTTAAGACTGGTTTTAAACGGATGATATAGACATAGCTGGAGCTGTGGTGGCACGTTCTGCGCTCATTATAGCCCACGCGTGTTGGCGCACTAGCTTACGCAGGTGCTAATTTACGCGTAGCGCAATCAATACATAGCAGTACTCAATGTAAAGTCTATTAATACGCGCGCGTACGCGCAACCATTGAGCGTCGACCCTTTGCGACAAGAACTGAAAAATAAATAAAAAAAAAAACCAGAAAAGTTTCAACGGATTTGTCTACATTATTACGCTTTTTACCGAAAAGGGCATTTATGAATGGGAATAAAAAATGGGAATAAAAGAGTAGTGACTCGGTCTTAAACGTCCGTTTAAAACCGTGCAGGGTCGTGGCCGTGTGATAAAGGACCTCGCCTTCCGCTCGATCCTTTATCACACGGCCACGCCCCTGCCGGTTTTAAACGGCCATTTAAGACCTCAGTCACCACTCTTTTATTCCCTTATTAAGTATTTTTATGTAAGGCTTACTTTTTATGTAACACTGGGAGTAAAGTATACTCTGTGTTTATAATGAGGTTGTGTTTTTGCAACTCACTTTGATGTAAAGACTTTACTTGGTAAGGCTCCTGTGCTGATACCGATAGCTCTAATAATAATAAGACCCGGACGTCTTAAGATAATTCCTCTGTCTGATTTATAAACCTTCAAATACACGAAGAGATAAAGAGAGATTCAGTAAAAAAAAAACATCTTTCAAATTTCTGAGAGCAGTTACTGAAGACTTTCCTATTTATTTTTTGTTTCAAATCAATTTTTTGTTCATTTTTTACAAATTAATTTGGAGTAAACGCCACATGTAGCTAAACTAACAATATTTATGATAAAAGTTTGAAATCATGGTGAATTTTATGATCAAATGTGAGATTACTATACACCTATTTGATGTGTATACGAACTTTCACAAAAAGCCATGTATGTAAGACCATGAAATCAGTTTAGAGAAACTGTTACAAGATTTCAGTACCCTGGTTGCATTTCCATGGAGTTCTGGAATAGAGCCATCTAATGTATAGAGAAAAGTAGCTGTCTGTGATGAAGACTGTAACTCAACGATGTGTGAACGTTCCACAACGCCTCCATTATTGCTAGATGTGATGGCAGGAATAGCCGTCAGTGATTCTGTAAAATATCAAGGTTGTTAATTTGAGATGAAGGTGTATTTTCCGACCAGGAATTGTCAATTTCTACAAAACAGTTAACAGTTGTGATGGAATAGTGCCACAATACGAGCACAGATGAAGAGATGCAACAATGTAAAGCTTATTCAGTCTTCGTCTTGTAGTGTAAAGGCATCTCAGAGAGAGAATTGTCTTTATACAGTCAGGCAGTTTATTTGTCCAAAATATTGATACAGTTTTGATTCAAGGAGGGTATTTTATTTCAAACATCTTGTATTTTATTCATCAATACTTTCAGGAATTTAAAAGTGAATTAATACTGCTCTGCATTTTTGAAAATGGACTGTGCTTAGTTTTGCATTGAATTGTTGATTAAAAGAGCGGCTGTGAAAAGGAACTGGTGAGAACTATCTCATGATATAACCTCACCATCATCAAGGACGTGTATCGCTCCAACACATCCAGGTGCTCCTTCAGATGTCTCATAGAATGTCCCCGGTTCTTCAAAGGTGAAGGTGTAGCTGTTATTGGGTTCAGGGTTACCACTACTGAAGGCTAGGGGACCCTGGACAGGGCTGTAGGGACGGTCGTGGGTTGGAGGGTTGGCATGGACGATGTTGTGGGTCTCTGACTGGCTTCCTTTCCAAGACCACAACACAGATTGACCCTGTCATTTGCAAAATTAACATTGGTTCAAGTACACAAGAACAAATGATCAATTCAGGCATGAAACTGATGTTTGTCACAAAGAGGACAGTGACAGGCACAGCAAGACTTTATATTGTGTTTTTTTAAATTTTAAACGGCACAGCTGAGAAATGAAAAATTAGGAAATCAGATGATCAGCTGAAAAGTCGCATGCCTGTTAACTACAGTAAATATTCAGAAAACATTGGACATAGTTAAATCAAAGTTGATATTAATTTGACAAATTTATCTTGGCAGGAGTAAGACAAATTCTGGTCTCATTTGACAGTAACAAGTTTGGGCCCTAATATATTTAAATTTGTGAATATTAAAAATAAAAATTCTTGAAAGCACTTGAAAGAATTAATCGCTTGGCAGAAATAAAAATCCAAAGTTACGTGATTTACACTTCAATATAATGACACGCTGCTTCCTCATCAACTGATCATATAATGAGAGACTTTGGGGGACACTAGGTGGCAGCAGACTTACCAGGTACAGCCATGAGCAAGTTTGATCAAGGACCAATGGTTGACTAGTGGTTGGTTAGTGACAAACGTTGTGCATGCGCTCTGAAGATGAAGCGCGAACGACTCTAGTCATGTTACATGTATGTCAACACGACCATGAGAAAAAGGAAAAATCAACATTTTCATTTTTCTGATAACTGGTACCCTCTGCACTGTGCTATTAAAACAGTTACTGGTAATGAGCAAGGCGACCAGGCCCAGCAGGCTGGTTCTGAATAGTCAACGAGCATAGTCCAACTATCGTCGACTGGACAGAGTTCGGGCTAACTTAGTTGAATTAAGCTGATTGTTCTTGGAAGAACTTTACCTGGTAAGTCTGCTGCCACCTGGCGCTCCAAATCTCCCATTGTTTTAGATAATTCAACTCACCCTTTGAATGTTGAGCGAAGGAGGTTTGAAACCTTTACTAGATACCATGACAGTAATGGGTCCACTAGGGTTACTGACCACTACACTGCTTAACACTGTCTTACTGCTATGCTCATACTGTGGAGTAAATCAAACCATTATCACTAAACCAGCATCAATTCCAAAATGCTTTTTATTTCCAAAACAACTACAAAGAATTCTAGGCATATTATATGGACCTTTGAGCTTGCCCAGCATTAATAATGAAAAAATCAATGTATTAAATTAAGTTTGATGTGTTGAAGTCATATGAAATTGAACACTAAAAACATGTAATTGTCTAATTGTCAGTTAAGTCCTTAAACATTAAAACTAAAACGTAAATAATTGACAAAGGTTATAAATGCCATTTCTTTGTAAGTTTTTACCATGAATTTGTCCGTCTTGTTGGAGAATGCTTTGCTGTAGTAATGATACACCCCAGGATTCGAGAACCTTAGAGCACAACATCTTCTTGGAGTCACTATATCTTGAGTGTACGTCTGTAACTCAAAGACTTGCTGAGTGTTAGTCAGTTGAGTCA
Source organism: Marthasterias glacialis (assembly GCA_911728455.2). Lineage (NCBI taxonomy): Eukaryota > Metazoa > Echinodermata > Asteroidea > Forcipulatida > Asteriidae > Marthasterias > Marthasterias glacialis. Next base: position 745,629 of record OU452221.1, on the reverse strand, counting down.
AACCATGCTTTCTAAGTACTGGCCAGACCCAAGCGACGCAATCATCAGTCTGAGCAAGAACTGGATCGGGTTGTAGGTGATTCTTGGATACAAGGACTTGGTGGACCTAGACGTCAAAAAGAAAAGAAAGAAATCATCATCTTGAAAATGACTTTATAGCTTGTTAATCAGCAAATGGGCGATGGGAAAAAATCCCAGCGCCATCTCATGACTAGAATCCCACTTTATAATAAAGATATTACCAGTCAATATCGTGTGAGGGTGCAGCGATGTTCTTAAAAACTAAAGTTGATTGGTAATGCTTTATGCAACCATCGATGCGAAAATTAAAAGATGGAAGTTTGAAAGAGAATCAAAAACAGTGACGAGATTTTGTCCCCACTTGACTTCTTCTGTTACTCCAGTATACTGAAATGTATGTGTTGTGTTGTCATTTAGCCTTTGAGAAACACTTCGCTAGTGTCGAAAAGAGAGGCCATCAAATTTTTTTTACAGATTTTAAGATTTTGTTTTAAATACAGTCTGAATCTAAAAGCATGGCAGTTTGTTCATTGAAGAACAAAAGTCAAATGTAAAAGATGAAGTAAATTTGTCTTACTAATTGGACAAACCGATCTCTCTAAGTGAAAGTTTGGTTCAGATGAGGTTCATTGGTTTCTTAAACTCTTTACCTGAGCTTGCTCGACCATCACAACGGCACCGTACATCTTTGGCAAACCAGCACTGGGGGAAAGACAACAGGTCATACTTTATCAGTATAAGTATTAAACAAACTGTCAATGTTGCTTAAAAAAACATTTATTAATAAAAAGTACAAACTGCTTACCAACCATAAGGACCTGTTGTATAAATGCAAAAATGTTTTAATGGCCTAACGTTTCGACCCTAGCAGAGTCTTTCTTCAAGGCTCATTTAGCCTTTGAGAAAGACTCTGCTACCGTCGAAACGTCAGGCCATTAACAATTTTTTGTATTTATAAAAAGAACCATAAACCTTAATATTTATACTTTATTCTTTTCTCTCTTCATCAATGACTAAGACTAAATTTACGCAGATTTGAAAAGATGAGTCTTTTAAATATCTGTAAGGAGCGTATGGAGGCAATAGGAGAGATCATTCCATGGCTTCAGTGTGCATGGTATCCAGTTTCTTTCATTAGATGAAGAATACGTTCTAAGAATGTTTAACAGAAGTTCATTTGATGACACAAGATTGCAGAATGAGAACTGTTCAAATAGAAGACATGAAAGACTGTTCACCAACCTTTGGAAGTAGACTACAGCTCCTGCACTGAGTTGACTAACAAATGCAGCCGGGCTGTCTTGAGGGAAACCACTACAGAATCCATCCTTGATTCGATGACCCTGATGAGATACCTAAAACAAGACAAGCATAATCAAACTTTACCGGCTACCAACCAAAACACCATGTAATGCACACTACCAGCAACTGGTGCCCATCTATTTTTTGCTCAGCAAACTGAGCCATATTTTCTGGTATGCTAAAATACGACCCTCAGCTTTAGTCTCAGGTTATGTTACACAACAACTGGTTTGATGTTATCCTGAAGTATACCTGTTTGATACTATTCTGCAGTTTAGGACCCCAGGCTTTAGTCTAGCTTCTGCAGTATAATTACTTTTATAACACACCTCTTCCTGGTTCTTTATCCTGATTGGCTGAAACACGGTCGCGTGGGGTGAACTAATATAGCCTAGTGCATGAAATCTGCACCACACGCACCGTACGCAATTCATTTGGAGGAAATAGTTCGCAAAGCGGGAAACAGTTTCAAAAACCCAAAAACTATTGACTGGTAAACAGCACCCTCAGGAGAACGAAAATGGCAGCGTCTGCGGATCGAGAAGAATCTCCAGCCAAAAAAACACGATCTTCTAACCGACATTTTGGACTGAGGTGTGCTATAAAACACATATGGACTGGCATTATTCGGGCAATAGTGCACGTCTATGCACCCCTCGGGCCTGTGAGTGACCAGGAGAGGGTCCTATTTCCCTCAGCCTTCGGCCTCGGGAATGAGGACCCTCTCCTGGTCACTCACAGGCCCTCGGGTTGCATAGATGTGCACTATTTCCCTCATTGCCAGTCCATATATGTATATTATGTGAGGAAAGTTTACCTGTATGATATTATGCTGTAGTTTCGTGTTCTCCCAAATCCACCATACTCGATCACCCGGATGTATCGTCAACACTTTAGGTTCAAATCCTGAATCACTTACAGTAATACAATGATCCTGAAAGAAAATACAACAGAAAATTCACTGCTTACAATCCATCCCAAACTAATCAACTCAAATCCCAAATTCAATAGACCTTGCAAATCTAGTGCATATTCAAATAATGGGGCCTACTAAAGTGTATGATTTTGCTTTCCTTCATACATGAAATAAATGTGACCCAGAAATCCAAGGTTGCCATAAATGTTTGAATACATCGTACGGTCTATCCTAATAGATAGACAAACATAAATGAGGTCAAGGACCAGTTATTTACTGTTCAACAATAGGCCGTATTTTTGACAGCAAGAGGGCGCAATACTAATTCCATTTTGAAAGTACAAAAATAATTCAAAAGATTCAAAATACAAATTTTCCAAGCAAATATCTTACACTGATTACATTGTAAAAAATTGTCAATAAAACCGTCCCTAATAAGTTGTATATCAACTGCTTCATTAGAAGTCTAATTGCATCTGGTTTACCACACTATTTCTATGGTTTGAATCCAAATCTACCCCAAAGGGCGCCCTCTTGCAATCAAAAATAAGGCCCATTGGTTTCTTTTGTTTCTCTAAAAGGTAGAAATCCCAGGTAAAAGTTAGATCTAAACATTTTATAGAAATCGCCTTTAGACGTCATCAGTCATCAGTCACGCTGATTAAAACATCTTGTACCTTTTGTCCAGGATTAACGATGATGGAGCAGCATCCTACATTATTAGCTGTGTCCGATACTCGGTAGTGATATACACCAGGTGTATTCAGCTGGACCGTTGCCATGCCGATGTTGGTTACCATAGCAGCAGCCTCTTTGCTTAGATATTTACAAAAGTCTGTCAAAACAGATAACAACCAGATGGTTACACAAAGTTGACATGACTTTACATAATATCGATTCTAAATATGTACCTCATGTAATGACCAGATGGTAACACACCTTAACATGACTTCACACAATTGATTCTAAACATAACATGTATGAGTTTAAGAAGAACCTTAAAACTCATCTTTTTAATAAAGCATTTGCATAATGTAGTTTACTTGGGTTTTCTGCTTTATCGTTGTATTTTGTATTTATTAGTTAAGTTATCATGTAGTTTTGTACAAGCGCCATGAGCACTTTTGTGGATTTGTGCACTTAATAAATTGTCATTATTATTATTATTATTATTACCTCAAAAATAAAGATAAAACAGGTTGATATAAAAATAATAAAAGATGTAATGAATCGCACAAGGGTACTCATACTTACTGTTACAATCCACTTCTGCAAGTATTTTGTTGTCACTGGCAACACAACTATCAACCTGTGATTAGAAGAAAGAAATATCTATCATTCTTGATCAACTATAAACAAAAAGTCCAACGACTAAATGTATTCCTGTCAAGGCAGGGTATACCTTTGGTAAATACACCACAATTAATGACCATAGTAAGCACTGGAGAGCTGTTGATAGTATAAAACACTGAATAATGTGGCTTTAGAGAAAGTGATAATTTTCTGCCCCCAAATTTGAATCTGAGAAACGTTTCATGCATGAATCCATTCTCACGTAATGAAAAACATGTCATTTCAGCATTTCTCAAAAACGCTACTATCTTTTGAAACAAACTTTTACAGGTTAGTTTTATGGTTTATCCTACAATTATATAGGATTGACACAAATATCCGGTTCCAAATACCAAAGGTATCCCTTGCCTTTAAGGGAGCATCTCAAAAGTCAAAACGGTAAGAACGTCCTAATTGGATTGGTTAAAGAGGATGGGCCATGGTGATCGATGTTGATGTTCTTTTTTAGTTTTCTGCTTTCTATAATTACTGCATCGGATAAACTTCTCTTTTGCGACATTAAATTGACAAAAGAAGTGATATTTGCAGGGAATTTATCAAAATCCCGGAAATGAGGGCAGCAAACAAATCATGACGTCACTGATGTACTGAATCCCCGGATGGTCTGCACTGAGCAATGCTTCAATGAGTAACAACAAACAGACGTTTGACAGAGGAGTACTTCCTGCGATGTCGCTATTCTTTAGGATTTCTGGAGACAACTTTCAGGCACCGACTGCTGTTGTTCTGATTTTGGCTCGAGGCGGGGGGTGAAAAGAGGCTCGGAATCTGCCTTTGTAAACGAATAACCACGCATTCTGTAATTCTGTGACCGCTTTTTTGTGGTAGCTTTAGGTGTATTTTTAGGGATGTCAAACTTTTTTTAAAGAGAGACTTCTAGCGTGGCCCATCCTCTTTAAGTATTTTGTCGAGCGTACATGGACCGGTCCGTTAACCCACTAGAATGTTCCGTTGGAACGTTAAAAATGCAAATGTGCATGCTCTCTCCTGTAGAAATATTACTGTAGTTTGTCACAATGTCGCGGTCCAGTGGAACATTCTGGCCATCCACTGGATTGCGAACGTATATCTGTGCCTATATTTGTGCCTAGAACGCGCCTGACTCCTGAGACGCTCCCTGAAGTAAGTTACAGATTAAAAAGGAAATCAAGCAAGACGTGAAAATATCTCTTACCTGCATGACGGAGAAACTTTCTTGTATTCTATCAACATCCCAACTCCACCAGATCCTATCTCCACTGCTGATTACACTCAGATCTAAGAAATGACAAAATCAACTCATAGTCAACATCAAAGTAAACTCAGATGGAGTCCTGCTCTCATCTGATATGTGATTGCATCTACTCCATTGAAGGAATATCTATTACAATCAGTTTATCTCGACATAAACACAATCAGGTATTGAAGATTGTAAAACATCTAAGACAGTCTAAGTAGGTTTCATGACCATCTACATAAATTCGTTCTGCTTGACTGTCAAAATAACTTCACAATAAACCATACAAGTCTTGCACATAACCATACATTGCTTTAACATACCAAGAGAAAAAATGCCACACTTTAACGCCATAATATGAGACTTGCAGTCACAATACTTGCAGTCTACACTTATCTATTGACCCCCATTTATTTGATCAACATCATGAAAAAGCAATTTCATTTTAACAAAAAGGAGAAAAATTTGCTGCAGTATGATCAAGCTCCTGAACCCACAGACAATGGGGTTAAGGATAAGTTTAGTCTACCCCGATGGCAAGTTATTATGCAAAGAAGTGCCAAGATTAGCTACTTCTGGCTACCAACTGGCATTTGCTCATGTATACTTTTACACAGAAATCCTTGATTTCTTTGTTCAAAAGCATTTCTTATGACACAAATTGATTATGAGTCGATCTTTAGAAGTACATGAATAAAATAATATTGAGAGGGGGGGGGGTGTTGAGAGAAATTTAAGTGTTACAAACCTGGGTAGAAACCTTCAGCAGTGACTTCAATATGATGTTCTTTAGCTCTTGGTTTGACAATCACAACACCCATATATTCTCTGTTGTCCTCATAATTGTTATCACAATAATAATACACCCCAGCGTCTTGGAATATATGAGACAGCATACCAGCTCGGCTGCAGTAGGTGGAGAAAATCTCAGATTGAATCTTAAAGTCTTGGAGTTCATTGTCATCAGAGGCCTTCCTATTTAGCTGTCGTCACAAAATCAAGATCTGAATAATGTCTGGTACTATGACTTGCGTAGTCACAAGTTACTGCTTAAATCTAAATTCCTCAGACTATAGAAACAGGTGCCATGTCACATGGTTTGGGGAAAGGTTTTGTATAACAACCTCCGTGCTTGTGTTTCTTACGCAACGAATTTAGCATAAAAAATTCACCTTCCTGGGAAACCTGAAGTGTGTATACATGTGTAGAGCAGTTCTCACCTAACACTTTATCGCGGCCGATGAACATCTTATATCGCTCACTATTTTTTTGACAGGTATGCAGAGCTTTGTTTGAATTATGAGACTTTTTTATAGCACCTTGTAAGGGTTACAAGGTGATGCTGTGCAATGTGCAGCCAACCATGACAGAAAAACTGTAAAAAGGTTTAACATCTGGGGAAGGATGTTGGTGATAATCATATATGAATCTCTTCTTGTAAGAAATGCTTCATCAATCAAGTCAAGGTCGTCCCAGTGGTGCAGGATAAGTAACAGTGAACCTTTCTGATAAAGAACCTTCAATAATCAATTTCTCAGTGCAGATTCAGGGGTTAAATTAAGTAGACATTATTAACATTTGAGTTTGTTAAGTTTTTAGTTTGACCACTAACCTAGGAGCATCACTGCAGAATCCCCCTTTGACTGGTCTTGGGAATGGGTCAGTAACTCCTTGACCGGTAGGAATGTCCACTTGCAGTATACGATGCTTCTTTTTACACTGTCAGTAAGTAATGGTGCTTAGTGTTAGATGATTAGTTTGTATTACGGAGCTAAATACATTATTATTATTGTTGTTAAAAATTATTCAGTCAAAAAATAAAATAAGCTGTTAACAAACTGCTTACCAACCAAAAGGACCTGTTATTTATACAACAAATGTTTAATGGCCTCATGTTTTGACCCTAGCAGAGTCTTTCTCAAGGGCTCAATTAGCCTTTGAGAAAGACTCAGCTAGGGTCGAAATGTGATACCATTAATAATTTGTTGTATTTATTCAGTCCTCACAAACAAGAAGAACGATACTTCCAGATGGGCTAGAGCACCTTAGGGAGTGGTCACACAAGGCAATTTGTACTGGCAACTTGGAGGCAATCATCAACTGCACTCCATGCCTAAGGAAATCTTCTCTTTCAATCACAGAGAATATTACGTTCAATGTTTTTCTTCTTGGAGATTGCCTGGAACTGGTTGCATGTAAATTGTCCCAATAACTGGATTGCGTTCTTAAATCACATGGCTCCCAATGGCACTCTCATCGTATCAATGATATTGATAACATATTTAATCAAACTGACAACATCAGGATTGATTCTGTAACTTTATGTATCAATATAAACTCCACCTGTATTATGGTAGGATAATAATTTGGGAGGCTAATCATCCTTACTGGCAGCTGAGAAGCTGAATTGCGAAGGACGCGGCTACACGTGTTCAAGCTGCAGGCATTCAAGGGCGCCCTTGGCAGCCATCCACATCAACCCATATATGACCACGGAGATCGAAAGTGTATGGTTTTTCGGGAGGAAGGAAAACCGGATGGTCTGGAGAAAAACCCTTGTGGCACAGGAGAGAACCAACGCACAACTCTACTCACATATGGCCTTAGCCGGGAATCGAACCAGGGACACATTGGTGAGAGGTGAGCGCTTTACGCACAAGCCACCCATGCCACCCATTAGGATGTGGTTCTATGTTTAATAATGCTTTTTGTTGAAGTTGGTTAAGTTTTGATTTAAGGGGAAATTAGCATGATCACAGGTGTTAATCTTACCTTGATTTGGGATTTAAGGAATTCTCATCTATAGAAAAGATAACTGAATTCCTGATAAGGATAATCGAATATCCTGATTGGGATAACATAAAATCCTGACTGAATATCTCAACTGGGATAACAGAATATCCTGGATCACAGAATATCCTGATTGGGATAATAGAATATTCTGATTGGGAGAACAGAATATCCTGATTAGGATAACAGAATGTCCTGATTGGGAGAACAGAATATCCTGATTGGGAGAACAGAATATCCTGATTGGGATAACAGAATATCCTGATTGGGATAACAGAATATCCTGATTAGGATAACAGAATAGTCTGATAGGGATAACAGAATATCCTGATTAGGAGAACAGAATATCCTGATTGGGAGAACAGAATATCTTGATTAGGATAACAGAATATCCTGATTTGGAGAACAGAATATCTTGATTAGGATAACAGAATATCCTGATTGGGAGAACAGAATATCCTGATTAGGATAACAGAATATTTCGATAAAGATAACAGAATATCCTGATTAGGAGAACAGAATTTCCTGATTAGGATAACAGAATATCCTAATTGGGATAACAGAATATCCTGATTAGGACAACAGAATATCCTGCTTGGGATATTTAAAGCACTACTAACCTTAAACCTATCCCACAGCCACCACACTCGATCTCCTTGTGTGATTGTAATCAACCTTGGGTTGAATCTCCTATCAGTTACTTCAATGTAATGATGCCTCTGACTTGCTTTGACATGAACAATGCACAGCAGTATCTCTCCATTCTCAGATCCTTCTGACTGGAAATAAAACAGACCAGGATTCCTGCAAACCAAACAATGGCAAAGTAATCTCGTAAGGTTTGCGGTGACACCATGTAATTATCTCTTTTGAGTTGGGGTGGTTCTAAAAAGAACCGATTGCAACTCATGGAAAAGTAAAGATGGAGTTTTGTAATGTCTAAAGTCTTTTCACACTCAGTGTAATTTTACTGCATTATCATTAAAAATTAAATACAAGAAATTTTCTTGTATTTAATTTTTGGGTGAACAAAAAAAAATTGACTGGGGGATTTGAACCTGCAACCATCGGTTTAACGTACCGACGCTCTACCAACTGAGCTATCCAGCCCTAATGTTGGTGGTCTCCCTATTTTGTCAATATCTTTGTTGGGGGGGGGGAGGGTAGTGCCAGTCAGAAGCCATTTAACTGGTTACTGCCGTGTGGCAAGGGATCACACCCCATAATGTAAGATACAACCATAGCTTTATTAACCTGGGAAGCGGCAGCACGGAGATCTACCTTAAGGGTGATGCGACTTTTTATTTTAAACATCAAGCAAAAAAAACACAAGGGAAACTGACTGGGTAAATTTTAAATCAATTTTTGGGTGAACAAAGAAAAATTGACTGGAGTGGGATTTGAACCTGCGACCACCGGTTTAACGTACCGACACTCTTGTATTTGATTATGTTTTTGTATTGCTTTGTTGTTTTTCCTGTCAGTGCTTTGAGAGTGGATATGTGCGTATTCTTACTATTATTGTAACACTCTTATTGGAAGTGAAGGCTCTTGATAAATTGTTGGATTGTGTTTTGACTTCATGATGGAGAAAAAACTACCACCCCTCTTGGTAAGGGAGAGTAGGACAGTGAATGGAAGAGAAGAACCTGGTAGTTTACAACCAGGAAACAAATGAAACAACTGATTGGCCTAGCCATGGTAGGTTATAAGCGAGCCGTCAAGCATGACCGCCTCGCTTATAAACCTCCCATGATACTATCATGGTGTCATGATAAAGCATCCACTCTTTAAGGAAGGTGTGAATTGCGTCATCATGATATGTGACCACCTCGCTTATAAGCTACGGTGGCTATCATGATACGTGACTGCCTCGTTTATAAGCTATGGTGGCTAGTCGAATAGGGTGAATGAAAAGACAAAAGATGAAACTAAGACAAATGGGGAGAGAAAAATAACGGAGGGAATTTAAATGATGGGTTGCAAAAAAGGAAAACGATGAATTATAGGAATTGGCCTTATTTTTGACTGCAAGAGGGCGCCCTTTGGGGGTAGATTGGGGGTCAAACCATAGAAATAGTGTGGTAAACCAGAGACAATTAGACTTCTAATAAAGTAGTTAGTATACATATTTTGAGTTTTTTTACTGACATTTTTACAATGTAATCAGTGTAAGACATTTGCTTGTAAAATTTGTATTTTTAACATTTCAAAATATTTTTGTACTTTCAAAGTGGAATTAGTATTGCGCCCTCTTGTTGTCAAAAATATGGTCTATTGCATGAAAAAAAAAAATTAAATTATTGAAGAACAACAGGTAACGGACAAGAATGAGAAAAACAAATATGGAGAGAAACAGGAAGCAATTGGAGAAGTTTTCACGAAAGATACTCCAAATAACTTACAGGAACTCATGCTTATATGATCCAGACTGCATCGGAACAGATGTTCTGAATGGAAAAAAATAAAAACAGAACAATGGTTTTAAAAAATAACAATAGAATTAAACTCAATAAATTAATTTCAAAGGAAATCAAAGTTTCTTGTAGAAATTAACTTTCGACAATCTATATTTAAAGCTAGTTGACTACAAAACCAAAGTTATAACCAAGACCTGAGGATTAGGCAGTACCCATTATTGACTTTAAACATGGTTTTATGGGATCTCTAACCATTGGAAGTCGTCAATCTTTCTCAGTTAACTCACCCTCCACTGGTCTTGATGACTCCATAATGTTTAGGGCACAGCTTGATTTCATTAATAACATGAGGTCTTTGGCAGGAGTTCCATACCCATTTGACACTGTTACCTTGCTGGATGTGTAAGACACTAGGCCGGAATTGACTATCTGTAAGCTGGAAGACATCGTCAATAAAAAACAATCAATTAATTCACACAGAAAAATCATTAGATATTCATTGCCTTCCAGACTCTAGCAGATTATCAATTTTTGTATAACACCCAAGTAGATCCCTGTCATTTGGTTGGAGGATTGTCCGTCACACGGCATTCAGTAACAAAACCATTACATGCCTACATGATTAAGCATGCATTTTCATACTCTTCAGCGTGCATTTTCGTTCCATCCTTTTTGACTATTGCACGCTAGACCACACTACACGCGTACACACATAATACACAGCAGTACAAAGCGCCCTCGTAGTGGATGCCAGAATACAACCTTGTACATTTTGCCAATTCTTTTTTCCTCCAAATGACAAAGATCTACTTAGATGTTATACAAAACAAATAATGGAACATTCCATCTTTCAACTCATGAAAATATTTTCACCATTGCACTCATAAACATTCATTATTTGAGTATTAATTTCTCTGTAATCTACTTGAGGAATGGATAAGTGGTATATTTTATGAAAGCTGGCAATAGAGAGAGTTTCAAAATACCATAAACTTCAAACTGACGTCTCTCCTTTTTAATAATATTTGTGGTGGTAGGTTTCACATACTACTTTAAATGATAAATACCTCGGCTGTGATGACTGGTCTGGATTTGACTGTCACAACAAGAACCTTGTTGCTATTGGCTTCATACCCATCACTGTCAATAAAAACAAGAAAAAATATAAAACCTGGGGGAAAAAAAGGAAACTAGTTGTTGCAAACTGCTTATAAACCAAATGACCCATGGTATAAATTCAAAAATTGTTAATGGCCTTCAGTTTCAACCCAAGCAAAGTTTTTCTCAAATGCTATAAATAAGAAAGCGGGGCTCAAAATTAACACTGGACCTTTAGCCCGAGGCCAGTGTTTTTAGCGTCCGGCCAAAATGAGTAAACGTACAATCGGAAAAGTCAGATGGTCTTGTGTTTTTGAATAATAATAATAATACCTCACCTCATCTTTAATTAAAATAACTGTGTTCAAATGTTGACATGGAGTCCAATAAATATCTTTCAATTTAGTTCAGTATGAAAGTATTACCCATAACACAAATAAGATAAATCTTCTCTTGGTGCTTGTTCAAATAAAAACAGTTAATTGTGACACTGTGTAGATAGTTTCTTTTCATTTTGATTTTGACTCTGGTCTTGTAACACTTTTTGGTCCAGTAAATGTTTTGAGCTGACAAGCCCTGCAGTCTTGTGGATTTTCCCCCCAAATTTGAGCCCTGGCAAGTCTTTGAGGACGTTTCTTTGGTGTTCCAAACTGGAATTATTTCCCCCCCCCCCTCAACCGATGAACTGAAACCCCTCCATGTCATTTTAGAACCCACTGCCCGTGTTTGCCTTTCCACTCTAGAGACACACACACAAAAAAAACAGAAGAAATCACGCAATGTGGAGACACAATTCTAATAAGCATTGACATTTATCAAACATGTTTTGCAAGAGTGGAGGGCTTAAAAAGAAAACCAGAATAAATACTTCTTGCTGACAGTTTCCCATGGGAAATATGTAAAATTGTCTTCTAACGCTGAATAGCTTAGAATGAACTAAAGCTTATCAGATTTATCAACCTTAAAGTCAAGGATAAGTTGAATTTTCATCCATTATGGATAGATTCAGACCTTAATCCTTCATTAATTGCTTCTACGTGTCCTTGCTGCTGTATGTACCAAGACAATATGCAAGTTATGGATTATTCATTGAAGTGGGTTTGATATTTCTATGTCAACAAAAATTGGATATAAAATCTTCATCTTTTCATGCAAATCCAAAGAGAAATAACCTTTGAAATGCAATGTTGGATTTCAGAGAGTCTAGTTCAAGATTAGTACCAAGGTATTTCCAAAAACATTTCACAAAGCGGGGTGGCTGTGAGAAGAGAACATAATTTGTGTGAAAACACCCGTTGTTAGTTTACCAGAGATGTGGAACCAACCATGCCAACCTATGTGTAAATCTGTTTGGTGTACCATAGTCCTTAACAAAATTCCTTCTTGTTCTAGCTTGGGTTTTACTAGGCTAACTACGCATTTTTATTTCATGACATGATCATGAACAAAATCACTGACAAAATATAACCAATGTTTTATAGTTTTTAAACAAACATGGCCAGCATCGTTTGCTTTGTGTGGTTGTATGGAGAGCTAATCAAAAACAAGAATATGCAAATTAATGTGCTCTTCCAAACAAAATGAAAACAACAATGCTTCCCTTTCACTTTAATACACGCACCTGATAAATTTGAATTCTCCTTGCAAACTGAAGTTAATTGTGAATGTACCAGAGGAGGTTGGGGAGCCACTATTATAACCACCCTGAACAGGGTAGACGGTCTGGCCATCAAACACCACCTGAACATCAAATACATGTACTAAATCATCGACAAATAACCATAGAAACATCCGTATCTTGATTACTAATTAATGTATGCACAAGTAATTCATGTCCTTGAAAATAATATTGAATACGCGCAACAAAACAACACGGTGAGTTTGTAAGCACGATTCTCAAATATTGTTTCTCTGTTTAAATATAATGTACCTATGTAGAGTGTACACAGCGCATGTGTCAATCCGTTTACATATTGATAGTGGAAGCATACACTACTGCTTAAATGTAGAGAAAGTGATGGAAAGCTTTTGTGCATGTTTGTACATGAAGGCAGAATTATTGAAAAAGAGAGGGAATTATACAAGGAATGAATGGAAAGGTATTGGGAAATGGCAGGAAGGAAAAGGAAAAGAAAGGCAAACTGGAGAATAAGGAAACCTTGGAAATAATGAAATGAAAAGCCAGAAATTGTGTTTATTTGGTTGAATAACTATAAAATGTTTATTGATGCTAAACATGCATCAGGGATAAAGAATATTATTTGTGTTTTACCCATAAACCGATGTGTGCTAAGCAATGTTTACTAAGCACTTTCCCTGAATCCCGTGAAAAAAATCCACAGGCATATTACTAGGGTGGGATTCAAACCCACGACCTTTGCCCTTTCTAGAGCAGATATCTCATCATTAGACCAACAAGATTGACCGGTAGCTAGAAGAAGTCCGACTCCTAATTTTAGCAGAGGGTACTGCAACCATTTCAATAGATGGGGATAAAAAATAGAACTCGGGAAAATACCAAGTATACAGTGCTTAACACACATCTATGTATTGGTAAAACACAAATAATATATTATGTTAACAGAATCAAACTTCAAATAATTTGTCCACTAATGAGTAATAATCAAATCAAATTAAATTGTGTTTACAAACACAAAAACAAGTACAAGAAGACACTACATGGAAATACAAATGTTTTATGCTCAGAAGTGAGATGCTGTTCACTCAATTTAGAAATTCAGTTCGTCCAACTCACACCATAATTAAATTGCAAAGTGATTCATACTTGATGAATACATACCTGTCTGATATTATGAGCCACTGTGCCTGAGGCAACATTCCAATTGATTTCCACTGCCTGAAACAAAATACATCAATATCTTATAATATATTTTGTATTTTATAATTTATGTTTTACTTCTATAGATTTTACTTCTATAGAACAAAAAAATAACAATAATAATAATAAATAAAAAAAAATAGCGAAAAAATAAAAAGATAAAATTAGCAGTTGCAAACTGCTGACCAACCAAAACCTGTTGTATAAATGCAAAAATTTGTCTGCACTTCTACAGAACAACAGTTTATTTTTTCCTAACTCAGCCCTTGACAGCCATCGGAAATGTTTTTAATGATAATAAACCATGAATGATAATAACATCACTCACAAACCACCAAAACGATCTCAAAACCCTAATTCTTGGTCTCCAATTGCCTTGCCTATGCAGCTCCATGGTTTATAAATTTATCATTTAAGTTAAAAATCCATCAAAATTATTGATTAAAACAATATGAATGACTTTTAAGGATTAGCGGAAGTTGGGAAACTCTCATCCTCAGGCTTTAAGAGTCTTCATAATTTCTGTTATTTGCAACAATTTTAAGATTTGTTAATTTGTTTTCATAATAGAAATTAGAACTTTTGAAAATGTCTTCTCCCCCTAGTGTTCAATACATTGCATGAAATGTTGACATTACCCCTCGCGTGCACTTTAGTAGTCAACAGAGACCTTATCTGAAGTATCTAGCAATAGTTGGACGAGGGAGAAATTTATTCAGGCATATATTCACTCTGCAAAATATGCTGAAATAATAAGATTTATTCTGGTTGTTTGGCTAGCTAGTCCCTGGGTAAACTTACCACATCGAGTCTCTGACAGCTCATCATTAGGAGTCATGGATTGTAAAAAAATCCATCACGAAATTTTTAGAAAATAATAAAACTTTCCTGAATTTTTAATGCAGTTAGATAGACATTTTCTCCCTCAGGGATTTATGGAATTATCATAAAAATGGAATTTTATGACAACTTTAGGACGCTTTATCCTGAAAAGGAGGAATGAGGGTTTGTAATAAATAAATGTATGAAAGGTCTTTAAAAAAAAAGAAGTTCTTAAGTTGTATTCCTTCCCATTCATTCACCTTGTGGTAAATACAAAGAAGTAAAATTAAAAACAAACAACAAACAAAAACAAACAAACATGACAGTGTTTTTATTATTCATAAGAAAAAACCCCATTAAAACATCGTCGCTCCTTATTGTTAAAATATTAAAAGGTTTACAGTTACATACACACTAATAGCAAACCACTTTTAACACAGTTGACTTCATCAGTAAACTGCCACTGACAGCATGGCTTGCATCAATGAATAAAACAAACCTCTTATCTGAAAATTGCTGAATATATTTCAGCTAAGTATTTCAGATGATGTTGAAAATATGGGACAAATATTTTACATGGAGATATTTAGATTCTTTAATTTAATTTCTCTTTTAAACTAAATTTCCATTGTTGGTTGCATTCACAATAAAAATGGTTCATTCGGCGTGTCGTGGCCAAGTGGTCAAGCACACCGGACTCAAGCTCTGGTGTTTCTGACTGGCAAGAGTGTGGGTTCGAGTCCTGGTCTTGTAACTTGAGTCATGAAGCAAGAAACTTAACCATTATTGCTTCAACCTTCAGATGGGACTTTAAGAGAAGGGGTGTTTGCCCCGGTGTTTCTGGCTTGGTCTGGCAGCAATACGTGCCACCTCATACCAACTCCACCAGATTTGATAATTCGGCGCCAGGAGTGCCATTTATAAATGTACATTATTATTATTCCCAGCACTAAAGACATGTAAAAAACTTTCATTTATTTTTCATTTTTTTTATTTTATTTTTTATTCATTCATTTTATTTTCATTTTGTTTTATTCGTTTATTTTATTTTATTTTATTTCTATTATTCTTTATTATTACTATATTTTTTAGGGGGTGGCTTAATTTAATAAGACTCATTCAAATGACGATATAAACTAATCCAAGCAGCTCGTTCATGGATGTTTACACCACCGCATCTATGGCCACCACATACGCGCGTCTACACACACGCACTGTGAATCCTCCATTCTGATTGGTACATATACACGGCTGACGCGCTATTGTTGTATTGCGAGAGCATGCTGCGGCCATATCTGCGGTGGTGTAAACCATCATGAACGAGCTGCTCAGATTAGTGTATACTGCTGTTATGTACAGCCTGTACATTGAGGAGTATAAATTAGACTTTCCCCCTAAGTACTGTTTCCATTGTTACAACCCATCGTAAAACTAGCCATCCATCAAATTAATCGAGGCAAAAACAATGGTCCGTAAAACCATAATTAAGAAAAGCAATTTTCCTCTTTCATTTTAAATTACATTACAACTTTAATGGCTCTTTTGTTGTGGAGAATCAAGACTTGTTTGTTATATGTTTCTATGGCAACATCACTATGGTCAATTCAAGAATGTGTGTGTATTGATTTAATAACATGGGCGACACGACGTAGCTTGATCTAGAATTTGAATACAAGCCTGAAGCATTACCTACGGGAACAAAAACACTTCATGGGGACATTTTTATATTCATACAGAACTCCCTTCGTGTAAGAGCTATCATTACTGAAGAATGAATGGTAAAATGCAGACTCATTTTAACCTTTCCGTTTAAAAAAAGGGGGAATTCTTTACAGGGTTTGGCTGGTGTTATTTTGAAGTCTGATATTTGCAGGACAGCAACCTGAACATTGTTGGCCATAGTGATTTTTTCCCCTCAAACCTCATACCAGGGATGAGAGTTGATGTCTGTAAAAATTTCTGAAAATGGCTTGCGGGTCTGGGTCCCCCTTCATTGTAGACCCAAAACCTCCCAGATGTTTACAGGTTTACAGACTCTGTGCATCACCAGAAATACAACACATTGATCGCACACAATGTGGACTATTTCCCTCTCCCTTTGGTGACTGCCTTACTTCTTTCAAGAAAATCTTAATGCTCTTGAAAACAGATTTTGAGAACATCCTGAAATCAGGAAATATCCTGACAACTAACACACCTGATATATAGCTGAAGCCAAGGAATTCATACTTTCAAGATTCTTATATAAATGGTTACAGTACTCACTGATGCGATTTTGTTACAAAAAAAACAAAACAAGTAAAACTTACCTGTCCCTCACTGAGCGTGACATCTCCTGGGGAGAAACCCAGCTTGGTCAGCCCTACTCGTACAACATCAGATGATGTATTCCCCTTCCCTGAAATGTAATCAATAAACATCGTCCTCACAACATCACATCACTCATATTTTTCAGTTATTTCCATGCTCGAGGAATTCCAACAAATACAGAATACATTACCTGTCATTTCGGCTAGTAATATGGATCTGTCAATTCAAAACTTGTCCGTGGCTGTTACGCTTATTAAGAGCTTAGGACAAATTGTTGCTACAGGCTCTCACATTGATGTGACCTAATTACCTTTTGTTGGTGAATGTGTCTTTGTTCCGTAATTACGACTACTCTTGCGAGGTTTCTGGCTTGGTGTTAGCGATGCGGCGGAGTTTTTAGATGCACCAGTCCCCATGGCGATTCTCCAATTACTTCTCCCTCAATGGATCCAGACACCAGCAGCTTCATCTGTTATTATAGATCCATGCAGATATACAGGTGTGTAGAGCCAGTCTCCTTTACCTGCTGAAGGTCATCATAATTAGCTCAATTAAACTACCTCAGAGTTCTTGTCTACTTCCATGTGTGTGGGTGATTCTGTAGAAATTGAGAAAAAACAAGATTCTTTATACAATTGTAGGTAGAGAAATATAATGCTGAATGCAAAAACATTCAGGATTATTCATAAATATGTATTCATTACAGTGTTAAAATGGAAATTTTTTTGGGGGGAGGGATGTGATTTTTTAGAAAATTTATGAAATCTTGGAGGATGCGCAGTTAGCCAGGATATCCTCATTGCTTTATTCATAGTGCCTGGATAAGGATTAAGCCCCTGTAGATCTTGAGTATTCAATTTGTTTGTGAGGAAGAGGACACTTTCTGCATCTTCATAAAATACAAAACCTCAAGAAAATATGGATTCAATCTGGTTTTTGCTTTGATGGCTTTGTATACAGTGTACTTCTATTCTTGTAACTCAAATTGTCGTATAGACCTTTCCCTTGATGATAAAGAAACCACGCCGGTTAGCATGGACAGCCACATGTAGCAAAACATTCAAGTTGTCTTGACAGACGTTGTGACCAATTTTGCAACTTTCCATTTAAAGAAAATACATCCCATTATTGGTTGGTTTGTTTCCAACAAATTTTGAACAATTTTTGAAGATTTGTGTAACATTTTTGCAAACTGTGATTATCTGTTTTTGCTTTGCATTCATGGCTCCCCGTAGTTTTTCTATCTTGGTTGGCAAAAATTCAGGGCTATGACGTTGCAAAACAAAGGTCTATAGGGTCTAATATCGCTATGAAAAAAATTGTGTTCATTTTTAAGAAAGCGGCATACAATGCTTTTCTTTATGTTCAATGGCAATGTTTTTGTTTAAATAAATGTTTTAATTTAAATTGCTAAAGTAGAGTAACAACAGAAGATTTCTCCCTGTACAAACTTTCAACTGGGCTGGCTGCCAGAATCCACATCAACATTTTGAATTGATAAATGCTAATCCTGAAATATGCCACATACTGTATGTTGTGCATCACACACTAACAATTGTTGATACAAAGGTCAACAACCAACTTATTGATCTGGTTTCTATGGTAACCAGCATTATTGGTTCCATTGCAGTATATCTTTATAACATTCCTCTTGATAAATACTGCCAGCTTAATGTGATACTTCTATAAATGAAAGACTTCATTAATCAAACTGCTGAACTTACAGATCTGTACACTGATTCAGTGCTGTACTCAATTTCATCTAACATTTATAGAATACAAAAGAGTGTGCTGATGAAATTTGCTTGGCAGCCATCCGCAGACAATAGCTTTTGGGAAATTCTTTAAATTTGTTCATTACTGAATGGGTTTGCAAAGAGTCTGTCTGTATAGAAATGAACTGCATGGACTGGTAATGCACATGTTCCTTTTGCAACAACACAATGTTTGCTAACCTAAGTAGAAAACTTGCAACCATTTTAATATTTTGACCAATTCAATTTTTGCATATTACATACAATAAACTAGATGGTAATAATAATGTTTAAAACACAACAATGACCTGATTTGTTTATTAAGTTTAATGTAAAGTGTTTATAAATCTGATAAATACACAATAACCAATGTGTAACAACATGTTAACAGACAATAAACAAAGCCCCCCCCCCCCCCCCCCCCCCGGTTTTAGAAAATGTGGCATATCTTGGAGTTCTTAAAAATGTGCCCCACTAATATGAGGTCATATGAAATACAAAATTTAAAGGTTGGTTGAATTTTTTCACCAACTTTTGAAAATACATAATAGGCTATGTAAGTATAACTCCCTTTTTTTTAGCACCTCTGCAGTTTTTTTTTAATCTGATCTATTTACCTAAAGTAGAATGTGTATTTTTTCTGAACATGTGTGACCAACATTTCTGGATCAGGCACAAGTCTACATCCATTGCCAATGATGTTATCACCCACACTGATCATTTTGAGGGTCACATTTTGCTGTTTTTAGCATCATTAGTTATTTTTCTGTGCCAAGTTAGGCACTAGTGCCTTGTATCATTGATTGAGCATTGATCATTGGTCAACCATTCCCAATTGGCCGTTTGTACGCATTTCACATGGGGCGACTGTGCAACGTTTACCTTTCCCTTCCCGAGCTTCAGAACTAGGTCCAATTTCATAAAGCTGTTTACCAGATTTTGGTGCTTACTATAGCAGAAAAAAAACATGCGTATGCAAAAGTGTATTTCATAAATGAGAAAAATTTGACAGCGTATGTGCGCGTACACAATGGATTTGCAACGCCGCCTCACTCATCTGCTTCCGATAGAATCACTGGCAAGTTAGCGTGCCTTTTGATATGCTTACAGTGCTATCAGTGGTTATGAAATAGAAACTGTGCTAAGGGTCGCCCCATAAACAGAAAACGTCTGCTTACAGGCTTTATGAAATTAGACCCTGGACTTATCTTCTTCTAGACCTACAAACATGCCTTTTGCCTTTCTCTTTTTGTGTATTAATAGTCCCTTCTATGTTGACAGAAATTACATGTAGTTTCTCTTTAGGAAAAATATCAGTTCAAGCTGGACACAAATTAACTCGACATAAACAAACTTTATTTACAATATTTTAACAGCTGGGGAGCCTACAATGTAATGAGTGGGAACATTAATGAGATGAATTTTGTTACAGTGTAAATATTATTAAAGGGATACTATGTAAACAATGTACATGTGTACCAACAAATGTAAATGTACATTTATTCTATAACTCTATTAAGAGGAAGTTCACCCCAAACATCTATTTAACCAGTTAACGTCGGTTGACGTCTATACACACCAATATTTTCCCTGCCAGAAATTGGATAAAGTGAACTTTGTATATTTTAGTGAATTCGGAAGCCTGGAACGAAGGTTGCCCAGACATTCCATTCTAGAGCATGCACAGCACACGCATTCACCATGCATCGCTTTGTTTCACCCACATAAAGAGGACAGATGGTACTGGAAATAAACTGAAATTTGCCCTTGAGAGGCTTTCACCATCGTAGATCATTGTATTTTGTCTCAAATGGAGGTAAGTCTGAGTGAATCGAGCTTCCAGCCTTAGGACCAATCCTCGGCAGTGTGTCACGGCCAAGGTTTTTCGATTCAGGGTACATGAATCTGATATTTTCACGATAGAAACAACAAATCCCGGTGCTTCAAAATAAGAATCTTTGTTCTCTTGGCTTTGTTTAGTCATAGTTTCTTTGTGCCATCGGTGCTCTCAAAGAAAAATGATTCCGGCAATTCCCAGAAAAAATCCTGTCAGGCTGGCACAGAAAAAATGGAAGATTCCTGGCACAATCTATTAAAGAAAACCGATATGGAATAGACCTTTCCCATGAAATACGTAAATTGGACATCGCGCGTGCGCACTTACATTTTGGTTGGCAACATTTTGGGAACAGTGCGCCCTTTTGCATGGGACTGATGGGCGCGTGACGCGTACGCGCTTTGTGCGTCTGCTTTGTGCACATTTCAATGGCGTTTGCCAACCAAGAGGGTCTATACGCATGCGTGAATGCAATTAGCATATTTCATGGGAAAGGTCCATTTCTTATTCTGTGAACTTCACTCACTTAAAACTGGTTCCATACAGTAGTGTACTGTATTTTTGAATTTCACATAATAAGTCAGTGGTTTCTTGTATCTAAAAGCTACCTTTTCAATCTTTGTAAATAAAAAAATATTATTGTAATCTGGGTAATTAATGAGACAAATTTTTGCTCATGATGAGGAAAAAGTGGTGGCCGGATTTGTCATCTTTTTTTATGAGCTGGTTAAGTCCACTGATGCAATGATCGTAACACTCCTCCAGCCAGTCTCCAGACCGTTGGGAAGAGAGTTAATCATGTAGAGGATAGTCAGTAGCTCTTGGTCACATCCCTCAGGTCTATGGGAAGTGATCAAGGCCACTGATGATTGTACAGAGGCACATGATGCCTATTTAATATTGCATGATAACACTTCAATGTTTCAATACTCGTTAAGTAAATTCTCCCATGTTGGTTCTTGACTGATCATGCTAATTAAATATCATAATTAAGTTACAAATAATGCTACAGTAGGTAGTAATAATATTATCAATAATTTAACCTCAATGGAAATAATCAGAGATGTAACCAAAGGTGGGGGGGGGGGCAAAGAGGGGGCTTGAGACCATCTGCTTAGACCCCTAGCACTCCCCCCCCCCCCCCAACCAAAGTGACCCCAAATGAGATCAGAGAAAAGCAAACTACGAAGATCAATTTGTACTATACTAAACCCCTAGACGGCAACATAAAGTACTTTTTATTCATATCAGTCAGGTAACTTAATAACCTAATCGCAATGGAAAGAAATGCGTACACAGATTCCAGTACTTCCTATCAGTGAGTGCTGTAGTTAGCAGTCCTTACACTTAAGCTTTTTGTAAAGTAGCCCAAGGGACTAGTAAACTGTGCATTTTACAGGAAGTTTTTGTTGCCCAAATTTTAAACATGTATTGTCATAAATGTATCTTTCTGATACTAATGGTAGCGATCACAACCAGTTTAACGGTCAAATGAAGTTACATTCACACACTCAAAAATAAATGAACACATTTCTAAAATGTATTATTCACCTCTGAAAAGGAAGAAGTATGAGCATTATAAACAAGTAAGTTGCACAGTTTTTAGTATCCCACAGGGCAAGTTGAGAAGTGGTGTTTACTGTTAAGCGTGAGCCCTGAGTTAGGCAGTGCATGCTCAAATGGGAACAAGTTCTAAACTAGTTGCGAAAATCATAACCCTCGATCCGCCCAACAGTGACTGTTGGGAGGATCAAAGCAATATGATTCTCCTAACTAGTTCTTACCAAATATTATAGAGCGCCTTAGGAGCAAGATGGAGAACTCAGGGCGAAATGTGAAATGTGCACTGGATGCAGTGCAGGCAACGAACATTGCTATCAATGATATAGGCCTAACAAAATATTTGCCAGCCGAAATGGCGCTCATGTACGTTTCAACAACAGATAGAGCTCAAGTAACTCATAAGCCTTCGGCGCTATATAATCTTTTGTTTAAACCCAGACCATTAGCTCCATAATCCATAAATGGATTCAATTTGTATAGTGCATCGGTTAAGTAACTTTTATGTACAGTAATTAATTGAGAAAAAAAGGCAAAGCCCCATCAAAAAAAAATAATAATAAAAATAAATAATAATAATAAAAAAACAAACAAAATTTTTTTACGATTAGCTCAACTAGTTCTAACTTAGTTGCAATAATCATAACCCTCCATCCTCCCAACGGTTGTCAACTGCAGGGTTATGATGAACCATAGGTACACATTTAGCAACATTTTAAATGTACACAAACTTGCACTGTCATTATCACAAAAGTGGTCTTTTGTAATTATGGCCAATAAAGTTATAATTTAAATGTAAAAAAATTGTTTAAAGTAAAGTGTAAACGAGAGAAAAAAGTCACAGATTTGCGAGCATTGAATGTTGCAGTCCTACCACAGCGGATTTGATTGGAGTGCCTGTGGACTCTTCGGTCGGCTGAGGGGACCAATGTTGTTTCACATAGGGGACATGGTACAAGAAAAATTTGCCATATGTGTGCCTATGGTCATGCCCTGTCATAACCCTGAGGCAATGCTGGTCTACGTCTGTCAGGAGGAAGGAGGGTTACAATTATCGCAACTAGGCTATGTCGTCTAACCCAGACCATCACTAAATATCACTATCAGTTACATTGATCCATTAAGCCTTGCCCTTGCTATATTGACCAATCACAGATGTGATTTTACAACCAAAAGTCCGACAAACACATTAGTGCATATGGCACGCTTGCACAGTGGGCGGAGCTTAATGGATCGGTCTATTATCAACTCCGTAATGCACAATGTTGTCGGGAGGATGGAGGGTTACGATTATCGCAACTAAATATAAGGTAAAAATTTAAATGATAAAATGGCACTTTTGGCAGCCATGGTATGGTCAGTGTAAATATGTCCGGTCTGTAAAATAGCGTGTATTTCACAATTATATTTAACTTTAAAATTATATTTAAATTAAAAAAAAATCTCCTCAACATTTCGGATTGTTCTTTTTACCAGATAGGCAAAAGGTTATTGGTTATCGATTCACTGAATGAAAGTCGTCCCCTGGCATTGATGACAAAGTGAAAATGGCACTGCAAAATTTTCTTATACCACGGAAATAAGAGACCCGCAGAATATGACTATGACTAGAGACTTGACTATAATAATGGTCAACCTCACGAGTGAAGTATTCAAACCCAGTCACTGACATTGACAAAGTTTATGTAGGCTTACAATTATAATAATATTGTTTTTTTTATTAATAAAAATAAAATGATATTCACACACCATGGACTCTGGAGGAAGAAAATAGAGTGACAGCGGTGCCTGACATCGCCTACCAAACTGTGTCACTATTATGACGTCATGACTGACTGAACTAGCGGAGGGAAAAAATATTGCTTTTTGTGTGTGTTGAAAATCGGAAGATTCCGTTCCCCCTACCCAAGATGGCATGCTTGAGTTGAGTAAAAACGAAATATATTCAATAATTAAAATAGCGGAATTACCAGATGCAGGTAAGGTCGCACATTGTCATTGTCCTCAGCTCAGCTCAGCTCATCAATCCATTAAAATTATTGTTGTCTTGATCTTGATAGAATGCACTACTTCCTTCTCACTATTCCGAGTCGAGTGTCAAAGTGTCAGTTCGTCTGCGAGAAATTACCAAATTTTCATCAAAAATGTATCCCATACCCAAATTGTGTACTTCACACGCAGGACAGACACCCCGACTTACTCTCTGAACAGTTTAACTATCAGATCTGTTGTTATGGTACCTGTCTAAATGCAATTAGTTGCGTTGTTGATCGCCTTTCGGGAATTATTGTTTTGTTATTTTGGAGTAGTTTACTTCATTGCCAAATTGTTTATTGACATTTTACAATGATAAAAAAATGTAACCTAAGGATTTACTCTACCTTTAAACGATATTTGAAATGACATGGCTAAGTGGAATAGCAGTCAGCCGATGTAAACAGAAAATAATTTCCCCCACTTTGCAGTTACTTTGGACACGCCCCTTATTTGGTAATCATATTACGGACAATGAGGGCGCTATGTTAAAAGGGTTATTTTATTTTGGATAATATTTAGCTATTTGACGATATTTAATTTCACTGCTGTATTTTCAAGGCTAACAGCTTTTGAATTATATACCGATCTGGCCTGAACAATATTTTCTGCTTGATGTTTTTCAAAATTTAAAAACTCATGCCAAACTGTGCCCAAATAAAGCCGATTTTTTTGGCAATTCCAATACAATTCACCGTAGATACGGGAGCCCCGGGTGACAAACTGTTACTGAAACTAAAATTATTATTTATTTCCAGGGGCACAATCGCTGTCCGTCAAGTTGGCATGAGAAGAGACATGACAGGGTCACTAAGGCTAGATATCGATTTTGGGGTCAAACTACAGCATCTTAATTTGGACTGAATGGGGAAAGTTTTCATCGTCACGGGGATAATGAAGCAAGAAATATCTCACGAGCTTCAACAAGAAGCAAAACCATTGGAGGACCATAATTTCGGTTACGGGGTAAATGTCTATTAGTTAATTGAGTTTCAGCCACTGGGTCCCCAAAAGTGAAATACTTAACGTTTTCAATTCTTTGGATGATCTTGCTAATGTTATTTGTGAAAAAACAATAAAAAATAAATTAAGCCTCTCTTAGAAAATCACTTATTGAAAAATAAATAAACAAATAATAATTTTTAAAAAATGAAATAATAAGTTTTTTTTTATTTCCTGATACCATGAAGACCTTCTGTATAGACCTTTATCATGGTGCAGCCATCTTGATTTTCTCCCATTCAAACCAATGTAACCGAACCGAGGCTGGAATAGCAAATAGTCTAGTTCCTTTTTGTACAATGAATATTAGCTTATATTACTGTTATTGGATACAGGGAACATGACAAAGATGGTTGCAGCATGATAAAGGTCTATAGCGCCATCGCTGTCGTTCAGGTTTACTTTCAAAGAGATAGCAGCTCAGGCATCCTGCGATGACACCAGCTAAAATGATGAAAAAAAGGGTAACATCAAGGTCAGAAAATAAGCTATTGCCGTTTTATTCATTGATGCGCATCTTCATTTCTAGTGAGTCGGAAACTGTTCAACTTCATGGATAACGAAGCAAGAAATGAACTTCTTAGTTACACTGTTGTGGAATTACAGCAACAAGAAACATTTCCATCAGCGATTATTTCTATAGAAAATGCTCATCACAAAAAATGAAGTTTCAACGTCAAAAGGTGAACTTCTTAAGGTTGTTAAATCTTTGAATGATTGGGCTTAGAATTCTTTGTGAAAAAAAATAAATAAATAAATAAAACAACAATAAAGCCTTCCTTTCTTTTTAATTACTAATTTAAAACAAATATTAAAAAGTTTACCGTTTAAAACTAATTAACGGATACGTTACCAGTTTTCTCGTCACGTACGCAACTTTAGCAACGGGAGAACAGGGTTGTCATCTTTAAGAAAACATCAGTTGTTATCTGATTGGAATAATAAAAGAAAAACTCACAAACAAAGATTAGCAAAATTGTTCTTGTCAATTTCACCAGGCTCACCTCAGCTTACTTGATCCCGATACGTTACCAGTTTTCTCTTAGCACATGCAACATTCCGCAGGGATGACTATGCAGGTTCGTCATCAAGAAAAATTTAGCCGTTATCTGTTTAAAATATAAAAGAAAAACTCACAAAAAGAGATTATCGCACAGAAACATTTAGTTAATTTTACCAGCTCACCTCAACTTACTTGATCCCGATACTATACTAGTTTTCTCGTCAGGCAACGTTTAGAAGTGGTGGAGGACATGTTCTTCATCTGAAAACTTCCGCTGTTATCTGCTTAAAATTGAAAGAAAACTCAAAAATAAAGATTAGCCTACAGGATTATTTAAGTAAAGATTACCAACTCACCTCACAGCTTACTTGATGTTTTAACAAACAAGGAAGCATTTTACCTGTAGGATGATAAAAATATTGGTTATCGGCTGTGAAAGGAAAATTGATTAATGGATGTTGAAGGAAAGATGGTTATTGGCTGTGGGAGGAAAGATGGTTATTGGCTGTTGAAGGAAAGATGGTTATTGGCTGTTGAAAGAAAGATGGTTATTGGCTGTGGGAGGAAAGATGGTTATTGGCTGTTGAAGGAAAGATGGTTATTGGCTGTTGAAGGAAAGATGCTTATTGGCTGTTGAAGGAAAGATGGTTATTGGCTGTTGGAGAAAAAATGGTTATTGGCTGTTGGAGGAAAGATGGTTATTGGCTGTTGAAGGAAAGATGGTTATTGGCTGTGGGAGGAAAGATGGTTATTGGCTGTTGAAGGAAAAATGGTTATTGGCTGTGGAAGGAAAGATGGTTATTGGCTGTTGAAGGAAAGATGGTTATTGGCTGTGGGAGGAAAGATGGTTATTGGCTGTTGAAGGAAAGATGGTTATTGGCTGTTGAAGGAAAGATGGTTATTGGCTGTTGAAGGAAAGATGGATATTGGCTGTTGAAGGAAAGATGGTTATTGGCTGTTGAATGATATATGGTTATTGGCTGTTGAAGGAAAGATGGTTATTGGCTGTTGAAGGAAAGATGGTTATTGGCTGTGGGAGAAAAGATGGTTATTGGCTGTTGAAGGAAAGATGGTTATTGGCTGTTGAAGGAAAGATGGTTATTGGCTGTGGGAGGAAAAATGGTTATTGGCTGTTGAAGGAAAGATGGTTATTGGCTGTTGAAGGAAAGATGGTTATTGGCTGTCGAAGGAAAGATGGTTATTGGCTGTTGAAGGAAAGATGGTTATTGGCTGTTGAAGGAAAGATGGTTATTGGCTGTTGAAGGAAAGATGGTTATTGGCTGTTGAAGGAAAGATGGTTATTGGCTGTTGAAGGAAAGATGGTTATTGGCTGTGGGAGGAAAAATGGTTATTGGCTGTTGAAGGAAAGATGGTTATTGGCTGTTGAAGGAAAGATGGTTATTGGCTGTGGAAGGAAAGATGGTTATTGGCTGTTGAAAGAAAAATGGTTATTGGCTGTTGAAGGAAAGATGGTTATTGGCTGTGGGAGGAAAAATGGTTATTGGCTGTTGAAGGAAAGATGGTTATTGGCTGTTGAAGGAAAGATGGTTATTGGCTGTTGAAGGAAAGATGGTTATTGGCTGTTGAAGGAAAGATGGTTATTGGCTGTTGAAGGAAAGATGGTTATTAGCTGTTGAAGGAAAGATGGTTATTGGCTGTTGAAGGAAAGATGGTTATTGGCTGTGGGAGGAATGATGGTTATTGGCTGTGAAAGGAAAGATGGTTATTGGCTGTTGAAGGAAAGATGGTTATTGGCTGTTGAAGGAAAGATGGTTATTGGCTGTTGAAGGAAAGATGGTTATTGGCTGTTGAAGGAAAGATGGTTATTGGCTGTTGAAGGAAAGATGGTTATTGGCTGTGGGAGGAAAGATGGTTATTGGCTGTTGAAGGAAAGGTGGTTATTGGCTGTGGAAGGAAAGATGGTTATTGGCTGTTGAAGGAAAGATGGTTATTGGCTGTGGGAGGAAAGATGGTTATTGGCTGTTGAAGGAAAGATGGTTATTGGCTGTTGAAGGAAAGATGGTTATTGGCTGTTGAAGGAAAGATGGTTATTGGCTGTTGAAGGAAAGATGGTTATTGGCTGTTGAAGGAAAGATGGTTATTGGCTGTTGAAGGAAAGATGGTTATTGGCTGTTGAAGGAAAGATGGTTATTGGCTGTGGGAGAAAAGATGGTTATTGGCTGTTGAAGGAAAGATGGTTATTGGCTGTTGAAAGAAAGATGGTTATTGGCTGTGGGAGGAAAAATGGTTATTGGCTGTTGAAGGAAAGATGGTTATTGGCTGTTGAAGGAAAGATGGTTATTGGCTGTCGAAGGAAAGATGGTTATTGGCTGTTGAAGGAAAGATGGTTATTGGCTGTTGAAGGAAAGATGGTTATTGGCTGTTGAAGGAAAGATGGTTATTGGCTGTTGAAGGAAAGATGGTTATTGGCTGTGGGAGGAAAAATGGTTATTGGCTGTTGAAGGAAAGATGGTTATTGGCTGTTGAAGGAAAGATGGTTATTGGCTGTGGAAGGAAAGATGGTTATTGGCTGTTGAAGGAAAGATGGTTATTGGCTGTTGAAGGAAAGATGGTTATTGGCTGTGGGAGGAAAAATGGTTATTGGCTGTGGGAGGAAAGATGGTTATTGGCTGTTGAAGGAAAGATGGTTATTGGCTGTTGAAGGAAAAATGGTTATTGGCTGTTGAAGGAAAGATGGTTATTGGCTGTTGAAGGAAAGATGGTTATTGGCTGTTGAAGGAAAGATGGTTATTGGCTGTTGAAGGAAAGATGGTTATTGGCTGTGGGAGGAATGATGGTTATTGGCTGTGGGAGGAAATATGGTTATTGGCTGTTGAAGGAAAGATGGTTATTGGCTGTTGAAGGAAAGATGGTTATTGGCTGTTGAAGGAAAGATGGTTATTGGCTGTTGAAGGAAAGATGGTTATTGGCTGTTGAAGGAAAGATGGTTATTGGCTGTTGAAGGAAAGATGGTTATTGGCTGTTGAAGGAAAGATGGTTATTGGCTGTTGAAGGAAAGATGGTTATTGGCTGTTGAAGGAAAGATGGTTATTGGCTGTGGAAGGAAAGATGGTTATTGGCTGTTGAAGGAAAGATGGTTATTGGCTGTTGAAGGAAAGATGGTTATTGGCTGTGGGAGGAAAAATGGTTATTGGCTGTTGAAGGAAAGATGGTTATTGGCTGTTGAAGGAAAGATGGTTATTGGCTGTGGGAGGAAAAATGGTTATTGGCTGTTGAAGGAAAGATGGTTATTGGCTGTTGAAGGAAAGATGGTTATTGGCTGTGGAAGGAAAGATGGTTATTGGCTGTTGAAGGAAAGATGGTTATTGGCTGTTGAAGGAAAGATGGTTATTGGCTGTGGGAGGAAAAATGGTTATTGGCTGTTGAAGGAAAGATGGTTATTGGCTGTTGGAGAAAAGATGGTTATTGGCTGTTGAAGGAAAGATGGTTATTGGCTGTGGGAGGAAAGATGGTTATTGGCTGTTGAAGGAAAGATGGTTATTGGCTGTGGGAGGAAAGATGGTTATTGGCTGTTGAAGGAAAGATGGTTATTGGCTGTTGAAGGAAAGATGGTTATTGACTGTTGAAGGAAAAATGGTTATTGGCTGTTGAAGGAAAGATGGTTAT
Source organism: Marthasterias glacialis (assembly GCA_911728455.2). Lineage (NCBI taxonomy): Eukaryota > Metazoa > Echinodermata > Asteroidea > Forcipulatida > Asteriidae > Marthasterias > Marthasterias glacialis. The sequence goes on along the minus strand of OU452221.1, from coordinate 715,725 downwards.
TGGCTGTTGAAGGAAAGATGGTTATTGGCTGTTGAAGGAAAGATGGTTATTGGCTGTTGAAGGAAAGATGGTTATTGGCTGTTGGAGAAAAGATGGTTATTGGCTGTTGAAGGAAAGATGGTTATTGGCTGTTGAAGGAAAGATGGTTATTGGCTGTGGGAGGAAAAATGGTTATTGGCTGTTGAAGGAAAGATGGTTATTGGCTGTTGAAGAAAAGATGGTTATTGGCTGTTGAAGGAAAGATGGTTATTGGCTGTGGAAGGAAAAATGGTTATTGGCTGTTGAAGGAAAGATGGTTATTGGCTGTTGAAAGAAAGATGGTTATTGGCTGTTGAAGGAAAGATGGTTATTGGCTGTTGAAGGAAAGATGGTTATTGGCTGTTGGAGAAAAGATGGTTATTGGCTGTTGAAGGAAAGATGGTTATTGGCTGTTGAAGGAAAGATGGTTATTGGCTGTGGGAGGAAAGATGGTTATTGGCTGTTGAAGGAAAGATGGTTATTGGCTGTTGAAGAAAAGATGGTTATTGGCTGTTGAAGGAAAGATGGTTATTGGCTGTTGGAGAAAAGATGGTTATTGGCTGTTGAAGGAAAAATGGTTATTGGCTGTTGAAGGAAAGATGGTTATTGGCTGTTGAAGGAAAAATGGTTATTGGCTGTTGAAGGAAAGATGGTTATTGGCTGTTGAAGGAAAGATGGTTATTGGCTGTTGAAGGAAAGATGGTTATTGGCTGTTGAAGGAAAGATGGTTATTGGCTGTTAAAGGAAAAATGGTTATTGGCTGTTGAAGGAAAGATAGTTATTGGCTGTTGGAGAAAAGATGGTTATTGGCTGTAGAAGAAAAGATGGTTATTGGCTGTGGGAGGAAAGATGGTTATTGGCTGTTGAAGGAAAGATGGTTATTGGCTGTTGAAGGAAAGATGGTTATTGGCTGTTGAAGGAAAAATGGTTATTGGCTGTTGAAGGAAAGATGGTTATTGGCTGTTGAAGGAAAGATGGTTATTGGCTGTTGGAGAAAAGATGGTTATTGGCTGTTGAAGGAAAGATGGTTATTGGCTGTTGAAGGAAAGATGGTTATTGGCTGTTGAAGGAAAAATGGTTATTGGCTGTTGAAGGAAAGATGGTTATTGGCTGTTGAAGGAAAGATGGTTATTGGCTGTTGAAGGAAAGATGGTTATTGGCTGTTGAAGGAAAGATGGTTATTGGCTGTGGGAGGAAAGATGGTTATTGGCTGCGGGAGGAAAGATGGTTATTGGCTGTTGAAGGAAAGATGGTTATTGGCTGTTGAAGGTTAATGGTTATTGGCTGTTGAAGGAAAGATGGTTATTGGCTGTGGAAGGAAAGATGGTTATTGGCAGTTGTAGGAAAGATGGTTATTGGCTGTGGGAGGAAAGATGGTTATTGGCTGTTGAAGGAAAGATGGTTATTGGCTGTTGAAGGAAAGATGGTTATTGGCTGTTGAAGGAAAGATGGTTATTGGCTGTGGGAGGAAAGATGGTTATTGGCTGTGGGAGGAAAGATGGTTATTGGCTGTTGAAGGAAAGATGGTTATTGGCTGTTGGAGAAAAGATGGTTATTGGCTGTTGAAGGAAAGATGGTTATTGGCTGTGGGAGGAAAGATGGTTATTGGCTGTTGAAGGAAAGATGGTTATTGGCTGTTGAAGAAAAGATGGTTATTGGCTGTTGAAGGAAAGATGGTTATTGGCTGTGGAAGGAAAAATGGTTATTGGCTGTTGAAGGAAAGATGGTTATTGGCTGTTGAAAGAAAGATGGTTATTGGCTGTTGAAGGAAAGATGGTTATTGGCTGTTGAAGGAAAGATGGTTATTGGCTGTTGGAGAAAAGATGGTTATTGGCTGTTGAAGGAAAGATGGTTATTGCCTGTTGAAGGAAAGATGGTTATTGGCTGTGGGAGGAAAGATGGTTATTGGCTGTTGAAGGAAAGATGGTTATTGGCTGTTGAAGAAAAGATGGTTATTGGCTGTTGAAGGAAAGATGGTTATTGGCTGTTGGAGAAAAGATGGTTATTGGCTGTTGAAGAAAGATGGTTATTGGCTGTTGAAGGAAAAATGGTTATTGGCTGTTGAAGGAAAAATGGTTATTGGCTGTTGAAGGAAAGATGGTTATTTGCTGTTGGAGAAAAGATGGTTATTGGCTGTTGAAGGAAAGATGGTTATTGGCTGTTGAAGGAAAGATGGTTATTGGCTGTTGAAGGAAAGATGGTTATTGGCTGTTGAAGGAAAAATGGTTATTGGCTGTTGAAGGAAAGGTGGTTATTGGCTGTTGGAGAAAAGATGGTTATTGGCTGTAGAAGAAAAGATGGTTATTGGCTGTGGGAGGAAAGATGGTTATTGGCTGTTGAAGGAAAGATGGTTATTGGCTGTTGAAGGAAAGATGGTTATTGGCTGTTGAAGGAAAGATGGTTATTGGCTGTTGAAGAAAAGATGGTTATTGGCTGTTGAAGGAAAGATGGTTATAAGCTGTGGAAGGAAAAATGGTTATTGGCTGTTGAAGGAAAGATGGTTATTGGCTGTTGAAAGAAAGATGGTTATTGGCTGTTGAAGGAAAGATGGTTATTGGCTGTTGAAGGAAAGATGGTTATTGGCTGTTGGAGAAAAGATGGTTATTGGCTGTTGGAGAAAAGATGGTTATTGGCTGTTGAAGGAAAGATGGTTATTGGCTGTAGAAGAAAAGATGGTTATTGGCTGTGGGAGGAAAAATGGTTATTGGCTGTTGAAGGAAAGATGGTTATTGGCTGTTGAAGGAAAGATGGTTATTGGCTGTTGGAGAAAAGATGGTTATTGGCTGTTGAAGGAAAGATGGTTATTGGCTGTTGAAGGAAAGATGGTTATTGGCTGTTGAAGGAAAAATGGTTATTGGCTGTTGAAGGAAAGATGGTTATTGGCTGTTGAAGGAAAGATGGTTATTGGCTGTGGGAGGAAAGATGGTTATTGGCTGTTGAAGGAAAGATGGTTATTGGCTGTTGAAGAAAAGATGGTTATTGGCTGTGGGAGGAAAGATGGTTATTGGCTGTTGAAGGAAAGATGGTTATTGGCTGTTGAAGGAAAAACGGTTATTGGCTGTTGAAGGAAAGATGGTTATTGGCTGTTGGAGAAAAGATGGTTATTGGCTGTTGAAGGAAAGATGGTTATTGGCTGTTGAAGGAAAGATGGTTATTGGCTGTGGGAGGAAAGATGGTTATTGGCTGTTGAAGGAAAGATGGTTATTGGCTGTTGAAGAAAAGATGGTTATTGGCTGTTGAAGGAAAGATGGTTATTGGCTGTGGAAGGAAAAATGGTTATTGGCTGTTGAAGGAAAGATGGTTATTGGCTGTTGAAAGAAAGATGGTTATTGGCTGTTGAAGGAAAGATGGTTATTGGCTGTTGAAGGAAAGATGGTTATTGGCTGTTGAAGGAAAGATGGTTATTGGCTGTTGAAGGAAAGATGGTTATTGGCTGTGGGAGGAAAGATGGTTATTGGCTGTGGGAGGAAAGATGGTTATTGGCTGTTGAAGGAAAGATGGTTATTGGCTGTGGGAGGAAAGATGGTTATTGGCTGTTGAAGGAAAGATGGTTATTGGCTGTTGAAGGAAAAATGGTTATTGGCTGTTGAAGGAAAGATGGTTATTGGCTGTGGAAGGAAAGATGGTTATTGGCTGTTGAAGGAAAAATGGTTATTGGCTGTTGAAGGAAAGATGGTTATTGGCTGTTGAAGGAAAGATGGTTATTGGCTGTTGAAGGAAAGATGGTTATTGGCTGTTGGAGAAAAGATGGTTATTGGCTGTTGAAGGAAAGATGGTTATTGGCTGTTGAAGGAAAGATGGTTATTGGCTGTGGGAGGAAAGATGGTTATTGGCTGTTGAAGGAAAGATGGTTATTGGCTGTTGAAGAAAAGATGGTTATTGGCTGTTGAAGGAAAGATGGTTATTGGCTGTGGAAGGAAAAATGGTTATTGGCTGTTGAAGGAAAGATGGTTATTGGCTGTTGAAAGAAAGATGGTTATTGGCTGTTGAAGGAAAGATGGTTATTGGCTGTTGAAGGAAAGATGGTTATTGGCTGTTGGAGAAAAGATGGTTATTGGCTGTTGAAGGAAAGATGGTTATTGGCTGTTGAAGGAAAGATGGTTATTGGCTCTGGGAGGAAAGATGGTTATTGGCTGTTGAAGGAAAGATGGTTATTGGCTGTTGAAGAAAAGATGGTTATTGGCTGTTGAAGGAAAGATGGTTATTGGCTGTTGGAGAAAAGATGGTTATTGGCTGTTGAAGGAAAGATGGTTATTGGCTGTTGAAGGAAAGATGGTTATTGGCTGTTGAAGGAAAAATGGTTATTGGCTGTTGAAGGAAAGATGGTTATTGGCTGTTGGAGAAAAGATGGTTATTGGCTGTAGAAGAAAAGATGGTTATTGGCTGTGGGAGGAAAGATGGTTATTGGCTGTTGAAGGAAAGATGGTTATTGGCTGTTGAAGGAAAGATGGTTATTGGCTGTTGAAGGAAAAATGGTTATTGGCTGTTGAAGGAAAGATGGTTATTGGCTGTTGAAGGAAAGATGGTTATTGGCTGTTGGAGAAAAGATGGTTATTGGCTGTTGAAGGAAAGATGGTTATTGGCTGTTGAAGGAAAGATGGTTATTGGCTGTTGAAGGAAAAATGGTTATTGGCTGTTGAAGGAAAGATGGTTATTGGCTGTTGAAGGAAAGATGGTTATTGGCTGTTGAAGGAAAGATGGTTATTGGCTGTTGAAGGAAAGATGGTTATTGGCTGTGGGAGGAAAGATGGTTATTGGCTGTGGGAGGAAAGATGGTTATTGGCTGTTGAAGGAAAGATGGTTATTGGCTGTTGGAGGAAAAATGGTTATTGGCTGTTGAAGGAAAGATGGTTATTGGCTGTGGAAGGAAAGATGGTTATTGGCTGTTGTAGGAAAGATGGTTATTGGCTGTGGGAGGAAAGCTGGTTATTGGCTGTGGGAGGAAAGATGGTTATTGGCTGTTGAAGGAAAGATGGTTATTGGCTGTTGAAGGAAAGATGGTTATTGGCTGTTGAAGGAAAGATGGTTATTGGCTGTGGGAGGAAAGATGGTTATTGGCTGTGGGAGGAAAGATGGTTATTGGCTGTTGAAGGAAAGATGGTTATTGGCTGTGGGAGGAAAGATGGTTATTGGCTGTTGAAGGAAAGATGGTTATTGGCTGTTGAAGGAAAAATGGTTATTGGCTGTTGAAGGAAAGATGGTTATTGGCTGTGGAAGGAAAGATGGTTATTGGCTGTTGAAGGAAAAATGGTTATTGGCTGTTGAAGGAAAGATGGTTATTGGCTGTTGAAGGAAAGATGGTTATTGGCTGTTGAAGGAAAGATGGTTATTGGCTGTTGGAGAAAAGATGGTTATTGGCTGTTGAAGGAAAGATGGTTATTGGCTGTTGAAGGAAAGATGGTTATTGGCTGTGGGAGGAAAGATGGTTATTGGCTGTTGAAGGAAAGATGGTTATTGGCTGTTGAAGAAAAGATGGTTATTGGCTGTTGAAGGAAAGATGGTTATTGGCTGTGGAAGGAAAAATGGTTATTGGCTGTTGAAGGAAAGATGGTTATTGGCTGTTGAAAGAAAGATGGTTATTGGCTGTTGAAGGAAAGATGGTTATTGGCTGTTGAAGGAAAGATGGTTATTGGCTGTTGGAGAAAAGATGGTTATTGGCTGTTGAAGGAAAGATGGTTATTGGCTGTTGAAGGAAAGATGGTTATTGGCTCTGGGAGGAAAGATGGTTATTGGCTGTTGAAGGAAAGATGGTTATTGGCTGTTGAAGAAAAGATGGTTATTGGCTGTTGAAGGAAAGATGGTTATTGGCTGTTGGAGAAAAGATGGTTATTGGCTGTTGAAGGAAAGATGGTTATTGGCTGTTGAAGGAAAGATGGTTATTGGCTGTTGAAGGAAAAATGGTTATTGGCTGTTGAAGGAAAGATGGTTATTGGCTGTTGGAGAAAAGATGGTTATTGGCTGTTGAAGGAAAGATGGTTATTGGCTGTGGGAGGAAAGATGGTTATTGGCTGTTGAAGGAAAGATGGTTATTGGCTGTTGAAGGAAAAATGGTTATTGGCTGTTGAAGGAAAGATGGTTATTGGCTGTTGAAGGAAAGATGGTTATTGGCTGTTGAAGGAAAAATGGTTATTGGCTGTTGAAGGAAAGATGGTTATTGGCTGTAAGAGAAAAGATGGTTATTGGCTGTTGAAGAAAAGATGGTTATTGGCTGTGGGAGGAAAGATGGTTATTGGCTGTTGAAGGAAAGATGGTTATTGGCTGTTGAAGGAAAGATGGTTATTGGCTGTTGAAGAAAAAATGGTTATTGGCTGTTGAAAGAAAGATGGTTATTGGCTGTTGAAGGAAAGATGGTTATTGGCTGTTGGAGAAAAGATGGTTATTGGCTGTTGAAGGAAAGATGGTTATTGGCTGTTGAAGGAAAGATGGTTATTGGCTGTTGAAGGAAAAATGGTTATTGGCTGTTGAAGGAAAGATGGTTATTGGCTGTTGAAGGAAAGATGGTTATTGGCTGTTGAAGGAAAGATGGTTATTGGCTGTTGAAGGAAAGATGGTTATTGGCTGTGGGAGGAAAGATGGTTATTGGCTGTGGGAGGAAAGATGGTTATTGGCTGTTGAAGGAAAGATGGTTATTGGCTGTTGAAGGAAAGATGGTTATTGGCTGTTGAAGGAAAGATGGTTATTGGCTGTGGAAGGAAAGATGGTTATTGGCTGTTGAAGGAAAGATGGTTATTGGCTGTTGAAGGAAAGATGGTTATTGGCTGTTGTAGGAAAGATGGTTATTGGCTGTGGGAGGAAAGATGGTTATTGGCTGTTGAAGGAAAGATGGTTATTGGCTGTTGAAGGAAAGATGGTTATTGGCTGTTGAAGGAAAGATGGTTATTGGCTGTGGGAGGAAAGATGGTTATTGGCTGTGGAAGGAAAGATGGTTATTGGCTGTTGAAGGAAAGATGGTTATTGGCTGTTGAAGGAAAGATGGTTATTGGCTGTGGGAGGAAAGATGGTTATTGGCTGTTGAAGGAAAGATGGTTATTGGCTGTTGAAGGAAAGATGGTTATTGGCTGTTGAAGGAAAGATGGTTATTGGCTGTGGGAGGAAAGATGGTTATTGGCTGTTGAAGGAAAGATGGTTATTGGCTGTTGAAGGAAAGATGGTTATTGGCTGTGGGAGGAAAGATGGTTATTGGCTGTGGGAGGAAAGATGGTTATTGGCTGTTGAAGGAAAGATGGTTATTGGCTGTGGGAGGAAAGATGGTTATTGGCTGTTGAAGGAAAGATGGTTATTGGCTGTTGAAGGAAAGATGGTTATTGGCTGTTGAAGGAAAGATGGTTATTGGCTGTGGAAGGAAAGATGGTTATTGGCTGTTGAAGGAAAGATGGTTATTGGCTGTTGAAGGAAAGATGGTTATTGACTGTTGAAGGAAAGATGGTTATTGGCTGTTGAAGGAAAGATGGTTATTGGCTGTTGAAGGAAAGATGGTTATTGGCTGTGGGAGGAAAGATGGTTATTGGCTGTGGGAGGAAAGATGGTTATTGGCTGTTGAAGGAAAGATGGTTATTGGCTGTGGGAGAAAAGATGGTTATTGGCTGTTGAAGGAAAGATGGTTATTGGCTGTTGAAGGAAAGATGGTTATTGGCTGTGGGAGGAAAGATGGTTATTGGCTGTTGAAGGAAAGATGGTTATTGGCTGTTGAAGAAAAGATGGTTATTGGCTGTTGAAGGAAAGATGGTTATTGGCTGTGGAAGGAAAAATGGTTATTGGCTGTTGAAGGAAAGATGGTTATTGGCTGTTGAAAGAAAGATGGTTATTGGCTGTTGAAGGAAAGATGGTTATTGGCTGTTGAAGGAAAGATGGTTATTGGCTGTTGGAGAAAAGATGGTTATTGGCTGTTGAAGGAAAGATGGTTATTGGCTGTTGAAGGAAAGATGGTTATTGGCTCTGGGAGGAAAGATGGTTATTGGCTGTTGAAGGAAAGATGGTTATTGGCTGTTGAAGAAAAGATGGTTATTGGCTGTTGAAGGAAAGATGGTTATTGGCTGTTGGAGAAAAGATGGTTATTGGCTGTTGAAGGAAAGATGGTTATTGGCTGTTGAAGGAAAGATGGTTATTGGCTGTTGAAGGAAAAATGGTTATTGGCTGTTGAAGGAAAGATGGTTATTGGCTGTTGGAGAAAAGATGGTTATTGGCTGTTGAAGGAAAGATGGTTATTGGCTGTGGGAGGAAAGATGGTTATTGGCTGTTGAAGGAAAGATGGTTATTGGCTGTTGAAGGAAAGATGGTTATTGGCTGTTGAAGGAAAGATGGTTATTGGCTGTTGAAGGAAAGATGGTTATTGGCTGTTGAAGGAAAAATGGTTATTGGCTGTTGAAGGAAAGATGGTTATTGGCTGTAAGAGAAAAGATGGTTATTGGCTGTTGAAGAAAAGATGGTTATTGGCTGTGGGAGGAAAGATGGTTATTGGCTGTTGAAGGAAAGATGGTTATTGGCTGTTGAAGGAAAGATGGTTATTGGCTGTTGAAGAAAAAATGGTTATTGGCTGTTGAAAGAAAGATGGTTATTGGCTGTTGAAGGAAAGATGGTTATTGGCTGTTGGAGAAAAGATGGTTATTGGCTGTTGAAGGAAAGATGGTTATTGGCTGTTGAAGGAAAGATGGTTATTGGCTGTTGAAGGAAAAATGGTTATTGGCTGTTGAAGGAAAGATGGTTATTGGCTGTTGAAGGAAAGATGGTTATTGGCTGTTGAAGGAAAGATGGTTATTGGCTGTTGAAGGAAAGATGGTTATTGGCTGTGGGAGGAAAGATGGTTATTGGCTGTGGGAGGAAAGATGGTTATTGGCTGTTGAAGGAAAGATGGTTATTGGCTGTTGAAGGAAAAATGGTTATTGGCTGTTGAAGGAAAGATGGTTATTGGCTGTGGAAGGAAAGATGGTTATTGGCTGTTGAAGGAAAGATGGTTATTGGCTGTTGAAGGAAAGATGGTTATTGGCTGTTGTAGGAAAGATGGTTATTGGCTGTGGGAGGAAAGATGGTTATTGGCTGTTGAAGGAAAGATGGTTATTGGCTGTTGAAGGAAAGATGGTTATTGGCTGTTGAAGGAAAGATGGTTATTGGCTGTGGGAGGAAAGATGGTTATTGGCTGTGGAAGGAAAGATGGTTATTGGCTGTTGAAGGAAAGATGGTTATTGGCTGTTGCAGGAAAGATGGTTATTGGCTGTGGGAGGAAAGATGGTTATTGGCTGTTGAAGGAAAGATGGTTATTGGCTGTTGAAGGAAAGATGGTTATTGGCTGTTGAAGGAAAGATGGTTATTGGCTGTGGGAGGAAAGATGGTTATTGGCTGTTGAAGGAAAGATGGTTATTGGCTGTTGAAGGAAAGATGGTTATTGGCTGTGGGAGGAAAGATGGTTATTGGCTGTGGGAGGAAAGATGGTTATTGGCTGTTGAAGGAAAGATGGTTATTGGCTGTGGGAGGAAAGATGGTTATTGGCTGTTGAAGGAAAGATGGTTATTGGCTGTTGAAGGAAAGATGGTTATTGGCTGTTGAAGGAAAGATGGTTATTGGCTGTGGAAGGAAAGATGGTTATTGGCTGTTGAAGGAAAGATGGTTATTGGCTGTTGAAGGAAAGATGGTTATTGACTGTTGAAGGAAAGATGGTTATTGGCTGTTGAAGGAAAGATGGTTATTGGCTGTTGAAGGAAAGATGGTTATTGGCTGTGGGAGGAAAGATGGTTATTGGCTGTGGGAGGAAAGATGGTTATTGGCTGTTGAAGGAAAGATGGTTATTGGCTGTGGGAGAAAAGATGGTTATTGGCTGGTGAAGGAAAGATGGTTATTGGCTGTTGAAAGAAAGATGGTTATTGGCTGTTGAAGGAAAGATGGTTATTGGCTGTTGAAGGAAAGATGGTTATTGGCTGTGGGAGAAAAGATGGTTATTGGCTGTTGAAGGAAAGATGGTTATTGGCTGTGGGAGGAAAGATGGTTATTGGCTGTGGGAGGAAAGCTGGTTATTGGCTGTTGAAGGAAAGATGGTTATTGGCTGTTGAAGGAAAGATGGTTATTGGCTGTTGAAGGAAATATGGTTATTGGCTGTTGAAGGAAAGATGGTTATTGGCTGTTTAAGGAAAGATGGTTATTGGCTGTGGGAGGAAAGATGGTTATTGGCTGTGGGAGGAAAGATGGTTATTGGCTGTTGAAGAAAAGATGGTTATTGGCTGTGGGAGGAAAGATGGTTATTGGCTGTGGGAGGAAAGATGGTTATTGGCTGTTGAAGGAAAGATGGTTATTGGCTGTTGAAGGAAAGATGGTTATTGGCTGTGGGAGGAAAGATGGTTATTGGCTGTGGGAGGAAAGATGGTTATTGGCTGTTGAAGGAAAGATGGTTATTGGCTGTTGGAGAAAAGATGGTTATTGGCTGTTGAAGGAAAAATGGTTATTGGCTGTTGAAGGAAAGATGGTTATTGGCTGTTGAAGGAAAGATGGTTATTGGCTGTTGAAGGAAAGATGGTTATTGGCTGTGGGAGAAAAGATGGTTATTGGCTGTTGAAAGAAAGATGGTTATTGGCTGTGGGAGGAATGATGGTTATTGGCTGTGGGAGGAAAGATGGTTATTGGCTGTTGAAAGAAAGATGGTTATTGGCTGTTGAAGAAAAGATGGTTATTGGCTGTTGAAGGAAAGATGGTTATTGGCTGTTGAAGGAAAGATGGTTATTGGCTGTTGAAGGAAAGATGGTTATTGGCTGTTGAAGGAAAGATGGTTATTGGCTGTTGAAGGAAAGATGGTTATTGGCTGTTGAAGGAAAGATGGTTATTGGCTGTGGGAGGAAAGATGGTTATTGGCTGTTGAAGGAAAGATGGTTATTGGCTGTTGAAGGAAAGATGGTTATTGGCTGTGGGAGGAAAGATGGTTATTGGCTGTTGAAAGAAAGATGGTTATTGGCTGTTGAAGGAAAGATGGTTATTGGCTGTTGAAGGAAAGATGGTTATTGGCTGTTGAAGGAAAGATGGTTATTGGCTGTTGAAGGAAAGATGGTTATTGGCTGTTGAAGGAAAGATGTTTATTGGCTGTGGGAGGAAAGATGGTTATTGGCTGTTGAAGGAAAGATGGGTATTGGCTGTGGGAGAAAAGATGGTTATTGGCTGTTGAAGGAAAGATGGTTATTGGCTGTGGAAGGAAAGATGGTTATTGGCTGTTGTAGGAAAGATGGTTTTTGGCTGTGGGAGGAAAGATGGTTATTGGCTGTTGAAGGAAAAATGGTTATTGGCTGTTGAAGGAAAGATGGTTATTGGCTGTGGAAGGAAAGATGGTTATTGGCTGTTGTAGGAAAGATGGTTATTGGCTGTGGGAGGAAAGATGGTTATTGGCTGTGGAAGGAAAGATGGTTATTGGCTGTTGAAGGAAAGATTGTTCATTGGCTGTTGAAGGAAAGATGGTTATTGGCTGTGGGAGGAAAGATGGTTATTGGCTGTTGAAGGAAAGATGGTTATTGGCTGTTGTAGGAAAGATGGTTATTGGCTGTTGGAGAAAACATGGTTATTGGCTGTTGAAGGAAAGATGGTTATTGGCTGTGGGAGGAAAGATGGTTATTGGCTGTGGGAGGAAAGATGGTTATTGGCTGTTGAAGGAAAGATGGTTATTGGTTGTGGGAGGAAAGATGGTTATTGGCTGTGGGAGGAAAGATGGTTATTGGCTGTTGAAGGAAAGATGGTTATTGGCTGTTGAAGGAAAGATGGTTATTGGCTGTTGTAGGAAAGATGGTTATTGGCTGTTGGAGAAAAGATGGTTATTGGCTGTTGAAGGAAAGATGGTTATTGGCTGTGGGAGGAAAGATGGTTATTGGCTGTTGAAGGAAAGATGGTTATTGGCTGTTGGAGGAAAGATGGTTATTGGCTGTGGGAGGAAAGATGGTTATTGGCAGTTGAAGGAAAGATGGTTATTGGCTGTTGAAGGAAAGATGGTTATTGGCTGTTGTAGGAAAGATGGTTATTGGCTGTTGGAGAAAAGATGGTTATTGGCTGTTGAAGGAAAGATGGTTATTGGCTGTGGGAGGAAAGATGGTTATTGGCTTTGGGAGGAAAGATGGTTATTGGCTGTTGAAGGAAAGATGGTTATTGGCTGTTGAAGGAAAGATGGTTATTGGCTGTTGAAGGAAAGATGGTTATTGGCTGTTGAAGGAAAGATGGTTATTGGCTGTTGAAGGAAAGATGGTTATTGGCTGTTGTAAGAAAGATGGTTATTATCTGTGGGAGGAAAGATGGTTATTGGCTGTTGAAGGAAAGATGGTTATTGGCTGTTGAAGGAAAGATGGTTTTTGGCTGTTGAAGGAAAGATGGTTATTGGCTGTGGGAGGAAAGATGGTTATTGGCTGTGGAAGGAAAGATGGTTATTGGCTGTTGAAGGAAAGATGGTTATTGGCTGTTGCAGGAAAGATGGTTATTGGCTGTTGAAGGAAAGATGGTTATTGGCTGTTGAAGGAAAGATGGTTATTGGTTGTTGAAGGAAAGATGGTTATTGGCTGTTGAAGGAAAGATGGTTATTGGCTGTGGGAGGAAAGATGGTTATTGGCTGTTGAAGGAAAGATGGTTATTGGCTGTTGAAGGAAAGATGGTTATTGGCTGTGGGAGGAAAGATGGTTATTGGCTGTGGGAGGAAAGATGGTTATTGGCTGTTGAAGGAAAGATGGTTATTGGCTGTGGGAGGAAAGATGGTTATTGGCTGTTGAAGGAAAAATGGTTATTGGCTGTTGAAGGAAAGATGGTTATTGGCTGTTGAAGGAAAGATGGTTATTGGCTGTGGAAGGAAAGATGGTTATTGGCTGTTGAAGGAAAGATGGTTATTGGCTGTTGAAGGAAAGATGGTTATTGGCTGTTGAAGGAAAAATGGTTATTGGCTGTTGAAGGAAAGATGGTTATTGGCTGTTGAAGGAAAGATGGTTATTGGCTGTGGGAGGAAAGATGGTTATTGGCTGTGGGAGGAAAGATGGTTATTGGCTGTTGAAGGAAAGATGGTTATTGGCTGTGGGAGAAAAGATGGTTATTGGCTGTTGAAGGAAAGATGGTTATTGGCTGTTGAAGGAAAGATGGTTATTGGCTGTTGAAGGAAAGATGGTTATTGGCTGTTGAAGGAAAGATGGTTATTGGCTGTTGAAGGAAAGATGGTTATTGGCTGTGGGAGAAAAGATGGTTATTGGCTGTTGAAGGAAAGATGGTTATTGGCTGTTGAAGGAAAGATGGTTATTGGCTGTGGGAGGAAAGATGGTTATTGGCTGTGGGAAGAAAGATGGTTGTTGGCTGTTGAAGGAAAGATGGTTATTGGCTGTTGTAGGAAAGATGGTTATTGGCTGTTGGAGAAAAGATGGTTATTGGCTGTTGAAGGAAAGATGGTTATTGGCTGTGGGAGGAAAGATGGTTATTGGCTTTGGGAGGAAAGATGGTTATTGGCTGTTGAAGGAAAGATGGTTATTGGTTGTGGGAGGAAAGATGGTTATTGGCTGTGGGAGGAAAGATGGTTATTGGCTGTTGAAGGAAAGATGGTTATTGGCTGTTGAAGGAAAGATGGTTATTGGCTGTTGTAGGAAAGATGGTTATTGGCTGTTGGAGAAAAGATGGTTATTGGCTGTTGAAGGAAAGATGGTTATTGGCTGTTGGAGGAAAGATGGTTATTGGCTGTTGAAGGAAAGATGGTTATTGGCTGTGGGAGGAAAGATGGTTATTGGCTGTGGGAGGAAAGATGGTTATTGGCAGTTGAAGGAAAGATGGTTATTGGCTGTTGTAGGAAAGATGGTTATTGGCTGTTGGAGAAAAGATGGTTATTGGCTGTTGAAGGAAAGATGGTTATTGGCTGTGGGAGGAAAGATGGTTATTGGCTTTGGGAGGAAAGATGGTTATTGGCTGTTGAAGGAAAGATGGTTATTGGCTGTTGAAGGAAAGATGGTTTTTGGCTGTTGAAGGAAAGATGGTTATTGGCTGTTGAAGGAAAGATGGTTATTGGCTGTTGAAGGAAAGATGGTTATTGGCTGTTGTAGGAAAGATGGTTATTGGCTGTTGGAGGAAAGATGGTTATTGGCTGTTGAAGGAAAGATGGTTATTGGCTGTTGAAGGAAAGATGGTTTTTGGCTGTTGAAGGAAAGATGGTTATTGGCTGTGGGAGGAAAGATGGTTATTGGCTGTGGAAGGAAAGATGGTTATTGGCTGTTGAAGGAAAGATGGTTATTGGCTGTGGGAGGAAAGATGGTTATTGGATGTGGGAGGAAAGATGGTTATTGGCTGTTGAAGGAAAGATGGTTATTGGCTGTTGAAGGAAAGATGGTTATTGGCTGTGGAAGGAAAGATGGTTATTGGCTGTGGGAGGAAAGATGGTTATTGGCTGTTGAAGGAAAGATGGTTATTGGCTGTTGAAGGAAAGATGGTTATTGGCTGTGGGAGGAAAGATGGTTATTGGCTGTGGGAGGAAAGATGGTTATTGGCTGTTGAAGGAAAGATGGTTATTGGCTGTGGGAGGAAAGATGGTTATTGGCTGTTGAAGGAAAGATGGTTATTGGCTGTTGAAGGAAAGATGGTTATTGGCTGTTGAAGGAAAGATGGTTATTGGCTGTGGAAGGAAAGATGGTTATTGGCTGTTGAAGGAAAGATGGTTATTGGCTGTTGAAGGAAAGATGGTTATTGGCTGTTGAAGGAAAAATGGTTATTGGCTGTTGAAGGAAAGATGGTTATTGGCTGTTGAAGGAAAGATGGTTATTGGCTGTGGGAGGAAAGATGGTTATTGGCTGTGGGAGGAAAGATGGTTATTGGCTGTTGAAGGAAAGATGGTTATTGGCTGTGGGAGAAAAGATGGTTATTGGCTGTTGAAGGAAAGATGGTTATTGGCTGTTGAAGGAAAGATGGTTATTGGCTGTTGAAGGAAAGATGGTTATTGGCTGTTGAAGGAAAGATGGTTATTGGCTGTTGAAGGAAAGATGGTTATTGGCTGTGGGAGAAAAGATGGTTATTGGCTTTTGAAGGAAAGATGGTTATTGGCTGTTGAAGGAAAGATGGTTATTGGCTGTGGGAGGAAAGATGGTTATTGGCTGTGGGAGGAAAGATGGTTGTTGGCTGTTGAAGGAAAGATGGTTATTGGCTGTTGTAGGAAAGATGGTTATTGGCTGTTGGAGAAAAGATGGTTATTGGCTGTTGAAGGAAAGATGGTTATTGGCTGTGGGAGGAAAGATGGTTATTGGCTTTGGGAGGAAAGATGGTTATTGGCTGTTGAAGGAAAGATGGTTATTGGCTGTTGAAGGAAAGATGGTTATTGGCTGTTGAAGGAAAGATGGTTATTGGCTGTTGAAGGAAAGATGGTTATTGGCTGTTGAAGGAAAGATGGTTATTGGCTGTTGTAGGAAAGATGGTTATTGGCTGTGGGAGGAAAGATGGTTATTGGCTGTTGAAGGAAAGATGGTTATTGGCTGTTGAAGGAAAGATGGTTTTTGGCTGTTGAAGGAAAGATGGTTATTGGCTGTGGGAGGAAAGATGGTTATTGGCTGTGGAAGGAAAGATGGTTATTGGCTGTTGAAGGAAAGATGGTTATTGGCTGTTGAAGGAAAGATGGTTATTGGCTGTGGGAGGAAAGATGGTTATTGGCTGTTGAAGGAAAGATGGTTATTGGCTGTTGAAGGAAAGATGGTTATTGGCTGTGGGAGGAAAGATGGTTATTGGCTGTGGGAGGAAAGATGGTTATTGGCTGTTGAAGGAAAGATGGTTATTGGCTGTGGGAGGAAAGATGGTTATTGGCTGTTGAAGGAAAGATGGTTATTGGCTGTTGAAGGAAAGATGGTTATTGGCTGTTGAAGGAAAGATGGTTATTGGCTGTGGAAGGAAAGATGGTTATTGGCTGTTGAAGGAAAGATGGTTATTGGCTGTTGAAGGAAAGATGGTTATTGGCTGTTGAAGGAAAGATGGTTATTGGCTGTTGAAGGAAAGATGGTTATTGGCTGTTGAAGGAAAGATGGTTATTGGCTGTGGGAGGAAAGATGGTTATTGGCTGTGGGAGGAAAGATGGTTATTGGCTGTTGAAGGAAAGATGGTTATTGGCTGTGGGAGAAAAGATGGTTATTGGCTGTTGAAGGAAAGATGGTTATTGGCTGTTGAAGGAAAGATGGTTATTGGCTGTTGAAGGAAAGATGGTTATTGGCTGTTGAAGGAAAGATGGTTATTGGCTGTTGAAGGAAAGATGGTTATTGGCTGTGGAAGGAAAGATGGTTATTGGCTGTTGAAGGAAAGATGGTTATTGGCTGTGGGAGAAAAGATGGTTATTGGCTGTTGAAGGAAAGATGGTTATTGGCTGTTGAAGGAAAGATGGTTATTGGCTGTTGAAGGAAAGATGGCTATTGGCTGTTGAAGGAAAGATGGTTATTGGCTGTTGAAGGAAAGATGGTTATTGGCTGTTGAAAGAAAGATGGTTATTGGCTGTGGGAGGAAAGATGGTTATTGGCTGTGGGAGGAAAGATGGTTATTGGCTGTTGAAGGAAAGATGGTTATTGGCTGTGGGAGTAAAGATGGTTATTGGCTGTGGGAGGAAAGATGGTTATTGGCTGTTGAAGGAAAGATGGTTATTGGCTGTTGAAGGAAAGATGGTTATTGGCTGTGGGAGGAAAGATGGTTATTGGCTGTGGGAGGAAAGATGGTTATTGGCTGTTGAAGGAAAGATGGTTATTGGCTGTTGGAGAAAAGATGGTTATTGGCTGTTGAAGGAAAGATGGTTATTGGCTGTTGAAGGAAAGATGGTTATTGGCTGTTGAAGGAAAGATGGTTATTGGCTGTTGAAGGAAAGATGGTTATTGGCTGTTGAAGGAAAGATGGTTATTGGCTGTGGGAGAAAAGATGGTTATTGGCTGTTGAAGGAAAGATGGTTATTGGCTGTGGGAGGAATGATGGTTATTGGCTGTGGGAGGAAAGATGGTTATTGGCTGTTGAAGGAAAGATGGTTATTGGCTGTTGAAGGAAAGATGGTTATTGGCTGTTGAAGAAAAGATGGTTATTGGCTGTTGAAGGAAAGATGGTTATTGGCTGTTGAAGGAAAGATGGTTATTGGCTGTTGAAGGAAAGATGGTTATTGGCTGTTGAAGGAAAGATGGTTATTGGCTGTTGAAGGAAAGATGGTTATTGGCTGTGGGAGGAAAGATGGTTATTGGCTGTGGGAGGAAAGATGGTTATTGGCTGTGGGAGGAAAGATGGTTATTGGCTGTGGAAGGAAAGATGGTTATTGGCTGTTGTAGGAAAGATGGTTATTGGCTGTTGTAGGAAAGATGGTTATTGGCTGTGGGAGGAAAGATGGTTATTGGCTGTGGGAGGAAAGATGGTTATTGGCTGTGGGAGGAAAGATGGTTATTGGCTGTTGTAGGAAAGATGGTTATTGGCTGTGGGAGGAAAGATGGTTATTGGCTGTGGGAGGAAAGATGGTTATTGGCTGTGGGAGGAAAGATGGTTATTGGCTGTTGAAGGAAAGATGGTTATTGGCTGTTGTAGGAAAGATGGTTATTGGCTGTTGTAGGAAAGATGGTTATTGGCTGTGGGAGGAAAGATGGTTATTGGCTGTGGGAGGAAAGATGGTTATTGGCTGTGGAAGGAAAGATGGTTATTGTTTTTGTTTGCGTTAAAAATTATGTAACCTGACCTTACCCATCATGATCTTGATACTTGACCTTATACTTGACCTTTCTGCAATCAGCGTCTCTTTTTGTTGTGCAGTTACTCCTTCCGGAATCGTCTCTGACCTCAGCCTGTCACGCATCAGATCGTCTCATCCCAGACGCTTTCATCCAAACATTTCCGATGCCTTGAAAAAAAGTATCTTGTTTCTAGGCCTCGACTAAAACTTAATCAATAAGCCTCTAGGGTATACTTACTCACAATACATACCTCAGCATGACATCTTGGCATGAATGATAAGTATTTCTTAGTGTCGTCAATGGCGAAGACATCAGAAGACGTTGCCTCTTTTAAACAGAAGAGCGCCCTAGTATCTTCTAAACTCTTTGCTGCTGTGCTCGTTAGTATATCTTCTAAATACTTTGCCGCAGCGCTCAAATCACATTACATTTTTTTTTATTTCTGTAAATTCCTATTCATTATGATTTCTGCTTCACGTTCAAATTAATTAATGGATATTTCCAGAAGCGGGAGGGTCAAAATATCTTGTCTGAGCAAGATCTCAAAAATTTGCAAGGAATTTTGTTATTAATAACGATTTAAAAAAAATAGTTTCATCATATTATTTAGTTTTATGTACCCCCTTAATTTTAAATTCTGAACAATGTGTATTTAGGTAGGATTATTTTTACAGTATACTTTTTACAGTATTTAAGGCTTCATAAAGCCCAGGAAGAAAGTTACCTTTTAGTTATTGACTGTTGTTGGTTCTTCTAGTCAGGCTTCACTAATTGAGGGGATTGAAACCATTTTTGTTTGAGGTAGTACTACTGATCAAGCACATACTAAAAAAGAAAAAAAGAAAAAAAGAAAAAAAGAGATGTATTGTTTTGAGGCCCTATACAATAACTTTAATGTTACATTAATTTATAAAAAGAAGTTTTTTTCTATTTGAGAAACCATGACAACTTATACGCCGTTCAGCTTCAACCCAAGGAAGATGTCCAAGTGACTTGAGACATTTTGAGTCTCGTTTAAAAGCATCACTGGCTATGACCAATATGCCATACAAGAAGAACCATTGAGACACAGCAGAGGAGGGATGACGTCATCAGTTAAAACAAAATAAGTTGACAACATCGACAAGTATTCGACCGAAAATCCTGTACATGAGAGGGGGAAAACCTACTATGGTTATTTGGAGGAAATTGGGTTAGATATTCGCTTACCGTTGTTGCCCTCGATATCTTTACCTTCATAGATCCATAGACAAAACACACACCATAAGTTCATTGTCTCTTAAGACCTTAATGTCTCTTGCATTAGCTGACAGCTTGTCGACAGACTTGCTTCATCTTGGACGACATCTTTCAAGTCATAGATCCATAGACAAAACACTCCAAAAAAGTTCACTGTCGATACTCAGGCCCGCCCTTCACCCTATACAGTTCTCTTCTCAAATCACTCCCTAATCAATCAAAGTCGGCAAGAATTTTAACTTAGTGGAGCTCACAAACCAGCAAAAGCTCAACACCACAGTGGGTTTATCTTTTTTTTTTTTAAGTCTTAGCCATGCTGTTGAAAGTTCTCGGTGAAGGTCCATGCCCACTCGGTGGAGCTCAAGCCGGTTGCAAACTCAACATCGAAATTACTCAATATTTAAAATTTCTCCTTTCGGGAGGGTAGTAAATAAAGTTTGTTTTATTCACTAAAAATATTAAATTGTCCAATGTTCATCCAATACACGAAGTCCGAATCCAGTAAATTAGAAGAGAGAAGCAGAGTCACCTCATGGCCGCTCCATGGTCCCGTCTAGAACTACAGCAAGCACTGCCTGCCCCACCTCATTGTCCAATGGCGTTTTGGTTGAGCGTTTTCTCTTTGAAAAACTCATTTGCAAAACAATGCGTATTTTCCTCTAACTGGTCAGCTTTAGCATTTTGGTTTTTTGTCTCACAAAAAGCTAGTATTCTCCCAAGGGGATGAAATTAGGTAACTGACTCGCTGCCTTCATAGGTAGCTATTGTCTAAAAGAACAGAGGGTGAATTTGCATATGTGGGGTTCAACCAGCGAGAAAGGTCCTTTGTTACGTTGGAAATTCCTAGGTTGTGCTTTTTAAGAACAATTACGCAATACTAATTTAACTGTGAGTGTTCTAAGCTCCAGCTGTTCATTGAATTCACAAGATAGCGCCCTCATTTTGTCAATTGCCCTAACTATAAAAAAAACAACCACCTTGGCGTCTTTTACCTGAAACATTAACTCATGGGAATGGTGGTATATTTATTCCTGCCATGTTGGTCAAACCTACGGGATGGACTTTTTAGGCAAACTTACTATGGAATAAATGTACGGAGAATGATTACCAATAATCCTTAATTTGTTGAAACAAAAAAACAAAAACCCATTATAACCTTGGAATCAGTAACATTTCTAGGCAAGATATCGAGTATCGCTGTTTCTTTTATTTGCAGAAGCATTATTTCACTGACAGTACGTCATTTTACAAAGTTAAGACAGTCAGAAATCCTTTTACCATTTTAATGAAAATAATAAAATAGTAATAATGACGACTGTTATATTCTACTGTAGTGGTGTCAATCAATTATAATTACTGGGGTTATACCATAACAATTAACATATCTTAGGTAAATGAATAAATCTGATAACAAAATAAAACAGCTTATTCGATAAATAAATTAACAAATAAATACAAAAACAAATTAACAAAATAATAACAATAATAAAGAAAATAAATGTTATCATTTAATGCATGAAAGAAACCAGACCCACTGATTTTATGTTATTATACTTATTAGAATTTTTATAATATATTTTTAAGTAACAACAGTTCAAAACAATGCAATACAAGTAATAATACAAGCTGGTAATGTATAGACCTTTATCAGGCTAACATCTTTGTCAAGTTTCCTGTATGCATAACCGACAAGGAGTGCTAATTCTCATTACACCAAAACGGGAACAGACTATTTTGCCCTCCCAGCCTCGATTTGGTTACACTGATGTGAATGGGGAAAAACAAAGATGGCTGCCTCATGATAAAGGTCTGCCTTGAAAGCTCCTACAATACTGAAGCAGAATAATCAGGCTGACAATATCTTCAATACATTGATCTACAGTCACGTACATCACCACACTGTCAGGTCAAATTACAAGACACGCCTACAACTTCAACAGATGGCTCTGTTAATATTGACGAAGTTCAACTAGGAAGGGGGGAGGAGACTGAGGGGTGGGGGGGATTTCTGCAACATTTCACGCTTAGTTTACTCTTGCTCTTGTACTTAAAACTTTGATGGCCAATTCAGTTAGGTTGTTATCAGCTATATGACCTTAAAACACTACATGAAAACCATGCATGGCCTTAAAATATTGAAACTGAAAAAGGAATAGCAGAAGTTTCTCTATCAGTGGCAAGTAATTATGTGGCAGAGCAGACTTATGAAGAACAAAGAAACATTGTTTCTCCAGACGGATATCAACAATGGAGAAAGAAACATCAAACACCAAACTGACTAAATGTTTTTCAATTCCAAAAAGTAACCAAAACATGAATTATTGCAACTAGTATAAAAAGAAACCAACTTTTTCCAACTCATTACTACATGAAGTACATTGTAATATATACATGTGTGCATTACACACATTCAAAACTGAACTTTCTTCGATCGCTTCAAATATTCGTAGCATACATTCACATTTTTATGAAAATCTAATTTTAGTTATAATTTTAAAGAATTTATATAATTATTTTAATCCATATACATTAAACTTCTGACATAAACTCCAAATAACCACAGATACATGTCTCTTAATATGTTGATTTTTCCCCAACTTTTTCCCCCTGGAATCGTCAAAAACAAAAACATTTCTATTTTCTTTTTAGTTTGATATAGTAACTAGGGTGGAACAAAAACAGATTTCCAGTTTTAAAATTAATTAAGTTGACATTTGGTCAAAACCTGAGGATATGGTCCATAAATACTTTAAATTATAGCAGGCATGCAACAACAGTTTGAGGAATAAGCAAAGTGCAGGGAACAGCCAGACTTTGCACTGTGTTTTTCAATTTTCAATGGCACAGCTGAGAAACCAGAAATGAGGAAATCAGCTGATCAGCTGAAATGCTGCACGCCTGGTATTAGGGTCTTCCAATATTCATGGGATACAGATATGGTCCCCAGCAATCTATTAAAGTAAGATAACTTACTATGAAGGCAATAAATCTGTGTCAAAACAAAGGCTGAATCTACATTGATTTCATCCCAAAAACATTTACTAAATATTTCACAGTTCAAATGCCAGTACTCACACAAAGGACACCCTGTTTTTGAATTATCACTCTTGTTTGTCATTCAAATACATCTAACAGTCTTGTGAGATACAACAACATCTTTAATTTGACAGCATTTTTGGACACCCTATTAATTCCAGACCATTAATCCATTAATCCCCATTAATCCATTGGTCAATCCAACTTATATTTCAGATTAGTTAGAAGGAGGATCTAGTTGTTCAAATGAACTATCACTATTAGTACTATCTTCACCGGATGGTTTTGTCTTGAGGAGAGTTTCTTTATCTTCTTTGCTAATGCTTCTTGGCTGTTCTTCAGTCTCGTCACCTTCGTCTAGCTCCCCAGCGGAGAGTTCACCAATCTCAACCCCTCCTGTTTCAGGTACGTAGAAATCCTTCTGTTTGGACAGTGGTGCCAAGAAGTGAATCATTCCTCCATCGTACAACTCAATGAATGGATAGGCACAAAGATCATTAGCCTAATACAAACATAAAGAAAAGGGATTATTACATCCAAGTGTACGATGATCCGAGAAGATATTATGCCTACTCGTCAGACAAAAATCACTATCATTTAAATTATTGCGAAAAAAGGAAATAGCTGTTGCAAAATGCTTACCAGCTAAAATGACTCGCAGTTAAAAGGAAAACAATTATTGAAGACTTCCAGAGGTATGGGTCTTACATGTACATGTTTGATCTACATGGTTGTTTGTATGATGCAAGTAGTTGATGCAAAAAGTATGTAAAGTATGGACTAGAGATTCAACCCTAGCAGATTCTTTCTCATCTAAATCTTTTTGAGAAGGACTCTGCTACTTAGTTGAAATGTGAGACCATGACTCTTTTTTTGCAGTAAATGTTTGCTTCAATCACATGTAGGTCATGAGAAAAAAATAAGACCTGCACATCTGGAAATGGAACTCTTCCAACGATTTGAAAACTTCAATCTAAGTAAAATGGAGTTTGCCTGATGTTTTTTTCTTAGACGTTCCACCCCAATGTTCCAAACCACAAATGCCTTCAAAGGCATTGCAAATTCTTTTTCTTTACAAGTTTGGTTCATGTTTGTTTAGTCTGCATGAATTCTTCTTCCTGCCATTCTTGTACACAGAGAGATGCTTGACATCTTTGAAGATGCTTTCTGGTATGTAAAAAATGTACTGTGTATACTTTATACACACTGTGTATAATTTACACATAGTGCATTGCCATTTTAAATTAATGCAAGTAGAAATCTATTTTTCTTCAAATATTATCATTCAATATTCATGGCTCTAGCCATGTCTTGAAACTGTTAAAATAAAAAAAAAAATAAAAAATCAAAACCAATTTTTAAGGAAAGTGAATTGAAACATGAATGTGATGGGTAATTAGAAAAATTACATTTGAAAAAATAAATAAATAAATAAAACACCAAAACACCATCTTCATGTCAACACTTTAATAAGCTGCAATCTTTCTACTGAGCAGTTTTATGATATCAGACAAGGCTCCAGACTCTATCATTATTTTTTTTTCTTACCATCACATAGTCTCCCAGTGCAGAATAGACACGGTATACAGCGATGTAGATAGAAAGCGTAGTGACGTAAGGGAATGTAGTATAAACCATATGAGACACTTCAGGTAGATCGGTAATACTGAAGCCTTCATCCATCATTTGTTTCTCCTGCTCCTTGTCTGGTTCCTGGTCTCCTTCACTCAAGACAGTGCCTACGATATAGCGCAGACTCTCAGAGGGTACCTGAATCAACAACAACAACAATTTATTAGACAACAGAAGATTTCACGTTTGTTCCTTTTCCTTTTGAATAATTTTACAAGCAAAGAGGATATGTTTGGCTAACAAGGGGAAGTAGTGGATCATCTTACAGCATTTTTTAAAATCTCTGAAATGTAAAGTGACTATTTGAAGTATATTTATTACTTAGGTTCAAAGCCAGATGGGTATAGACTTGTGACTTGTGGCTATGTATTATGTATTTACGACAGCAGGTGCAATTGTCATACATGAGTCAACTTGAGTTTAAAAAACTCAATGTCTCAAGATTGGTTTGACTTGTGACACTGTGTTTCAGACCAAACTCTCTGGCTAACCTTTTCACTGGAAATAAATTCTCAATTTAGACAGATTGCGCGACCAATATTTACATGTCATCAGGTGACCTATTGTGGGTACTACGTCATCTGAGCTGATGGCAAACTATGTGCAAATGCATGCCGTGACCAACAGAGTCACACCAAAAGTCGGCTTTTGGTAATAATAACACAAGTACTAAGCCATTTTGTGACACTGGTATCAATCACATTGATGTTTCATAAACTACATGTACCAGTATTCTACTACAAAAGAGGTTTATTTTTAGTTATGCACAACCAGCGTCGGACGACTATGTAAAAAAAAAGGGTAAAGAACGTCGGAAAAGTGAGCCTGTATACCTAGACTGCAAAATTTCAAATAGGCAAAGGAATCACACGGTTTTGGAAAGCCATTTCTTTAGATGATTCTGCTTCAAAACTTTAAAATTCTTGTGTTGAAGAAAGTTTGTGATCGCGGTTGTCTGGCCTAGTGACATTCCGTCGTGCACTAGTACACATCGCGCACATTTATACGGTACTTGTACAATTTTCAAGACTTGCTGGAACTGTCCTTACTGGCTTTATTCAGCCACTCGGAGGTTTCTGGTACAAACTCTGGAATGTTTTTCATAGATTTTTAGAAAAAAAGCCTCGATCGAATAAACTAAATGCAACAATCATCCTGTACCGCACCAAACTGTCCTATGGAGGACATTGTGTTTGTTTACATTTAATACCCACAATACGTCACATGCCGCCGGGTCGCGCAATCGGTCTGTTAGTGTTATATGTACTGTAATGTTGATTTTCCCGAGCATAAACTAATCATTTTGCTGGAAAAGTTTACAGGAAAAGATGCTAAATCTGCGTACAATTTTTCGCTCATTGTGACAAAAATAGTACAGTATTTAACGATATGATCATGTTTTTGGTCACAACATTACCAAGTGAAAAATAAAATGGAAAAAAAAGCCAAACAAGCAGTCTAATTCTTTTTTTTTTTACAGATTTATTTGATTAACAATATATACTTAAATCTTTATTGTGAATGGTCCAAAAACTCCACAAAACTATTTCAATATTATTTGTGATGATTGATAGTTATTGAATTGAATACCCACGAAACGGAATCAAAATAAAATAATACGGGTTGTAAATGCACACCAATATTTACTTTGTTTTTAACCATAAAACTACACTATGTTACGGTCTGTTTACACAATTCTGCTACCACTAGATAATGACAGTTATATTAACATTATTAATTAAGTTTCGATTCATTGTTTGTTACCTTGTTGGGGTCGTCATAATACACACCAAGGCATCGTCCGTCCGGGGCAATCTTCGTCACTTCGGTGAACAAACGACCAGCGTTGCTGTAACTACCACGGGCAAATTTATATGCAACTCGGAGTTTAGAAATCGGAGATTTCTTGGTACCAATTTCTATGTTGTGAAACAGACCGGACGCAATTAAAAGAAACAATACGGTCACAATGATGGCAATGAACAGCCCAATGATTCCGATCACAAACATTGACGCCATTTTAGGAAGTGAATAATAGCCAGAAAAGTGTCATTTAATGATAGGCCTGAAACCAGACACTTTTGGCGTACTTTCTATGTACGCTTGCGTTGAGAGTCTGATAACAGACATGTTGAATCAAGTTATGGAAAGCGGAATCTGCACAAATACATGTAATAAAT
Organism: Marthasterias glacialis; assembly: GCA_911728455.2. Classification (NCBI taxonomy): domain Eukaryota; kingdom Metazoa; phylum Echinodermata; class Asteroidea; order Forcipulatida; family Asteriidae; genus Marthasterias; species Marthasterias glacialis. The sequence continues at coordinate 689,984 of OU452221.1, read as the reverse complement.
AAAATGCAAAAAAAACCAAAAAAACCAACGAATCATTTGAAAGTAAATTCCACCAAAAGCTGTTTGTTTGTCTTGTGGTAAATTATTACTCCTACACTTGACAGGAGAGCCAAAAGTACAATGCTCACTTGTTGTTTACTTCTATCAAAGTACGGAGTTGTACTTTTCTTTTGAACTTGTTTACCTTTCCAGTCATTTATAAGGAAATGCCTTTGTGTAGACCAGTTTTTAAAAATTTATTCTCATCCTAACCCTCCAAATTTACAAAAAAGAAAAGATTTATGATAGCCAATTAAAATGCACATGTGTATGTGCACTAAGCTTGTATGGTATGTCTGTGATACACAATGATTAATTACAAATGACACGAAATTAAGCCCTCCAATGCCCACCCCCATCCCCAAGGCATAATCTCTGTGTACGAGTTGGCAACATTTCTGGCGGCCGTTACTGCAAAAAATACAACAGTTTATTATTTGACCAATAATGCTATCAAATTAATACCCATATAATTATTAACATTTAGTCTCCAAAACGAAAAGTAAACGTATACTTCATGAAAAAGTTTTAATTATTTACTAAAAAAGGGCAATTTGTTACCAAGCCAGTTTATAAATTTGTTGATACTCAAGGTCTCTTATACAAAATGGTGGTCTCCAATGTTTGTAAACAACAGATAGGTACATGATTTGAGGAAGGTACGTAATGATGGCCTTCTGGTTGAATCTTTTTAAAACTTTTCTTTTACCTCGATCGCGTCCCATACAACTCGCCAGTGTAGTTACAACTTTTCGGATAGGTTTACATAATTCAATAGACTTCTTCAAGTTACCTGCAAATGATTTTCATGTGCACTCTTTCATCAACAGGGAAGGGGCTCCCTCTACAGTTTTCTGTTTCTTGTTTTCATGATAAAAACGACTTTAAATTGATTGTAAATGATCAATCACAGGATGGATAAGCGTCTCTACAATAAACAAAATATAATATAGTTAACAAAAACGCATCAAAATAATTCTCATAAAATAATTACAGTGCTTTTTAATCACGTTTATTGTAGCTATTACAATGTTCATTTTTAAGGGAGTTAGAATGAAGCAAACATGCAATTAATGATAAAATTATTTTTTGGAAATCGTTTCAGTTTGAAGTTCGATGCAGAATATATTCTTCAGAGAAAATTGTTCAGTTTGAATTTGAAATAATAATGTCAATGTCGAGGAACTTATTTGACAACCCAAAATCACTGTTGCTTATCAGATCCAAAACCCTATATCCTATAACCTAACTAACTAACCCTAATTGTATCATAACTCTAACCCTATCGTTATAACGATATAGTTAGGGTTATGATACGATTAGGGTTGGGTAGAGTAGGACGGGTTAGGGTTAGGGGTTGGGCTATCCTTAATTTTAACCCTATCGTTACCCTATCTTAACCATATCTTTCACTACTCAATCCTAACTTTAACCCTTACCCAAACCAAAACCCTACCTAATCACAAACCTAACCCTAACCCTATTCTAACCCTCCCTATCCTAACACTATACCCTATACTTTAAAGATATCAAAAGATATCCCCAAATGGTATCAAAAAACTATAACCCCAACCATGCTAACCCTATCCCCATCCCACTCCTAACCCTAACCTTACCATAGTAACCCTAACCATTGTTCAGACCATAAGCATATCCTATTCCTAACCCTAACCCTATAACCCTTACCCTTACAACCCTAACCCTAACCAAAGCCCAAAACCCTAACCCTAACCCTAACCCTAATCCTAATCCTAACCCTAACCCTAACACTAACCCTAACCCTAACCCTAACCCTAACCCTAACACTAACCCTAACCCTAACCCTAACCCTAATCCTAACACTAACCCTAACCCTAATCTTAACCCTAACCCTAACTCTAACCCTAACCCTAATCCTAACCCTAATCCTAACCCTAACCCTTACCCACCCTACCTGACGTGTATCCTGTACTCTTACCCTTACCATAATCCATAACCAACTAGTACTTGTTTAATTTGCCTTTATGGCCCTGACCAACTTAAGTTCTATTTAGATCCAAGATGGAAAATCTTAATTAAATTTCCCAAAAAACGGAGATGACTCTTTACAAAACAAAGAAGTAGATAATATGAACATAAAAAAGAAACTATCAACAAATAATTGTCTTGAAGAAAAAAGGGGACAAAGGCATGCTTTTTGGGAAAATACGTTTTCTTTTGTACATGAGTACTGCACATTGTCCGATAATAGAAAGTAAGTCATGTAGAACAAAACAATATACCGATTGTGCGACCCGCGACACGTGACCTATTGTGGGTATTTTATGTAAACAAACATGACGTCCTCCATAGGAAAGTGCGGCACGGTACATGATGATTTTTGCATTTGTTTATTCGATCGCTGTACACTTTTTAACACAAGAATTTCACAGTTTTGAATCATCCCCAAAAATTGCTTTCCAAAAACTGTGTAATTCCTTTGCCTATTTGAAATTTTGCAAGGCTGGGTATATAAATGCTCACTTTTCCAACGTTCTTTACCTTGTATTATACAGTGATTAAGGCCTACATTACAAACAAAATAACGGGCAGGGGGGTACATAGTCGTCCGATGCCGGTAGTGCATAACTCAAAATAAACCTCTTTTGTAGTAAAATACTGGTAGTTATTGAAACGGGTGATTAATATCAATGTCACAACATACAACTTTAATGAATTTAAATGAATAAAATCTGATATGGTCACAGGACTGAGTAAACTCTATGTATTGTTAGCACAAAACATATCCGTTCAACAGCCAAACAAATAACCAACGGCTGAAGCTGGCTGGTTCCCTTCAATTTAGAAGCAAAAACCGCAGAATACTGCGCGTTGAATGGTACAAAGAAAGTAACTGATACCAGCTAAAGAACGCCTGCATGTCAATCATCACACAAGAACCAACAAATGACATTGATTGCTCGAAAAACAATTCGCTAATCAGGAATTATTCATTTTAAAAATCATTCTAACATAAGTTGATCTGATAAATATGGAAGCTTATTTGTGACAGCCGTGTTTGCTTACAACTCTGACCTAAGATCTCCAAAATGCCTGTGAGAAACAAGGTATGTTCTTCAAAATCGACCACCGACTGTCCGTTTTTACACTCAAAACTTTTGTACACAAACCATTTGGGGTACTTGCTTGCAGTGGGGTGGGGATGCAGATAAAAATGATGCTGCTGGGAGTTCTGGTCAGTACTGACATGGCCATTTTCTTTTGAGTTTACACACTTTGTACCATGCTTGGTACTTGTTTGTATCTACCTACATTAAAGATGAAAACCTCATCATATGCCTCAAGGAAAGGAATAAACTTGAGGTTTGTTGATTGATATGAGACCGAGAGTTGTCATGAAGTTCTATCTAGGCCTACATCCAGTTTTAAAATATTGTTATTGGCCTACTCTTTTTAAAAGTTTTACTAAAGTTAAGAATGGTCCTTGCTATATGACTATGTATAGTTTGAAATGTTGCTGACGTTAAATTTGTTTTGTGATAATTGATTTGGAATTTGAAGGATGATACTTGCGTGGTAGCAGGAGGCTACAATGAATTTCTAAAAGTTAGCCTAAGTTGTTTTATGCTGACACTGTAAATAATGAAATCTGATCTGATTTGATGATAACTAAAGTCAAAGTAAAAAAATAGTTAAATTTTGAAAAAAATAGTCAATAATGTTATAAATAATAAATATCTTTGATGCCTCTAGACCCAGTAACTGGGGTGCTGAACTCCTTTTTTGAGATTTTGACATTATCGGTCGTACTAGCGATAATGTCAAAATCTAAAAAAAAGAGTTCAGTGCCCCAGTTACTGGGTCTATGATGTCTCATAAACTGTAACAATTTTAAGAGGCATAATACCTCTTAAATTATAGTTTCATGAAGATTAGACTTTTAGAGGCATCAAAGATAAGGACTCATTTCAAAAACTTGACTGGGGCGATGTGTACTCCTTGATCGTACTACCACCTCATGCCTTAGGCAAATGTATGTGTCTAGGTCGTGTTTCGCGGATTTGCTATGATTTTCCACAAATCTGGTTCAACAAAATTTCCCAAACGACAACAAAGATATTTGACAAAATAGCTGGAAAATTGCATATAATGGCTTCTCAGCATATGTCAAAGATGAAAAAGCCTGCCAGACATTCAACTATACTCACAATCATTTTCTATGCTCTAAATCAATGTTTTTAGATCCGAAATAATGCAACGCTACGTTCATGATTTTTCTGTACGAGGTCAAACAGGGCACTTCTCCTTTCTGATGCATTATGGGATATGTTGAGCACATTCTTTTCTGGGAATGCTGAAAGGGAGCGAGGCTAAGAATCCAAAGAATGAGCACCGCAATCTGCAGATTCAAGTACAGAATCGAGATCTGTAGAATGCCCTCATCATCCAGAGCGTTGGAGTGTCCTGTTTGACCTTGTACAGAAAAATGCCTGGGCGCTAGAATGGTCGACAGTCAAAGTCAATATTTCAAAAAGAGGAGTACAGCGCCCCAGTTACTGGGTCTACAATCAAATATAAACCAACGGTTTTCTTCAATGTTGCCTTGTCTTTGCAGTGTTTGCTAGATACAAGTAGATATGAAATGCAAATTTTGTTTTCTTTCGAAAGGCATTGAGCGAGTATAAAAAGAAATTCAGATGGCATGAGTCGGTCAAATCATCATCCTTCAAACCATCTCCTGAACAAAAGTCAGCGTTTGCTGGTCTGTCTTCTGCTGATCTCGGTAAGTAAAGTTACTTCATACAAAGGTATAATGATTCACAAATGCAACAGAGCCAATAAACACCTTCATAGTTCAGGACTTGAATTTGATGGGAAAATCCAGAGGACTGCAGGGCCTGTAGCTCAGAACTTTTACTGGACCACAATCAATATGAGAAAAATCTCTCCAAACAGTTTAAGAAGTAAACTATTTATACTTGAACAAGCACTGAGAGAAGATTAATCTCATTTGTCTTTTGGGTAAGTATCCTTTGATAACAGAATTGAAAGATATTTATCAGACTTAAAAAAAAGTCAACATTTGTCTATTTTTAAAGATGTTATACACAGTGAGGTATTATTCAACTGAAAAACACAAGACTGCTGGTTTTGTCCAGTAGTGAGTTTACTGGCCAGACGCTAAATTCACTGACCTCGGTCCAGTGTAAATTTAGAGCCATCTTGTTCAAGGGGCAGATTTGTTTATTTCGGACACTCGTTGCCATCTGCGACTCAGCGCTAGAACTTCCACGCACCTTCCAGACGCATGCGTGAAGTTCGAGCGCCGAGTCGCAGACGGCAACGGGTGTTCGATACAAACAAATCTGCCCCTTGAACAAGATTGCGCATATAATCGTGAAAGTGCTTATTGCCTTCATACCCCTGGTGTCTGGCCATTGCCTTGGTGACACATTAAATATTTCAGTAGAAATTCAAATTTGCCCTGATCGTACAGGTGCCCTATGATAAAACAAAACTGGCTTGTCCTTTACAAGAACAAAATATCAGGCGTGCATTCAGTGTTTTTTAATCTTAAAAGTTATCCAAATGCAACTGTAGTGGCCAATTTTAGTTGGAGTTTTTCTTTCTGTGGGTACACAGGTCAGCAAGAACCGCCTCTCCAGCACAAACGCTACCCTCTACAAAATGATTCCAAGCTGACGTATACAACCAAGCAGATCTTTGGAGATGTAGCTGGATCAGATGATGATTCAGTAAAGAGAAAGGGACGAGTTGGAGGAGGTGGAGTGACATCGATGGGGGCACCCATGAAGACCTTTAAGATAAGAGGCAATGGGGAGACAGGATCTAAGACACAAAAGTGAGTTTAACTTCTCTTGGGACATTGTTCTCTTTTCCTACTTTTAAAATAGTTCTGTACAAAATTGATAAACACTAGAATTTATATGTGATTGACAATTTCCGTTTTTCAGGCAGAAAATTTCAGAAATTTTATAATTATAAAATGAATTTACTGAATCTATATTTAACCCTCTTGTGAGTAAACTTTTTATTTTTATTTTTATTTCGTTTTTTGGGTGTAATTTTTTGACTTTGAATATTTTGTAATTTAAATATTTTCTAATCTCATGAGCATGCTTGACAAAGCAACTGTCCATTTTACAGACAATAAATAAATGACTGAATGAAATAATGAATTTATGCTGTAAAAGTGATATTGTGAATACCGAACCATCATTCAGGATCTCTCGACCACCATTCAGAACAAATATGTGTTTTATCGACCACCACTTAATTGTTTTTTTTTCAACGTAAACGCTTTATTTCCATTCACATATTATCAATAAACACCAACAAGTCTTTACCAGTAAACTTGGAGGAATTTCTTTGAAGGATCTATAACATTAACAACCTGCCATTCCTGTCCATGGCATGGAATGTTGGCAAGCTCTGATGAACATGTACGTGTATTTTGGACTGCCAATGTTTGATACATGGTTATCCGGTTGGTTATTAATCTGCTAAGCCCTCTACCATCAATTAATAACCAACTTTAGCCTCTGTTTACCGGCACTAAAAAGTTTGTTGGCAGAACCCTGTATAAGATGTATTTCAATGGACTGCACTGAATTTGATACTTTAAAACTATTGTTTTTATCAATAAAATAAAAAGGAATTGGGTGATAATTATGTTTATCCGAATAGAGAATTGCGTTCATTCATCATTATTTTTTTTTTAATCACAGGTTATCGAGGACCAAAGCTGACAAAGAACCAATAAAGAACAGAACCAATGAACCCCCAAGCATGAAACCTGGAACCGTGCCAATGGAAAGGGTGCCTGCTCCAAATCAAGTATCAAATGCCAACAACAACAAAGATGTTGGCTTTAACAATAACAGAACTGTCAGGGAAATAACTCAAAATGTGTCCAAGTCAACGCATAAACACACAACAAAGGTAAGGTTACCAAGAGGTTGACTTCACACATTAAAGCAATGTATGCTGGAACGAGAAGTTCTCAAAGCTGATCAAAATAAATTGTTGTTTGAGAAGTGTTTTTTTTTTCTTGTGGTATTTTGTTTGTTGGTATTACAGCTGGATGTTGCTTTCCACCCTTGATGTTGTTTGAAAAGTGTTTCTGCCCCTAATGTTTTGTTTGTGGCGTGTCGTGGCCGAGCGATTAAGAACACCGGATTCAAGCTCTGGTGTTTCTGATCAGCAGAGTGTGGGTTCGAGTCCCGGTCGTGACACTTGTGTCCTTCAGCAAGACACTTAACCATTATTGCTTCGTCCTTCGAATGGGACGTAAAGCCGTAGGTCCCTTGTGTTGTGTAATGCACGTAAAAGAACCCAGTACACTTATCGTAAAGAGAAGGGGTTTGCCCCGGTGTTTCTGGCATGGTCTGGCAGCAATGTGCGCCACCTCACCTTGTATCCCTTTCAAGGTGTTGTATTATGGTTGCTTCGTCTCATAAAATCCTCTGTAACAATCTCCACGAGATTTGATAATTCTGCACCAGGAGTGTCATTTATGACAGACATGGTGCATTATAAATGTGCACTATTATTATTATTATTATTACTATTATTATTATTATTATTACAGCCGAATGTTGCCTTGCAGTATCAAGCAGGTATTAGAGAGATGAGGCCCAAATCAGCCAAGTATCTATCTGAGTATCAAAGGAACTATGAATGGAGGAATCCTCAGCCCAAAGAATCACCGCTTATGGCTGCTGAGCAGGTACGCTAACGACATTAACAACTTGCTGCTGAGGAAATTTAGAAATTTGTTTATGGCACCTGATGGGATTGATTTCTCAGAATGGTCGGAATAATGTGTTGTTGAGAATACTGTTGTCACAAAGAAACCCTGACTAAACAATGCCAAGACAAAGGTTCTCTTTGAAGCAATGGGATTTATTGTTTCTCTTTCAAGAAAATATGAGATTCATTCTGTGTGGAATCGCAAAACCTCAGCCATGAGCCACGGCCGATAGTTTGACCCATTGTCGGAATCTAGGCTGGAATCTCGCTTCACTTGGACTTACCTCCCATTGAGCCGAAATACAATGAATAAACAATAGTGGCAGGCTCTTGATCTCTTGTAACAAAAGGACAAAGGTCTGGAATCAGGGATTACAAAAAAAACCCAGGAAAAAAGGGAGATCAATTGAGCATCAATTCAGTATTGTCTGTCCCACTTTGGGGAAACAAGGCATTGCACAGTGAGTGTATGCACTGTGCATGCTTCTTTTTAATGGAATGTCCAAGCAAAGTTTGTTCCAGTATTCCGATTTTACACAATTGGCGTGTTTACACGTCATCTGAATTCTGTCGGGGCAAATATTGACATGTTATACACATCATCTGTTAACTGGTTAAATATGCCCCAGCACCATGGCTGCAGAACTTGCCATTAAGTATTGCCAATGTAACTTCTGAATACAATTTTGAGATGTTTTCTCTTACTTATTATTTAAAGTTGATAAAATGAAAAAACAAATCATAAATGGACAAGTTTGTCAAGAAGTGTACACTTCCCAAATCCTTTAAAATGCTTTCCAAGGTTTTGCCTGATTTTGATAACTTCAATTCTGCACAGCGAAACCAACTGTACCAATCTTAAAAAGGTTTCCACAAGTCTGGGCCAATTTCATACTGCTGCTTAAGCAGAAGATTTTACTTTTCTGCTAAGCAAAAATAAGCAGGATACCAGTCACTGATGGTACATGTGACATGGTATTTTGGCTGGTTATCTTATCCTGGTAAGCAAAGTTGTTTAGTGCTTAGCTACGTTTTGTGCTTAAGCTGCTCTATGAAATTGGGCCTTGGGTGTGAAGTCACCATATATTTGTGGACTCAAAATACAGTAGGGTGTTTGTGAGATAGATTTGTCTGATAAATGACTAGTTGAGTCAAAAGTGAAGGCTCAAATTTGAGTTCCCCATACTAGTGACAGTTGCTATGTCACATGGTTTGGGGCAAGCTTTTGCATAGTTACGTAAGAGATGGCGAACACCCATCCACAATTCAGAATGAATGTGTATGGCACGATGGCACCAGGCTCTGCCCATCTGGAGATTGCTAAGCGAAACACGGTCCTGAACCATAGCAACACTGTCGTAGCAACACTGTCGTTAGTCCAGACTACCTTCAAAATCTAACTTACAAACAATGGCTCATTGTGCAGTGGATGGTTGTTAAATTGAGAATTGTTCCTATAAATTAACATTTTGAAACAATTTTTGTGAACTTTCAGATGATTCATAAATCCAATGCCAATGTGGCGCCATTCATTCCTGACAAGATTCCTCGTCAGAGTGAATATAAAATGAAGTTTAAGTCCTGGTCACCAGGGAAGCAGCCGGTATCCAGTCACCAACAGCAACTAATGGACAATGCTGAGAGAGAGATCAAAGCCAAGTATCGACTGAAAACAAAGGTCGGGTCTACTCTTCAACTCTTTGAATATTAATCACCCCATATCTTCCAATGTCCTTGTCTTGAGTATTCCTGAGTTTGATGGATTCATTAGTATACTAACAAATCAAACGCTCTTTGGATGATGCTGAGTATATAAAAGTTACATCTGTTTCGTTTATCCATTGTGAACCAATATTCTCTTATGCATGTATAGTGGCTGAGCAATCTAGCACACTGGACTCAACATCTGGTGCTTCTGATCAGCAGTGTGTGGGTTCGAGTCCGGGTCATGACACTTGTGTCTCTAAGCAAGACACTTAACTATTATTACCTGAAATTTTTAAGAAACATTGCCGAATGGTGTGCACACTAAATCTGTGTACAGCATCGGTCGTCGCTGGTTCGCGCCCTAATGTCTTGGAGAGCATGGTTCCACGATGCACAGTTCCTCAGAAACTTCAGCTCTGTTTTTAATACAATAATAACATACATAGGATACCCAGGAGGAACAAAAGTTTTTTTTACAGTTCTAATGTAAGATTGTTTTCATTCTTTGAGTGTTTTTTTTTTTATTAAAATGTTTTGTTTTGGGAGGGGCCATTTTCAAAAACTTAAAATGCCGCGATGAAGACGCAAAGTGCTGAACCCATTGAGTATGATGCGTGATCATAAATCAAAATATTTGTGGACTCCGTGCTCGGTGCTTGGTGGCTGCAGCGCTCGCCTCGCATTAAATTTCTGATCTTTTTTATTTCTTGCGATCTCATCCTTGGTTATCTCTTTTTATAAAATTTTCACAGAGCAAGAAGACAAAACGTTCCAGTGTAACCCCAGATAAGATGAGACCAGCTGGTGTCCCATCAGTCTACGCCCACGATGACCTCAGATTACTGAAATCAGCTGAGAATCCAACGAAACCGTTCTTTCCACATTCTACAACTATCAGGTCAGTGTGAGATTGTTTCTTGTGTACAGGATAGGATCGGTGAAAGGTCTTGTGCAGCTGTCTTCTTCACTCCGCATAGACTTGCGTCTGTGGCCGCCTGGTCCTCAGGTTGTAATGGGGGGGGGGGGGGCATTCCTGGGGTTGCTGCCATCACCTGTTGTCTTTCAATCGCTGCTTTTCTTAGATCTTCAACACTCCACTTCGTTACATTGTCCACCCTGCGAAGCTTATGGCGACCTCGGCCGGCGTCTCGTACCCACAGGTAGACCATCTATAACAGCGCCGGGTAGAACACCCTGTCTCATCACATGAGCACACCACATAGCATTCTACCTTAACACCTCATCATCTGTAAGACACCAATGTCCGCCGATCAGCTGTACCAGCCTTTTATTTGTGATAAAGTCTGACCACTTCATGCAACTGTCAACTTTTGTTTATTTTGTATATATGCTAAATGGTGTTCACCCTGTTTGAAAAGACAGAAGGCCCCTGAAGTAATCTGGCGGTAAAATCTTTAACAAACACAATGGCGCAAACAGAAATTAATACGTTAATGAAAAATGCAGAATTGTTTGAATAATGGAAAATAATTGAGTATTTGATTATGTAAAACACTTTGGTGAATTTTCAGGAGATGGAAGTCGGAGTATGCGTCAAACTTCAGTGAGCCAGAATTATATCGTTATGAGAATGGTATATGGAAGGGTGCTAATCCACCCCATGTTGGACCCAAAGATGATGACTCAACGAATAAACAACCGAAAGAGACAAGGGACTCCAGACCAAACTGGTTTGCCGAGGTTGGTATTTATATCTTGTCATCTTGATGTCAATAACCTGCAGATTGGAATGAATGTACCATACCTTTCTGCCTTGCTGATGGTCTTGTCTTTCATTTACTAGGTCTTGGAGCTTCGTCAGAAGGCTGAAGACTATCGTAAGAGAGCTCAAGGCACCCACTTCTCTCGAGAACATGTGGCTCAAATCTTAGCCAATCAGGCCAGACTGTGGGATGAAAGCAGTACGACAACGAGTACAGTCAGTTCATTATCAGCGCCCTCTGTTGACACTGGACTCAAAGACAGGTAGATATTTTTCTGTCATCCACAATGGTCAGAGCGATTCAGCCAGGATTTCATGTTTTACATCTGCGGTTTCTGAGGCCTCTTTCAAAGCCACGGCTTGGGTATGCGCCCCAGCTTAGAATCCGTCCACTTGTCTGAAGCCCCGTAACCAGCACATGTTTTCAAAGATACTGAGGGAGCCCCAGTCAGAACCTAAGCCCAAGCCACTGTTTAAGAAGGTAAAGATTGGCAACGAGGGAGTAAACAGTCTCTCAGATGCTGCTCATTGAGAAGCTCAATTAATTAATGTATTCATTTCCACAGGAGACGTGATGACAAACCGCAACCTGTGAGTCAACCAGGGACTTCCCCACCTGTCAGGAGACGTTTAGCTTGGCCACAAAATGAAGGACAAGACCACAAGGAATCCCAGCCAGCAGTTGATGATGGATCTAGGTAAAGTCTTGTCACAGTTTTCAACGTTTTTTTTCTAGTTAATCAAAAACTCTGATTTTCACCATTCTAGTATAGCCTTCTTTAAATTTTTTAAATTTTTTTTATGGAAGTCGCTAGACACACAAGGCCAGTAAGCCACTCGAGGTGTGGGCTACAAATCAACTGTTTTTTTTTCCAGGGGCCGTTGCCACCTACTCATGCGGCTGAAACAGGGTAACTCCCTTTACAGTCCGTAAGGATGTAGGCTTAGGTATCATCCATCAGGAGCCTGGCTGGTAGAGCAGAAGGCTCTACCTCCCCAACTTTTACGGAGCAATTATGGTTAAGTGCCTTGCTCAAGGACACAAGTGTCATGACCGGGACTCGAACCCACACTCCAATGACTCAGCCACCAGAGCTTGAGTCCGACGCACTAACCACTCGGCCACGACACGCCACAAAATTTCTAAAATGAACAGTGTTTTTTTTTTGGTTGAAGTAGACACACTAGGAGGTTTCTTTCTAAACACTTTCTCGAAGACTACAATTTTTTAGTAAAGCAAGTAGACATATTTGAAGTAAGACTCGAACAAAAGTTGATCTACACACTGGCCTTGAAACATGCCAATCAGTCTGTCAGTTATAACTAAAAATTAACCACAAAACCCGCTTTTCATTTATTCTAAGTAGCATTGGCAGTATTCCAACTCCAGAGGGCTACAAGGGATCAGTGACCCCAAGCTCAGATGAGGTTGAGATTGAGGAACAGGGGAGGTTACCCACTCCAAGGTTGCGAGATGAGGGTATGTCCAAGAGGCATCATCTGGACCGTACCACTCCAGCCACAGGTAAGTTTTTCCTTCTCGCTCCCTTTTATTGAAAGAAACATTTCACCGAAACTCACTTTTGCAACCAGCTGAAAAAAAATACCTTTATTGACGCGATTTTCCTGACGTCATCGTCACAATAATCTTGGTTGTGACATTTTGGGAGTCAATGTTCCTGTTTGGTATACAGTGGAGTGCGACACTGTGTTTACAGGCTTACTTGTTGACTCCCAAAACGGTGAGTGTGGCACAGTCACACTGTGGGATGTGCTTGCAAGGGGTCAGAACTGTGTAAAACATTGTTGTGTTGTATCACCAGGAGGTGCCATCTTGACATCACCTCAACCGAAGCGCAGTTCAGCAATACCAGACAGATCTTTACCTGTTACCGCTCACCAACGCCAAGCTGCAGCTCCATCCAATAAAACAATCCAACAAGGTTAGTCGAATAATTCACAAGAGTTATTGACAACAATTTCCTTTGCTGTCCAGTGATGTGTTTCAACTTTGACACAAATTTCATCATTAATTGATGACAGGTTGTACCGCCTTCAGATTGATCACACATTGTCCTGAAAACTATGTTTTTATTCTTGTAATTTGTCCGTTTCTATTTTAATGTCAACATTGTCTCAATTTAGCTTTTGGCTACGAGTGCAATGTTTTTAATAAACCAGTATAATAGTAATAATAATAATAATAATGGAGAAGGAAAAGATCCAGAAGTATCAGGACTTGGCCAGGAAACTTAACGTAAGATTTGGCAGGTGAAAGTTAAAGTAGTCCCTGTGGTGGTTTGAGCACTTGGCACCATTCCAAAGGCACTGGAGAAGCAACTAGATCAAATAGGCACAACTGTGAGGGTAGACTCTTGCAGAAGGCGGCACTTTTGGGAACAGCTAGGATCCTGCGAAAGACCCTCGAGGTCTAAGGCTACGGGATGTAGCCCGACTCGAGGAGTTACCGGCACAGAGGAAAATGAGATCTTTCTTTTGCATGCTGTGATATCGTGAAATAATTATAGTAACACAAAAATTAGACTGAATAATTTTTTAAGAACTTGTGTGTGTAAGAAATGAATATTGTTTTCATTACAGACCACAGAAGCAACATTATCCCTTGTGACATCACTCGAGGGTTTGCCTTCGATAGCGATGAAGATTCAGACGATGAACGTTCAGTCACTCCAAGGGTCACTACACCTCCACCCCAAGTGGACATGAAAACAAGGGTAAGTTTCAACAGACAGATTTGGAAAGAATGAGAGCTGTTATTTCTTGAATTCTCCATCTGAAAAGCTTCTTGGAGGTACGGATAGATGAGGAGGTTTCAAACATAAGATCTTATCCCACTCGTTGAAGCAACTGCAAGAAAAGCATTGCTCATCTGTGGTTTTAGAATATAAAAATAAGAGGAAAGAAATTCTTTAAAATAGGGCTGTGGTCCTAAGACGGTTATTGTAGGTAATAATACCAGTTTGGCTCCAAGGTGAATTGTTCCAAGATTGACTTCAATCTATATGTCATATGATAAGCGTAATCTTGAATTCTTCTTCTCAGATACGGGATAATATTCAAGGATCTCCCACAGCTGGCATCACAACGAGAGATCCTGACCCTCTCAGAGATAACACCACAAAGCCTCCTCCATTCACAAGACACTCTAATAACTACTTTGAGACCAGTCCAACCATGCCAGTCATGCCTAAGAAGATTGAACCCCCACGTACATGGGCAGCTCCTCAGAGAGATGTTGGAGGAGGAGTGAATGTGGAAGAGGCTGTAGGGAGCGGTGATGAAGCAGTAACTGCCACAGCGTCTTCGGTGGCTGTGGGTGGTGACAAGAGGCCAGCTGCAGTAAAAAGTTTGACTGCTAAAGGTAAGGGATATAGAATCCATTTGGATATGTAATTCATCCGAATTAAGTTATGCTTACCTTAACCAAATAATCAGCAAGAATAATAGTTATCTACTAAATTTGCACATAACTTGTTTTAAGATGGTGGTAAACTTTCCTTGAAATATTTGTGCTTGAAATGCTACAGATTTTGAGAAATGAGTAAAACAATCAGTTTTTATCTTGCGAGTTCAAAACTCGATGTTTGAAAACAGTGAAAAGATATGAGGATTTTTCTCATTATTTTCTCAGGACTTCGATAACGGATAGAGCTTAAACTTTCACAGGTTTGTTATTTCATGTTGAGTAACATGAAACTGGATACTTGTCTTTGACACAATTACCAATGTTGTCTGCATGCTTTAAATGATAGCATTGAAATTTAACCACAAGTTTTTGATCATTTTATGTAGGTCCATTGGACAGACCTAACTCAGGCAGTATGTATGGCAGGCCGATGACTGCATACCCACAGACGAGACAAGAGGCTGGGACCAGACATGCTCAGACAGAGGGTACCAAGAAGGGAAATGAAGCATGGACTGTTCCTTCCACACAGCCTCAAGCTGATCCAGAAACACCACAGTGGAAGTCGCCTGTTAGAGATAGTGACGAGTTATCCTTATCAACGATGTCCATCGCATCTAGCAGCTCTCTTGCCTCGGAGGTCCTCGAGAGGGCACGGAAGAGAAGAGATGACTTCTGGGGAAAGTAACTCTTAAGAATCTTGGGCAATGGATTCAGTAAGCAGAAGAGATGACTTCTTGCAAAAGTAACTTTTAAGAATCTTGGGCAATGGATTCAGTAAGCAGAAAATGTTGCTCAGTTTGACCCCACCCAGCTGTTAACAAGGTCACAAAGAATATGACATTACTTGCCATTTATGGCTGCCAAGTGTAGAATTGATCTGGAGTTGTTATCAGATAATCAAAGTGGAGACTTTTACTGCAGACTAAATCACTGCCAAGGAGCAGAAGTGTACAACCTTTTTGTTACTGTATCCATAAATTGAGAATTTTTGACAATGTCAGCACGGTGTACGTGACTTCAGCAAGATGGTGGGCATGGTGTTTTTGTACATGTACATCATTTTTGATTTAACAAGATCTTGTTTGATCTGTCAGTTGTATGTGAGTGAGCTGTATGGGATTCGTGATTCACAATAGGCCTATCATAGGCCAACTCTAACTTATCTTCTTGTATCTATGATGTTACTGAAATGCAATGTGGCGGAGTGACAAGATTCTAACATTCCCAAAAGATAACCTGTATGGCGAACGATTTTTTTTTACGAAATACATTCAAGTTTTATAAAAGAGTGTTTCTGAAGAGATGTTATCTAGGTTTTAATGACAGACCAAAAGCTTGTAATTCCTGATGTTTTACAATCAAATAAATCCCACTCCCTTGGAAAATATTTCATGTGATTTAAAACAAAACAGAGATCTGATTATGCTCCAAAAACAATTAAATACAAATGTGACATGTAGAGCTTTATTATTGGCAGCCATCTTGTTGTTCAATAGAAGGATCCATTAAGCTTCTTTTTGCTGTATTGACCAATCACAGACAGACGTGGTTGCGCAACCGAAAGTCCGACAAATGTCTGACAAACACGTTTAGTGCATATGATGCCCATGCACAGTGGGCGGGGCTTAGTGGATGGGGTCTATTAATTCCGTCAAACAAAAACCAAAAATGAGGCTTGGAGTGCTTAATCATCTGGTCCCTTTATTCTGTAATAAAAATCGGTATTCGTTATCTTTGCTACACACAGGGTACATGACAAGGAGGGTTTCGACCAAATGGTCGCAAGGAATGTTTTCCCGTATATAGTTAAAGTGTCAACATTCAACAGTGTTTAGGAAAACAAATATTTTCTACAGAATTCCATTAGTATTATTATGTGTTTTTTGTAAACATAAACAGAAACTGCCATGGTCTTGTGAAATGTTTTTACGAATTTTGTTTTTAACCCAAGTTTTAAGTACATTTATTTAAAACATGTAAATACATTGTAGATTTTTGTTTTTACCTAACTGTGTCTTTTCCTTCAAATGTTGTATAGTTTTGTCGTGTTTTGTTTACAGTGAATTTATGTACATAAAATGTAAAAATTCTTTTTAGTAAACAAATCTTTTTACAGTGAAAAACTGGATTTTTTGGTAATAGAAAAACTTTTCCCAAGTTTCAAGAAACGCATTCTGATGCATGAATTTTGTACATATAGAGGGATAGATGATAGCAATTTTTTAAAAATACATCGTCAGGGATTTTGAATGATTTAAATAATTTCGTCAGCTTTTGAGAACAAAATAACTTTGAGAAAATGTGATAATTTTATGTCACTTCTAGTGTGCATCTCATAATCTGTGTGCATTTGTTTTGAGAAAGAATAATGTCATAGTTTTACGACAAGTTGAGTCATTGTAGCTCGGATGTAAGGAAATATAAATGACATTTCGTGATCTTTTCAATCATATGTCTTGGTGTGAGTTTTTGTATCGCTCGACTGTCTTACCTCTTATTAAAAGGCAGAGAAAGAAACACGGTTTTTGTAGAATGATCTATTCAGACCACCAGAGTTTGAAGTCATGTTTTGGGTCGGGTAATAGACCGATTGCGCAACCTGCGTCGCGTGACCTGTTATGAGTATTAATGTAAACACACACGACGTCCTCCATAGGAAAGTGTGGTACGGTACACGATGATTGATGATTTAGTTTATTTGATCGAGGCTTTTCTTGTTTGAAATCTGTGATAAATATTCCAGAGTTTGTACCAGAGACCTTGGAGTGGCTGAATAAAGCCAGTAAGGACAGTTCCAGCTAGTCCTGAAAATTGTACAAGTAATGTATAGTGCACGATGTGTACCAGTGCACGACGGAACGTTTAGGCCAGACGACCGCGATCACACAAGTTTTGAAACTAAAATCATCAAAAAAATGTCTTTCCAAAACTGTGTGATTCCTTTGCCTATTTGAAATTTCGCAAGGCATAGGTATAAATGCTCACTTTTCCAACGTTCTTATACCCCCTTTTTTTTTTTTTTTTTTTTACAGGGATTTAGGTTTACATTACAAACAAAATAACAGGCGGGTGGCTACATCGTCGTCCGAAGCCGGTAGTGCATGACTAAAAAAAAACCTCTTTTTAGTAGAATTCTGTTAAATTATGAAACAGAGATGTGATTTGAATTAATGCCACAACATACTACTTTAAAAGGGGGCTGATTAACTAATTTATCACTTAACAAAAATAAAATCCACTGTTTTTGTACTCACTCTGTGTCACAGCATAACTCTTTACATGTATTTTGCCATCAGCTGATTTAGCGTTATACCCACAGGAGGTCATGTGACCGCATGTCAACATTGGTCGCGTAATCGGTCTATTGTGGGGTTGGGTGGCAATTTGATTTGGGGCGTTTGCCACTTGTCATAAATTCAAGTCAGTGGCTCGGTGAGGCGGAGTGGCTTAAAGATTCAATTTTTCCTCTTTAATTATTTTTACGGATTTACGCCAGGCTTATGAAATCCAAGCCACACCCCTCCACTTTTCCATGACTATATATTATAACTTTAGCTCTTTTTTTCTACCAATCCTACTAATAAAATGACAATAATGAGACGTTGGTAGGCCTACAAAACAGTTTAGTATACCAACGTCATCCAGCAGCGCTGAAATTGGCAATAAATTTCAAGGTACGTCGTTATAGTGTTTTGTGATGTATTCATGATATAAGTTGCCATGGTGTTGGTAATGGATTTATAAGGGACAGATCGAGAGGCTGATCGTCAGATGCAGTCTTGTCAGCCTAAGGGAGTTAACAGCTATACAAACTCAGAGTCATTATGGAGATAACTAAAAGTGCTCTTTACCAATTTCTCGTCCGTTTGTTGACCATCCATCTAGTGCTGTTACTCTCGGTCGTTTTGGCTGAGAGATGCCCCTCTGAAAACAACTGGATGCAAGTTGGAATGTCATGCTATCATATTATGGTAGAAGACAAAGTCAGTTGGTATCAGGCAGACCAAAGATGCAACGATTTCGGTGGTGTTTTAGTGGTGTTAAATTCTGAGACGGAGCAAAAAGCTGTCTGGGAAATGGTGACACAAGAAGGGTTAGAGTCAAATGATTTTTGGATCGGCTGTCAGAAAGGAGAAGGCAGTGGTGGAGAATGGTCCTGTATCGGACACGACGACGTGCCCTATGAAAACTGGGACGCAGGAGAGAAGAATTATGGTGAAGGAGATCCAGCTACTACCCAGTATTGCGCCAGGATGAGGGGTCATGTGGATGGTTTGTGGGCGGACAAGCCTTGCAGCGACACGTACTACGCGATCTGTGAGACACCACTAGACACACCAGCTATTTACTGCATCACACTTGCCGATGAAGGTAACATCCTGAGCCAATGTTTGACCGGTCATGTCATCAAAGAGTTACCGATCAAGGGTGTGGTTGGGTGTGGTTCAGCTTGCCGTGATGAGCCTCAGTGTCGCTCTTTTAATGTGCGTGATGCAAGCCAAGGAACCAGTAAGACCTGCCAGTTGAATAACAACACTGCGAAGGAGGTTGAGGGATCGTCCATGACATCTGAGCAAAACTGCTACTATTTCGATCTTTAGACCTATTTATACATCAATCATCGATATCAATATCAACCCCATCACATATGTGCAAAAGGAAAACAATTCATAACTCAACTGCTATATTATTATGTCCGTATGGAGGAAGAATCGTGTACTTTATTGTAACACCATGAACCTTCATCAGAGGTGATTTCAAATGAATTTGCGGCATTTTTGACTCGAGTGGTGTGTTGGCGAATTAACATCATCAGATGAATGCCGTACTCGGGATTAAACTTGACATTCTTGCGGTGTAACACAAAACACTACCCGTCGACATTCTTACATGTAAATAGTATGTATTTGTAATTGGTTTTAAAAGTTACTTCAAATCTCATCCTCTACAATAAACACACCATTACAAAGTTTTACATCAAATTGGGCGGTCATATTTCAAACATAAAAGAAAGGAAAGGGAGAGAGACGGCGAGAAAAACACCTGTTTATAGTAATGAAAGTGGGGGTTAAAATTGGTGTTTTCTTGACCGTAACACTGTTTCAGACGGTAAATTCTCTAGGCTCTGTACTGGTTTGTACTTTTGTAAGTTATCCAACGTGGGTTAAGAACAAAACACAAAGAAAAACACTATGTCAAGATCTATTTCACTAAAATCTCCATGATCCGAGAAAAACGAACATAAAACAAATTGGAGAAAGTTGAATCTATGATCCATCAGTGATCATGCTTCGAACGACTAAAAAATAAATCCATATCGGTGTCCTTAGATCATCATGTAGCCCCTATGGATCTTTCGCCGAATTTACGCAGCGGACTTCATTAACTTTTTTGACATTTTGAAATATTATAGACTAGGTTTTCCCGGCCAATTTCAAAAATAAAATTGTCCAATTTTAACACCTGGCTCATTCAATTTCACTCGGTTGAAAATGAATGCTCCGTTTCATCAGTATTCAACAGTCAAAGGGAGTAATTCAATTTCAACAGTTTTGCATTCACTGGTCCATTAAGTTCATTCAAATTCATTGGGTCGCAAAGATCATTCATTTTTTCGCAAAAACCAACAGCAAAAGGCTTGTCATTTGTCAATCATTCAAATTCATGAATTGTAAATAGGTAGTAGAAATTCAACTGAAGAGTGGTGAAAATAGTAATGAATGTCTATAAATGAAATAGAATGACTAAAACGAACCTGAATGAGACAAACGAAATCATGTGTGCACGAAAACGAAATTGAAAAAAGAAAGCCTAGCTTGAATGAATAATGGAAAAATGCGTGAATTTAAATGCTTGTTAATAATAAAATTGAAAACATTTTTTGCTGAAATTGACCGGAAAACATAATTATTGTATTAATTTATTAAGTGTATCTTTACTATTTGAGGTATTATTGATTGTAACAAATATTATGTGTATAACTGCATGCAAAAGCTTAAAAACATTAATGATGTGCGTCCCTACGACCAAAAATTTGACTCTCCTTATTTATACCAATGGCGCGACCAAATAATTGACCGATTGCGCGACCCGCGTCACGCGACCGCTTCTGGTTATAAAACGTAAACACACACACGACATCCTCCATAGGAAAGGGTGGTACGGTACACGATGATTAATGCATTTAGTTTATTCGATCGAGGTTTTTCTTGCTTGGAATCTGTGAAAGATATTCCAGAGTTTGTACCAGAGACCTTCAAGTGGCTGAATAAAGCCAGTAAGGACAGTTCCAGCAAGTCTTGAAAATTGTAAAAGTACCGTATAAATGTGCACGATGTGTACAGCGCACGACGGAACGTTAGGCCAGACGACCGCGATCACCACACACTTTTCAACACAAAAATTTCGAAGTTTTGAAGCTGAAATCCTCCAAAGAAATTGCTTTCCAAAACTGTGTGATTCCTTTGCGTATTTGAAAATGCAATGCTAGGTATTAATGCTCACTTTTCCAACGTTGTTTATCCTTTTTTATTATTTTTTTTTTACAGTGATTTAGGCCTACATTACAAACAAAATAACAGACGGGTGGCTACATGAATCGTCCGACGCCGGTAGTGCATGGCTAAAAAACCTTTTTTTTAGTAGAATTCTGTTAAATTATGAAACACAGATGTGATTTAAATTAATGCTATAACATATTACTTTAAAAATAAAGGGGCTGATTAACTAATTTATCACTTAACAAAAGTAAAATCGACTGTTTTCGTACACTCTGTGTCACGGCCTATCTCTTTACACGTATTTTGCCATCTGCTGTATGGCGTTATACCCAATAGGAGGTCACGTGACCGCATGTCAACATTGTCGCGCAATCGGTCTATAGCTTTTGGGAAAACAAAGGGCGGGGGCGGGGAAGCTCAAGCTAAATGCTAAAACAACAGAGGCTTGAACCCCGTTACGTTCCATTTGTCTAATAGCTTAATATTATAAAAACTGTATGACCTGTATCTTATAATTATAATATTCTGACACTGACCATAATGATTTTCAATTTCTACTAGCTTGGTATATGCCTTCATGATAGTTTGTAGCTGACAGTTGTAGCGTACCTTTCCGCATGTACAAGGAGAGATTTTGAACAAAAGTATGACTTGACATCAAGTAACAGAACGAACCTCACGACAATTCTACTTTGAAAGCCCTGTGCAACAGTTCATTTTATTGTCAATTTCATAGTATCCTAAAAATTGTAGTTGTAAAATTATTGTATATGTGGATAATAACACAAATTCAATAGGTATGACGTCAGATCCACTTTGGTTCGAGAAAATGCAGTGAGATCTCACGAGAACGAATGAGATGGTTATTTGAGCATCGTTTCCACTATACTTCATTTTAAATTTCTTATGTAGGAATTTATTCAGTCGTATTTATATATGTAGATTTAGCACGTTAAAGTTTAAAATGACATGTAAAACTCACATTTATTCAAGAATTTTCAGTTAGCGATTAACAAGCCGTTGGTTTCCTTTATGATCTGAAGCCGGCTGTACTTTAATTAACAAGATTTTATCCCAACGTTGATTCTGGACAAGTGAATTGAAAACAAATTGTCCCTTAACAAACTATTGCAAGACCAATTGGTTCCTGCAAGAGCATTGGTCAGTTAAAGAAGAAAAGGGACAAAGCTTAATACAAAAGGAATGCAGGGGAACAGATTGAATGTTCACCAATATTTTACAATGTTTGGGTAAAGGGTTGATTGCGGTTTACCTTTCATCACTCTGGTCCCCGGTTCGAATCCAGCCTCTGAGTGGAGCCTTTCATGTCGCCATTCATGAATGTTTTCTTTTCTTCATCCCTGTGGAATGTTGACTTATAAAGTGCTGTGGCACACAAGAGCGCTCTATAAATGCCTGTTATTATTATGTCCAGGAAGAATAAACAGAAATATTATCCATGTCTATAATACTGAAATACATCTCTAGTTTGTACGTCAGTGTTTCTTTCTATTATTAATTAAGCTGATAACTCTTTTTCATTGCAGCTGCACACTCATTAGTCATCCCCTCATCTGCCTCAAGGTTTCCATTTTTATAAGAATTGGGCAATAAATTTCAGTACATGGCTGCTCTGAGATTATTAATTATTAATAATATGTTTTTCTTTACCCAAGGTATTCCCAAACATCGGTTTCATATCAAGCCTTTCATATGCCAATTCCATATAATGACTGTTAGTCATTATGTCAAACTAAGTCATTAAAATCGCAATTAATATCAAGCCTCTAATAAGCTTAAAATGTAAAACCGTAGGCATAGGCAATTAAACAAAATTGCCTGTCGGACTTGGCTGTCGTCATGAACGCACTGCATGGCTCAGCAACATGGACATTGACGGAGGATGAGAAAACGCAAATTATTCAAGTTTGGATCTTAGGTTCTGGAGGCACATGCTAAACTTCAAATGGCAAGACCGTATCAGTGTGCTGGGGAAAGTCCATAACCCCAAAAGCCTAGTCAACATCATATTAAAGAAAAAACATGAGTATTTCGGGCACATTGCAAGAAGAGACGGGGGAAACCTGGACCCAATTTCATCTGCTTAAGCAGAACAAGTTCCTTAACAACTTTCTGCTAAGAATTTTTTTTATACTATTCTGGTAGAGTGACTGGTAACCTTTGTCTGGTAAGCATAATTTTATTGTGCTCAGCAGCTTTTTGTGCTTAGCATGCAGTTCTATGACATTAGGCCCTTGAGAAGCATTGTATGGGAGGACGTGTTAACGGCCACTCTGGAAGAGGAGCAAGGCTGCATGCAGCGGCGTAATCATGTTTTTTGTTCACTGGGGGTGCGGGGTGGTGGTGGGGGCACATGGGGGGGGGGTGGGGCACTGCTTTAAAGTGGGGGCCCAGGGGCCATTTTTTAAAATAAATTACATCTATCTGATTTTTTTTTTATTGGGGGCACCTGGGGTGGGGGTGGGGGGCAATGGGAAATTGAAGGGGTAAATGCCCTCAGGCCCCCGTGGTTACGCCGCTAGCTGCATGAGCTGAGGACGACTACTCTGGACAGGGATGCAATTGGAGGAGGATTCGTTTCTCGGACCACCAGGGGACGGCTGACGCCCTCTGATGGTCTAAAGGAGAGAGAGAGAAAGAGAGAGAATAGACTTTTCCCATGATCTATTAGACCATTCCGGCCTGTCAATCAAGCTGTGCGCATTGACCAATTGGATCACGCCTTTTGGTCATGTGACCTCGGTCAAACTCGGTCACGCGTGCAGCAAAACGTACACAAACTAAGGTGTGTGGGCGGGGCTTGTTGCCAAAGCCGGAACGGTCTATGCACATCACGCGTGTGCACAATTAACACTAGGTTGTCAAAATGAGGGAACATCGCACCTTTTTGTGTTGGGCTAATGGTGGCGTGACCAAAGATTATAGAGCGCCCTAGGCGCAAGATGGGGAACTGGGCCTTTATCTACTGTTGGAAAGTGAAATTCGCATGGGCGCCATTTCGGCAAGTGAATTCCTGTGTTTCCCATTGATAGCAATTGTCCATGTCTACACTGGTCCGCACGTATCAGTGTTAATAGAGTCACTTGCCGAAATGGCGTCCAGTGAGATTTCACATTTCAGCCACTGAGTTCCCCATCTTGCGCCTATGGCGCTCTATAATCTTTGGGCGTGACGCACACGCGTTTGTGCTTCTGCCTAGTGCACAACTCGGTGGCGTTTGCCAACCAATACTGTCTGTACGCATGTGTGATTGTAATTGGGTCAACATGACGCCCAGATAGAAAGCGACTCGTTAAGCTCGCAATGCTGAACGTTTAATTTCTTAACTTCGGGATATGATTTACACTTAATTAAAAGTTCAGCTCTTTGGCTTTTTTTTTTTTGCAAGAAGCGTGAAATTTGAGATTTGTTTGTTAACATTATCACATTGTGACCCAAAGGTCAAATTGACAATATACAATTTATTTTTTTTACAATAAACAATTGGAAAACATTACAATTATTGAAGAAAGACATCAACATTATGGAAAAGATTAAACAAAAATTAAGTTGGACGAAAAGCAAGGCAAGCAAACCAAGCATGACGTACGCAACGACATTAAGTTATCATTTTAATAAGGTAAGTTTCCGTGATCCAGCATTGCTCAAATAATCTCACCGAAATAAGAATCCGAGATCAGCATGTGAAATAATATCACCGAATTAAGAATCCATGATCGGGCATCGTTAAATAATCTCACCGAAATAAGAATCCGAGATCAGGCATCGTGAAATAATCTCAACGAATTAAGAATTCATGAGCGGGCATCGTGTAATAATCTCAACGAATTAAGAATCCATGATCGGGCATCGTGAAATAGTCTCAACGAATTAACAATCCATGATCAGGCATCTTGAAATAATCTCACCATGCACCTAGAGCCAGGCATTTATATTTCATATCCACAGCCCTCCCAAACTGGTAAGATGTTAATTTCAGTGTTAAGGAAGGACTGAACATACAGCATTCTGTAGTTCCTAAACATTTCTCAAAGGCTAAATTATTAGTTTAGCCTTTGGGAAAGACTCTACTGGGGTCGAAACGTGAGGCCATCAACAATTTTATTGCTTTTATACATGTTCCCCTAATTGGTAAGCAGTTTGCAACAGCTAATTTTATATTTCGATAATAACAATAATGCTAATAGTAATCTAATAATAATACCGGAGTCTTATATAGCGCACGTATCTACCAATAATACACTCAAGGGGCTGCATAATATATCAATCGTAAATATTGTTTGCTATCCTGTTGTCTTTTCGGATGGTGGATAGCATTTGGACTTATGTGGATAGATGTGGACATTATGTTAAGACCCTCTGTGGTTCATAAATGACTTTAAGTTTAAGAGTCATTCTACTTTTCGTATAGAGTCTATAGCCTGACTGGAAAACATGATGTCATGTTTCATAAATGCATCATGATACCCAAGTTAGGAATGCAACCGTATTAAATTGTTGATCTATAGCACCGGTAGACCAACAAATAACCCTTGTGTCCCCCAGGCCATGTTATTATAGACCTTTCTTTTGCAACGTCACAGCCCGAGTTTTTGCCAACCAAGGTTGAAGAAACTACGGGGAGCCATCAATGCAAAGCAGTTTGTAAACATGTTACACAAATATTCAAACAAGTGTTGCATTTGTTGAAAAAAAACCAACCAAAAATGGGATGTTTTTTCTTTAAATCGAAAGTTTGCAAAAATGTTGAATGTGGTCACAAGATCTGTCAACAAGATTGAATGTTTTGCTAACATTTAGCCTTCCATGCAAACCAGAGCGGTTTATCAACAAAAGAAAGGTCTTATTTTCAACCCTAAAGACAGACGTCCGTACAACTGCGCACATATCATGAAACTTTAAGCATTAACATTGACCTGGGGATCAATTAAGAAGCTTTTATTTTGTCTTCGTGTTTTGCACAACGCTTGTCTAGCTTTAGATCATTGTACTTTGCATCCAATTAATCATTTATGTATAGGGCAGTCCATAATGCCTAGTGTAATCCGTTACGGTGGAGTTGATGGGTAATGGCGCCATCACCATTTTTTCGGGGGGGGGGGGGCGTGTGTTTCTGTAGCCAAATTGTGTAGACTAGAGCTAAGTTTACGGACTAAATCTTACAGAAATGGGATATAAAAGTCCGCCATTAGGAATTAACAGAATTCTAAACCAAAGAAGGTATCATTTTCAACAACAAACACAGGAGCGATTGTGCCAATCCCATGTATTAAAACAGTTTTTGGCAGACACAGGGCCCAGTGAACACAACTTAATGCTGTCGGCCTATCATTAGTTTGAATTATGTATCTAGTATTGGTTAGGCCTAATGTAGGCTACTCCGGGTTTCAATATCAGACGCAGCATTCAGCAGATTAGATCGTGCGTGATGAACCAACCATTATTAATTCAACAAAGCTATGGCGCAGCATGAACAAACCGAAAGCAGCAATTTGGTTTTGTGACCGAATACAAAATGGTCTGTAATTCGTTGGCGACTGATGTCACAAAATATGGCACTAAAACCTGGATAGCAATGGGGGCATGCACCCCGAAGGCCTATCAAGAAATAATAATTGCAAATGTATCGCAAATATATCTCCAGTTTCGGCGCCAAAACATCGGGGCTCGATCAACTTCCCAGCAGCTGATTTCACCCAAAGCTCACATACTTAGGAATCATCTTAACTTTAAGATGCATAGTAATTTGTATTGTGACATCACACGTTCCTTAGCAATTAAGACTGATTCATCTCATTTTAAGATTGATCTTAGCGCTTCGTGAAATCGACCGTGTATGATCGTACCTGGGCACCAAACACATGGTTCAAATGGGAGGGTTGAATAACGAATACAGTTCACGTTTTGAATAAAAGTTAGATTTTTCTCTATAACCTTGAAATCCTTGATCCCCGCGAACCCATATTATTAAGTCGACAACAATATCACCGCTGCAACAGCACAATCGTAAATGGCTCAGTAGTAGTTTGTGCAGTACGTGTTGTGGCAACAAACAAGTTGAAGCTGTCACCTGATCTGGGTCAAAATATTGGTTCAAATAGCACTTTTTTATCACTACAAAACTTGCTCACTTCTTTCGTCAGAGATCGACTCATCTTAGTTTACTTGAAGCGTAATGAAGTCTTCCTCAGACTCTGAGTTTCGTCACTGGCCAATTCTAATTGCTTCATGTATCACGTGTGGTCTAACCCATGGAATGGCCAGCTCTATGGGTGTATTCTACATAGAATGGCACACAGAGTTCCCAGAAAGCTCTGCGTTGGTTGGTTGGTTGTCATCTTCAATGCTTGCTATGCTCTTGTGTATTTGTAAGTACCATGTAGATATCTGAATGTTTCATTTTTATACCTTAAAGAGAAAGAGAAAAAGGAGGAGCGGGGGCACGGCCATTTTTAGTCGGGATGGTACAGGAGGAAATCAACAACTCAAAATTTTGTCATTTTAATGTATATAGTTATGTATATGTAACCCCAATTAATATAATAAATCCATTCGTTGTGTATCCCCGCTACTGTCGTCTACCCGGTTGTTTGCATCTTACCCGGGGACTGATCCCTGGCTTATCGGCATGTACGGTTTGGCTTCTGACTGGACCTCCCGAGCAAAGTGGTTTGGCATTGTACAGGACCACGTACGGTATTCGAGAGGTCGCGGTCCGAGTCCGGCACCAGCCAAATTTTCTTTGCTCACCCAATAATGTATAATTATGCATATACATTTTTGTCAGCGCCATTTGCAGGAGCACTTACAAGGTACTTTGGAGTCCGTGTGGTGGTGTTTTCAGGATGCTTGCTATCATTTTCTGGTCTCCTTATGTCTTCATTTGCTCAGCAATTCCATGTTCTGTTCATAACCATTCCATTCATGACAGGTAAATTCTTTTTAAAAATGTGTACCCTTTTGATAAAATTTCAATTAAAATGTTACAACTTAAATTATTGAACAATAATGTTTGATTACATAAGAGTGTCTTGACATTGAGTTTTACCATGCATGTAACTGTACATTTCTCATCTGCAACACAATGGGTGGCTATAAAACTATACAAGTTTAAGCTCGGTCTCAAAGTTGACTGCTTTTTGAAATTCAGACTTGAGCCTATACTGAAACGCCATACTTTAAGACTCCAACTTACAAATGGGACAATCCTTTTTGGACAATAGTGAATTGTGAGTCGAATTCATTACAAATGACTTCAACTCAATCTTGAGGACTCAGATACAAGATTCGTTGGAGAATTTCACATTTTTTTTAAATTTTGTTTTAAATGATTTGCAGGAATAGGCTTTGGGGCGTCCTTTACCGGTGGCTTAGTTATGATCAGTGAATATTTCCACAAACATTACGCACTGGCTAATGGACTATGCGCTGCAGGGGATAGCATAGGGACGGTCGTAATGCCAATCATATTCCGGTACTTGATTGACATGTACTCCTGGAGAGGAGCTATCATGATCACCAGTGCGATACAATTCCATGTGATTGCATGCTCAATTGTTATGAAGACACCTAGAAAGCAGAAACAAAAACCCGTCAAAGACAGTCAGACCATTCAGATGGCTTCTGCATCAGGAGAGCATGACGGTATTAACCGTCAACCCGTGGAAAATGAAAATGCAAACGTTAACACGTGTGACATGGCAGTGGTATGTTCCTCTACAAGTCAGATCCATCTTGTTATCGATTGTGGACGAGTCCTCCCTGAGGTTGTGGATGCTGAAGTAGAAACGCAGGGAGGATGTTTAGGAAGAATTCAGTCTTTCCTGAATCACACTGGTATCTCTCTCTTTTGGACAAATCGAGTTTTCACTCTATTCATGGTGAATGTGTTGTTACTTTCACCAATTTTTGGCGTCACAGTAACCTACTTGCCAGCTCATGCCGAGTTGGTCGGTATCCCAAAGGTAAACGCATCCCTGCTGATATCCGTCATTGGAATATCTGGTATCCTGACCCGTTTAACCCATGGTCGTCTGGTAGACGCGAACGTCATTCAACCAGCGTACATTTATTGCTTCTTCTCAGCACTAACCGCTATTGGGGCTCCTATTATTGCTGCTATTGATAACTATGCTGGATTTGTGATTTGCACGGTGCTGATTGGACTTTCAGCTGGAGGTTACATCCCCCTACAGGCAGTCATGATTCGGATGATCGTTGGAAAAGAAAGATTTCCCGGGGCATTCGGCATTGGACTGATGGTCGTTGCCGTCGGTAGCATGACAGCGTCATACACTGGAGGTAAGACTGTAGCTAGATTCCACTTATATGACGTCATCGTTTGTCCGCACTAATTAACATGACCACATGGATGCTCAGGTGAAAGTTGGTTGGATACAATGTCAATGGGATTCCTGACGTCACGAAGGTCAGACTGTCGATCACTTCACTCACTTGAACATTTTTATACCGTTTGAATAGACCCTTCCCACGAAAGATGTAAATTGCACATCACGCGTGCGCACTAAAACTACTGGTGTGCAAAATGAGGGAACTTTTTCTCGGTGGCTCTAATGTTAGGGTTAGGGGTTAGGGGTTAAGGGTTAGGGGTTAGGGGTTAGGGGATAGGGGTTAGGGGTTAGGGATTAGGGGTTAGGGGTTAGGGGTTAGGGGTTAGGGGTTAGGGGTTAGGGTTAGGGTTAGCATATGTCATGGAAAGGCTAATTCATTAGATACAAGACTAGTGAAGGAGCAACTTGTTCATGTACAAATAAGAAAATAACTTCATTTGGGTAAAATTTGTATATGTATGTATTTTTCCAGGCTACTTGTTTGACGTGACCAACAACTACAGCTTGGGGTTCTACTCTATTGGAGTATGCGGAGGATTGTCTGTCACCACCTTGCTGTGGACTCATCTCCTATGGACAAAATTGATCTTCGATGACAGATGGCCGACAGTCAATAAATCTACACCAGCACATGAAGTTGTGTAAGTTGAACTTGTAGGTCAAAGAAACATTAATTAACGTGTTTTCCTTCTTCAGCTTACGTATGTAATAAACCTATTCGATAGGGTCGTTCAGCTCAATCTAAAACTAAGGTTAGTCAAAACAGCCTTACTTAGTCATATTAGACCATTTTTGACTAATTTTAGTCAAAAATGTGGTCTAAAATGACTAATTACCGCTGTTTTGACTAAGTTAATTTTTAGAGTGAGATTCTAACGATCATGTCTAATTATAGACTAATGGCGTAGCGTTTGAGAATCAATGGAAAACATAATTATGGCAGAGTTTGTTAGACACTTGACCCGAATTAGTATCAATTTCACAACTATTATACCGCACCTAGAAATACTTTGTTTTTGGTAATATCCCACCTTGATTACTGTGACAGTTTGTTAATAAAAATACCCATTTTATCATTTGTCAGCACTTCAACATATCCAGAACAACAGCTCGTCTCATCACACGCACAAGAAAACACGAAAATGTAATCCCAAGCATTCGTGCTGTATACACTGCTCTACAACGCATCAAATTCAAGATCCTCCTCATCTCGCCCAAATTGCAAACTCTTCACCCATCTCACCTCATCATCCACAGCACACCTACAACTATAACTCCTGTTCCTTGTATACCAACACTCACTATACGAGGATCGAGTCTTCTCCGTCTATGCCCCTACACTCTCGCACAATCTTCTTGTCATACGTGATTCCTTGACTCTGAACACTTTCAAAAATGGACTGAAATGTACCCATTTAACGCAACTTCATTATCTCATTCTCTTTGGTCATTTAAAACCCTCGAAGCATCCACATTAATCAACAACTTTCCTGGATCCAGGAGGTTAAAAAATCGTCCACCCTGTCTTTAAGGTCAATAACCCGCCCTGCAAGCCCAAAACCATTATAAATCACTGTGGGGGTGAATTGGAGTGCCAGTCAAGACTTAGACTTGTGTTATTTACGACCAGTATGCGGCGCAAGTTGTTTTCACAAAGTGCATACCACCCTGTCCCAAGGGAATACTTGACACAGGGTCAATCAATTACTACACTGAGACAGGTGGCTGCTGTCTTTCAACACTCTTTACTCCGCACTGGTTAGGGTCTGTCCAATGGGAGTCTACAGGCTTGTGGGGTATACCAGGGGTGAGGATTACATGGAATCTTGGCCTTATTGGCCCATTGAAAAAAAAAATTATGACCATATTTGGTAACCATTGGATTATTTTTTAACCTCCCGGCTGCTCCGAGAATTTTAAGCTAATTCTTGTTTCTGTATTTTTTTGTAAAACGCTTAGAAACACTGCGTATATATAACGCTTTATATAACACCCAAGAAGATCCTTGTCATTTGATTGGAGGATGGTCGGTCACGTGGTAGCAAATAAACTACCATTGCACGCTACGTCAGTCACCGTACATTTTTCGTTCCATTCCCCGTTTATTTTTCGTTCCATCCGATTTGTTCTATTGCACGCTCGCCCGCCCTCTATTGACGAAAGTGACTATTCGATTAAAAATGGCTGAAGCTTATTATACTTTATAGTGTCATCTTCCAATCAAATGACAAAGATCTACTTGGATGTTATATAAAACAAATAATGAATGTTTTTCATTCGTGCAATAGTAAGAATATTTTCATTTGTTGAAAGACGGAATGTTCCATTCAACTCGGCTTCGCCTCGCTGAATGGAACATTTCCATCTTTCAACTCATGAAAATATTCTTACCATTGCACTCCTAAACATTCATTGTTTGTATAATAATACTAGATTATATATACTGAGCTCATGCCTATAATATTGGCAGTCTGCCTCAATATCTTTGTTCGGGGTTGTCACTCAAAGCCATTGTTATTATTGAATGTAACATCAACATTTCACCAGCACTGACAGAAAGTATACGTTACAATAGACCGATTGCATGACCAATGTTTACATGTCATCACGTGACCTATAATAATTGTGGGTCATAGTAATCTGAGCTGATGGCAAACTACGTGCACAATGCCGTGACCGACAGAGTCACACCCAAAAACGGCTTTTGGTAATAATAACACATTTACTAGGCCATTTTATTAAAGTAGTATGTTGTGACATTGATTTTTATCACATTACTGTTTCATAAACTACAAGTATTCTACTACAAAAAGAGGTTTATTTGGAGTTTTGCACCACCGGCGTCGGACGACTATGTAGCCACCCGCCCATGACTTTGTTTGTAATGTAGGCCTAAATCACTATAAAGAAAGGGTAAAGAACGTTGGAAAAGTGAGCATTTATACCTAGCCTTGCGAAATTTCAAATAGGCGAAGGAACCAAACAGTTTTGGACAGCAATTTCTTTAGATGATTCAGCTTCAAAACTTGTGTTGGAAAGTG
The DNA here is from genome assembly GCA_911728455.2 of Marthasterias glacialis. NCBI lineage: Eukaryota > Metazoa > Echinodermata > Asteroidea > Forcipulatida > Asteriidae > Marthasterias > Marthasterias glacialis. The sequence goes on along the minus strand of OU452221.1, from coordinate 657,420 downwards.
TGTGATCGCGGTCGTCCGGCCTAGTGACGTTCCGTCGTGCACTAGTACACATCGTGCACATTTATACGGTACCGTGTACAATTTTCAAGACTTGCTGGAACTATCCTTGCTGACTTTATTCAGCGACTCGAAGGTCTCTTGTACAAACCCTGGAATGTTTGTCACAGATTTCGAGCAAGAAAAGCCTCGATCGAATAAACTAAATGCAACGAGTCATCATGTACCGTACCGCACTTTCGTATGGAGGACGCCGTGTGTGTTTACATTAATACCAACAAGAGGTCACGCAGATACATTTATCCATCATTATGAAGTGAACTTGGTGGAATCATGTAGGGAAAGAAAAAAAGCTGTAGCACAATGCTTTTCAGTTTTCCCAAATATTTTTAAAGCCTCAAAAATGGACATATCATAATATATTACCTCAATTAAAATTTGGTATATTTATATTTCCTCCGTGGTTATTTTTAGTTTTATAGTTCATTTTTTGAGAGTATTTTTTGTATATTGGTTACTACAATACGGTAAATTTATTTCCTTATTTTACAATACTTAATGACTTTCGCATTAATCACTTTCTTTTTACATATTTGTATGTTTATAATTTGTTTTACATGGTGGAAACTGGGAAAAAATGAAAACTTTACTCTTTTGTACATAAGCCTAATAGTCCTGTGTCGTTTTATAATAAACACTGTGTCCAAACATTATGGTGGTGGCCGGCCGTAAAAACAACATGAAACCACGGCATCTGATAACGGCTCCTGACCAGCTCTGCCAGTTTTTGTTTTTCAAACAGGCGGGCAGATACGGAGCCATGTTTTTATAGCCAGATATGGAGAAGAAGAAAAAAGGTTTCGGCAGAAGGGCCATTTTGAACTTTCAGAGGTCATCAGTGTGACTAAAGACGCAGAGACGACAGAGGGCGCTAATTGACAGCTGTGAACGATCGTCGCCTGCGCTCTGGCCGTTGACTGAATTCTGGTTTCTATGATAATTTTCTGTTCATGATAGGTTTGTTTGATTGATTATTATATAATATAATTGCATGTTGTTACTTTAAATCGATGTTGCACAATGACAATGCACATACAGAACAGCCTAGCTAGCTGCATTACTACTTGGGTCTTACTAACCTTAGCAGTAGTTTTGTAGTTAGCTTCCAGCAGTAGCAACTCTGCGTACAACTACTGCAGTACTGTCACTTTGTCAGTACTCAGTACACAAGTAGACCTACACACTAACGTTAGTACTATTAATTTAAGTAGTACTAACGACACGTTAGTGGTATTAGTAATAGTACTACTAGTAGTACTACACAAGTGTTATAGTAAGTGCACTGACTGACTGTGGTACTAGCACCTAGCACACTACACTAGATAGCAGGTTTTTAATTTGTTTTACACTTTCACTAGTTTCAGGAGATTGCACTGTCAGACTCTAATTTTTTTTTATCAAGGGGGCACATCTCAGAACTTGTTCAGCTGTACTAAGTGTTACTTTGATAACTCTTGAGTTTATGTGGAAATTATGAAACAGAATGTAAAATTTCCCATAATTATGACCAAGTGTGGTCCTGCCTGCCACAAAGGAATGTGGAATGTACAGTTATACTAAAGGTCACTCCAGTGGTATAGCCAAGGGGTAGGAGGCAAAGGGGGGCAGCTGCACCCCCTGTGGGTGCTGTGGAATATCTTGCCCCCCCTCACCTCCCCACCCCGTCAGCCGCTGGACACCGTGGATGCTGGCCATGCCTAAAAAGGCACTTGGTCACTCATTTTGTAAACAAACAGTACAATACAAGGTCTTTTGACCCATTTCACCTGACGTCATCATCACAATAATCTTGGTTGCGCCATTTTGGTGGTCAACGTCACTGAGTTTTTCAGTAAAGAGTGCATTTTAGGAGATGCGGCATTTACATGTAAACCTATTGACCACCAAAATGGGAGCGTGGCACAGTCGGCCCATGTGACGTGCGTGCTAAGGTTCAATAGGCCTACAGTGATCATTAATGATCATGATGTAAAAATGATAGCACAGTAAACAGCTAATATTCAATATTGATAATGGAAAAATAAAATAAAAATCCTGACCGAAAGATTATTTAACTTAGAGTTGACCAAATCTCCTTGACCTTGTTAATCATTTAAAATTTATAAACAGCCCATTTTACTTAAAAGTTCTCATCAATAAAACCTTTTAAAAACTTATAAATATCAATATAGTTAGTATTGTAATAGTTTATATAGTATTAGTAATTGTAGTAATATCTACTGACAGTAGTACAATAGAGCTGAATATGACGAATTCATTAACTGATTTATTGCTTGCAGGCCTAAAAAGAGACTGTTCTGCCATGACGAAGTCTTCCTCAGACTCTGAGTTTCGTCACTGGCCAATTCTAATTGCTTCATGTATCACATCTGGTCTAACCCATGGATTGGCCAGCTCTATGGGTGTATTCTACATAGAATGGCACACAGAGTTCCCAGAAAGCTCTGCGTTGGTTGGTTGGTTGTCATCTTCAATGCTTGCTATGCTCTTGTGTGTTTGTAAGTAGATATCTGAATGTTTCATACTTTCACCATTTACCAATTCCACTTCTGGAATTTAATTTATACATTGTTGCTTTTACCTGTCCCACAACCACTATATTTAGAGAGCTGACCGTTTACTAACTTTGTTATCTGATTAATTATTCCTGTCCCTTTATGCTAGCCACATTATCCACAATGTATTTTGCCCTATTGTTCGGCCATTCCTTTGTCCATACTGCTTAAGTCTGATTGGTCATCACCAATCCCTTTGTCTGTAATGTATTCACTTTGATTGGTTATCATTTTCTCTGTATGTGCTTGTTTTTAACTTTAACGAAGGTCCAGATTAGATTGCTGAGCTAAGCCATCAACCCTACTAGTTTTATATAATATGTAAATTAAGGATGAGCAAAGAAAATTTAGTGAAGTCGAACCCGTGACCTCTTGAATACCGTATTAGCGCTCTAACCCACTGGGCTAACAAATATAAATGAAGGGTGTATTATATATATTTTTTTCAGCACCATTTGCAGGAGCACTTACAAGGTACTTTGGAGTCCGTGTGGTAGTGTTTTCAGGATGCTTGCTATCATTTTCTGGTCTCCTCATTTCTTCATTTGCTCAGCAATTCCATTTTTTGATCATATCAATTCCATTCATGACAGGTAAATGTTTTTCTAATTTTGAATAGTTAAGATATTTATATTTTGCAAAATTTACTGAGCTTTCTTTTCATGTGTTACTGTTGATAACAATTTAAAAAAGTGATTGCTAACATTTTAAGAATACACTATTAACTAGTTAACTTGCGGGTACCACCATGTGTTTGAATCTCTTTCAAAAGGAGTGTTGGCTCTGAAAAGAACTGGAGTGGTCTCGACGTTTCAATCAGTATACTCGTCGAGACCACTCCGGCTCTTTTCAGAGCCAACACTCCTTTCAAAAGAGATTCAAACACATGGTTGTACTCGCAAGTTTACTAGTTAATAGTGTATTTCCTACACCATGCAAAGCTTCAAACATCACTTGCTAACATTTTATTAAAAAAAATAGAGATAGTTTGTTGGGTGATAAAATCTAATGCATTAAACTCTTTTTGAATGACACAAGAATAAGCAAAATGAACATTAAGATCATTGTTGTTCTGAGGATCGAACAAACACAGATCTGCTCTTTATGACTCAAGACTCTAAAAAACCTTGGTTACTCAAACAGATCCATCACATGCAGCAACTGTCTGCCCATGAACTACCATTTTGGGAGTCAAATTGCACGCAAAGACAGTGGTGAGCGTGTATGTGCACGCATCTCCTAAAATGCAAACTACATTAAGGGAAATTAACTTCCAAATTGCGCAATCAACATTTATTGTGGTGAGGAGTCGGTCAATAGTAACTTGTGACTCATATAAGCATCAAATAAATGGCTCCACCATGACAATGAGGTTACAGATGCAAGCATTGCGGACAAACAGGTTTTTTTACAAAAAGTATTTTTTATATGCTTTTTTGCAGGAATAGGCTTTGGGTTGTCATATTCTGGTGTCATCATTGGTGTCAGTGAATGTTTCCATAAACATTATGCTCTGGCTAACGGGTTTTGTATGACAGGAGCAAGTATAGGAATGGTCATCATGCCAATCATATTCCGGTACTTGATTGACATGTATTCCTGGAGAGGAGCTATCATGATCACAAGTGCACTACATTTCCATGTGATTGTATGCTCAATGGTAATAAAGGCACCTAGAAAGCAGAAACAAAAACCCGTCAAAGACAGTCAGACCATTCAGATGGCTTCTGCATCAGGAGAGCAAGGCTACAGTCATCTTCCAGATGATGAACATTGCATTGCTCATTCTTCTACCAGTCAGGCTAAGCCAATGGTGGATTGCAAACCCAGCACCATGGAGCACCATGGAAGTGAGGACATTGAGGTAGCATCACAGGGCAGGTGTTGTCAGAGAATCACTTCTTTCCTGAATCACACCGGTATTTCCCTCTTTTGGACAAATCGAGTTTTCAGTCTCTTCATGGTGATTATTGTAGGTAATTCCCCAATTTTCGGCATCACAATACCCTACCTTGCTGCTCAAGCCAAGATGGTGGACATCCCAGACGTAAACGCAAGTCTACTTATTTCTATTCTTGGATTGTCTAGCATCCTGACCCGCTTGACCCACGGTCGTCTGGTAGACGCAAACATCATTCATCCAACATACATATACAGTTTCTTCTTAGCATTAGCAGCTATTGGGGCGCCTATTATTGCTGCTATTGATAACTATGCTGGATTTGTGATTTGCACGGTGCTGATTGGACTTTCAGCTGGAGGTTACATCCCCCTACAGGCAGTCATGATTCGGATGATCGTTGGAAAAGAAAGATTTCCAGGGGCATTCGGCATTGGGCTGGTGGTTGTTGCCATTGGTAACATGTTGTCAGCTTACATTGGAGGTGAGTTACCAACCAGTACCCATCTATCCTAAGTCAGCCTTTTTTTTTATTTTGTAAAAATTAGAGAGGATTCCAAGGTCGAATTCAGTTTTGCGATGCACTCATTTTCCAATAGATAGAGTCCTTATGAAACTGGGAAAAAAGTCTCTAACCTGACAATAAATTGGTTTAAAATGTCATTTTATTTGATACTCTTTCGGAGCGAGATTTGAAATACGACGTCATTGGATATCAACAACAAATGGGTTGTTACATTCCAAAGAGGAATTTTTGTGTCGATCAAAATGTCAAAATCATCCAAATTTAGGAATGAATTAAAAAAAAATTCCTGTACAAAAATGTACAGATCCATATATTTGAAATGTGACGTCATTGGATGTTTTTGGATGTTGAGAAAATTCAGACTAGAGGATATGTACGCAATGGCATTTTATACCATTTTAACGTGAGGTTGGAGACTTGTATTTGTTCTACTATAATAAGACTCTATCTATTGGAAAATGAGTGCATCACAAAACTGAAATCAACCGCAGAACCACTTTTTCAATTGTCATCAATGCTGCATTGCAGGCTGAGATATTGATTTAGATCACAACTTCTATATCAAGTCCTGAGGATCCTTAATTATGAAAGTGAGATTATTTCACATTTTAGTGATTTATTTTCTGGCTGCTTTGTCATTGCCATGTAAGATGTCAAAACTAAAGTCTACATTATAAGTTGTGTTTTCTTTGGCAGGTTTCATGTACGATGTGACCGGCAGTTACAGTCTGAGTTTCTACTTTGTTGGAATCATAGGAGGATTGTCAGTTGTCCTATTACTTGCCACACATCTTCTGTGGACGAAGTTTGTCAAAGATGACCGATGGCCAAGAGTCAACAAACCTACACCAGCTCAAGTTCAAATAGAGTGAAAATCTTTGGCTGTTAACATTACACATACATGTAGATGTCTTAAAACTCAGGGAGGCAGAATTTGTTGATGAGACGGGTTCATGACACTAGTAGTAAAGTTTCTGATCTCTGAAAAAGCCTAAGCTCAACATTGGTATAGTGTTGTAAATGCTTCCATTCTTTTCACAAATCAACAGATGTAATAAAACCAACCTGTGAAAATATCTGCTGATTTCGATGTTTCATTTGTAAGGAAGTGGTAAAAATGCATTCAGCGTTTTTGAACACATTGTTAGGCAGAGTTTTGGTTTCACATGAGATAAAAGTGAATTTTGGTTCGTATTTAGTTTGTTATTCAAAAACTATAACACATCAGACAGAAAACTTTCAAGGAAACTTTTCTACCGTCATTATCTAAACACCATTATGTTAATCTGTGTTGAGCTGGGGCTTTAATCAAGTCAAAGGGGTTTTCTCATGTGATTTTGGAATTAAATAGAATTTTTGTTGTGTTATTGTAAAACACTCTTTATGAAAATTAGAGTATTTTGACAGATTTTTGTTATTTTTTGGGATGCATGGGGACCGGGGGGGGGGGGGGGGGGGGGCACACCTCCATATTTTCCAAAGTGTTCAACCGACTTTGATGAAACTTCCCACAAATGTTCATTTCACCGAGTTCCGCATGATGACTTCAAAAATCCAAAAATCACTAGAGGGCGTTGTTGACTTTTTTTCCCCCCATTTTGTCAAAAAATTACTGGAGTCACCTTTGGGTGCCTTATAACTCATTAATTTATTCCATTTTGGGGGAAAAAATGTTTGTTTTTTCTCCGTTTTTCACTTAAAAATCAAAAATGGCCGCTGCCAAGGGCCCAGGGAGAAAAAATAAGGCTTGGTTGACAAATCCAAATATTTTTGGGGTCTGAAAAGAAAGAAATTAGCCATGTTGAAAATATTCTATTGTTAAAAAAACTTGATATAATTTGACCCCCTAATTACAGGCTGAAAACACAAAATCCAAGATGGCCGCCAAAAATGGCGGCCATTTTAAATTCCCAGAACCATTTAAGACTATCACTTGACTCGTCACTATCACTTTTCTGGCAAAGAAATCAAAAATAAGTGAAAACTATGTTCAAAAAGTAAAACAAAATCACTAAAAATACGTAAAATCGTGTGACCCAAGGTCAAACAAATGGTTGCCATGGCAACAGCTAACCACCGGTATCAATTATTTTTTGCCGACATGATCCTAGATATATTTTGGGGAAAGTCAGAAAATTTCGCGGTGATCGGAGTAAGCGTTAAAAAGTTACCGGAAAAAAAATGGTGCCCCCCGGTTCTGATAGGGTTAATTAAGTGGAAATATTTTGTAGTAAATGCTCTGGCAGTATGGCTACGTGTAACAGATGAATACATGATTATTTTACCTACTGCATGTCTAGATGGGGGTGGGGGCTGTCCCCATGTGGAGCATTGTGTGAGTGAAGAGTATGGAGACAAGTCGAAAATTCCGAACTAGTTATGAACGCACACCAAAAACAAAACAAATCAAAGTCAGACATTATCACCAGTGTGACCTCAAACAATGAGTGGTGCTTATTCAAATGTTTCAACCTCGTCAATGCAAAGTTCATTTTGAGTAGAAGAACCAAAGGCAAACAATGATGATATGGATCCCCAATGTCAATTAGTTTTAGCTTTCCGTCCATCATAGCAACAACACACATTGGTGTTGACGTCTTTTTAATTGGTTAATACACGTAGAGTCAGTACTCATCGGAGTTGCCAGGACCTTTTCAATGGGGGATTGGGGGGGGGGGGCACGGGGTATATGCAGTTTCTTTGTCAGTGGTGGGGGAGGGTTAGGCCTTTCTTTAAAATAATTACAAAACACTCGGGATTTAAAACGAACTATATTGAATGAAAGGCATCCAACTCACAGATTTAATCAGGACATACCTTTTTCAACATTTTGAATTTGTTAATTCGTCTAGCAGGGGGGTATTTTGTGTGTTATTTTTCGTGAGTTAACCTGCGAGGGTGCACTTTCGTGTGGCCCACTGGCTAGAGGCCCACACAGCTGCTGTTTTTGAAGATTGTTTTAGGCATAATTCAATTTTAGTATTCTGCCATTATTAAATATCGAGCAATAAACCACAAAGGATACTGACTGGGTAAGTTTAAATTCAATTTTTGGGTGAACAAAGAAATACTAGAATTAAAGCTGCGAGCTTCGATTAACTCGCTGGTGCTCTGCCGACTGAGCTATCAAACCCTAACGTTGACGGTCTACCTAATTTGTCAACCAGTCAGAAACCATTGTTATTTTTTTAGATGTAACATTTATTTCACCAGCAGTGACAGAGTGCACACGTTACAATTATATCAACTCCTTAGAAAGTGACCACACTGAGACATCTTGTCGATCTTATGAGGTGATCTCGGTCGCATCAAATTATATAAATTATATATAAATTATATACATCGTCCATGGTTATTTCAAGTTTTATATTATAGTTCAGTTAAAAGAGTATTTTTATATCGTGTAACTTGTTAACGTTGGTTACCATTGGTTACTACAAGAGGTCCAATCTAATATTAATAGCTTTCATATTATTTGTATTTGTATGTTAGGGTGGAAACTGGGAAGTTTATTATTGATTAAATCTTTAGTCTTTTGTACTTAAGCCTACTTAGTGTCGTTTTGTAATAAATAATATCCAAACATTATGGAAAGTGGGCGGTGGAACCACGGTATCTGATAGCGGCTGCAGCTCTACAAGTAGAGTACAAAGGTCGGCAGTGTGACTACGGAAACGACAGAGGGAAGTAGTTCCCATACTTTGCTATAATAACAGTAGATTGTTCTTGAAGTTCTCAAAAGAACAATCTACTGTAAATATCAATACATTGATACCTCACCATGCAATGCCTCGTAGAGTAGCTTTTATTTGACTTTTGGATTTACCTGAATTCTCCAACACCATTCGTCACACGGATATCGGCGGTGCTTGATGGAACGAGGAACCGGTAACCCGCTGCGTTCTTGGTTCTGTATATGTTACTTATTCTGTTAATTGTAGTTTTTTCATTGATCTTGCGAGTAGTTAGAGACAAAGCAAGTCCATGAGTGTGTGATTTATGGAGGTCGAAGAGTGGATATGCTTTTCAGCTTTCTAAATGATTAAACAAAAAAATAAACATTTTGTAGTGAACAACTAAAATCTGCTTTTCTCGAAACTGAAAAGTAAAACTAGAAAAAATTGATACTACGAAAAATATGTCCAATCTACTTTTTAGGAAAAAGAAAAGTAGAAAAATGCACCAGAAAACAATGTTCAATATGTTTGTTCATAATTTAAAAAGCTGAAAAAGACAAATCCACTTTTCATTCTCCATAACATACAGAACAGCATAGCTTTAACAGGTTTGCAGCACAGCAAGCAGTGGTATTTTGGATTTTATGTAAGTCTAAAGCAAAACCGCGGTACAATAACCAGATGCAATCTACTGTAGCAAAGTAGATATCGTCGTGTGCCCGGCAAAAGGACGTAAGCGTGTCAAATCATCACAGCATCCGGGGTCAATCTCATGGATTTTCTTTGAATTTGCTGAATCATGTTAGTCCTATGAGAAAACTCAGAAACCCAAATTTGAGTGTTCTGGGTCATGTGGTTGGTGAGTTAAAGGTCAATGAACTTTTGACCTTGCGTTTTTTCAATATAAAGCCAAATTCTTGTACCTCCAGTTATGAATATCACATAAAGATGATTTTTAGCTTAAAATAAAGCTCTTGATATAAATAATTTGCAAATATTTTTTTATAAACATCAAAATTTCAGAGGGGGATTGCACAAAATAAACTTTGACCCTTGACCCCTCGGGGCCGCAATTTTTTTCAAATTTTGCCAAAAAAGGGCCTCGGGTGTTGCTATTGATCACAAGAAATATAAAAGTGGGACTTCCATAGGTTTGGACGGGACATTAGTTTTTATGTGGGTAGTATAGTGAAAATACATTGAAACGTACATTTCAATGGGGTTTACATCGTTTTCCTTGTGCACATGTGTCTGTAGGTTGTATCTGCAACTTTATAAACAATAAACATGAAGTCACATTGGCCATGTTAATGTACAATGTCATGGGTGGCATTTGGGGTATGTGACGGTGTGGTGGGGTGGGGCTAGGGTAGGGTAGGGGGTAGGGGCTGTAAGCCTTTACATGCATTAACACTTAGTGGAGCAGCAGATGTCAAGACATCAACATCAATTTCAAGAATGTCTTCTCTTTCTGGATAAAAGAATGATGGAGCTGAGCCATGTGGATGTAAGAAATTGACCTTGACAAGTCGTCTTTCTGGTTGCATTTCTACAACACATCCGAACCACCAGAACCCATCATATTCTGCTATTATGTAGCCACTGATTACATCTGTTTGCTGAATAGGCAGAATACTTAGTGTTGTCTGCTCTTGTCATGCTGTAGGGCTTGGTGAAAATTCTGGCACTTCAATACAGTTCCTTGATATTGGTTTAAAAGAATGCAATTTCTGGGTACCAGGAATAGTGTGTTTCTTTCTCAAAGCGATCTTTCAGTAGAGTTGCTTCTTCACTGTGCTGGGCAGTATTAGTGAAACAGAACTTCATTTCAGAAATCGCTGTGCAAGCCAAATCATACAATTGCTGAGGTGTTGGTATTTGATTGTCATAGAGTCTTTGTAAACTTGATCTTGAAGCCAGACGTTTCATTGTACCAGCCACACCATCACATGCTGTTTTCCCGTGAGAAGTTGCAATGAAGTGCCACTCAGTTTAAAAACAAAAGAGAAACATAGGTGTTTTCTGGCACAGTAAACAGCTGATATTAAATATCGATAATGGAAAAATAAAATAAAAATCCTGACCAAAAGATTATTTAACTTAAAGTTGACCAAATCTCCTTGACCTTGTTGATCATTTAAAAATTTTAAACAGCCCATTTGACTCAAAAGTTCTCATCAATAAAACCTTTTAAAAACTTATAAATATCAATATAGTTAGTATTGTAATAGTTTATATAGTATTAGTAATTGTAGTAATATCTACTGACAGTAGTACAATAGAGCTGAATATGACGAATTCATTAACTGATTTATTGCTTGCAGGCCTAAAAAGAGACTGTTCTGTCATGACGAAGTCTTTCTCAGACTCTGAGTTTCGTCACTGGCCAATTCTGATTGCTTCATGTATCACGTGTGGTCTAACCCATGGAATGGCCAGCTCTATGGGTGTATTCTACGTAGAATGGCACACAGAGTTCCCAGAAAGCTCTGCATGGGTTGGTTGGTTGTCATCTTCAATGCTTGCTATGCTCTTGTGTATTTGTAAGTACATAAAAAATATAACTGAATGTTTCATTTTCATATTCCATAACAAAAGTAGGAAATTAACAACCGATTCGCCAAGCCGACGTTAGATAAGCGAGCAGTTAAGCTTGACCACCTCACTTACAAACCTCCCATAGCATCCACTTTTTCAGCGAGGTAGGATTGTGATATCACGCCCTTCAGTCCGTCCGTCTGTCTTGTCTTGTACGGCATCCCCAACTCAAGCAAACGCTTACCGGACTCCTTTTCACATTATTGTCTTGTTCCTTTAATGTTTTATCTCCCAAGCTTTTTCTAATTTTATGAATGTTTTCATTATGTATACGACATGAGATTTTTGAAATGGAAATAATAATGTTGAACTGAATAATGTTGCGACTGCCTCGCTTATAAGCTACGGTTGCTATTCGAATACGGTGCAACTAACAACAGTTCCCATTCTTTTTTAATAAAGTGATGTGAGCATTTGTCAGGGAGGTACAAGACTAAAGGTGATAATAACAAGGCACCAATTCGGTTTTGGGTGTCTTCCAAGAGGACCACCATTGCTAGGTTGGTTTTCGCCTTCCATGCTTTCTATGCAGTTGCGTTTTTGTAAGATACAATTGGGTTACCATTGCTTTCTCCTAAAGTGACAGTAATGGAAGCATTTTTTATTTTTTAAATTTTTTTTCTCAAAAAGTTAACAATGTGCATTTGTGGCGAGTGATCCATCTCGGCATATTATGTTTTCTTTCTCAAAATGAAATATAAAACATCTTTTGGGATTCGATATTTTCTGTGACCAACACATTTTTAAGTCTGGTTTGTGTACATGTGGAATAGGAGTCTTTGGGTTGAGAATGATATGTTTGATAATATAACATTATAACTACTAACGTGTCTTATTTATTTGGTCAGCACCATTTGCAGGAGCACTTACAAGGTACTTTGGAGTCCGTGTGGTGTTGTTTTCAGGATGCTTGCTATCATTTTCTGGTCTCCTTATTTCTTCATTTGCTCAGCAATTCCATGTTCTGTTCATAACAATTCCATTCATGACAGGTAAATGTTTTTTTTTCTAACTTTGAATAGTTAAGATATTTATATTTTGCAAGATTTGCTGAGGTTTCTTATTGTGGCGTGATACTCCACGGAAGCAACGGAGGCCATTGCCTCTGTTGCCCCTGATCATTGCCTTGGTACCCTTGAAGTAGTCAAATAGAAGTTTACAACTTCCTCTTAGAGGTGCCCGTTATCCAGAAGAAAATGCCTTACCCTTTCAAGAACGAAGCAAGCACGCCTGCTTATGTGTTACTGTTGATAACAATTGAGCAAAGTTGATGCAAATAATTTGTTAAAAAAACAAGAGATAGTTTGATGAGCAATAAAGTATAATGCATTAAACTCTTTTTGAATGACACAAGAATTAGCAAAATGAACATTAAGACCATTCTTAATCTGAGGATCGAACAAGCTCAGATCTGCTCTTTATGACTCACGACTCTAAAACCTTGGTTGCTCAAACTTCTATCTATGACGTCACAAGCAGCAACTGTCTGCTGTAATATCCTAGTTTTATAAATGGCTCCTTTAGAGCACCCTACTTTCTGTATGTGACCTGCATACTAATGAGGTCAATCTAAGGCACTCTCAATAAAGTATGGAATAAAACAGCACCAGATCATTATATTATGTGGATCTTAATCTAACTTTATTTGCAAACATCACATCTGCCATTTTGGGAATCAAATTGCACATAAAGACAGTGGTGAGCATGCAACACTTGCTCCCAACATGGCGCAACCAAGATTGATTGTGGAAAGGACATCGGTCAATAGTAACTTGTGACTCGTATAAGCATCAAATAAATGGCTCCACCATGACAATGAGGTTACAGATGCAAGTAGGCCTATTTTCAAAGTGTTTTTAATATTTTTCTTGCAGGAATAGGCTTTGGGATGTCATATTCTGGTGTCATCGTTAGCGTCAGTGAATGTTTCCATAAACATTATGCTCTGGCTAACGGGTTTTGTATGACAGGAGCAAGTATAGGAATGGTCATCATGCCAATCATATTCCGGTATTTGATTGACATGTACTCCTGGAGAGGAGCTATCATGATCAAAAGTGCACTACATTTGCATGTGATTGTATGCTCAATGGTAATAAAGGCACATAGAAAGCAGAAACAAAAACCCGTCAAAGACAGTCAGACCATTCAGATGGCTTCTGCATCAGGAGAGCAAGGCTACAGTCATCTTCCAGATGATGAACATTGCATTGCTCATTCTTCTAGCAGTCAGGCTAAGCCAATGGTGGATTGCAAACCCAGCACCATGGAGCACCATGGAGGTGAGGACATTGAAGTAGCATCACAGGGCAGGTGTTGTCAGAGAATCACTTCTTTCCTGAATCATACCGGTATTTCCCTCTTCTGGACAAATCGAGTTTTTAATCTCTTCTTGGTGATTGTAGTATGTAATTCCCCAACATTCGGCATCACATTACCCTACCTTGCTGCTCAAGCCAAGCTGGTGGACATCCCAGACGTAAATGCAAGTCTACTTATTTCTATTCTTGGATTGTCTAGCATCCTGACCCGTTTAACCCATGGTCGTCTGGTAGACGCAAACGTCATTCAACCAGCGTACATTTATTGCTTCTTCGCATTACTAACAGCTATTGGTACGCCTATTATTGCTGCTATTGATAATTATGCTGGATTTGTGATTTGCACGGTGCTGATTGGACTTTCAGCTGGAGGTTACATCCCCCTACAGGCAGTCATGATTCGGATGATCGTTGGAAAAGAAAGATTTCCCGGGGCATTCGGCATTGAGATGGTGGTTGTTGCCGTTGGTAACATGTCATCAGCGTACATTGGAGGTGAGTTACCCACCAGTAACTCTTCAATCTAAAGAAGCCCTTCTCTTTTTTGTATTATGTTGAAATAAAGATGTTATCATTGCTGTGTAGCAGGCTGAGATTTTATTTGCAATCACAGTTTCTATTTCAAGTCCTGGTGATCTCTGATTTCGAAAGTAAGATTATTTCAGAGTATTTTTTTTTTTATATATTAGTGATTTATTTTCTGGCTGCTTTGTCATTGCCATGTAAGATGACAAAACTAAAGTCTACATTATAAGTTGTGTTTTCTTTGGCAGGTTTCATGTACGATTTGACCGGCAGTTACAGTCTGAGTTTCTACTTTGTTGGAATCACAGGAGGATTGTCAGTTGTCCTATTACTTGGCATACATCTTCTATGGACGAAGTTGGTCAAAGATGACCGATGGCCAAGAGTCAACAAACCTACACCAGCTCAAGCTCAAGTAGAGTAAAAATCTTTGGCTGTTAACATTACACATACATCTAGATGTCTTAAAACTCAGGGAAGCTCAATATTTGTAAACTGACTGTAAATGTTTCCATTCTAGCACCTAGGCGGCTACACAGCTGCAGTTTATGAATATTTTAATGCACAACTTTATTGTAATGATTTAAATATCAACCATCAATAAACTGCAAAAGAGACTAAGTGAATTTTAAAATTAATTTTTGGGGGTAAACAAAGAAAAATTGTCGAAACCGGGATTTGAACCTATGACCTCTGGATTAACTTGCCGTCGCTCTACCAACTGAGCTATCTAGCTCTAATGTTGGCGGTTGGCGGTTGCCCTACAATTTGTCAGAAACAATTGTTATTTTTAGATGTAACATTTATTTCACGAGCAGTGACATAATGTAAACACGTTACTAGTCATAACAATTCCTTGACCACTGATACATCTTATCGATCCTTATGAAGTGATCTTAGTGGCATCATGTAGGTGAAACAACTGTAGCACAATGCTTTTCAGCTTTCCCGATTATTATTTTAAAAAAGTATGACTTCCTTTCAAATAATAATCGGTTTTTAAATTTATAATTATATACTTATACTTTCTCCTTGGTTGTTTCTAAGTTTTATTTATACTAAAAGAGTAATAATAGTTTAATGTGTTAACACTGATTAATTTAAATGAACTCTTTTAGTTTTATGCAGCCTATTAACTGATGAAAGCACGAATAAGAGTTTCCGTACATTCCTCAGATAGATAGTTCCGAATGCGTCTAATGTTATGCAAATAATAGAATGCACTGCCACAAACTTTAGTGACATGAGTACTCATTGACATATTCACATCAAACCATGCACCCAGGTTCCGAGCACGGGGAACAGAGGGGACAATGGACTGTCCCACCTGGATACCATCCGATTTAACTTTAGATAATTGCTGACGGGTACCGATTATCAAGAACTCAGTTTTTTTGTCATTCAGAAATAACCCATTACTAAGCAGCCATTGACGTACATCATGTATGCAAGCCTCCATGGCAGAGAGAGCGGACTGCTGGCTGCAAGCATCATGAGGACAGAATGAGAGATACAATTGAGTATTGTCTGAATAGCAGTGAGGATGATGACCTTTTACAATGTCAAACAATTGACTGGTATACAAAATAAAGAGCAAGGGCCCCAGACATGACCCTTTGGGAATTCCCCATTCAAGATCATATTTATTAGACAGTTTGCCATTAATTAAAACCCTCTGAGATCTGTTGGCCAAATGTGAAGAAAACCAATCGAGGGCTACACCAAGGGCTACCCCGTCAAGTGTATCGAATGCAGCACTTAAATCTAATAAGACCAAAAAAAAGATACATGTTTTCTGTTCATAGCCATTAACAAATCATTCTGAATTTTCAACAAAGCTTTTTCAGTACTATGAAATTTGTGGTAAGCAGATTGCAACAATGGGTATAAATTATTTTGAGTCAGATAAGATTGTAATTGACAAGCCACAGCTCTTTCCAAAAGTTTTGAAACAAAGTATAAATTACAAACAGGTCAGAGAAGTTGTCCATCTAGCCTCAAGACCTGGTTTCTTTACCAGAGGCAAAACAACTGCTGATTTCTAC
This sequence comes from Marthasterias glacialis, assembly GCA_911728455.2. Lineage (NCBI taxonomy): Eukaryota > Metazoa > Echinodermata > Asteroidea > Forcipulatida > Asteriidae > Marthasterias > Marthasterias glacialis. The sequence continues at coordinate 641,216 of OU452221.1, read as the reverse complement.
ATATATGTACGTATAGAGAAACGTTAAGCAACCTAGTAATAAATGGTATTGAAATATCAAAACATTCAGTGAGTAGTTGAGTAGGAATCGGATCCAGAAAACACGTTTTCTTACTAGAACTATTTACAAGTTTGTAAACACAGCTTTCTGAGAGTTGACTAAATTCAGCAAGCACAGCTGACCCATGATTGGGTGGAGGGGGCTTGTCGTAGTTGAGTGGGCAGTTCACCTCGCATAATGTTGACCTAATAATTATGGACAATTTTTGAGCAAAAAAGTCGCCCATGGTTAGCGAGCTGAAAATCGTCAGTGTGTGGAGGCAATGATGAAACATTGCTGCGAAAAAGTGAGCCTGCGGCTTTGAAAAAATGTATAGGATTAGCATAATTATCTTCTATGAACCTAGTATAATAATCCTGGCGAGCAATGTTCATTAAGTAAGTGACATGATTTCTCTTCAGTTTAAACAACTGTAAATCTCGCCGTGATCCAGTCAGGCGCCATATCCTTTCAAGTTTTCTTCTTTCGTATTTGGTTTTTAATATTGTCATTAAACCAAGGTACCTGGGGACGAACAGTAATTGTTGTACTGATAACAGGAGCATGATAATCAACACTGGTAGACAGAGTTTCATTATATAAATTAGTAAGACCCTCAATATCATCCACGTTCAAATTAGGAGACTTGGTGTTAAACAAATCTGAACCAAGAATGTCTTCCCTTAACCTAGCCAGATTAATGGTCTTAACTTTTCTGAAACAAACTTCAATTTTGAAACTGAAATCATCCAAAGAAATCGCTTTCCCAAACTGTGTGATTCCTTTGTCTATTTTAACTTCCGCAAGGCTAGGTATAAATACTCACTTTTCGAACGTTCTTTACCCCCCCCTTTTTTTTTAGTGATATAGGCCTACATTACAAACAAAACAACAGGAGGGTGGCTAAAAACGCATAACTAAAAAATAAACCTTTTTTTGACGAGAATACTGGCAGTTTATGAAACAGTAATGTGACAAAAATCAATGTCACAACTTTAATAAAAGGGCTTAGTAACTGTTATTATTACCAAAAGCCGACTGTTGATGTGACTTTGTCGGTCACGGCATGTGTTTGCACGTAGTTTGCCATCATCTCAGATGACTACAGGTCACGTGATGACATGTTTTTTATTTTTGTAAATTTTTTTTTTTTAAATTAACTTAACTGGTTACAGCAGGTTATTCACAAAGTACAGAATACTGATTCCACTTCAAATTAAATTTCTGGACAGTACCATTAACAACTGACAGATATTTCTCTGAAACATAATATATCTTCAGGTCTTTTTTTAGAAGGTAGCCTACTATACAAGGACGTCTGTCTTTCATTTCATTTTGCAGCTATGGAAACGAGCAATTAGAAGAACAAGATTAAGGCGAAGGAGTTTGCCATCAATAATACCAAACAAAGTTAACTCGCTGTCTCTTACCAGTCTAACCTTAGTGTTTTTTTCCTTAATCCAATCAATGATTGAGTTCCAGAAAGAAGTTGCATAATAACAATTCCAAAATGAGGCTTTCCTCTTCGTTCTTACAAAAGGTACATACACTGGAATCCTTTTTGTTGACTTTGAATAGAAAGAAATTCGTGCATAGAATCCTGTGTGTTAAACGGAACTGGAACCATTTGAGCTTGGAATCTACAGTACAAATAAATGGTATGCTATAAACCCGACCCGAGACCATTGTACAGAATCATAATTGATTTGCAATTTCCTTTCCCAGTTGTCCACAAATGTCCTGACAACTTTTTCAGACTGGATACAAATATCATATAATCTACGAGAACCTTTTTTGTCACTAAGGAGAGCTTGAAAGTTGAATGGAAGTATGGGGAAGTAAATAGCATTGTCAACAGGCAACATAATATTATTGAAAGCAAGTATAATAGCCTTAAAAGTAGCCAGCAGAAACGTTTTAAAAGTAAAAAGCGCCCTCATTGTTCAACAATGTGACAGTTTTGGGGGGTCTAGTCTGATTTCCCGTGGTTTCTCATTTACTGTTAAAAGTGTGCGTTGAATTAGGATACCAGATTCAATATGGCAGCTTCCGGGAGGCGCGAAATTAAAGATTGAGGTGCGGAAAAGATGGATATTTTAACATGGAATATCAATGGAATCAGGGCGTCCAAGGTTCCTATTAAAGAACTTCTTGATTCACTTGGGGCAGATGTTATTTGCCTGCAGGAGACAAAAGTAACGAGTATGTCTTGACTCATTTTGTTCAGTTTGCTCGTGTTTTTGTTAATGTTGTTGTTATTGTTAACGTTAGTCTGAAACTTGATTCTGACTGAAGTGACTGACGTGACACTGACAGGTGATATAGTGAGGTGATGTGATGAACCATAGAGAAAGGTCCTTTCTCTATGGATGAACATTGTCACTGACGATGAACTGTCATTGTTTGTTGATACACAAAAAGGAGAAGTCAATATTTTCTTGCCTCAGGTATACATAACCATGAACATGATGATGAATGAGACCCAATAACTAAACTGGGGCGCTGTACTCCTTTCAATATTTTTGGACATAGTCGGTCGGTACAACCGACAATGTAAAAATTTTTGAAAAGGAGTACAGTGCCCCAGTTACTGGGTCTAATGATGAATCTAAACCGCAGTTCACAACATACTGTAGCCCTACTTAGTGTGGCAAGGATTTTTGACATCGGTTGAATCCTTAGGCACACGTCCAAGCCTATCTTTTGTGCAGCTCGTCCCACAACTCGCCGCACCGAAACCTAACGGGTACGGCGCTGGATTTTAACCAACTAAATGTGTTCACGTACCTCTTCTTAGCTTCCCTCCGGTACTTTGGCTGTTGAAATTACTAACCTTATTAAGGGCTAATAATCATTTGAATTTTGCTCAAAATTACTCCACACAAATAGATATCGGCTAGCGATCGGGGCCATTTTGATTACCCAGAATGCAATGCCATCACGAAGTCACGAGAGTGCAAAAACAATTCAGCGGCTGTTTCACGTGACAGCTACAGCTAATGAAACAGCTTATAGAATACAAAATGCATGGAGTCAGAAAAAGTGCATGCACCAAATCTATGCATGGCATCGGTTGCATGCACGCATAGTTTGGTACTTGCACTTTTTCTGACTCCATTCTGAAATTGTTTTTATACTCGCGCCACCCGTGATTTCGTGATGGCATTGCATTCTGGGTAATCAAACTGGCCCCGATCGCTAGCCGATATCTATTTGTGTGGAGTAATTTTGAGCAAAATTCAAATGATTATTTGCCCTTAATAAGGTTAGTAACTTCAACAGCCAAAGTACCGGAGGGAAGCTAAGAGGTTAGTGAACACATTCAGCGCCGCACCCGTTAGGTTTCGGTGCGGCGAGTTGTGGGACGAGCTGCTCAAAAGATAGGCTTGGACGTGTGGCTAAGGATTCAACCGATGTCAAAAATCCTTGCCACACTAGTGGGGCTAAACATACTGATACTAGTATTACTATTACTAGTAATACCTAGACCCAGTAACTGGGGTACTGTACTCCTTTTTTAAGATTTTGACATTATCTGTCGTACTAGCAGATAAATGTCAAAATCTCAAAAAAGGAGTACAGCGCCCCAGTTACTGGGTCTAAGTATTACCTACAGTAACATAGTTTACGTACATTGACTAAGTAACTGGGGTGCTGTACTCCTCTTCTTATTTTTGTTTCAGATTTTGACATCGGTCGAACTAGCTAGTAGTAGTTGGACCGATAAAGTAAAAAAAAACCCAAAAAACAAAACAAGTACAGTGCCCCAGTTATTGTGTCTAGTGTACTAGTACTCCTAGAACTATGAGGTTCGTTCTGCTATCGTCTCCACGAATGTTCGTGGAGATGATAGCGGAACGAACCTCATAGTTCTAGGAGTAGTGTACTAGTACATGTACATGACAAATAAATAAAGTGTTAATATGTTATTAACAAAACAACAATCTGGCATGGTATTGGTAATGGTAGTAATTAATAAACTAAATAAGTCAAACTTATTTATACAAAAAAATAGTGCAGTTGTTACACTAACGATCAACAGTAACACTGACGCCGAGTAGTAGTAGTGTCGCGCACTAACTTCAATCCTCATGCAAACTTAAATCTGCCCAGAGCGCGCAAACTTCATGGCCCGATTTAAACTTGTGCGCAGAAGATCCCACGAATGTTACATGCCTTGCACAAATTTGCTACTCCAAAAATTAAGTTTCTTCGGGCTTTGCCCATAAAGTGTCGTACCAAAAGTCATTTTTGCATCTTTGTTTCATCACCGTAGGGTTGACCAAAAAGAATTAAGAATTCAAGCAGGGTCTTAATTGAAATTAAGTCTTAAAAAAGTCAAAACGGAGTTGTCCAGGAACTGTGCAAGCGTCCATTTACATAGCGTCCATTTACGTGGCACACTCTTACATCAGGTCATTTTATGCCGTGCAGTTCATGTCAAGCTTGACAATGCAGCTCATAAACTTCATCTGGACACACAAATTTAGAGCACACAAATTTGACTCGCGCAAGTACAACAACATCAAAAGTCAAAATCTGAAATGGAAGGCATTCAATTATTTCTGATGAATCAAGCTTCCATGGTAGTTTTGTGGATGATGAAACACAAATTACATAAAGTAATAAATATCATGACTTGTTCTGACTTGCAGTGAGTTTATTCTCTCGTATGTTTTTCTTTCTACAGGGGACCTCTTAGATGATGCCATTGCCAATGTAGAAGGGTATAGTTCATACTTCAGCTTCTCAAGGAAACGTTCAGGGTACTCTGGTAAGCTTATCATCTGCTTTATCATGTCTAGATGAAGACCTCAGTCTGTTTCAGACAATCTGCATCACAGACAGGAAGGTTTTGCGCAAGATTTGCACCATTTAACTCTTGAGAATTACCTGAGTTTTGCCACTAAACATACCATAAACACCCATAACAAATTGATGTTCATTTTATATCAGAATCAATGAGGAAACATTTTTATTGGATCACTTCAATTAAAACCTGTGATTTGATGAATTATTAATGTTTTTATTCTGTTCGCCCACTACCTTTGACTTGGTAAACTTATTATTCAGTCTGTTTTTGTTTAATTTTTGTGTGAAGGAGTTGTGACTTACTGCCGTAACTCTGTTGCTCCTGTGCATGCTGAGGAAGGCCTAACGGGCAGAATCTCAAAGGCCAGCGATAATGTTGGTTGCTATGGTAATCACACATCCTTCACAGATGAAGAACTTCAAGCCTTGGACAGTGAGGGGAGGGCAGTGATGACACAACACCAAATAAGGTCAGATATTGCGCTTAGATTAAAACTGGTTGACGCCGGATGACGTATACCGGCACTATTTTCCAAACCAGCAAACGGCTGCATGTGTTTTGTATTTTTGTGTGAAATTTAAAGCTCCAAACAAAGTTCGCCTGGACATTTTGTTTTGGAGCATGCACAGAGCATGCACTCTCCATTAACACTTTGTTTCACCCACACAAAGAGAACAGATGGTGCTGAACGTTTCATAGATTTTCACCCACTATGCGGGGGTCATTGTGTAATCCCCAGTTCTTTTGTTCAAAGAAGGGGATTACGATGCATCGAAAGGCTTCCACCATTGTTTATTTATTGTATTTTGATTCAATTGAGGTAAGTCAGAGTAAACCAAGTTTCCAGTTTTGGTTCGTGATTTAGGACCAATCCTCAGCTGTTGCACATGGCTGAGGTTTTACAATTATGGTGGGTGAATATGATATTTTCTCGATAGAGAAATTACAAATCACAGTGCTTCAAAGAGAATCTTTGTTCTCTTGGCTTAGTCAAGTCAATGTCTTTGTGCCAGCGTTACCTCTTATTAAAGGAAAATGATTCTGGCAATTCTGAGAAAATAATCCCGTCAGGCTGGACGGGAAAAATGGAAGATCCCCGGCACAAACTGGTAGCAATGAGCTCTTTGGACTCTTTCACTCACTGTTTTTTTTCTTCAGATAAGCCCAATATGATAAATAGGTTATCTCATATTATCCAATATGCTCCAGAAATTCCGGTTGGTTGATTTGAAGTCTGCCTTTTGCTGGAACCATTCGCAGGAGCCTCGTCAATATTAATGGCGAAACATGGACCAACACTTTTCATTAATTCTCTTAATTCAATATCCTGTTTGACTTGTTTAAGGGAGTTTACTTTCACTTCTACACTAACTTCTCCTTAGCTTTAACTAATTTAAAAAGACATTTCCTTAAGCTCCCCCCCAGATCTCCACCCTTTCATCAATCATAAGATTAATTAGTCAAATCATAGTTCAGTGGACATTGTACAGTTGTACAATTTTATGATATTCCGGAGACAGGACAGACATGTGACTGATCTGGAGGATTATTGGTTTATTATCAATTTTGTCATTTTTTTTTCCAGTCGTTGAAATCATGATCCATCCGATTGGAGTAGTAAATAATTTATTACCCAGCCTTGGACCTTTTCCAAAACCTCTGTCCTGCATTCAGATGTTTTGTGTAGGCCTTTTGCATTATTGCATTTTGTAGCAATATTCTGAAATGCTTTATGCATTTAAAACCAGCGGTGAAACTAGGGTCCACTTTTAGGAGGGCACAAGGGGGTGTACTTTTTTCTAGGGTGTACTTCAGACGAATTGAACTGTAGCTTCCGCTTCCATTCCAACCCCCCCCCCCCCCCATTTTGTATAAGATATTCAGATGTGGAGGCAAAAACAAATACATTGTCTGCTGTAAATAAAACATAATGGGAGACTTTTGAACGGTCTTTTTATCACGTTCGTTACAAGTAGTATTCGTGCTCAGAACTACACACAGGTTATTAATGCTGTGTCGAACCATCACACCATCCGGGGGCAATCTCATGGATTTGCTTGAAATTTGCTGGATCATTTTGGTCCTATGAGAAAACTCTGAAACCCAAACTTTGTCTGATATTCATAACTGGAGATACAAGAATTTGACTTTATATTGAAAAAAACGCAAGGTCAAAAGTTCATTGACCTGTAACTCACCAACCACATGACCCAGAATGCTCAAATCAGAGGGGGGGGGGGGGGGAGGTGAAGGGGTTTTGCCCTCAACGTTGAAATTGATCTCATTCCCCATCTCGCAACGCGGCAGTTCCGGGGAAAGCTCTGTCGTTAATAACTCGTAGCTTGCTTCGGGCTCAATACTTTGTGTGCAAACGCCGACCGTGGCGATCTGAAGTTTGAGCATTCAGCAGCATGGGAATCATGGGGTTATTGCCAAAACTGCGTTCAACTTCAACCAGATACCATATTAAAGATCTTCCACCTTGTTCAAAGATAGGAATTGATGCCTCGATTTGGTTTTACAATGGGGCGTACAAGTGTTGTTTGGATTTGGTTCAAGGGCACGATACTGATAGTGATATGTGAGTATTACTATTAATGCTCCATTAATAATACATGTAATGAAATCAGTTCAACATGTCAACCAGTTCTGTATCAAGTGAGTTTAGTTCTGTTGACGTTGATGGAATTATCGGTAGGTGGCTGGCTACGTAGCCACTACCCAAGCCAGCCCTAGTGTACCATGGTAAACATGAGTGTCTACTTCATCCCTGAAATATTGATTTTACCATCATATTAAATTTTAGAAAGTTGAAAAAAGAATATTTCGTGTAATTCTGTCACTGTCAAGACAGCACTGAGTCAATGGCAGAAACCATTTTCTCAAACAAACCTTTGAAAAAATCTGTCAGACATCTAGAGGATGTACAAAGCATTTTTTTTCAAACATGCAGGAACAAAAGATCTATCCTGGAACATTACGTTCAAGGAAAAAAATCACAGGATGAACGATACAAATTTTCAAATTATGTCGATATTTGTTCATGTTTTAGGATTGACGTTTTGTCAAATTGTGATGAATTTCCCATCTGGACACATTCAAAGCTCGTTAAGCGTGGCCATAAATCAACGACAAATGTTTGCTAATATTTTTACGCATTTTTATATGAACTAACTATTCTGAACAATTGGAATTACTCATGAAACCTATGTTTTCAGTGCTAAAAGAGAAATAATTTTAACGGTAAAAATTGTTATCTTTTTTTTTAAATAACGGTGTCACCTCTTTTTAAAATGGATTGTACCCAAAGAGAATAGTCAGCGTTTTTCTGGTCTGGGAACCAGACCCCCTTCACCCCCCCCCCTCCCCCCGGCTCAAATTTGGGTTTCAGAGTTTTCTCAAAGGACCAACATGATCCAGCAAATTTAAAGAGAATCTGAGATTGACCCCGGATGGTGTGATGATTTGACATGGAATGACCCACACGCAGTGCTCAGCATGTGCGCGCACGCTCACAACTGTAAAAAAGGACAACTGTAAAAAAGTCTCCCATTGTTTTAAAAACATTGAAACTCTGACATAAAAGCTTCTAAAATGTAGCATTTTATTCTGGTATTCTTTAATCTCAAAGTCAAGATTTGAAATGTGTGTGTGGGTGCCCTTACACTCACCAACTTACTGGGCACTTTACACAATGGAACAATGCTACATTTGTACCCCACAAGGTTTTCTTTGTTCTAGTGCTACCCCACAAGGGAATTCTTTAGAAAAGGGACAATAAGTTGAACAATGAAGTACCCCGCAACTGGCCATGTGCAAGGGTGGGTGTGTGTGTGTGTATGTGTGTGGGGGGGTCCCCGGGAGGGGGGACCTAACCTGCCCCCCCCCCCCAGTTTCACAACTGGCTTCAGGTATGAGGGCAGTGAGCTCCTATTACAGACCAGGTCTGGAAATTCATCTTTGAGAGGGCAAGGCCATTTTCACTTTACAAAGGGCTGTCCATTGAAAAATCTTAAATTTGTGGACTTTTGGAGAGGCACCAAGGCAAAGACCAGGGCAACAGATGCAATGGCCCCCATGCTCTCCCTGGCCTCCATGCAAAACCAGGCCTGATTGACTGTTAAACACAAAATAAACATGACTCACGTTTCTCACTCTTTGGGTTTTTAGGTAGAGAGCCCTCTATTGGCAGATATTGCTCAGGATATTACATTGTGAAAGCAATCTTTGCCAGAGGCATTTTCATTCGTTTACACTTGACATGATTTACTTCCTGGCTTAAAGGCTTCATTTAAAACATCAGTTAAGATTGTTAGGTTGCACAATCATTCAAGACCTCCTCTAACAAAAAGACAATGAACAGTAAAGTCACAAAAAGGGGAGAACGGAAAAAGTTCATCACTTTAACATATCAGAATGTTTGACTCACTCCCCTTGAACATATCCAGGTTTGCTTCACCATACCTGTATGTTTGATGTAATTTGAAGAATCTGTGAATTTGGATTACAATTGTATAACATCATCTTGAGTGTTTTTTTGGGCAATTTAAAATCGATAACAGGATTAATCATTTTCCATTTTAAATTGTTAGCTGACCTTGTGTTTCTGTACTTGTTGTTGTTTTTATTTTGAAGAAGTCCAGAGGGCGCTCTTCATGACATCGTTGTCGTCAATGTCTACTGCCCACGAGCAGACAGAGAGAACAAAGAGCGTATGTGGTACAAACTTCAGTTCTACAACCTTTTGCAGCTCCGAGCAGAAGCTTTGGTTCATGAAGGAAGGTTTGTAAAATCATATCAAGGAGGTTTGCTATACTTTCTGGTTGACCTTGACCTTTTGATCTGCAGATGTTTGAAGAAGTTAGTTCATAAGATGTCATCAATTTTCCCACAAAAACAAATTTGTAAATGGCCTTGCTCGTCTGCAAGAATCTTGTAACCAAAATTGGCCTTGAGTTTAATTTGCCAATCTGTGAAATCTAAGATATTTGAGATTGCTTGGTAGGGTATGGTCGTATTTAGGTGTTTGATTGTAGTCCTTTTTGGCAGGTTGATTTGTGATTTAGTTATATGGACACAAGATTGTTGTGTTATTTTACGCTCTTTTCACACGTACCCCTTTACGATCGATAAATCTAGACTCGGGAACTTGTGAAGGTCAAGATCACATACTACAGGCAGATGTTTGCAAACGAAAGCAGTAATTCATATCATTCCAGACTAACCTGTTCTAGATGATAACCCAAATGCTCATTTGTAGGGAAACTTGATCTAGTAAACAGAAATACTCTACTCTGGGCCTCTTCCCCTTAAGAACTTTCAACAATTTAAGTAATGCAGTCAAGTCTTGATATTGCTTTGAGTTTTCGGCATGTTATATTAGTCAAGGCATCAGTGAAGATTTATTTGATACTTGAAGAAAATATTTTCACGGGAATATTTCAAGGGACCTGTATGCAGTTAAACAACTGTGCAGTATTGTGCCCCAGGATGTACTCTAGGCAGTCAATGCCTTGGTCTAATCTAGCTTCAACCTTTTTACCACCACTCCAGGCATGTCATTATTGTCGGTGACATAAACGCATCGCACCGAAGAATCGACAACTGTGACCCAAGCCCGGTGAGTAACATCTGGTGTGATTCCCAGTGGATCCAAACTTGACAACCTTTCCTCAAGTCATTCTTCACTGCTCATAACATGTTATCACCTTGAATATATGCAGAGAAGAAAAGTTGCGCCTAGCAGAGATTTTTTTATACCTCTCCTGGGTTTAATTTGTATCGGAAACAGAAATTGTTTTTGCTGTTTTTCCAAGGTAAATTCCCAGAAAATGTTCCCATGCCATTATAAAAGTGTTCCCCAGTCCCGGATGCTCTTTATCTTTTAAGAAGTTGTTGCTTCAGTTTTGAAGCCATAAAGGGATGTGTTATCCATGTCAAACCTCATCATTTATCATTAATGGTTCCATCTGCTGTTGACTGTTTCTTTTTTGTTTGGGGAGGGTGTGTGGGTGAGGAAATGTTAAAAGTTTTACAACATCGTTTATAATGTTGTCACAATATTTCTGTTTTGAAGTTTGAAAGTTCATGGAACCCATGATATATTTCACTCTATATATGTGACGATAAACCTAACCCTAAACGACATTTGCAACAGGCACTGATTATTACCGTGAAATCATTTTGTTAATCTGCTATGACTTCACTTCAACAACATTTTCCCCCTCACCCCCCCCCTGTTTCCGTACTGCACTTGTCCATTATTTAAATGATTTCTTGTTAACTGAGCTAAAATCACTTTCTCTTGGGGACCGTCCACAGTTTTCAACATTTTCAAGGTAGTACAGAGAGTACTATTTTATCAGACCCCCCCCCCCCCCGAGGTAGTACTTTTCAACATTTTTTTCTTCAGTATGATTTTCATTATGTATTGTTGATCCGGTAACCCTTTGATAGCAGTGTTAACGTTTGTAGGATAAAAAGAACACTATCGATCTATACAAACTTTTACAGAAAAAAAGAAGAACATTTCCACATTTTTTATTTGAAGCATTGAAACCACACAACTGTGACTCTGCTCTCCCCTCAGACACATTTTTAGATAAAATTGCTTGAAATTTTTTTTAAGTTGTATGTTTGTGCAAAAACTGAAGTTACAGGTAAAATCTAGGATTGTTATTGCTGATAAGAGATAGTGCAGCGTTCTTATTTTGTGTGATTCAATGTTTACATGGACAAAAAAATCCTGTGAAAATTTGGGCTCATTCTGTTGTCTGAGTCAGGAGAAAACACTTTGATTTGATTTCAGTTAATGAATAAATATGTGCTGCCAACTTTTATGTCCCCTTTAAGGATTTTCCTGTTCTACCAACCCCCCCCCCCCCCCCCCCCGTCAGAGTTGACTTCAACTCTTAAATGATTTGATGACATTATTACCACAACCCGACAGAATGACTCTCTGCTCATAGGGATTATTCCATGGTAATCTAATGACATTGATTGATTGCTCACAATAAGGGAATTGTATAAAATAACAAAAAGCAGCAGATTGGATTTTCCCCGACACTTTCCTTTTTTCCTTGAGGTCATGAACAACTCAAAGTAAATATTACTTGGTACTTTCAACTTATCATGAATAGGGGGCACTCCACAGAAGTTACTCAACCATGTTAAAATGTTTCTCTCTTCAGAGGGAGAAGATTCTTCCCCAGTTTTGGAGGAAAATGTTAATTATAAAAGTTATAGTAAATTCATTGTGTTTTTATGGTTTTGAAATGCAACAAATGGTCTCAAGAATAGATGGTGGAAAGTCAGAATTCTGCCAGAAGGTTCTGTGTTAATGACCAACAGGGACCGGGGACTTCTGAACATACTGCTTCAGTGAAAAAGAAAACAAAACAACAAATTGGTCATAATCCTGTCAACAGGAGTACATCATTTAAATGACTAAGCATTGTATGACCATTGTTGTATTTATGTACTCCATGTTGTTTATGTATTTGATGATATTTATGCTTCACAGTCAATATCTTAACATGTTATAATTCTATTTTACATATTTTTCAATCATCTGTGATTATTGTCGTTTGTAATTTTTTTAACAATTCGTTTTGTATTGATTTAATTTGTAGATACAATTAGTTATATTTCTTATCGTAAAAATCTACTGCAATAAGCCTTTTGACTTAAAACTGAGGATTTTTTATTCAAGCTTCATTATTATGATAAAAACTATATATTTTTTCTATTTAGGAATTTGAACTCCATCCAAGTCGTCAGTGGCTCAATTCTTTCCTCTGTGATGACTTACCTAAAGAAGAAGCCAAAGATGTAGATACTACCCCCTCAAAAGATTGCAAAGAAACCAAAGAAGTTCCTGCCTCCAAGGGTATATTTGTGGACACTTTTCGACTCTTCCACCCTACCAGGGAGAAAGCCTTCACCTGCTGGTCTACAATGACAGGTGCCCGTCAGACAAACTATGGAACGAGAATTGATTACATCTTTGGAGATATAGAACTCTGTAGTAAGATGATCGTAAATTGTGACATCATGCCGGAGGTAGAAGGGTCAGATCACTGTCCTGTTAAAGCCAGACTCCGATGTGAACCGGTTCCTTCAGAGAAGCTACCCCAACTCAGCTCAAGCAACATGCCTGAATTTTCCGGCAAGCAGATGAAGTTAATGTCATTCTTCCAGAAGTTGTCTCCAAGTAAAGTAGCCCTTGCTAAGAAAGTTGAAGCTGATAAGATGAGAGATGAGGACGAAAAAAGTCAGAGAAAGTTTGATAATGCAAAATCGGGATTGAAAAGGCATGGTAATGACTTAGGCAGTCAGCAAGCTCAGAAAAAGCAAAAGACTGGCACTCGGCAAAAACAAAAAGGAAGTCTTATGAGTTTTTTTGTGAAAAAGAAACCTGAAAATGCTGAAGTGACGGACTCTACTAGTCGAGACTTGCAACTCTCAGACTCTGTACCTCAAGAACCAAATACTGAGAGCAAATATTCAGATACAACCTCCCAGGACTCCCAAGGAGGGTTCCAGGACTCCCAAGGAGCATCCCAGGACTCTCAAGGAGCCTCCCAGGACTCCCAAGGAGCGTCCCAGGACTCCCAAGGAGCGTCCCAGGACTCCCAAGGATCTTCAGATGACAGATCAACCAAAGATTCCCATCCAACAGATCAACAATACAAAGAGAAAAAAAATCTTAGTTGGAAGAAGTTTTTCTCAGGTCCTCCTCCTCCACCAAGATGCAAGGGACACAATGAACCATGTCTTCTGAGAACTGTCAAGAAACCAGGTCCAAATCTAGGACGTAAATTCTTTGTTTGTCCTCGACCTGAAGGACATAAGACTGATCCAAATGCAAGGTGTAACTCTTTCAGTTGGGTCGTAAAAACCAAGTTACTTACTCCAACTTAAATCCAACTTGACCTTATCTAAAGGTGCGTCTGGGTATTGGCTGTGGCTAGGTCTAGATACTTTATACATATGTAGTCACATTGCTGCCGAAGTCAAAGGCCTCAGCCATAGCCAAAGTCGTTCAGTGGCTCATGAGCTGAGGGAATTGACAGTCAATGAAGTTTATTGGCAGTTGGACAACAAAGTTGATTGTACCTATGGGTTGATTAAATTTGTCATAGACCGTTTAGTTTGATCAATTTTATTCCAAAGTATTCTTCTGGGAATTAATTCTCAAGGATGACAAGGTTTTGTGCGAGGAACTTTATGAAGACCTACCCCATGTAGGAGGCCTAAATCCCCAAAGGGGTAAGTCACGAGACTAACAGGTGCACATCTGTATTTGTCATGCCTATGTGACAAGTTCATAGATGGACAGAGAATTAGGTTGAATATGATGAGCTTGTGTTGAGATGAAACGTATTATTGCAAAGTTTCTCTTTTAAAGTTAAAGGCATTGCATACGTTTGGTAATGACTCTGAAAATTTATGGCAATAAAAACTTACTTGGTAAGAAGTACAGCAGCTTTGGACAGTATAATGCATTTTGAGAAACGTTTCACTTTGAAAGTACTGCGGTTATGAAAAAATATATCAGTTTTCATCCCCAAAAATTTGAATCTGAGAAGCGTTATGGCCGTAACGCTTCTCAGAATGTGTATTGCTATGACGGATACTTCTTCATCGTGAACACAACCGCTCCAGATTTTTGGCAATATCTCAAAAACGCTGCCACCTTTTGAAATGAAATTTTCACAGGTTAGTTTTATGGTATATATCTACAATTAGATAGGTTTGAAACAAACACTAGGCTCCAACTACCAAACGTATGCATCTCCTTTAAGTGTCTTGTCTATAAATTGTAGTTGTTTAATCAGATCATGTCTCGCGATTATTTTGCTTTTTGAAACATTGAGGACCGAGACCTGAAGGTCTGAGGCTGTATTTTGTTCACCGTGGCATCAATAAATGTTATCATCTCCTTATGCAGACATGCATTTGTTGTTATACAGATTTAATGAAAATACATTTAAAAGAATAAACAGAAATGTAGAAAAAAACATTTTTTTTATATTGTGTTATTTGAGATAATGACCTGTTTTCGTAGTGTACAAATCAAGGATTCTTGATAATCTTAACCTGTCAGACTACATCATTATTATAAGAAATGTTGCAAATTGTAATAATATCTTGGAAAATATTAGTGGCCTTTAAAGAGATCTTGTGTAATGTTCTCGATGGGTAAAAGGTTAATATCGAGTAACCTACGGCATCGAATAGTGACCTCACCAGGTGATATGAGCTCTAATTTAGTAATTTTAAAAACATGTGTCTTGCCAAAAGGTGTAATACAACACAGGAAGACTGTCATTATTAGTCAGTTTATTGAAGATACGTGTTTGTTTGGTGAGGAGCTGTGGGGGAGGGGGGGTGGTCAGCTTGGGGGGGGGGTTCAGATGTCAATATTATACCAGGAGCCATCTTGGTTTTTGTCCTATATCGTATTTTTTTTTATCATATACGGTTTAAGTCTCGTGTGTATTGAATCTTGGGGTCCAATATATGACGTCATTTATTTAATTCACACGTTAAAGCAACTCACATGGAACTGGGAACCCGACTCGTTAGATGATACGTGCAAGCAACGGACATGGGACTGGGAACCTGACTTGTTGGGATACGTACATGGTCATCGAACTGAGGATTGGAGGACAATCTTGCCCCCTGCATGTTTCGAAAATCCGAATGTATATCATTGTGAAACTTAAACAAGTTGAGTGTGTTCTATTTAAGGAGTAAACAGACACGCGGCAGTTGCGGCATGATCCTGATTGTACCTTAGCTTGATTCAAAGAGAGTAAGCAATCAATCATGTTACCAAAGCTGTAAATTATCTTGAATCATTTTGCTATACTCAATATTAACATTTGGTGTGTATACAACTTACTCAGTCTGAATATTTTGCCATGCAAATTGCTGGACGAGTTCATTCCTTGTCAGCACAACATGTAGGGCGCCATGAAGGTCACACTTGCCGCTGACAATAGACATGATGATATCAAACCTTTCTGAAGGCAAATATGGTTGCCAAGTTCTGACTTGTAGCTGTTACTTTTAAATCAAAAGTATAAAATGTAAGTGATGTTACAGTATATCACTCTTCCTTAAAAGTTCATGGCCGGCCAGATCCATTGTTCTTATAAACTAGGCTATACATATGAGATTTGTTCTATAGCTGTTGGAGTTTCAACTTGAATCATCACAACTGTTCCGGTAATCTGAACATAAGGCTTTAATCTTGAGAGGCGTGTCGATATGTCACTTGGGTGGTTTTCTCTAGAGGCGAACTGGGGCACTCCCACAGACCATTGTGGGTAAGGCTTGCTGATTTTACCGAAACATTGCCACTATCCCTGGAGTGAGATGTTACAATGACACAAGGGGATGTTGACTTACTGGCACAGAGGACCCTCTCCTGTCACTCATAAATCTTTGAAGAAGAACAGCGAAGACGTTTCTTTCCTGTCTCCAAGAGTTGACGTGGGTGCATCATTATTTGGTACTCCTCTCGCGGGATACCAACACACAGGTATCCATGGTCGTGTTACATCGAGGGACGCTGAAGTGGCGATGGGCCAAGCTAGTCATATTGCGTCTATGGTTGCTTGGGAATCATTGGAAACAGGTGTTATTAAAAGAAGTAATGTTGCACAAAACAATATGGATAGACTTCAAATTGTTATCAAAATTGTAAGTTTTAAAGTAGCATAATGTTTCCCGCCATTTTATACAAGACTTCGGTTTTTTGTCGCGTGACATCGCGTGACGACCATGTTATAAAATCCTGCGTTTTGGAGACTATAAATAACATGGATGGTACCAGCCGGTCAGTCTACGGCCACTGTAAGTCGGCCATTTTCACCTGAAAAGTGTTTAATAATGTTATCTCTTTTTTAGATGCCAGGATTGCGATCGGCGTTGAACCACGGTAGAACCAAATACCAATCGCGGTTCTAATCAATGTGGTCCACGGTAGTTATACTTAGGTGACATGGTTCTCTTGAGCAACTATAACCAAATGCAGATGACTTTCACAAAAGGGGGTTTTGATCCTCCAAGTTATAAAAACTTCATCTCGTTTGGGGTTCGATTCTGGATATCAATGTAACAACGACAACGTACTCCTAAGTGCTAAGTCAGTTGTCACTTTCGTCTAACACTTTATTTCTAAGGAGCCATTTATCCTTGAATGGAGGAAAGAGTTGTTTTTATTGTCATAGTTGAAATCCCATTTAATTGGTGCAATGCTTGAGTCACTAAAGCCCCACTCGTAACCTATCAAGAACAGAACTTTGTATAAATATCGACAGCATGTCTGTTGAAGAAGCCGATAAACTGGGCTTCATGTCAAGATATGGTATAATTGGCCCAGACTGGCTAGTCTCAACTTATCTTTAACCATATATACGATCCCTCGTCAATGGATCGTCTCGAATCTAGGAAAGAAATAGATCTCTTGAGGAGAGCTATCAGCTGCAAGGCGATTGGGGTAACAAGCGATCAGGGCTTTTTGGAGGCAATTATTTTGATGCACTCATGTCTTTTATCTACCTGTTGCTACCTGAGTGCGTTTATAATATCATAGAACTACAAACCCATATAACCAGGTATGGGGGCGGGGTGGGGGTGATTAGAGATTGCCTTCTGGAAGACCTTAACCTTAGACAAGAAACACACTGCCGGAGTTAGTTGCATCCACGAGATGGGTGCGGTTACATCAAAAACACCGCAGTAGAGTTGCACTCATCACGCCAATCAAAACATGGCCTACCACCACCGGTGCATCCTTGGGAAACGGGAATCAAGATCAAGAAACAGGAAGAGGTGTCAAGCTTACGAGGAAACAGAATATTACAGAAACTCACGCAGAGATTGAAGAAGGGGAAGAGTTGGTAGACATTTGGATAAGTGCAGATTAGGGATATGTCTATGGATATTCCCTTTTCTTGTGTGATCTCGATCAGCTGATACTAAAACAGCATGGTTTCTAGAGTTGTAGAGAATTGATCATCAGAACGTATGGGTGAAAAGTCGCATTGCAAAATTGCGATAAAACCGGGAATGAAGTTTTGCTTGCCTGTAAGCACTTTATGTCCGCTACTGATAAGATCCTTATGGTGGTGTTTTCATACACAAACAAAATCACCGCGAGGCCATAGTTAAACATTGATCAATGAAAGGGTAAGGGGACCACCCCTTCAGGTCCAGCCCATCGACTCTTAAGGGGAAGACCTGGATTAGGCTATAATTACCGTGACTGTTTCCCCATGGTGTGGAAACATGGTGAGTGAGAGCAGTTTAAGTCACATCCTAGTGACGTAGACTGTAATAGTAGGTGATGTATTGCATGCACTCATTAGGTGCCAACATGTGGCCGCATCCATCACGAGGACCCGAAATCACTTTGATATATCATGGACACATTCAGGCAACATAAAATACATTACCCCTCCCCTCCTAAACCATAGAGTTGATATAGGAACTCACGATCTTCCACTTGATACATGCCCCTTCCCAACCAAGAAATAAAGATTAAACTAGAGACGATCCTGTCTTTCTCTGAAACTTCATTCATCATTCAAACCGAACAAACAAAACATGTTTTATTTGTACCTTTTCTGCACGTTTTTGTTATGACCTTGGATTGGGAATATGTCTATATAGTGATTGCTTCAAGCTTGCTTGTATTAACATTAAGTGATGTTCAACTGTGTAACTGAACATTAGGCCTAGACTGATGTTGTTTTCTGGCGATGTCTGTCTTCGATTAACTATTTCTGACATTCGTATTCGTGACAAATGATGGTTGTTACGCAGAGCAAATAAACAACTTATCTCTAACTTATTGTAAAGTTATTTATGGTTGGTATCAAATTAATATTCTTTTCAAGATTTATTGATTGATCTTTTGATTCGTTTTGCTGATGAGGTATAAAGTTGACAGTTGTAAAAAAGTTCTTATATTGAACTTAAGTTTAACAATTTTACTTTTGGCTTAGTTTAACTTGCTTTCCTTGTTGGAAACGAGCACACATTCTGTCAGGGAATATTGCTTAGCAAGTTGATTTTACGATAATCACAGTCAACTCATTGTGGAAACGTTTAATGCACAGCTTTCTCACCGCTGGCACTAAATTCATTTTTACTAAGAATTTGCTTTCGAAAGATCAATTGTTGACCTTTTAGTTTGATTTTCGAACAACTGAACATATTTGTTGAATGACGGAATATTAAAGTGCAAAGCAATTGAACAAAGTAATCGTGTTTTTCTCGAAATGCACCTGTTGTGAGTTTGACTCAATCAATTGTAATGATATTTTTCTCCTCGAGAAAACTGAAAAGTAAATGGAATGGTTTCGAAAAATCACTGCGGTATAAACCTTTCTTTAAGTGATACTTTAGCATTGATTTAACATTTTTGTAAGCTCACTTGATACTCATAAAAAGACTAATCAAAATTCAGTAAAAAAATTTAAATTAATAATGTTAGCAGAGAGGTATTAGTCTTACAGAAACTCACAATTTGATGAAATCTCACAATTCCTTTTATGTAATTATCTAGTCCTCAAATATGTTCTCGTTGTTTGCTCGCTAAATTATATCATTTCAAACTATAGACGTTAATAATCGTAAGGACTTTACAATTGTGTCTTTTGACTGAAAAGTTTCTATGTCTTGCAAACCGCAATGTTGACCGACCGGAACTCTTAACTAATTGCTAATTAAGTCTGCATAGAGATGAATGCTTACTCTGTCTTGCCTTGTAATTCCCCAGGTCTCTTAACTTTCCCGGAAACTAGGTCAAGGTGCCAGTGGTCAAGTAAGTCTGCCGGTCGCCGTCAACGTTTAATTCAATAATTGATGACCAAGAATTTTCGAATTAAAGGGTACTACGTTCAACGAGAATGCAGGCAGCCCATATTTTTTCTTCACTTGACGAATTACGATCACAGTCCCAGGATAGCGCCTAATATCTATTTTAATAATCATTTTCCTGTTAATTGCTTTCTCACTCTTTTTATAGCTAATTTTTGTCATAAATTCTCTTTCAATTTTATTTAATTTGTTATTGTGGGAGCTAGATGCCTGAGGGCAACAGTAATTTGGTTTACTTTTTTAGTTCCCGTCATTAGTTAATTATCTTGTAGTGTTGTTTCTGTTTTGAATTTTTATAATGTTTTTGATGACAAAAAAAAATAATAATAATAATACCTTAAAAATCGTATAAGTATTACATTTTTGGTTAAATAATGACATAATATATATTAATATAAATATATGATTCGGGAAAAAGAAATCTGAAACCGGTTGTAGCTTTTTGAGAACTATGATTCGTTTCCACCCACTCTATATACTCTTGATGGGTGATAAAACGGGTTAGGCGCAAGATGGGGAACTGGAGTTCTTTCTATTGTTGGAACGTGAAATATACATTTCAGCAAGTGAATGTTTTGTTATATCATTGATAGAAATGTCCATTGTCTGCAATGATTCATTACTAAATCAAAACATTACTTGCTGAAATGGCTTCGGGCACATTTCACAATCCAGCCTTTCGAGTTCCCCATCATTTTGCTCCTCATGCGCTTTCTACTAATTGGTACCTTACGCTATACGCCTAGTTCATGTAAATATGAAATAGAAAAAGATATCGGTTCTATGGTCTTCTGATTAATGATCCAACACTTTGGGTTGCAATTCGAGCATTTACAGCATTTCTTCCTCCCAGTTCACACATAGCAGTAATGTTCATGTGTTTAACTGTTAGTATAAAATGCATAATATTATGCTGAACGTCATTCTGGGTCTATACCGCCTTGTGGTAGGGCATTTTATTCACTGTGAACAAAACCCTCAAGATGTTATTTGCAGACGCACCTGGCGTAGAGAGCTCGAAATTTCCCAGACCAGACAGGAAGAGGGGCATCATTGTCAGCTATTTGTCATCAATACGGAAACCAATGACACTTCTCCCTAACGACCTAACGACCCTGTCACTTCATTCAGGACACCTACCACCGCCACTTCTGACTTCAACACTTCGTGACGCAAACTTCTCGGCCCAAGACGTTTAGATTTTATTAAAACGTGTATGACGGATGGAACATATTGGTACCCTTTGGGTAATTGTGGGATAATAAATATTATTTGAATATTAATGGGATTATGAACGACTGTCATTCTGTCATGTGATTATGCAAACTCTGTACACACCATTCCATGACGTTTATACTGGAATAGATCTTTATGTATCTGAAAATCTCCAACAAGAATGCATTTGTAATTAGAAAGATCGCCGCTCGGCTGTCAAAACAAACGTATCTATGAGAAAACATGACCTGAAAATATATAATAAGACATTTTGGTCAGTGGCGCCACCATACATTTTCATTGGGGTGGCTGTGGGTTGGGGTTGGGGGTGGCATGCTGGGGCGAAGACATGACGGGGCTATTAATGTATTGAACCATTTATGTGCGCATTTTTACGATCTCATGGAGGGGGGGGGGAGCAAGAGTCCTGAGCAGGGGAGAGGGTGCACCCCCCTGTGGTTTCGCCACTGCGTTTGATATAAAGTATTAATTCTTTAAATCCTATTATTTTGCACTCTGCCTTTTAACTACATTGAGTCACTCCTTCATTGAAACATGCCTCAAAAACCGTAAGGTCAAATGCGTTAACAGGTGACGCTGTGTGGATAGGTTGTCTCTCAGTGACGTAATACCTCTGTCAAAGCCACTAATTTAAGATACATTTCGACTAATGACTTCTCTGAATTTCCATTTTTTTCATTGAAACTACGACTCTTCCAAATAAAGATCGATGTGTAATGATACTCAGGGATATGAGACGACGTACGGATGACATCAATGAATGACATTTCAAGCACCCTCAAAGAATTCCTGTCCGAAAGAGTTTCTTTTCCTTCAATAGTCATTGGTTATGGTATCATGGCGAAGCGGTCAAATGCACTGGATTCAGATCGTGGTGGTGCCCAGGGTGGGTTCGAACCCCAACCTAGCTGGCCATAGCACTAGGGCTAGGCACTTGACCGTTCTTTGTGGCTGTCCTTCGGATGGGACGTTAAGCAGTAGGAAGTCAGGTCCTTTTACAAGACTCATTAGGGCCTAACAGCAACTCCATAGTAAAGAAACCAAAATGTGTATCTAACATGTACCTTAGCCGCAACATACAGTTTCAAGCCGACAAAGTGTTTATACTCCAAAAAAGTAAGGTAAATGAAAAACGAAAGACAACGATCTGCAAAAAGTAATGGAAATTTTTTATTTCTCCTTGGAAAATGTCTTGGACATTGATAAGAACGAGCTCATGTTATTTATATGCATAAAATAAATATCAGATTGCATAATTTACAAACTATATACAAAAAGCAAACTTCGAATTCTTTTCTCCAGAAATGATACATTTTACACACTTTTGAACAAAAAGAAGACGACATTTCATTTTGAAATAACTTAATAATATTTGTTATCAGTTCACTCAGTCAATATTTTAACCCCATATACAGCGTAGGTTTAGAATACGAGCATCTCTTTGAACACAGCTGTCTGAATAAAAGAAATAAAGCAGCTATCTTTTTTTCCTTTTACAAAGGGAAGTTTTGTCAAATGAGTTTTGTTCTAAACTTTTCGGTCTTCAAGAAATACGACGCAAATTTAATCTGTGAAGTTTTCTGCTCACCGATATATTGTAACTTTTTAGAGAACTGACTGAGCAAACAAGTCACCCAGATGAAAAAAAATGTAAAACTGTTGGGACTAATATCGACATAATGAAACTAGATTGCTAAAGTTTTTGTCTTAAATAATTATGAACCTTAGGAAAACAGTATATAAAGAAGCAATAGATGTATGTATAGCTTTACAAGTTCAAAATAATCTACTGTTTACAAAACAAAACCAAAAAAAAAAAAATAATATAAAAATAAAAAAATAAAATAGCGAAAACAAACAAAGAAATAGATTCCTTTCCAAAAGGGTTGAATGGAATTATTTCACATTTTTAACAAACTGTTTTAATAAAAGGCATTTCAGTCGACAACACTTCACATGATGTCATCATTCTATAATCTCACTAAGTTCAAATTAATTCCTACTGTGACAAACGAACCAGTCACATTATTTCTCTAGTCTGGTTTCTGCCACATCCTTTTTCTTCATCTTTATACACCCATGTCAGATCGGTTATCAATTTAATCAACTAGGGGCATTAGTTGAATAACTCGAGGGATGGAGGTTGAATAGTGCAAAGTACAACCTCTAAAAGTAGGGGTATATATTAAACAGCAAATAAATAGAGTACACTAAAAGGGCTTCGGTCCAGTGCCCCCTAAGAAGTGGGCTATAAATAAAAGGATAATTACTTCTAACATACAATTTTGTTGGATTGTAATATTGCACTTGGAAGGTATTGTCAATTCGCATCATACTATAAGTGATGGTTTTAAATAGGTCTCCTTACACTTCTAATTTCGTTATTATATAGATTAATATGTGGTTTGGCAGCATTCAACAGGATTCAGTTTCATAGGAATGTTTTGCAAGTTTGCTTGCTTTGCAAAAGTCCGAGGGGAACAGTCAAAGTCAAAACAAACATATTATGGTATCTTGGCTGATAACCGTCTTCCGCTTAATTGAGCAACCCATTGCTGCCAAACAGGCTGAATGGACAACTAGACTGGTTCATTTTTGTATAAAGAATATTGACATTCATTATTGGTAATGTGTACGGGGGATTAGACTATATTGCTGAAGTAAGATAAAGCTTCGTGCAGTACAGATTAATATTAACATAATCACAAATAAATGTAAATAGTTGCGTAACTTAAAACGACAATACTCGAGTTGTAAACATAGTATCAGCAAACTTGTGACAGTTAACGGTAACTATCCGATTAAAAAACAAAAAACGAAAAAACAAAAAAACAAAACAAAACATGGACACATTTAAAGATATCTAAATCTTTGCACCATTTTAAAGACATTTTCTGGCAAGATCTGAATAGGTAGTTTATTTTTTGTTTGTACTAACGCGTGGTTCCCTGCTGTTCGTCACGATGTCCATAATAATGTATGCTATGAAAGACCGTAGTTTTAGAATAGCTAAAATATTGCTAGAAAGCTCTCTTTCATTTTTTTATTACATTGCAAATAAAACAGTCCAAGACACTGACTATTTCTTGCCAGTGACCTTGCTTTTCAGACCATGCTAGAAACGGTAGAGACTGGTGGCATTTAACATGTACATTGTATTCCGTAGTATCGTTCTTTGATTGAAGAAGGGAGTCTCGGCCAATACAGTTGGGAAACAAAGGACCACGCCCCAGTGCAAACTATGGAACGCATATTCTCTCAATAATGAAATACAAATTGTAAGTTGGATTGATTGTATATTTATTTTGTACACTCGAGTGCAATCTGAAAAACTTCACGGTCTGATAACCAGATGATAGAAAGAGAGCCTTCTTCGGCAATAATTTGAAATTTCCGACCGAAGGCCTACTTGATGAGGGCCACGGGAACTGCCATAGATTGTGGGTCTTACTGACCTAGAGACGGTCTAGCCCACAGTGACCTGTAATCAGGGCGCCTTATCGCAGGAAATTACTAAAGAGTGTCATTAAATATCGATGGATTTATTGCTAGGCCTAATTTATTTTTAATACACTGGGGATGACTTAAGCTAAGAGCGGCCGTGTTTGGTTAGATCTTAAATGTAGAATATTCCAGCTTTAACGAGTAGCCAAACGAAAACATTTCATTAAATTAAGTCCAGATTTTGAATATCAGTAATTTGGAATATTTGTACATACACTTAGTATAATATTGATAATAGTTGCATTACCTATTGAACAAAAATAGTCTTTTTTTCTTACAAAAGAATATGGTTTGTCGCTATCTGAGTTCTAGCCCTGTCTGCTTTTTAATCCACGCTGTATACCGATGAAGACGTACGTAGAATCCAAACTTATCCATTTGATCGCAACCCTCACCCCAACTCACTACTCCGAGAATATGCCATCTGCCGTTGGTGTGCTGGACGGCGAAAGGGGCACCACTGTCCCCCTCACACGAGTCGCCCATACCCGCTCGGCTGTAACCGGCACAAAACATATTAGGTGTCACCTGATATTCCGTAGATTGTTTACAAGTGATTTGTTCTTTGACAGGTAGCATGACCTTCTTAAGAAAACGTGGATAC
Source organism: Marthasterias glacialis (assembly GCA_911728455.2). Taxonomy (NCBI): domain Eukaryota; kingdom Metazoa; phylum Echinodermata; class Asteroidea; order Forcipulatida; family Asteriidae; genus Marthasterias; species Marthasterias glacialis. Next base: position 616,122 of record OU452221.1, on the reverse strand, counting down.
TCATTGTCGTTTGTGGTCAGCTTTCCCCAACCAGATACAACCCCTTGACGGCCAACGCTCAGCATCCGTTTCGATACCTTCTTCTGGGGTAAGCAAATGGGTCGAATGTAATCGGTAAATTGAATCGTTCTGTCGACTTTAACCAGCGCGATATCAGCGTCGAATAGCTTGGTATCGAATCCACCATGAACAACGATCTCATCCACGGAATAAGCTCTCTCCTCTTCTTCGGGAAGATCTTTATCAAAGTCTCCAAGTTGAACTCGTAGATTGTTGTTGGTTGTGTTGCGTGATTTGATACAGTGGGCAGCTGTAAGGATCCAACGTTCGTTTAGGATTGAACCATGGCAGAATAGAGATCCTTCTTTGATGTACCAGAGCTGAGCCAACCAAGGTGCCGAGCCTTTCAGGGCCGCGTCCCCACTGGTCACCCGCTGCAACGACTCCGATGAGTGTAAATCTATTGTACGTCCACAGACTAAAATAACAAGAAAAAACACAGAAAGGCATGATTATAATACAGTTTTCATAACTTTAATGTCTTGAACAGAACTTAATCAGAACACTGGCAGAGTGAGTTGAATTCCTTTTTTTGTAAATTTTTTTGTACCGATAACACAAACTTTATATTCACACACGTGCAACCATTGCAACAATCCACATTTAATTCAAACCCTGCAGGGTACTTTACTTTTCGAGTATACATCGAAGTCATACCTGTGTGGAAGGTCATCCGGACATGTGCTTAGCAAAATTTACCGCCCCCCCAAAAAAAAAAAAAAAAATAATAATAATAAAATTGCTTCCATTGTACCCCATATCTGATATACCAACGGCAGAGCAAATCAAAGGGGAAACCATGATTACGTTCACATCACAGTCATTGACACATGACGCTCAGCACATTATTGAGTACCATGCCTTCACTGATCAAATAAAGGGCGTACAAACTTTCCGAACCTCGTACAAATCGAATGTTATTCAACCAATGACAATGAAGAAGTATAATTGGAGGTGACGTGGGAGCACGTGGAATGTTAAACAAAATCATAAATATTCATTTTTGTTTGGAGGTTCTCCCCCGCAAAATTGTAAAAAATAACAATTTTTCTGTATGTTTTTTCCCGGTTTGCCTCGGTTTTAAATGTCAAAATGTAAATTTTGAGGGATTTTTCCAGTTCATAACCACACGTTGACCTGTAGCATGGTGTACCCCATCTTTGCGCCACGCCCTATGCTTCACGTGAACACATTTTTTATTATATGTTTTTAACGGAACAGATATATTGAAAATAACACTTTTACCAACTGATTACAAGATCTCTTTAACTCTTAGCAGACGTTTTCCTAATTGAATCTTCCTACTTCCCGTAAACTAGAAAAGCACAACTACAAGATATCAGGCAATGTGTTAAATTTCAATTAATCCATCTAACTCACTTATATAATGAATGCCGGTTCAGACTTAATTTGAATTACACATGTTATGTTATAGAAGAATGCTACATTTTCTGTTTTTTTGAAGAGTACATTTTTTACACCATTTGGAAACGATAAGATGTGACGTCATGAGGATTATACTCATTAATTTATTGATGCTCTGTTTGAATTCAGTTGGACTGTAGCTCTCCTCCACAGAGTTTCGCACTGTTTAACGTCTAAAAGCTATAAGTACAAGTTCATGACCCTTGACCCCCAGTTGACCCCTGTCAATACGAGCCTTAATTTGACCCCCTGCGACCCCTTTTTGACACAGAGACAATTAGGATAATAACGTGAATCCATCATAACAAACTATACCCCCTAAGAGCGAATCAGGAAGACTTAGCCTATGGCACTAGGAGGTGGTGAAAGTTGAACTTATGATCATTCCTGTCGACTATCTACTTATAGATTCCTCTCATTTTGACCTAAATTCGTTTTGAGCCCCAAGAGCGGGAACGCTGTGAAGCACGTGAGGGGAAACTAGGCACTCTCTGCTCATTACTATCCAGGGTAGTGATAGGAGTAACCTATTGTTTCTATGACAACAAGACACTGCATGTTCCAGGCTAGACCAGCAGTGCAACTCATTATTGCAAACAAATATAGTGTTACACTGCTATTATCTGATTGCTTGTATTGCCAAGAATGTTGTATATGAAGGTCGCAATCAATGTAACCATCCCTACGAACATCACACGGTAACACTTACTCTCAGTTATCTTCGGTTGAACTGTCACCGAAAACGCCGCGTATGGTCCCCGTCCCAGTCTGGTCTTTGCCGCCACAAGCAATTTGTATTGTCTGACCTCGGGGGAGACCATCAACTCCAACCTAGGCAGGAGAGTCTCTGCTGCATGGGTCACTTGATCAGTTGTCGCGTCTAGAAGAATGTAGGTGTAGCCGATGATTGTACCACTTCGGTGATTACACGGGATGGGGTCCCATGTGAACCGAAGCCCCGTACCGGTTAAGAACGTGGCGCTGATGCCAGTTGGCTCGGCAGACGGAACTACGTAATCAAGAAAGCAATTGAGAGTCAATGTTAGGTAGTTCATGTCACAATAGGTGATCCCTGCTGTTTGCTTTTTGTAATTGATAAACCAAGATAATTCAAGAATGGTTTGGAGGTATTGATGTAACAATTCTAAGACGTCATTATGGACGGGTTGTTATATGACTCATATCTCACTGTGTGGCGTAAACTTTGTTAGTCGATGTTGCTAACTTAAGTTGCTTTAGTGTTGAGTGTCATACCAATTTCCTCACATCCATTGTCTATTAACATTCATTATATAAAAAGGCGGGAACGATGACTTGTAACATTTGCTGGCAAACATTACCGAGGAGCTAACTCAAATAAAAGAGTCGGGATTTCAGACATCTTATGACGTTTTCTGTCTGATCTGTACAGTTTTGAAATAGATTGAACACGAAACGCATACGATGGGACATTACTTAACCTAATTCAAAATAATAATAAACCACTCTCAATTTTCTTCAACCCATGGAAGTTGGATAAACTTGAGCTTCAATGTGTTCCATATGAGGTAAATTATTCATTGAGGCATGCGCACAATGTATTCACAGAAACGGGACTATATATACATGCTGCTATAAAGAGTATTCTGTGAATGGGTGACTGGATACCAGTTCTACATCATTAAGAATTCACAATACCAATGTTAGTTCAGGTGTAAACCAACGTGAATTTAATTCAATGGTATAAAGTAATGTTACTGTGGCACTACGCACACCCCATGGTGTGAAATCACCAGGGTTTTCATTCTAGAGTATAGTCCAGAAGACTGCTTAAATGGCGACCGATTCCTGGGACTCCGTCTGGGTTTCTCTCTCTGAGTATTTGCGAACTCAATGGCCCAGGTTTCGTGGAAGAAAATTGGAGACTTACAGGTCCTACTGAAAGCAGGCGATTCTATAATGAACATGTACCGTTCAAAATTTAAAATCGTCCCAACTGACGTTAGGACCGGTCCCAACTTGAGTGTTACAGTTGGGACGGCCCAACTTGTGGCTGGGATTGCCTGATAGTGATAGAGATAACCACCATGATCAGTGGGCCTCTAGAGTAAATTTCTACCCTCTCAAGTTTCTCTCGGCTTACAAGTTAATTATGATGGCACAATTTTATGAAAAGACTAAGAAGAATCAATTGTTACTCCGTCACGTACACGCAAGTGAAAGAATACCCCGCCACCTAGCGGCAGTCTAGTGTCAATGTTGCGGCCAGCCCATGCAATGTTATAAACAGTCGCTCGTCCCGATGCCCTGCACGGTAAAATATCTCTGGATCCCAGCTACAGTTGGGCCGCCCCAAGTGGGGACCAGTCCCAACTAGTAGTTGGGATCACGGTTCTAAACTTGGGACGGAACAAACATACCGAGACAAAGCCTAGGCCGACACCGCCGTTTTGTAAAGACACTGAATCACAAAGCACGTCTGGTTAGAAACTTTTTTTTAATAATTGTGGCGCCAAAACTCTGACCTATACTCTATACGTACTTTTCTACAGTTGAGTACACAAAAGTCTGTTTTCATTAAATACAATGCCTCGACACATTTCTTTCGATAACTAATACGCGCAAAATTACATTCAGACGTTCCTAGATTTTCCAACGAATAATGTATGAAATTAGCCCTTGGATTTAAAACCATCACGATAGACTTGATAAAGTCTATCAGCTCCATAGTAAAAGACAACGGACTCATGAACCGTCCATACAAACCAAAACATGGTTGCCTTGGTCATTAGTGAAATATTATATGTATTTCCACAATTTTATTTGACATCACAGTGTCCTGAATTACAACTACAAGAAGAATGTGAAGTGACTCAATGTTTACTTGATCTATCCTACACTTGCCAGTTCAACTAACAAACTGACTTCGTCCCTTTAAAGCAGTCATAAATTTGCCAATATCGAAAAACATTTACAGGAATCTGCAGATTGCATCGCCGTTGCGTTGATGCTAATCCTTTGTTTCTAAGGAAACAGGAAATGTTTTGTACATTTCATTCCTTTTTCTTGAGAAAAACGTGGGGAACTCTATCAGCAACTGGGTATAAGAAAGAATTTTGCCAAGTTTGGGAAATCAAACTTCCCCCGTGGGTTTTTCCATTGACCAAACGAGTTTTGATCCTCACCGCACCCATTAATCCACAAGTCACGGTGTGTAGTGCCCAAAGGGTTTCTGGTTACTGTGTGATCTCTGCAAGGGGGAGCTGCATGGGAAACTGGTGATTGTACCGGATATACCATTTATAGTTCGGATACGGAGAAATAACCTTGATTTAGGTCTGAACTGACTGGTCCAACTCCCCTCCGTCTATCACAATGAGTAGTCATCAAACCATTTGCTTATTTTATTGTCCGATTCAGAATCACCAGTCATATCACGGGGACAGTGTTTAAAACTAGAATTTGTGTATTTTGTTGAGACTAAATTTTTCAGAACTTTGAGATATCTAAAGTGAGTGAACTGTATAAAATGTGTAGTTTTATGTCATGGAATGGCTAGGGTTTAAGTGTGTAAACATCACACGTCTCAAAGATCTCTTCCCCATTGAAAAGTAAGGTTCGAGTTTATGTCCAGCGAAACTGTCAGCAGAATTATGCAAATTGTTTTTTTCGATACTCTGATAAGGTGGTCTTGCAAATAAGAAACAGCATTAATAGAGTGTAACATTTTACATTACCACTCATTAATTAATCAAGAAGGTGAAAATAATTCTACAAAATTAATTAATTCCTATGCTCAGCAATCAATGACTTCGAGACCTTCCTTTCCTCGCAGCCCTACGTGCTAACTGTCAGCACTGCTGCAATTAACCTTCAAACACATTGACAGTGGCTTACGTTTCGTGCTATAGTCGTGGCTTCTAATGGTAGCTTAACGAAGTCGAAGCCAGAGCCAATACCCTAGTCTTAACCTTTGTTTCTAAGCCTGTTATCTGGAATCACTATACCCCCATCAGAGGATTTAAAGGGGTTAAGCGATTTCAGAATGTTAATTGTTGTAATCCGACAGTAAAATTTGATTAGGAAATGTGATTAAAATGTTGAGGACAAATAATACTGCGGTGTTCTTGGCCATGGTTTAACTGATTAAATACCTAGATAGGCATAGAATGGTTTAGGACCTGAATTATCTGGTGTCTTGTCTGTCACTAGGTATTCTCTCTCTCTCTCTTGAAGACATTGAGATGTCACAGCACAAAAATGAAACACAATTTTGCTGAATGCATAAAGTTTCGATTGGGATATGGACACAGTAAAGATTCTATTCCGAAAATTCCAGTGCAAACAGTATGTTTATAAAAAGTCATTTTGTCTCACTGACGAAACAAAGATTGGAACTGATTTTCTTTCTGATAGACCTTCCGTACCTTACATTGATTCAACGAGTGTATCATCTGATAAGGAAAAGTTCTGGAAGAACCAAAAGAACCATATGATTATTTGAAGAAAATTTTATGAAATTTTGTCTTACCATCCTCATTAGTGGTGACAGTTCCCTCCCAAACCGGACCCTCACCATGCTCGCTTCGTGACGTCACATATACGGCATAAGTGGAGTACGGGTGCAGTTGTTCTATTGTGGTTTCTGTGGCGGTCGTAATCAAGGACGTGGCTTGGTTCGTGTTGCCAAGACGTGCCAAGAAAAGGTCGTCACATTTCCCTAACGTCTTGAGTTTATATGAGACTACATAGGAGCTGGCCTGACAGTGCAGATCTGAAGGTTCTGTCCAGGTTACCTGTACTGCGCTTCCTGTACCGTCTTTGGGACGGAGAACAGGATTGACGACTTGAGATGGAGCTGAGGGAGTTGAGAGATTGGAAAAGGAAATATTTAATATCCCAAGGAGGTCTGAGACAACCTTTCCTAATGGATTAGATGTTGAACTACGTGCATATAGCACATTAATCATAAAATCTGCTAAGTAAACAATGCGGGATTAACCGCTTGTACCAAATCTAACATGAACCTGCCTTCATGCATTCATCGAAACTATGAGTCTTGTTCGTCATTTTAATCAAACCAGAAACCTACCATTGTCTACACCAAACTCCTCTTAATGCAGCCGCTGAAACTCAGCAGTTACCCAACAATCCAAAAGATCACACCGAGATATATAAACGGCGAATTTTTAAATATTTTTTATTCGAACTAACTCTCAGAATTTTTTTTCGGGACTCAACAAAAACGCCAGCCTCAAATTGATTGTCTATTGTCATTGGAGAAGAATAGTATTCTACAACGTCTTCGATTGTCTCAGAACCTTCCAGAAGACAGCTGTAATGTCCTCTTGTCATCTTGAAACAGACGTCTTGGGTTAATCTACTTTACCTTGTACAAGTTGTGTAGGTTCAGTAGTTTGTAATCAATAATCCTTCTTTTTATAAACTATTTCATCTGTACCGTACCAATACATCTTCATTTCAAAGCATCACACAAACATCCGTCCTAATTCTATTCCTCGTCTCTATACTATAAATCAGTCTACTTCTTTGCAAAGCAAAATGACCACATTAAGTTTAAAGTAGAGTTATTAATACAATAATTTCAAATCAATCCCTTGCTGTTTGAAACGTGCACTGGCTTCAATATTGAACCCTGTGTTATGTGTAGCCCGTGCAGTGTACTTGGAATAACAAACTCGACCGGAACAAACGAATTAAAGACATATTGATAACGATGTCTCATGTCTCGTGAATATCTTCAGCAAGTTGTATATTATCTTGTGGCATTGTGTAGAAAATAATACAATATTATCGTTCCTATTAATGTGATAAATTCACAAAAATGTGGCCTTGTTTAACATTAATCATTTTAGGACATATTGTTTGACACTCTGAGGCACAGTGGCGTAGCCGGGGCGGGGGAGCCCCCCCCCTTCAAAATCCTTAGTTATCCATTTTAAGCTAGTAATCGTACTTATATCATCTATAGATACCACTTCATGTGTTTCACGGCATCTTGAGGTTTGTTTACATAATTCTACTATAAGATAATGATAAGATGTTTGGAAACTTACCTCCACAAGGCATATTGACGAGGAATGGTTGGCTGACTGGTCCGACCTCTTCTTCTCCAGCTGATCCAAGCCTAACTACCTCAATGATAAACTCATATTTGGTTCGATCTTTTAGCCCTGTCACGGTGTGCCTGGTTATGAGACTAGGAAGTTCAGCCGATGTGGTGTACTCTACTGCAGCCTCGTTATCAGCTAAACGGTACTTGATGAGGAAACGGATGACGAAATCGTCAACCCCAAGCTCATTCTTCCACTCCGTCCAGTCAAGAGTAACGGTCCCACCACCGATCTCACTCACAACTGGCTGTACCTTCGTCGTGGGTTCAGTGTTCATATGGAGAGCTGAAAAACGAGCACAGTAAATGTAAACCAAAATGGGTAAAAGTTTGTCCACACTGTTGCCTGGGAGCATCTCAGAGCGCTCCAAGCAAGATGGTTGCGCTGGCTGTTGACCACCTGCACTCATCGTCGGCATTTTAGAAAATCCCGGAATCAGCATTTTTGAAGTGGTTGGTTATCTTTGGCTTGGAATGGACGTCAAGACGTTTAGTCAACATAAGACAAGGACTGTAGCAAACAAGCAAATATGTTTGTATGATCTCCCAATACACTAGCAGATATACAAATTAGGCTATGCAAGAAGTGTGTTAATAGCACAATATGTTTGTACAGCACGCCAGGGTAGGGAGACCTTAGCAAACACCTTTGCTGCACTGTAGTACAAGTATAGTACAACGAGAAAGTGACATGTACACCGAGGTGATTAGTCACGCAAAGCCCCCTGAAAAGATCTTGAAGTCAAGGCGATCCCTTCCGATGAATCCCCAGGCGTAGCTAACCCTAGCATCCCCCCATTCCCTTATCCGGTCACAGTCTGCTTTTATACTGACCGCAACAAGTCTCATCACCAACTCTGTGTACTTCTACTCCGACAATGTATGCTGCCACGTCGCATTTGGTAACCAACTACGGGTTACCTATGTAGATAATATAATTAGGGTTTTACATCTGTTGCCAAATGACGTCAATCATTTGCATAATGAAGCTAATACGTCAAGGATTTTCATTTTAAAAATGCATGCAACATTGTTCTAGTAGTACATGATGCATTTGCATAAAAATGTGCTTTGCCAACATCTACAAAACAGAAACGTGTCAAGTTTTGCAACTTTTAGGTTATTAATTAGAAGTATCTAAAAATATATGTTATTGAAAAGATAAAGGATTGCATGCAGTAAACAAATCAACCTACAATTATAAAAGCTTGTACCATAAAGCTCAGTGTAAAACCTAACCTTTACTTTTGTTTTGTACTTTTTAAGTCACGTGCATGTATGTTCCCAATCAATGCTTCTTAGTCAGGATTATGTCTGGATTGATCACATCCAGGTTCCTTTTGTATGACATTAGTTCAAGTACCTTTTATGAATGACTTCCCAGAATGCCTGACTACATTTTGACTCAAAGGAAACATCAAGTTGAATGTTGTATCATAATGCAGCTGTCACTTGAGCATGAAACATAGCGCAGACGGGTAACCAGCCAATGTCACATAGTTTACATGCTGCAACTGGTTCCCGGTATTTTTTTTCTAAGCAATTTACTGAGCTATATTTCGTGTTTCAACAGTTATATAAAGCTAGACTTAGTCTGTTTGGTGTTCTTTGGATAGAGCTCAGCCCATCTCTCTCTCGACCACGCCCACCACCCAAACGCTCTAAACATCGCAGTACGGATGTGTCTATTGGTATTAGACAAACGTAGCATCAGGTTGGATTGGATGGGGTCTTTTTTAATAGCTGTATTTATACTGATTTTTCTACTTGCAAAATAAAAAATTAGCATTCAAGCATTAAATCTACAAACTACCACTCGTTTAGCTCAGGCCAGCTGCAAGTTCACACGTTTTGCCAAATTTATTACTATACAATCATTCTAAAGCTACTTTTCTACCTGTAAATTAACCCTTTTTTGCGGCGCTTCGTTGCTTTTGCTTTGTTTGATAACTTTCTTATTCAGCTTTTTTTTTTGCAGAAAAATGGTAAATTTAGTTGCATATTATAATACATTTTTGGGTAGTTCTGGCTAATGGTTATAATTATAATACTGACTGAAATATATGTTGTTATAAGCAAATAAAATAGTTGAGCATCTATACGATTGCAGCATGCGGGATTAGCCTTGTAATGTGCTGAGAAAGTCACCTTCAGGTAACATCGGTTCATCTTCACCTTCATTAAAGAGTGGAACGGGTTGCGAACACTTGACCCAAGCAACCTTGAAGAGATTGCACCAATCATCTCCCGATGAGCCGTTATCCTCACAGTCTACATCTACATCTGACTCCTCCGTTTGACAGGGTACAATCTCAATAAGAACGGGAGCTGTTTCTTCAGTCGGTGATGCATTATCGGTATGTATTGGTGCAGGGATTGAGCGTACACTCACAGCCCCACCAATATACCCGAGCTGTTTGCATACATCATGACCAGAGCTTAAGGTCCAGTTCTGACCACAGACCATCCTCCATTCATCATTGATGAGAGCTTCCACCACACCATCTAGTTTGGAATCACCTTGAACCAACCTCAACCGTCCTGTCACACCAACATCAAGAGGTCAAAAACCATTGGTTTAGTTTGATAATGAAAGATGGTAATAGTTCTGTAAAATTACTGTCGTTCAAAATGACCACCAACAAACACAACTTGTACTATAGCACTTTTGTGACACCATTAGTTCTGTGTTAGGAAATTCTTTTCGAAATTGGATTTAATGTCTGTATTTAGAAGATTTAGAAGCAAGGAAAAAAAATAATAAAACTGCAAAATGATGTTATTATTTTAGTTGAATAGACACCGGTCAATATTTAAACCCGCACAAACGAAATACGTGTTTCCACATTTTGTGTGATATCCTTTTTAATCACATATCACGGATGCATGAATTATATTCTTATCACACACATGATTTTGTTGAATTCCTGAAGTCAATTAAACTGCACCTGTTACAAGTCAACATTTTGGACAATCGAAGCAAATTTTAGCATTTATCGATTAGAGCGATGCATCAAGATATACGTAGTCATTTATGAACATTTCAATCCCTGCTTTTAATTAAAATGTTGTGTGAGTAAGGTAATCAGTTAACCCTTCAGTGAATACTCAGCAGGAAGAAAACAATTAGTGAAACGGCCACCGTCTCATTACATCTTGTCGAAAGAGGGCGCACAAGCAATGTCATTTACAAAATAATTCCGTTTCAAATATTGAAGTCCAGTAAAACACTCTTTTTATGAGGATGAAAATTATTTAATGCGAAAATGACCAAAGGTGTCAAAGAAAAAGTTCACAGTGCTCCAAAAAATAGACAGTTCAAGTGCGCCCTCTATTTTAATGTAGTCCTTTAAAATAAATTCCAATCTTGACAACTTTACTTCCTAAGTCGCGGTGTGTATGATTTTAAAAGCCGCTGGGGATACATAAATCAATACCTGTTTACATTATCCGGAATGCTTATTGTTTTCACACAGAGATTCTATTGAATAGTCAAGAACGAAATATGCAGGGATCACTTAAGAGTTCATAAAGGCATGATGTTGGTCTGTAGACCCAGCATGCTTACGAAGTCTAAATCATTGAATAACAGTCTGTCTAAATCAACTTATACTAACACAGTAACAGTGGCAAGGAAACAAAAGTTACATGTGCTTTTGTTATTTCTACATTGTTTACAATCCGCCATGGATCAAATGCATCCAGGTTCGCGCCTAGCGCCGTGATTCATTTCATTAAATAGGACCACAACACTTTGTGAAACCATTCGTCGCCATACGTGCGTATACACTACAAGGAATACCATGAACAATTATTACTTTTCTTTCTGTCCTTGAAAATACATTGAACAAAAAGAAACCGGAAGAAAATATTTGTTTTGTTCTCATTTTCTTTTCATTTTCACTTCAAACATGCCAGACAAAACTTGATTATCTCGATTGTTACCAAAAATGTGAAGTTGACTGAACATTGAATTGAATACCAGTGACGAGTGTTCTATATAAGTCAAAGAGGATTAGCATACCACAAGTGCAGCTGCCATTTGGGTAATATTATCAAATTGTACCTTATCTTTGTTCAAAGAGAGTATGCCTACCAGTAAAGTCGGTGCCCTTAAGTCGACGGAGACTAAACTCAAGTTTATGACACCTTTTTGACCCGCACAAGCGACCAATGTTTGACGCTTAATCCACAGGGGATTTTCACTCCGTCTACTTTCATTCAGAAAAATTGGAGTCCTGCTGTGTAATGTTTGAGGTTGTAAATTATATTGAACTACAACTATGTACCCAGGGCATTATTTGTGCATCTTGGCCCCATGGTCGGTCAAATATCCAGCTGTCTGTCCAGTTAGAAACCGATACCTGATATTTTGACCGTTTGCGGTTTGCATACTTCTGGAGACTGGTAATGGCGAGAGTATACGATGGTAAAAATAGGACTGAAAACCCTGCTTGGAACAAAATAAGCTTTAGTTTTCTCATTTTCATTTGTTCACCTTTTCCACCCTATATTACCGCTCATTTGAAGATGGATTCTTTATTAACTTTTTTTGTAAATAAAATATCTCTAACTAGCCAGTTTAGACAATCCCACTTGAACTGCAGAACCGCAGCAGATCAACACACTGAGAACTCAGGCTTGCGCAATAAATCCAGATGATTATTTGTACATCCCGGGAAAAAAATAAATGCCGTGGAGATTGGTAAAACCGTACTTGTAAAATAAACCATTTGACATGTAATTTCCTTGAAGTAAAAACTATTCAAGCATTATAACAGCAGATGTTCCCAGATAAGAATAATGTCAATTAAATCGAAAACCTGATGAATGTATGTAGTCAATGCGTAATTTGATCTACTTAATGAATGTTTTAATTCATTAAACCAAACATCCACCTGTCCTGTTGTTATTGAAGTTTTTTGGGATGGTTTTGATGTCACGCTTGGTCTTTAAACTTCTTTAAATAATGTGAAAATCGCGTGCATATTTAAGTAATGATACCTTAACCACCTGTACAACATTGGTAGTTTACATCCATTTTTTTTTAATCTTGTTTTTATTAATTATGTTCGCTCGTCTTAATTTTCCAGAATTTTTTTCTTATACAGAATTTGTTCAATATAATCGTATGTTCAATTAGCGTGGCCTTGACGAGCCACCCTTAAGTTAGCAGGGTGTTATTAAATGCAGAAATATTGTTCATCTGCCATAAATAAATTCCATTCTAATGCAAAATTAAATATCAGGCTTTTTATGAAGTAAAATGTCCTATAAAACACTCATTACTTTATTTTAAATTCTATTTTAAAATCTATTCTATTCGGATCTCTTTCCATCGAACCGTAGCTTCTCCTCCCATCTCTTTAGAGACAGGAGTAAAACCAAAACACATATCTTACTCAACAACAATATTTATGTAATTGGTGTCCTCCGCTGTAATCAAAATGACAAGGTTAAACCCAACTGACATCAAGAACGTTCCTGAATAAGGACAAACAAATGTATACGGTCTATTTATATCAGACACTTCGTCTGGTGGTAGTACATGTACATGTAGGCTTGCCTACATGTAAAGCCTACGTTCACACGAACGCATAGAACACTTGCTGACCTGGATCTGAGTATCATTGTGAGTGACCTATGACCTTGTCTCAATCAAAGCCAGTATCATTGCTATATTTTAAAGGAGATGCATACGTTTGGTAGTTGGAGCCTAGTGTTTGTTTCAAACCTATCTAATTGTAGATATATACCATAAAACTAACCTGTGAAAATTTCATTTCAAAAGGTGGCAGCGTTTTTGAGATATTGCCAAAAATCTGGAGCGGTTGTGTTCACGATGAAGAAGTATCCGTCATAGCAATACACATTCTGAGAAGCGTTACGGCCATAACGCTTCTCAGATTCCAATTTTTGGGGATGAAAACTGATATATTTTTTCATAACCGCAGTACTTCAAAGTGAAACGTTTCTCAAAATGCATTATACTGTCCAAAGCTGCTGTACTTCTTACCAAGTAAGTTTTTATTGCCATAAATTTTCAGAGTCATTACCAAACGTATGCAATGCCTTTAAACCGGACTAATTTGTAAGACCCTATGCATGTTTTTTTCTGAGAATTCATTACATGAATTGTTGCACTTCACCCTTTTGTTTCATTCTAAAGCATTATTTCCCTCCTTGCCTTTAAGAAGTCATACGTAGTGAGCCGTCCTCACAGTTTGGAAAGTGTCTGAGATTTCTTTTGGATTTCCAAACGCTCAGACAAACTCTTCTTCCAAGGTGTGATACTAGACTGCGTTCGGTCGATAAATTCTGTGCATTTTGGGTCAGTTTGCCATACAAAAGCATTGACTGGCGGCAAGACAGGCGAGGGCACGGCAACCCACTAAAGCACAGGGTTGAACAAATAGTTAAATAAATAAATCTGCTTGAAACCTTTCAGGGAATATTCCAACTGGTTGATTTTTGTAAAAAGATCAAGTCAGGACTGTCAAAGAAATTGCAGAGTTTAGCAGTTGACAATAAACCACGCACACGGTTTGTTGGGTTGCGGCCAAACCCTGTACCACCATATCGTTTACACCATGATAGGTAGAGTGCGTGACCTCGCTTTGTAAATTTACAACTTTCAGATGTCTGGAAAATAATACTTGGAAACTAGAATGGGAAAGTTTGGCTACTATGGGAGAAAATGATGTTGTGTGGATCATCATAGAAGACGTCAATCAAGACTTAAATTCATTTGAGTTGCATTTCATCATTTGAAGAGTTTTAAAATCAATTTCTCAATGATCGGTCTCAACTTTATTTATAGTTATGATTTTCCATAGTGTCAGTCTCTGGAACTTAAGCACACGTGTGACACATATTTGAGTTAAGGATTTGTGAAAAATGTCTTTGAAGGAACCGATCGATGTTATGTGTCGGAACTAACAACAAAAGTGTATCCGCAAGAAGCCTATAGTAGGGATACGTGCTCGCAACAATGTGTAGTGCAAACAAAATATCTCCTTTCAAATAGACCGTTAACTAACCCCAACGTCACCTCACGCTGCCGCTGATACTAACTACCTAGGCGTATGGTGTTGAACAAGACAAGTTAAGAGTGTAAACTCTATAGGTAAACCAGACCAAAGACATGTCACTAACACCAAATCATATAGCTAGGCATTCCTAAATGTAAAAAAGGCAAAGTAGACTCTCTCCACGAACTAAAGGCTGTTTTAACAACCACTGAGAGTAGGCGTATCTCTATGTTTTGTGTCCGTCGGTTCAAGTTTTTTACTACAATGTTTTTGTTCAACTTACTTGAAAACCTCAATCATAGATTGATTCTAGAATCCATTTCATCTGTCATCACAAACAAAACATGTTATTTAGTGTAAGTCAAATCCTGAAACCATTTGGCTTGTTGACAAAAAACGATAAAAGATCGTTACAATTTCTCGCAGGTGTTTCGACAACACACAGAGTAAAGGGGTCAGGGTTCACTTCCTCTCATATTTTTGTATCCTACTTTTTATTTTTTATTATTCATTTATTTTTATTTTTTTTTGCTGTCTGAATGTCATCAGTAATAAGATATATTTCATACAATAAAATTATTGATGATAAGCACCGAATTCTCTGAAAATCTCACCACTTTCTTCTCCTTTAACACCCTTGCCAGCGACAACAAAACCGCCTAAGTATTCGCCCGACTTGAATGCCTTTCAGCACATAAGCTTCACTTCTAACTCACACCAGACTGTCAACATTGTTACCATTTAAGCAAATATTGAAATATGAGCTGGGAATTTACTCAGCTCGTTTAATCAAGCTTGTTTATTGATTCACATTTATCAACACACAGAGGTCATGTAAGTTTATTTCTCCGAGTTTATCATGTGGTGAGATCTCTGCAAGGTTAGTATACTTCTTATAAAATTTCTCTGGCATATTCTCCGAGGGATAAATCTCTGTATGTGATAAACTCTCCCGGCCAGACGACTTGAACTATTGCACTACGATAACGCCGGTGAGGAGCTCTGCATTAAGTCACCCGTCATAGTCTTCAAGATAAAACTCGTAGATGATCTAGTACCCCTTTTAAATGTACATCTTAAGTGTGGGTATCAGTTTATAATGAAAGTAAATCTTGGATCCCCTTTTAAGGAGACTGAAAGCTGCATCAAATTTATGGCCGTTTCCTGAAATATTTGTGATTTTTGAGAGGGTATCCTCATGTTAATTCCTCGGTCTAAATCATACAGCAGACCATTTATCAGGGACAGCCTAGTTGTTTCATAAATGACTCACCATTAGGTATAAATCATCATAGCACCGTGGTACACATTCTAAGATTATAAGAAAAGCGGAACAGAGTAATATTGGGAACTTTAGTCTTGAATTTTATCTTAGGCCTATTATTAGTTTGCATTGTGTCCTTGCTGAGGGCTTAAGACACATTCCCAGACCATTAGGCATGTCATTAAATAAAAGCCCAGACCCATGAGCAAAAGCGCAGGATATAGAAATACCTCAATACAAGTTGACAACTTGCAGGACGTGGTTTACGCAAAGGTAAGACAGAGAGCTTCTTCCGTTATAGAGGCCCGGTGAATGCTAAAAACATCCGTTGTTACTGAACTATCGGTGTAGACATAATTAATACAATATTAAAGTTATTCGTCTGTATCAATAAACTATCCTAGCCGTGTCTGTTCAGCACTAATTGACAGTTTTGATGAACGAAGCTGTCATCATCTTATTAATGCTTTGTGGTTTTGAGGTTTTAATAAGAAGCATCCTTTACGCAGCCTCAGACTGCTGGGGAAGTCTTCTTGTCTAATCACTGAGGAGGAGAAATTCCTTCATGATCCAATCATGTACGGTATGATGAACACATCCCAGTGACCTGCATACTAGTTACGTCACCTCGCCCAATTTCATAAAGCAGCCCAAGTAAGAACCCGCAACCAAACACTTTGTCACCTTTTATTGCATAATGCATACGCGTGGCGTGTCGTGGCCGAGCGGATAAGAATACCGGACTCAAGCTCTGGTGTTTCTGATCAGCAGAGTGTGGGTTCCAGTCCCGGTCTGACACTTGTGTCCTTACGCAAGACACTTAAACGTTATTGTTTCGTCTTTCGGATGGAACGTAATTTGTGTTGTGTAATGCACGTAAAAGAATCCATTACACTTATCGCACAGAGAAGGGGTTCGCCCCGGTGTTCCTGGTTTGATCGGCTGCAGATTGCGCACCAGCACATTCTAAACCGTTACATGGTGCTATGTAAAGGAACAGGTCTCATACTTCAAATCATAACTCCACATACCATGCAGGAAAAAATACTGTAGCACTTAGAAACGTAGTATTAAGCGCGGTACAATTAATGTTTGTTATTATTATTATTATTTTATACAGAACAATTGGCCGTGCTTTGTGTGCTTTAGAGGTACCGAGACTCTCCACGGACTTCTGTGCCTAGTTCCCTCGATCATCAAGTACTATAAAATCCAACGCTATATCGAGAAATGGGAGATTCATATAACGTATTCACCATACGGAATTTTGATTGTTATGCGTCGGGGTTAAGCCTAAGTCAATTTGCAAATACTCCCATGGAGGCTAGCTGGATGCAAACCGCGATGCCGGGGGAATGTGAAGCTCAGCAAGGCGTCTTACCCAGCGCGTGAGGGTTCGGAAGGTCTATACACCCTGGAGATGCTAAGATGTAGACTACCCAAGTCTGGATAATTCGTTAAATTGATTCTGTTCTGAGTTGAAAGTGAGAACGATGGTACCACTGCGTGCCAGATTGTCCGACTGCGTCAAGATTCGTGTGCTGTATACGGTGTTGTGGGAAATACACAACAAATTGTTTGCACGAACAGCAAGCATGCCAGTAACAATACCAACAAATGGAATACGAAAAAGTGCTCCCTTTCCTAGGTTATTTTTGTCATGTAGTGATCCTTGAAACAAAAATAACAACTCAGGAAGGGACATTCTTCCAACCACAATCGTATACCTAAGCATAATGTGCGTGGTGTACTATGATGTGGACATAACGGCAAGCCCTCAGCAATGTTTGCAAATGAGAACAATATATCGCATTGACTTAACTACTCCAGCTATATGTAGGGGTTCAACAAGTACATCCACTACTGATCTGAGCTCGTGTGATAAAAAAGTTGTTCAAATATAACTCAGACTCTAGAATGGCGTTGAATTATCTCACAAGCTTTCGTGTGCATTTGTCTAGTCCCGGAAACCAAACCCTGATATCATTCAGGTCGTCGATTGGCAAGGGGGTCCCCGTTCGTGAGGTCAACAAAAAAGTAAATGTGGAGCAATGAAAATAACAAAAAAGAGAGGGGAAAAATGAGCAGGTTAACGATTTCGTCCAAGCATAGTGCGAGAACCTTACATACTCTCTGATCCGAGCCTTGTTTGGGGCGAACTTACATAAAAAAAGAAGGAAAAAAGAAGAAGATCCAAGCTCCAAGCATGCTTGGTGATTTTTCCAACCCCGGTTTTCTAGGCGTTTTAGTCATTGGCAGCTGGGAAAAAGACTACACAATAGCCTATTTATACAACTAGGCTTGACCCTGCCCTGACCCAACACCTTTTCATATGACCCACGACCAGAATAGCTGTGACCCAAATTATTCTTTCATTCTGTAATGCGTGAAACCGAATCTAAAAATGAAACTCTGGTATATACGTCACGAGTTATTGCACCGGTGCATAATACTATAGGCTGGATGATTGATGTAGCCTATCATACGATAAAAGAGTTATTATCTTATCACGTACGTAGCTTATTAAAATCGGCAACTTTGTATTGCGTCGATGAAGACAGGCCTTACCCGGTGGCATAACGGAGCTGAGAGCTCAGCTCCCCTTTTAGGACCCCCCCCAAAAAAAAACAACAAAAAAAACAAAAAAAAACCAAAAAAAAACAAAAACAAAAAAACAACAACAATAAAAAAATAATAATATAAATAAATAAATACAAAATAACAATAAATAAACATGAAAATGCCTGATTACGCCACTAGCTTTACCACTTGTTCAGTCAGCACCGAACTGATTGCTAAGCAGCAAGCAGACTTTCAAGAGACGCTGGCGCCATGTATGATTGCTGACTTCTTTAAGACAATTGATCACATAGTTTGAATTTAATCCGTACAGCAGGGGACGCCATTGTTGTTTCATTGAGCCCTATATAATCAGGTAACAGAAAGATAAAGCTTACACGAATTCGTCTTGCATCGGTGATCATTAGTACTACAGCTCATACTACTTTCAATCTTCTGTAAATAATTTGTTCCCTTATCTTATCTTTTTGTTGACGAACTAGACAATGACATGTTGATTTACTTAAAGTACTAGATTATTATTAATTCATCGTCTATTCCGGTCAGAGACTTTTTACTATGAAGCTTTTGTCAGGTATCAAATCAGAACCAATTAATCAACTCGTCTGCAGGTAATTCCGTCAATTGCCATATTTTCCTTTTTAATGCCCTGATAATTATATGGTACGGTGATAAATATCAGCACCATCCCAGTATGTTTTAACTAATTCCTAATTTAATTGGAAAAAGGAAACACATATCAGATTTTAAAGGGAACCAGTGTTGTATAACGAGCTGCCTATAAAGGGCCCTGATAGGTCAAAAGGCAAACCACGTGGTACTAATTATGGTACCTTATTGACGGAGTAAGTCAACTGTTGTACTGAGTGTATTTTAGTCGAAGCCTGCAAAGGAGGCGTTTCTTTTAAGTTGTAAAAGCCACCACTGAATATCGACTTCTGTTCATTATGTGGTGTGCGGTTTCTCATTGAATCTGTCTTTAAAAAGCCACACTTTTTCCAGTCTGTGATTCTTCAACGTCAATTATAACGTTTCCGCGCGTTTTAAATGACGAAAGAATGTATTTCTGTCTGTAAAATCTCCCAAAGATGAGAGAATTACAAATGTAAAGTTTCGCTCCCAGACAATTACGGTAATTACACTGGATGAAATCCAACAACAGCCAAAACAGGCTAGACAGACCATCGACAGACCTCTTATTGTTCGGAGCTTCTTTGTTCATAAAAGAAATCAACACAAAAAGGTCCAGTGGGATAAAAATGGGATTAAATAGTTGATTTGTATAGTCTATTAAATAAGAACTATACGAGCAGGCTGTCGATATTTGTTCTGCTAAGACTATTAAAGGATTACTATACAATTCTTATGAAAACCAATACCTCTAATCTATACTCAAGCCTTCCTTAAAGATCAGTGTAATTTCAGAACACACAGAAGTCAAGCAGCAGTAATGAGAAGTAGAAGAACTATTGTGCTAGTTCCGTATAGAGATCAATGACCCCAGTCTCAATGTTCGATACCAAGATGTCAAGCAAAAGTCTACAACCAAGAAATAAAAGCGAAACTGGAATTCCACAACGTCTTTGTATCCAAGGTCATCCCTAAGGAGCATCAATCAGTGACTATTTTCACAACTGGACAAGCTACAAAAATAGCAATCCAACGTTTCCCGCCATTTTGAGAAAGTTTTGAAGTGATAAAAAGGGCGGGAGATGCTCATCTTTACTCTTATCATGTTCCAAGCTTATAGGCCTAAAACGGATTTTAAAATGACATAGGATTCACGATCCAAAGTTAGTAAGCTTGTGGAACAGCGGCGTAGGCAGGATGTTTCATGGGGGGGGGGGCATTAGTTTTCAGTGGGGGGGGGGGGGGTTACCGGTGGAGGGGTACACTGGGAATTCGTTGTTGTGGAATTGCCAAAGGTGTATCATATAGTTTCACTTCAAAGTTTTGTACGTCTGTACAAAGATGTTCGAGACTTCTTAAACCTTTTAAGATGAGCAAACAAAAACACATCAGCCGGAAAAAGAATATTATTGTCAGGATGTTTGGTGCTGTATTGAATTACCTTTCTAACTTTGAATAGATAATTAACCCCCAAAACAGTTAGGAAATCGTATTGTATATGATTTTGTATTTTATTCAAGTAATATCTATTTGTCTTCTGAACCAAATCTCGACTGGTTAAGCTGTCAGGTTAGTGCCTAGCGACCCGTCATTAAAATTCAAACTCAATGGCTCATCAAGATAATTTCAAATGAATTAAAGTGAGGAGTGTAGTTCAAAGTTAAAATCATCTTCTCTAGCAAAATTGCTCAAGGACGACGAGAAGTTCAAGTGATAAATCAGCGATGTTAACATTTCTTTTAATTTTAAACTGGTCACGATTTCCGAATTAGCAGAAAGTGGGTTTCCTTTCCCATGATCCTCTTGGGAAGTGTCACTTTGCTTCGCAAACACGTGGAATCAGAGCATTTTATAATTAACTTAAACGGATCGATGTACACGCCATGGTCTGAGTTAGAAATCGTTAGCTGATGGGTATTTAGGAGGGCCTCTTTGCTCAACTTGTACGTCCTTGAAGAACCGTAGAAATTACTAAACATCCCCAGACGCCAGGAGAACTTTGTCCATTGGGACTTGTTTTACATCGTCATTTAATCTATCACAACGTTTAAAACGTAACAGGTAGGGCCTACTTACTTCACTCTGACTCTCTTTCCAGTTATATCTTGTTATTACTTCAAATTATGTCCCACGATGCATTTGCACAAATCATCGTATTTGTTTAGCTATTAATACGATGGTCTCAACTGAAACCATTCATTCTCGACGCTGTAACCGCTTTAATACGGTAATTGTTACAATGCTGGACTTGTTATAACGAATGGTCGTTATATAGGACAACGAAACGAATTCAAAGTTCGATATAGCGACGGCAGTTTTTTAAGCTAAGGTACTGAGCGATTTGTCCTCAGTGATCATCTTGGTTTATAAACCATCAGCAATCCTTATTTTGCCAAAATATAAAAGCAATTTGACAATCATAAATGCCACCAAGCGTTACTTACCATACAAATAAACTCCAGTAAGTAGAACGACTGGTAATGCCCGCATACTAGTTGTTTTGACATGCACAGTTAATTGGGTGCTTCTTAAAAGTTCTGCTAACAAGTTGACACTCTATGGGTGACACAAAATTACCGCCATTGAGCGAGCAGTTCCAAAGAAAATGGTTCGTAGGTGAGTTCCTTTAAGCTATAATTGGCTGTTGCAAACCCAAATCAATGTACTTTGAAGGTCGTCCATTATCAACAACCATGATTACTGACTGTGCTCATAATAACAGGACATTCGATAAAGTGAGCCGTCTTCATTCACACTAATGACATAATATTCATTGTCGCCAAGACCATCGATTCATGTTAACATACAAGTATTGATTGGTATGTGGCATTTGTGAAGATCCCATAAGTTACTGAAATGGTACATGCATGCCGTGACGAACCATCAGTCCATGTGGTTATGGTTCGAACCTCTCTCATCTTCCTCACACACAGCCATGATTGTAAAACCAGAAAGCATGAACCCCTTTGTTCCAAGTTGACATCGAGACCAAAACTTCATTTTCGGGCTCGAAAAGTCAACCACAAGCTGATACACAAGCTGATACGCCATGCATGTCAACCTCGTACATAAACGAAGCGTTCAATATTTTTGAGAGAGACACAAAACAGTCAAATTCAATGACTCCAATAGGTAAATTGTCATGGGGGGGGGGGGGCTCCTAGTTGTGATGAATACATTTAATATTCATAAGGGAAAGGGATTTGTGCGCTATTCAATTATCATTGAATTGATTATGCCAATGGATTACGTGCAAAACGTCGACTTCTACACCAAGGTACTCTGTCGACCAGTCTACCTTGATGTTTTATTGTCGTCTAGTTTGTGTAGTTTCCATGATGAACCCGCTTTTTCAAATCGATGCATGTGTGAGTGAACATGTAAGACCAGCGATGTTTGCATTCAGTAATAAAATGGAATAATATTGATTTTGTGATTCGAGTTACCGATAACGTGTAACTGAAAAGCCCTACCGCTTTACACGATTAACTTGCGGCTGAATGGATCACATGAACCCACTATACTTCGAGGTTAGTATTTCAAGATATTCTGAAAACTGGGACGTACTGAATCAATAATCCAAATCCATCACGATCAGCAAAAGAATAACAACACACGGCCTGGTCCTAAAAGCTTCAACAGCTTCATGACAAGTCAAATGTTGAAACACTATGCTTCCTTCCGGGCGATGTGGTCTATGATCGCCGGCCAGAACGCCGTAACACCCCACGGACATCTCCCTCCAAACACACCCCCAACCTACGACATCCTCTTTGGTTTACCTTATGAGTGAGGCTAAATTAGCGATTGTACCACAAAGTCTTATCTCTCATGTAAGCATCATTCCACACGGAAATATTAGACCCAAGGAAATGTACCAAAAGCATGCACAGTTTATTAAGTCCAGTTTTAAGCGCGAAACCGCCCAGAGACCCGTACATTCTTGCTTTAAAATCGTATATTATTTTATTTATTTACAGAAATATTAAAAAGAAATCACTGGCACTACACAGTTTAGTGACACATTACTTCCTCTTTTACTTGACTGTTATTTTTTTTTTACCGTTTAATCAAAACCTGAAAGCTCCCCAAAGGAAACAGTGATTGATTTTCATAACTTAGCAAATACTTCAAAATATAATCTTGATTATTAAATTAGGCTGTTTCCATACCTTTTCCATCCTTCCCAGCTAGCAGTTGAAACTGTCAAATTCCCGCAAAAAAAGAATTTTCGATCAGCCAAAATGTTGCAACAGCAGAACAAATAACCCAAAGGGCATTAAACAAGTCAATACCGACAACACAAAGTTTGTTAGTACATTGTATATGCCTGTATGAGCAAAGTAAACGTAGACTTTTTTGAAGGCTTTTTGGAGCCGAATAATATATTTATCTTCATGATGCTAAACATGAATGCACAATTCAGGCATCGCGTACTTACCTGAAAGTGAAGGCCAACCGTCGATTCTGAATCCTACACTCGTGTAGATACAAAAAGCTATAATGAACGAACTCAGCCACCATTGCTTCCTCAAGCTGTCAAACGAAGCCATCTCCAGAATGTCTCTTCGTCCAGAAAGATGTCCCTTCCGTCTACGATCGATTGACAAGAATAACCCGCTGTATCGGTCAATAAGAGTATCGTCCGATACAAATGTTTGCTTTACAAACGGAAGGGCAGACTGTGGGCCTTGGGCTCACGCGTGTAAGTCTGGGCAAGCCCTCTTGTGTGCTGCTGTTGCAAAGTTGATGTGTACCAGTGCCTCAGTGAATTGTTTCAGCTTTAACTCCTGCTGCGCTCATTTAACATGTCAGAAAGCATACACCCCACTTGAAACGTGTTTCGTATAAAGTGGATTTCAGTTCGCGATGGCTCGCAACAGTAGTAGGTGTCTACCAATAGTGACAGCATGGTCGATGTCATTTACTTATATACCACGTGCCGGTTATGTGTGGTGTACAGTACACGCGAGGCGTGCGATGTGGGATTTCCCCAACACATTTTAGTCACTGCATCACAAGTCACTGCTTGCTTTGTGCGTTAACCCCGACGGTATTGACTTGTGCGCATCATGATGACATCACTAAATATAGTCCTGCCGGACTCCAATCAGAATCCGTCTACTTCTTGACTTCCATCATCATGGGGTACAAATGTCAATGTTGTGACCCAGGAAGTTCTGTTGAATATACCAGTTAGCAGTATAATCAAAAGCTCGCACGTGGTGCTCACGAGTGAAACAAAAAAAGGAATGACGTCATGATTGTGATTTATCGCCAAAAGAGTGAATCAAGAGCGGAACTTAACAACAAGGGTTGTGCATCTTTCAACAGGCTGATGTTGTACCTGCAGTTAAGGAAATAGTGATATGATGAAGACAAACATTAAGGTGACTCCGAGAAAGTAGAGATTCTTCTAAGAAACATTCCTCATCCTTAAAAACAGCATCTTAAAACAATCCTTCTAACAGTGTGTTACAATGACGGTTTGTGAAAGAGTTCATTTATCTCAACTGTTTAGTTCTATAGAGCTGGGAACCGTATCATAAAATAATTGCTGAAATAATATTTGGAACTAAACTAAGTCATCTTGAGTTCTAGTAGTCAGTCCTTTCTGTTACCAGAACTACAAGAGTACTAAAAAAAGCTGAAGAGACCGTGCAAGTCTATGAATTTGACTTTTTTAGGAAGATTGTAACCGTGGAATGGTCAAAATAAATGAAACTGATTGCCTTTTAAATTGAACATTTCCTCTTTGGCTGGAGAACCAATCTGATATAAGGAAAGGTCTGTGAGTAGTTTTATCGAATGATTAATTGGAAGGTAAAACCTGTCATTGGTAGTTAAGATGCTCAAAAAGAAAACCGTTATTCAACTTCTAAATGAGTGTTCACAAAAACAATTTATCGATGTTACAAATAGCAGACACTGGCTGCAGCTACCTGCACCAATGGGTCAATTACTGAGTTCAAAGGGAGAGGATTACACTAGACCACGACGACAACTACGGATATAAAGTTAACATAATAAGAAATATCTTAATTTAATTACGTGGCTCAATTTATGAACCTTAAAAACAACAGTTTGATGAAAACTAGCCTACAGAAACAGCTTCCCTGCCAAATCCTGCTAGAATTGGCTGAGCAGATTAATTGGTCAAGCAGCGATTCCCGCTAAGTAGATTGGGTAAATTTTACCAAATGTCATTTTTTATCTCTGAAACGAAAAGTATTTGAGCTCTCATTGGTGAGGTTATCCAATTTCAATGGAAAGATCTGAGGCCTTTAGTTTTTCTTTCATTTGTCGATGACAGTTCTTTATCATCCGTGAGAAACATTTTCGTTGCTTATTAATGAAGGTCAAGGTAGTCAAACATCAATAGGCAATTACTGTTATTCATGTTAGCCTATAGAGTCAAATAAACATAATTGCAGAGACCTCGTTTTTCTTTATTTTATATTATACTTTTTTTTAATTAACTAAGTCAGTCATTTAGATAAGCTTCTTATTGAAAGTAAAATTCTCTTGGACTATTTAAATCCGTTTTGATTGTTCATTGATATTTACATACCGGTACATTTTCTTATTGAACAGGTTTTTGGTTGTACAAGCTTTGTGTTAAGTGACTCCGGCATTGTTTCATTATTGGAATTATTTTAATTTTTATCCACAAGAGTTTTTCAAACATTACCAAGGAAATCAATGGCGGAGTCACTTAACAAAAAAACAAATGATAAAGAACTGTCATCGACAAATGAAAGAAAAACTAAAGGCCTCAGATCTTTCCATTGAAATTGGATAACCTCACCAATGAGAGCTCAAATACTTTTCGTTTCAGAGATAAAAAATGACATTTGGTAAAATTTACCCAATCTACTTAGCGGGAATCGCTGCTTGACCAATTAATCTACTCGGCCTTCTAGCAGGATTTGGCAGGGAGGCTGTTTCTGTAGGCTAGTTTTCATCAAACTGTTGTTTTTAAGGTTCATAAATTGAGCCACGTAATTAAATTAAGATATTTCTTATTATGTTAACTTTATATCCGTAGTTGTCGTCGTGGTCTAGTGTAATCCTCTTCCTTTGAACTCAGTAATTGACCCATTGGTGCAGGTAGCTGCAGCCAGTGTCTGCTATTTGTAACATCGATAAATTGTTTTTGTGAACACTCATTTAGAAGTTGAATAACGGTTTACTTTTTGAGCATCTTAGTTACCAATGACAGGTTTTACCTTCCAATTAATCATTCGATAAAACTACTCACAGACCTTTCCTTATATCAGATTGGTTCTCCAGCCAAAGAGGAAATGTTCAATTTAAAAGGCAATCAGTTTCATTTATTGTGACCATTCCACGGTTACAATCTTCCTAAAAAAGTCAAATTCATAGACTTGCACGGTCTCGTCAGCTATTTTTTTAGTACTCCTGTTGTTCTGGTGACAGAAAGGACTGACTACTAGGACTCAAGAGGACTTAGTTTAGTTCCAAATATTATTTCAGCAATTATTTTATGATATGGTTCCCATCTCTAGAACTAAACAGTTGAGATAAATGAACTCTTTCACAAACCGTCATTGTAACACACTGTTAGAAGGATTGTTTTAAGATGCTGTTTTTAAGGATGAGGAATGTTTCTTAAAAGAATCTCTACTTTCTCGGAGTCACCTTAATGTTTGTCTTCATCATATCACTATTTCCTTAACTGCAGGTACAACATCAGCCTGTTGAAAGATGCACAACCCTTGTTGTTAAGTTCCGCTCTTGATTCACTCTTTTGGCGATAAATCACAATCATGACGTCATTCCTTTTTTTGTTTCACTCGTGTGCACCACGTGCGAGCTTTTGATTATACTGCTAACTGGTATATTCAACAGAACTTCCTGGGTCACAACATTGACATTTGTACCCCATGATGATGGAAGACAAGAAGTAGACGGATTCTGATTGGAGTCCGACAGGAAGAGACATTATCTTTTTCCTAAACATTTGAGTAGTTTCCCTCATTTTCCAAACTGCATTTTGGAGCCAAAGCAGTTCTTGACCATCAGCTTTAATTCAATAATGTAAGCGGAAATACTTTAAGAATACTGGACTAATTTGATGATCAAACTGAAAGGGAAAGAGGATACATTAAGTTTTATCAGAACTTTATCAAAACTGTGTAAGATACCATTTCAGGATAGGTTGGTGCTGGTTTTATCGGTAGTGTATCCATGTCAATGAAACCAATATTGTATTTACGTTTAAGATCGCTAATTCTCTGAACATTATACCTCCAAGCTATTGTCTTGTACCCGGTAAAGCCGATACACGTAATTGTGTGGTATTATATTACGTTTAAGATCCGTTATTATATCTCAAACAGATCGTACCTCCAAGCTATCGCCTTGTACCCGGTACAGCTAATACACGTAATTATGTTTGATTCAATTTAAATTGTTGTTTCACAAAACTGAGATGAATTACAAGATGAAATACGACTTACTTCCTCATATAAGTTTTTTTCCCATGAAATCACCAAAATCATACTTTGCCAGGGGTTGTCCCTTAACGGTGCCACTATTATTTGTATATTTCTTGGGAATCAAAATGTTATAAATTAGAGCAAGTAAATTAAGGTGCTCAGATGACAGATACAGTTTTTTTTTTGGTTGATAGCAGACGATATTATTGCCATTAATTCCCACCTTGCATAGCTGATATTCTAACAATCCAGGGAGTTTTCTACCCTACAAGAAACACTTCAAATCTGGCTTTGATTTAGGACTGACAAGAAGCAGGAATATCAAGACTTTCATCTTCTGCAAGTCCTCATGTTAACAAATCCCTACCACCCATCTATCAAGCCCTTGGGTGACATGATGATAGTTTTCTTGCTCCCCGTGGTCCTGGTCAAAATAACACCAAAATGAGACCAAAATGGTCCTGTGGAAATAAACACCATGTCAGGGATCCACACCTGGGGCATTTACCATCCAGTCGTCTCGGTGGAATGTTTATGGTATTGTGGTAATACACTTGATAGCTTTACTAAACCCACAAGTCCCTTAAATATTTGTTACGTTGACATACACTGACGGAGTTGTGGATTTTTAAGGGATTTCAAGAAGTAATTTAAGAATGCTTCTCTTTCTTGAGAATATTTGAACTTTTTTAAAGATACCGTTGCATTTCTACTGTAGCTCTGTTGCTGTGTTACAGCAGGAAGAGGAGCCAAAGCTTTCCATTTGGTAAACAAGATAAACGAAGTATAAATCAGCAGATTTACGATTATTGGGAAAATCTATGAACTGACACTTTGCGTGGTTGTCATCCAATCTGGGTTTTTCAATTCAACTCGCAGGTAGTCCCGTGATAAGATGGCTTCATAATTCGAAGAATCAACTACGATGTAAAGATGACGTCATCCGCTCTTTGAAATCCACCCGATGTCACTGCTTAGTAGCGGTGTGGTTTCATTATTGACACCGTGAATAAATGGAAATTAATAGAGAAATGGAAATTACATCTTTAGACTAGATCTCGGTGAACTTATATCTAGCTATTGGATATATTAGCCTTTTTTGGTACAATTTGTCATGATTTTCCCCCCCCCCCCGATTTTCCTTGGGAGAGTGGCTATCACTCATTCCTTAGCATTGGTAGTATTGCCATCTTACCAACAAGTTTGAAATTTTAAGACGTTAAGGTCTTAGTTCTCTAAACAAAGAAGGAGTCAGAGATCGCAAAGTACAGTTTGGTGTTTGGCAATAGGTAGAAAATGTAAGAGGTGGTTTTAAGTGGTTTTTGTGTCCCAATTTAGAATAACAAAAAATCCAGTTAAAGTGTTTTTAAAGGCTTCAGAAAATGTCTGTTTTCGTGCCATGGGGTGTTAATTTAGTATTTACCTTACCCACTGGATGGTTGGTTTCAGGGGTAGGGTGAAAGGCAGATTTATATAGGTTTACGCCAATGTTTGTAGTCTTTTCACCTCATACTTAGACCTTGAATGCTCGTTTGAACTGCAAAAAGTCTCCATTAGGACTGCTATTTCATAATCTTTAAAAGTAATTTGTGTAAAATTGCGTGGACAATC
This sequence comes from Marthasterias glacialis, assembly GCA_911728455.2. NCBI lineage: Eukaryota > Metazoa > Echinodermata > Asteroidea > Forcipulatida > Asteriidae > Marthasterias > Marthasterias glacialis. The sequence goes on along the minus strand of OU452221.1, from coordinate 586,947 downwards.
TGAAACATAGAATGGTGGCCAGTTCGTATCTAATGATAGGTGGTTAAATGACTTGTAAAACCCGTGAATAATCAATTACTGTATAGGCGTACAAAATATAAGAATAAGGTATGATCACCGGAACAACGATTACCGGAACTTTATCAAAACAAAATGACTTGGCACTTTTTGGCGAAGATGGCTTTATATGGTTAGGTTTCCTTGGACACTGTTTATTGTTTTGACTGGAAATGAACCAGTCACTTTGTTGATTCAACAATCCCCAACAATGCAACTAATTATGGCAGGTTATGGGTGTTCATGATAACTAACTAACTGGATCAGGGCAAAATTGACCAAAAAGCAACAGTTGCTGACGTAGGAATGACATTTAAGTACTGCTCAAAGATTATTTAAACAAATTTTTAAACATGAATTAGTAGACCCATACCTGATATAGTAAAAATAGTTTTATCTCAAGTGTGACTTCTCAAAGCTGGAATCGGCATCTTGTTCTTAAATCTAAGATTTTAATAAGGTTATAACAAAATCTGAAAAAGAAATATTTCCGCTGTGCCTTGTTGAATCTCCATTTCGTTCACTTTAGTTAGATAGCATTGCTAGTGCTAACGCGTGTCCCTCTACAACATTCCTGGAATTCTGGGCATTTAACAGAACCAAACAGTTATCGTGTACAACAGTTTTCAGATCTTGTTCTTCTAAGTCACATTTTACCCCCCTCTAGAATATTTACCCATTATTAAGTTACCTAGTTTACTTGTAAAGCTGTTACTTATCGTGTGTGGTCAAACATGCAGGAAAAGATAAATGCACTACGGTAAAATTTGAGCATATAATATCAGAGGGAAGTGATTCCAAACCGGCTTGTGTTCCCCCCTTTTTGTCACATGAAGTGCCGCTCATAAAACAATCTAACCATTTTTTCTGAAATAATTTGCGTTTATTTACAGAAGTTTTCAGAGAAAAGCTTTTGATGATATTAATGACCTTAAAAGTTACAAACCTGCATGGAGATTTCACTCTAAAAACTCCCGAGTCAGAATTGACCCAGATTCAGGTCCCAGGGGTCTGACCATTTCTGGGTCAGGCTGATCCAGAAACTGGTTTAAAATTGGGAATGTGGCGTGGCGTGGCGTGTTGTGGCCGAGCGGATAAGAACACCGGACTCAAGCTCTGGTGTCTCTGATCAGCAGAGTGTGGGTTCGAACCCCGGTCGTGACACCATTATTGCTGCGTCCTTCGGATGGGACGTAAAGCCGTAGGTCCCGTGTGTTGTGTAATGCACGTAAAAGAACCCAGTGCACTTATCGAAAAGAGAAGGGGTTCGCCCAGGTGTTCCCGGTTTGATCGGTTTGATCGACAGCAGATTGCGCCACAGCACCTTGTAAACCGTTACATGGTGTTAAAGGAACAGGTCTCATACTACATAACTCCGAATACCTTGCAGGATAAATACTGTGTATGCGCCAGGAGTGACAATTCTGACAGACATGGCGCGGTATAAATGTTCAATATCTATTATTATTATTATTATTATTATTATTATTATTATTATTATTGTAACTCGGATTCTGCATCAGTTGACCCTATTTCTGTGGGACATTTTGAAACAATTTCCGGGTCGTACTGACCGAGAAATGATGACGGTTAGTCCCAGCCTACGTGGACGTTACCATCTGTGGCTTTCCTGATTAATAACAAACCTAAAATAACTAGATAGAAAAAACAGTGTGACTGTCTGATCACTTATACCGATTTAATTCTGTGTCAATCTGATTTCAACTATTGCAACCACTGTTTTCCCGGACTTAGTTTCCGCGTCAACCAGTTCCCGAGTTATTCACTCACTGAAGTATTCAGTTGAAATTGGCTGACGACTGTTGTAACACCAACAATTGTTGCTTTTATTGTCGTTCGGTTTTTCCCAGTATACTAAGAGATACATCTGTCGATGTTATCACCAAAAGAACTGAATTTGTACATCTAGCAATCTAGCGTCCAGGATGTCTGAACCTTTCTAATTGATTAGTAAATACTGGCCCCTGCCTCAACAGCAGTTGTGAACAATTAATAAGCTGGTAATTAGATGAATATTGATTTGCATTATTGCAGCTTTAAACTTGGACCTTTTCTTTGTTATCTTATTACCACACGTGCAAGTTGCACACGTGTGCTACTCTGTATCTTGCCATGACCCCTTCCCGATCTCACGTTTTCTTTTCTCCCCCACTTCATCATACAATCATCAGGCCACCGAGGAACACAAATTACAATACCTACTTTAAAAAAATGTTATAAGACAATCCATCAGGTCCAAGACTTTATTAGTAAAGGTAGATACCCTGTGTATCCTCACGGATGTCGGTGGTAGAAGATCAATGAAAACAATCTATACGAGACAAGGTCGTATATTCACCAGATCGTTATTAAGAAGTACCTGTTATGTTTGGATAAAACCAGGCATTAATACAAAGTAAAGATGAATTCTTATTCAAATTCTTTATTCAAGTTCTTAAGATTGGAATCTTGTCTTAAATAGGCTTATTTATCGACTCAGTCCTTGGAATCTTCAACAACTTTACGATTAAATCCTAATACTTGAGTTTGTCAGTTTCTTTCCAACCATTAACATTGCTTACTGTTGTTCCCAACAACAGCACACTATATGACACTTCAGTAAATAATCCTTGAAACTCATCCGAAATATTTTAATGCTCTTCAGTACTTTCTATTCTTAAACCCATTCAATTAAAAGAGTTATTCAAGCTTTGAGGATAAGGTTGAAGTCCATCAACGAGACGTGGTTTGAATTGTCAGCATAGCTGTGGTACACAAACGACTACTGATGATTCAGTCCTGGTTTCAAGTGTTCTTTAAGGTCAATCTCTTTCTCTCAAGATAGTCAGTTGTCTATCAAATATATCCGCTCTATCCCAACCTCATTCTTAACCTCCATTCCTCATGATATCTAGTGGTTATCATTTACCTAAAATTTCTCATGAGGTTTAAGGTAGCATCATAGACATTTAAGGGTTGTGTTGTCTTCTGGAGGTACAATGATACTTGTATTTCTCACAGACTAAAGGAAATACAAAATGCGCAATTTCAAACAAACAAGTTGAACATTATATCATGTCTGTGTGTAGATATTAAAGAATGTATTTTTTTCAGTCCGTAAGGGCTGACGAAGTCAGGGATATAAACTATACGGATGGTAGAGCCATTAAGACATCGATATTGATGGTTCTACTGATAGCAAATACAGGTTAACGAAGTAGGCACCCAGTACCCCCAGAGAGATGTCAAAAATAAGCAAAAACCTTCAAGTTCGACTCTTTAGAATGACTGAAACATCTGGAAGTTCATGTTGAACAGCCTGCAGCCGGGGATTTCTCGTGTTTTGCGACCCGTGCCCGCCTCCTACTTAATCTGATCGCTTTGCTGTGCACGAAACCGTGGATTATCAAGTTTTTTTTACGGGGAGGGGGGGGGGGTGGCAAACGGGGCAGACATTATATATTTAGGGAGAGGCTATATGTATCGAACCATTTATTTGTGCATTTTTTCGATCTCGTTTGGGGGAAAGAGGGGGGGGGGCAAGGGTTCCGAGTGGGGGTTTAAGGCCCCCGCCTTGCCCTACTGGTTATGTCACTGCCCCCTCTAATCCGTGCAAAGATTCCAGGCTCCTGATAATGTCGATTCCCGTGCATTTTAAGCTATAAATAAGAGTTCCGAAAACAGCGTATCAGTCCCGGGATATTTGCTATTAGGGAGGTATCAATTACACTGGTATAGTATAAACTTACGTTTCATAATGTATTCATAAAATCATCAAATAGGTTCCCTCTTTCATGTTTAATACCAAAACCTTTATTCCAGGTGTTTTCGAAACCAACAGAAAATCTTTTCACAATTGACCCTTTTCGGTCATCAGACGTCGTCCTCTTGAAAAAAATGGAACAAACTTTTAAAATGTGATTTCCAGAGGTGGGTTTCTACTTGGATTTTGACCTTGACTCCTGTGCAAATTAGTTAGTCAAGATTCAATGGAATGTAATGACAACTTGTTGCACAAAAACGATTAAAATTCCCTGAAAGTTCAAGTTCACAAATAATTATTTTCAGCCTTGCCGTTTCGATCCAATTAAATCAAGCCAGGATAAGTTACCAAGCTAAAGATGTTGTGACGTAGTGGTTTAATGCAAAATGCAAACTAAACTCCTCAAAGAGGCTGAGCTATCACAATACCACGGTAGCAATTCAAGATGTAAGCATGTCTCGCAAGAAAGTGAGATAGTTTGCTTATCTGCAGATTGAAACCGGCATCTTAACAAAGACGAATAGGTACTCGATTCTTGACGTTCTCAATTTGCTTGTGTGTAAAATGTACCAATTATCAGCTAATGGCCTTTAGTTTTGGATAAATATAAGCATTGACACCAAATAATATAAAATTTGATTTTTTAGTCTTTTATTTATTATATTAGAAAGTATTACTTTAACTTTAACAACGCTGAGAACCGTGACGGTAATGACACTGTGGTTTTTTTTAAAGGCGAAGGCCGCTTCAGTAATCCATAAAATACTAACGAGATTGTACTTTTTCTTGGAAGGAGTAAAAACAAGTCCCCAAATGTAAACGAAGTCTGAGTTTGAAGCAACCTTGCGCTATACCCACAGGTGTTTACTACCCTATGACATGGGCAACGTGGGCGTCAAGAGAAACTATTGACTATTTTATTATCCTAAATCCAAAATGTACTTATGCGCCTAAGGCGATTGCCTATATCCAAACTGCCCTTAGCAACAAGATAAACGGTCGTAAATTGTGAATTTCGAACCATGTTTTTTCAAAGTTTATTTTTTTAAAGCTTGTAACAAACTGAAAAGCTAGCAAGGAAAACAAACATTGAAAATAATTTGTTTACAGAAAGATAAGTAGTACTGAGATCCTAACACCTTTTCCCGCGTGGCTAGCTCGTCATCAACAGGTTATAGTTGACACTGTCAAGAAAAGTCTACACGAATCAGTTATTGAGATTTGTCGCATTTAAGGGAAACAAATTATATGTGGAAATCACTTAAGTCGTCCTATGAAACTGGAACTTCAGTAATGGAAATATTTCAACCATTACTTTAAAATGATGCTTCAAATTAGACGTAAATAATATTTTTGATTGATGTTGATGTGTGGTGGGTCATAAGAAATTGACTACTTGTTTTATTGAGTGATGTTGATGGCGTGTCCTAGTAAATTGGTTATTTGTATACACGCATCTTCACTTCAGCATCAAGCGGCTTCAGCTACGGCTATGGCTGCTGGCTGCAACGACTCTATTAGCGATCCAGCCATAGCCACTACCGAAGCCATACTCAAACATGGCGTAACATCAGGGGAGAATGACGCGGATGTGAAGGCATCTTAAGTGTCTTAGTGTGCCACATCGTCGTACATTCTCTATCATTCAGGACACTAAAGAGATAACACATATTCAGGGTCTTGTCTCTCTGATGACAATGTAAACATGTTGATACTTTATATGACTCACATAAGTCAAAACATGTTCTGAAATGGGCTGAGTTTCAACAAATGTTTTTGTGGTAAGCCTTGAATATGGACATAATTAAGGTCCAGAAGTCAAATCCATTGTTGCTGTATCCCTGCTGAGAGATGGTCATTTCTATAATGAGGATTCTTAACCACTGAACCCCTTCCTTCATACAGCCGGGAATGATGAAAAAAAACCCACAGTCATATACTGCCACAAACTGTCATAGTAGACTTGGAGTCGTTAGAGCATTACGTACCAACACACCTCCCTGTTCCCCCATTGTCCTTACTAGGTTTAATCTTTGTTGAAATCCCTCAATACGGAAGGTCACGTTTTCAAAAAGCCCTCGATTTGTACAGTTACAAATCACCAAGAAAACACCCCTGTAGAAACAGACTTGTTAATCCCGACTGGTCTATGGGTTCAAGATTTGACCACGAACTGTGGCTGTAGATGCCTGTGGTGTTACTTCTTAGAAAATCTTGTATTTATAGAATATGAATGACTAGTGAACAATCTGAGTCAGAAACACATCTTGTACTTTGCCAAAAACTGCGCTCAGAGTATCTAGAGAGGAATTATATGGACCAAGCATTTCTTATGATTATCAAGAAGTCTCCTTTCGAAGTGCTGTTATCAGAATATCAAATGAAAGAAAGTTTAATATGTAAAATTCAGAGATTGACTTTGAATAATATAATAAAATAAACAAACAAACAAACAAGTACATACTTTTGGGGTTTGGTTATACAAGTTTTAAAAATAAAGTGAGACAAAGTTGTTTACAACCGACGACATTCTTTCCGGACACAATAATTCACCTTGGGATTCGATTGGTAGACGAAAACGACGTCATTCTGTGTCTGTATCAAGGATATTAGTACACCATATGGCCAATTGAAGTCGTGAGTAAGGCGTACTTTCTTGTGGTTTTGTTGTCTGCTTGGGTGTGAGTTCGAGTCCCAGTCCAAACTTTAGAATCTTAGCACATTTAAAAAAGAAAATAACTTTAAAGTTAATGTTGCAGTGCCTTAAGATTCTGACGTCAATGTCTCTATCACATAATGCCCCTTTACAATAGCGATGGAACGTCCAAGGCTGTACCTTATCTTGATTCAAAGAGAGTAAAGGTACAAGAAACATTTGGCAAATGCTCTCAATATAGAGCTTATACACTTTTGCATTTAGCGTAGGTTTTTTTTGTTCAGCGAACTAGAATAGCTTGTGGCAGAATTTCCGTGTTTGTGGGCAACCACATTTGGCAGGGATCCCTCGTAATGAAAATACGTGTATGAGGTTGACGAGTTGACTGTTACGGGCTTCAAAGTGCATCCATGGTCAAGGACGGGGCGTGTTTGTACGCATGTGTGATAATGGAGGGGGACGGGAATGCGGCTATGGTGTCGGTAAACCAACCTCGGTATTGTTGTTTCTGCTAGAATTCATATAAATGATAATTTGAAGAAAACAATATCGCACAAATTGAAAACGTGACTTGACTGTTCAATATGGTTCCCCCTTTATAGTCTAGTCCCCGGTGGATAGTGTCTGATTGAAACAGCTGTGCCCACGTGGTCCATATGTCGTTGCTTTCAGGTTGAAAATGGATTTTGTAACTTTGTATGCTTTTTTGCATTTATTTCAAACGATATGTACTATCAGCTTGTTCTTGCGATGTCCGCCGTTTTTTGTGGCACTTTAAATGCAATAAACTTGTTTACGTGAAGGTGCATTATTGGTTTATGAAGGATAATTATACCCATACTCCGAGGTCAATGTCTGTTACAGTGGCCCGTCTTAATACTAATGGACCACTGCTTTTACTGATTAGAATTACCTCCTAATTATTGGCTAAACTTGAAGGTAAATATGTGGGTAAGCACAATGACAGTATGTCACAACGACCCAATGACACACAATGGTGATGGACCTCCATCCGTTATTGTGGTTTTACAAAGACTCCTTGGATGGGAAGAATTTACGGCCAGCTCCTTAAATTAGACTCTTGCTTCTCAAGGACTTGTAACTGACACTTTAGTGAGATGTTAAAGATGAGGTACAAGCTTCTTAAATCACTAAAGACAAATCTTGTCATTTGAATCTGAGAGAAGCTAAAAAACTGTGGCTAACTGACCGTTTTCTCTCAAATGTTCCCCCAAAATTGAAAAATGAATCCATTTGAGCAGGTTCATTCCTCATGGGGTACCATCAAATTACACCTGCGTTTGAACTTATTGGCAAAAAAAGAGCAACTTAACTAGGTGTCGTCTGAAGTACAATCTACATTATGGTTATCTCCTTTAACTGGCTGACCTGCCATGAACAACGGAAAGAAAACCAATGGAAAAAATAATTTCACATTAATTTATAGATCAATCACCCAGTTCTTTGTCATCAAAGAAATACCAATACCTAATCCTGTCAAAAATAAACTCACCAAAAATTTATTTTATTTATTTCTGAATTTTTGCATAACCGAGTCTTTGCAAGAAAAGGTCAGCCGTAAGTTTAGCCGCACACCTAAAGTTATGGTAGATTCATTTTCCTTTATTGAAGTCGGGGTTATAAACTTCAATTATGCCGCAAAAGATTGATTTTTTTGACAGCTGTATTCAGAAATTGGACAAAATAAATACAAGAAAATATCACGACCACATTAGTAATAATAGTTCACCGTTTGGGATAGCAAGATTGGTTGCGTTGTTCAGTCTCTCTTGGGGAAAAAATAGAGAAAATACAATGCTATACAAAACACAAAGACAGTAAACTAGACACCGAGGCTTTCTGTACAACAATGATAAAGTACAGTTGAAAAGATGAGAGGATTTAAAACTTTCCACACATCTACATTCAGGGCCATAAAACCCAAAACTCTTGTCAGCCTTACTAGCTTTCAAATACTGCACTTCATTTTCTCTGAAGCATTCTTGTGCGAAATTGTTTAAATGGAGGTAAGTTTAGTGAAGGAATGTACATCTGGGTTCATGGACCAAGGCAAACATTGTCACAATAACTCAACTAGACACCATTAAAATAAAATGGAAAAAAACTACATTGGTATGTACAACTTTATTAAATACAAATTTCGTATACTTTTTGAAAAATTAGAAAATAATACAACTCGGCCTGGTGTGATCAATCAAAAGCTTAAACCGAAGTCACGCTCAGTCAAACCCGGTCACAATCCACAACAATCATTGTTATACTGTGATCAAATTCTTTGATTAAAAAACTTCGCTGACTCTTTTCTAAATTTTGTTTTCTTTTGTTAGAAGAACAAGATGTATTAGCCATGTACGACAACCTTGACGTTCAAAATCCTAATAGATGTAAAGTCGGTAATATTTCCTGGGGCCCTGAGGGGGTAATGAGTGGGTTGTTTAGAGGCGGGATTTAATCTGTAACATTTGTTGTTATAAACAGTGTCAGATGAAACTGTGCCGTTCACGTACTCTTGTTGTATTCTGTGCTTTATGCCTTCAAGTTTCAATCTAAACAGACCATTGTTGAGAAGGGTGCACTCAATGCCGCTGCGAGTAAGGGTTCAAACTTGCAACTAGAATGATATTTCCGAAAAGTTGTAACTTTAAGAGTGTTGTTTAGTGCATTGCATCTCGGCCGGTTGCAGATTTTTCATCATGTGGCTATGACCTTTGAAACCGCAGAATTTCTCAGAGAAAGTTTAAGTTAAGGAAATCCTTTATATTGTTTGGATAGGATATCGGAAGTCCTATGTCCGTTGAGTACTTGCTCCAGTTATGACGATTGCACAATCAGTTGAAATGCCTTGTATTGATTACATCTTAGATCATGCAATCCCAAGATGTCGTTTCTAAAGCTGTGGGCCCTTCACCGCAACTGTTACTGCTAATGTTATATTTATGGCGTAACTTTCCATGGTACAAAGTGCAAACAAAATGTGTTTGGAAAACGGAACAGTCATTTGGTCATGGAACCAGTAATATGATAAAAGTAACGTCATGTGATGACGTAATCTTCTGATCACCTAATCTGAGACGAAACGTTTATCAATCTTGTTAACTAAAGGTTGCTATTACTAACTGTGACCCCGCCGGTACTATGACGTCACTGTGACGTTGATTTAGTGGGGTTTGACGGTTACGAAATAAGGCGATGCTAAAGATCAAACCTAAACCCTAAACTCATGTGGTTTATTTTACGATTTATTTAAAAGGTTAAAGTTTATACAAAACCAGCATTGGACATTCTCGTGTTGGTGTTGTTGTTGTTGTTGTTGTTGTTGTTGTTGTTGTTGTTGTTGTTGTTGTTGTTGTTGTTGTTAAGCCCAAGGTTTATCATTCAAGTGCTTGTTGGTTTTCCTCTTCCTCGTGGCAGAAACCGGATGTTTTGAAATATTTCATATTTTGATTAAACTGGTTTCTAATTGCAACTGACTTGGTCACTACCTAAATCCTGAAGCTGTCTAGGGCCACTGTACATTAGTCTCACGGATGAGTGGTTATGATGTCATGTTTTGATGAAGGACAAGGATCATTACAGTTGGGAACACTTAATATTATAAAGAAACAAATAGGACGATTGTGGTTGCACTAATAGTGGAATTATTGCACATGGTTGGAATTGAGGTGTACCAACGGACGTATTGATCAAACGACTCACACGGACTTCAGAAGAATCGTCGACCAACCGTATACTAATCGTCGACGACCGTCACCGTACACGTGTTTAAGACCGTTAAACTATTTAGACTCGTATTAAAAGAGTTTTCAAGCCTTTAAAGGAGCTAATTAAAGTTCATTTTGTTTTTGATTTATTTTAACGACTTAATTTCCTTCTTTGAGTCGTTTGTCTTAACACTGGGAAATCCGAATGTGATTACAACATCACACAATCACTTCATGTATTGTTTTAGCGACTGTTTAATTTTATCGAGGGAAGTCAAATTTATTTTGGGGAACCCCCCTGGATACTGAAGGGATTTCCCTCTTCGCTTTGTCTCAAGGTCACTATATTCTTAGGTTTTCCAAACAGGCTGCTATAGCGAACGTTAGATAAAATTGCTGGACAAGGTCGGTTGCTATCGGTAAATAATTAGTAATACTTTTGTGCATGATCAAATTAAGTTTCCCAAGATGAACTTGATAAATTGCAAAACATTGAGCAATCGTGCCTCTATAAAAAACACCTTCTTTTTCTGAAGTGTTTCACGTCTCGTGATGAAATTTTGACACAAACAAAATATAAAAGAGAGAATAATAGTCACGTGAAAAAATGTCATCAGAATATGATGCAATAGAAATATCTGAAATTATTGCCAATCCAACTCTTTGGGTATTGTTCACCATTCCGTAAATTTCTTAAATGAAGAATACAAGAGAAAAACCCCTTAGTGATTATGAACTGGAAATGCATTTCGACTGGGAACAAACACGTGGTTTGGTAATATGCACGTATTGGGCAACGGAAAACAGTTGGGACAATAACATCATACTGAATAGTCATTTGCTTATTAAAGTGGAAGGAAGTTGGAACAAAAGCTATCACCCTATGAAAGTTTACTAATAGTTATTGTGACGTAATCTCCCGCAAATGGAAACCACGACCATATAAGGAGCACCTCGAGGGACAATCTTACTGACCATTGTTAAACCCAATGACACCATTAAAATTAAATAAACAAACTCGGTTCATTACAACATCATAAGCCATTGGTTTTATAATGACGATCCGGTAATCAACCCTGTCATTATGGAAGATGTCAACCATGCATCAGACCCGGAAATTGACGGTATTTGGCTGATAGCCCATCAACAACAGTAGTCTAACAATAGATATTATCAACAAATAGCTGTCTATGATAGCTGTAATGAAGCTAGAATGTGTGGGGAAGCCCTTATTGATGACTCATCGATGAAAACGAAAGGATTAATCGCGTGACGTTGCTATGTAAGTCTTCTCTCAAGTCACAGCATGAATGCCAGAAAGTGAGTTCTATAGATCGAGTTTTCTAGCTCATTACAGCGGACGCTCAAGGCTACATGTAAAGCACACAATCAGGACATTTTGTTATTGTAGAAGTTTGACTGCGCACCAATTCTTTTAAAGAAGTCAAATGGACGTTAGTTTATAGGAAGTACAACACATTTCCTAAAGAATGTTGATTTGAAAAAAGTTCGTCCTTATGAAGTTCCCCAATGACTAAAGCTAACTTTGCATTTTCCCTCAAATTACTGTTAACATGGCTAGTCTGGCGGGATTGTCCACTCGTTAACTGATATGATTCTTCGGGGGATAAATTATTGCGGTCAAGGAACGACTGACCTAGAATCTTTTAGGGGGTCAAATGCAATTTTATTCAAGATTTTGAAGGGGGCGGGTATGGGGAAACGATTATGTTGTTTGTGGATAACTTCGTCTGGTCAGATGCTGGTCTCATCCTTCTCGGGACGTTGATCTTTATATCAATTAGTCTGGTACCCGAAACTTTTAAGCTGTCGGACAGCAGGCCTATAGTGGTGGCGTGCAATGAATTAATTCACGCTTGATGAGGTTCCCTGACTCATCAGTCCTTATAAAGTAAAAGGAAAGTCACTTGGCCGCAATGCCTGTATAAAGTTGTTGTTGTTTAGCGTTTGTTATTATTTACATTTATTATGACGGGCAGCATTCCATTTGTATCACACATGCCAGTGGAAAACACGGATCTGGCCTTCACATAAACGCCCCCATTCCTAATCAGAAACTAGGTCAAATCGTACCCAACTGTGTTTATATTCACCAGAAATCGCTCCCTCGTGCAAACTACCAAGGGTTTTTTTTTGTTCAAGTCTTCGGTGTGCTGTACGAGTTTGATAACAGCCAACTTGCAGGATGGACCTTGATCTTCTAGTTGTTGACAAAATCCAGAGACTGATTGGTTTGGTGTGTATTGTGCCATTTGCAATGATTTCCGCGTATGGTGAAGGATTTATGTGTGCTTTGTAACCGGGCAATAGCCATTCAAATGAAACTGTCAAAAAATGGCCGCGTGATCGATTGGGAAATAAAACATGTATGATGAAATAATCGTGAGCAAATGGACATTTTGGGGATCAACAACATAGGGATAGTCAACTGAAATCTAGACCAGCTCACGTGCTACCTGTTTTCGTTGTTGTTGTGCTGTTTAGATTATTGAACATTGAACTCCTCAGTGGCTTCTACGTGTATTGATTATTAGTCCTAAGCACCACGTACACGTAAAAACCCCTTGATATTCCTGGGGGCTATCACCGCATCAGCCCGTGGAGAATGCCACTTCCTCGTTGAACTCAATGCGCCGTACAGTACAAACGCTATTTAATATGGGGCTTACATGCCCTCAGATTCGCCCATGAAATACGTAGAAACACACCGTCCAAGAGTGGGTGTACCTCGAAACAGTTGTCAGTGACGTCTACCAAAGATTAACATACCTGGATAGTTTTACGTCACGTGACTCGCATAACGATAGTTCATCTGCACTTGAAGTACACGTACTCCACGTTACCTTGCAATGTTCGATATTTGATATTCAAAAATCGTTATTCGATAATATATCAATTGTTCCTTTACGTTTTAATCGATACCGAGTCAAGCTTTGTGATAATTATTGTATGTTTATTTTGCTGTTTAGATGAATTATACTGAATCAGGTGCCAAGGTCTAGTAATTTTGAAGAATAGTGTGGTTAGAAACTAGAAGAACAAAACACCGCATTGCCACAGCACAAAATATAAGGAATGACCTGTTGGTTATAAACCGTGTTCTGTTCACCTCAAAGGCTTTATATGTAAATCTTGTTTTGCGAATTGTTTAGACTTCGACAAAACTAAGGTGGCGTTTCGGTCGACTATTTTTCTTTAATTTTGATGGAATATGGTGATGACGAAACGTTCCCCTGAATGACAGAATCAATTTTAAGGAAGTAAATTTAATTCTTGTCATATTCACGTGGCTTTACAACGACAGATTACAATGTTGGTAAAACAAGGTATATCGATAGAAAAACAGCATTAGCTACAGTACTGTAGGAAGGTAAGATGCTTCAAGATGAACTTATTAGCTTTAAAACCCAAATACATTTACTCAACTCCACATTTTGAAAGCTTCCAAAACTACAACTTGTTATATGGTACAAAAGCAGGTTGTAAAACCACATTCCACACACCTACATCTCTACTGACAATAGATGTTTGGGACTGGTCGAAATCTTTCCTTCACTTTTACGCTGTATACATAATGTTTAATAATGCTGCATATCATGAGTTTGGATAGAGTTTCCAAATACAGTTCTTTTGAAATCAAATCGGTTTTATTTGCAGGGGGGTTAATGGTCACCAGACAATTGAAATCATTCTATAATAGAGATGAACAAACTATTGGCAAACGTATTGATGGAGAAGACAATGTTGAAAATACAATGCAGACCAAAGATTGCCGAGCGGCCTTTGAGGGGTTAAATTAAATTCCATGAAATGCTACCTTTTGCAAGTAAAAAAACAATCATATCTGACACCACGGTATGATTTATTTATAGACGGGTTGGACAGCGTGGTACGGATGTCACCAGTTCCAAAACTGTCCTTTACAGATGTTTGTGGGGATGGGAATGAAAACATCTAATGATAGATGTTTTCTAATTTGTAATGTTTCTAAGATTTAAGGTCTTACGGATACCTGGGGTCTGTGAAGGGAATTTTCCATCTCATTGGTTGAAGTACCACATCAAGTCTCTACACTTCAAATACTAAAATTCGTTATTAAAGTATTTTGTAATAATTTTGTTTTCTAATCAACTATCATTAACAAAGTTTTCATTCACAGTCTCAAATGAAACTATCTAGGACGGTGGTCGTTACCAGAAGGTTGACGTCGTCATATCAAGTACTTTTTATTACTATGGTTATTATTACATTTGATAATCTCATTGTAATAGACCTGTCTCGTGCGTATTAAAACAGTAACATAAAATCACGCACTTCTGGACTTTGATTAATTATGCACTTTTATACCGGTACTCCACATTGCAGTTTGTAACAACGTTGAGGGCGTACATTAGACACGCACAAACTACCTGCATACAATTTTACAATTATTAATTTTTTTTTAGATCATTACTTCCTTAGACGCGTTTTTTAAAAAGATATACAACAAAATACCACATTAATTATTCACATGATCTTCATCGTTTCTCATCACGTGTTTCCCCCTCCAGAGTAGATCCATCGCATATTATGTTTGACTCAAATTTGAAATCACAATTCCTGAAATTCATTCCAAGTTATGTTTGTCAGTGCATAGCACACGATACTCAGGTCAAAGAGACCTTGAAATTGAACTTTTATAATTGATATTATTTTGTGTTATCTACATTGAGCCATATGGCATTGCGGGAACCCCAGGCGTTTTCTACGAATGTTCATGTTTTTTTATAATATTGTTTCCTTTCTTTGTCCGTGTTCTTTTGTCTCAATAGACCGATTGCGCAATCTGCGTCACTCGACCACTTCTGGGTATAAAATGTCAACACACACGTAATCCTCCGTATAGGAAAGGGTGGTACGGTACACGATGTTTAATGCATTTAGTTTATTCGATCGATGCTTTTCCTGCTCGAAATCTGTGAAAGATATTCCAGAGTTTGTACCAGAGACCTTCAAGTGGCTGAATAAAGCCAGTAAGGACAGTTCCAGCAAGTCTTGAAAATTGTAAAAGTACCGTATAAATGTGCACGATGTGTACAGCACGCGACGGAACGTTAGGCCAGACGACCGCGATCACCACACACATTTCAACACAAGTTTTGAAGCTGAAATCCTCCAAAGAAATTGCTTTCCAAAACTGTGTGATTCCTTTGCCTATTTGAAATTCTGCAAGGCTGGGTATTAATGCTCACTTTTCCAACGTTGTTTATCCTTTTTTTTTTTTTTTTTTTTTTTTTTTTTTTTACAGTGATTTAGGCCTACATTACAAACAAAATAACAGATGGGTGGCTACATAATAGTCGTCCGACGCCGGTAGTGCTTGGCTAAAAAAAACCTCTTTTTAGTAGAATTCTGTTAAATTATGAAACACAGATGTGATTTAAATCAATGCCACAACATACTACTTTAAATAAAGGGGCTGATTAACTAATTTATCACTTAACAAGAGTAACACGGCCTATCTCTTTACACGTATTTTGCCATCAGCTGTACGGCGGTTTACCCAATAGGGGGTCACGTGACCACATGTCAACATTGTCGTGCAATCGGTCTATTGGCGTTCCATATCGTCATTGCTGCGTCCTTCGGATGGGAAGTAAAGCCATAGGTCCCGTGTGTTGTGTAATGCACGTTAAGAACCCAGTGCACTGATCACTAAGAGAAGGGTTTCGCCCCGGTGTTCCTGGTTTCATCGGCTGCAGATTGCGCTACATCAGCACAAAGGAACAGTGGTGGATTTCACAAAGCGCTAGGACTAGTCTTATCTCGAGTTAGGACGAGTAACTAATCCTAACTGATATGACTTGTCATAAGTTAGGACTAGTCTTAAGATATTATTATTAGTATTATTATTATATTTTTCCGGCAATGAAACCAAGGATGCCCCATAAGTGAAATTAATCACTGTAGCTCTCAAGCCTGAGGAAACCTGTAGATAAGGGTGCTTGCCATGTGAACCATAAAACACCAGAGTAATTCCCCTAATCTTCCACGATAAGTGTTCTGGGTTCTTTAACGTGCACTACCTATCTTAGTACACGGGACCTACGTACACGAGGGCAAAGCAATTACGGTAAAGTATCTTGCTCAAGAACACAATTGCCGCGACCGGGATTCGAACCCACACTCTGCTGCCAACAACACCAGAACTTAAGTCCGGTGATTTAACCCCTCGGCCACGACACTCCACGTATAAAAGGTCATCTGATACTGCTGCTGTTCTTAGTTTTATTTTCTTCATTTGTTTTCTCTGACGTAAGGTTTTTTTTTTTTTTTTTTTTTTTGGGGGGGGGGGGTCACAAAATTATTTCACAAGTTTCTTTTCTTGATGCAGCTTCAATAAGCTTTGATAATTCTCCACACGGTAAATAAATAACATCGAATTCAACGCGAGATAAAACGCAAAATCAGGGCTTAACTTTTGAAGGGTAAAACAATGGAAGTACACCTCCATAAACCTCTACGGTCTTAGCGCGAATTGAGAATAGTCCAAAATAGTAATAACAATAATAAACGTGTACATTCATAATGCGCAATGTATGGCATAAATGGCGCTCATGGCACCGAGTTATCAAATCAATGATCATTTAATGAGATGAAGCAACACCTTGAATGGTCGATACAAGATGCGTGACGAAAAGTCGGTATAATGTAGCTCACTGCTGTTTTACATAGGCCTACAGCCTGTCGTTGTCAGTCACAACAATAATAAGCAACATGCAGTATTTTTGAAGAGCGCCCTCTATAACAGACCATACACTATTCCCTCTTCACATCCGACGTTGGGGGCGCACATACATATGAGCGTAAGTTATTTTCTCGGCTTGGTTTGAACTTTAACTTGAAACTCATACAAACTACAAAATCTTAAAGCTTCATCTTTTAAAGAGTAGTGTGCTGTGAACCTGCCATGACTTCATCATCGTTTGTTTGATTTTATGTGAGAAAATGTAGTATATGATTAAAATAAATAAAGTTTTAGTTTGTGCTTTATCCCCCATACCAGTCCTTCACTGAATCGTCATTTTTAGAAACCCTGTGATTTAATTCGGTTTTCTGGAAGTTGCTGGGTCAGGAACAAAACTAGACCTCATCTACAATACAATGCTCATAAGCAGAGTACGTTAATTGAAACCCATTTGTGCACAGTGACTTTTCAATTGATTCTCGATTTTCTGTTCTCAAGATAAGGTCTTCAAAACGTTAATGTTGATTTGCAATAATTAAACCTTATTGAACTGCGTTTCCTTACAGTACCGGTAATTTGTTTTATAGAACGACCGCTCGTTGCGTTTTCTTTACTCAGAATATTATGGGGCGCCGTTCAGACTTTGTGCTTGGTATAGTCTTGTATATTATTTGCTTTTTGATAATTTTATTTGTTTTTGTTCCTGTATAATTAATTTGTAAGGTCAGTTATTATTTGATTTCGTCCTCATTATTTGGTTTTTAACATAAGTATTATGGCTTTGCCATTAAATAATGGTTTCGCTCTTAAATATTTAGTTTATAAATATATATTTACAACTGGTTAGTTACACACGGCCCCTCAAAAAAGTAATGTTTGTGCTTTTCAAAATATGTTGTTTGTAATCAATAACACTTGCCTGTATACTCTTGCTTTTAGATTCAGGATAATTGTTATTGTTTACTAACCATAATTCGATAAACATTGTAATGAACATCCAAGAACCGTCAAGGTTTACTATTGATTATGACGTATTGTTTATATTTATGGTTTGAAAACCATGGACATACAATCAATATTTATAAACCATAGTTTACAAACCATGAATATTGAATCATTTTAAAAATATCCAAGCGTTATAAACCACGGTAAAATATTTCAAAAATATTCTAAACAATTTATTTTCAGATGGCGCCTCATAGAATTTAAATTATTGGCCCACATCATACAAATAGAATTTTGCATTTTTTTTTTAATAATTACAATTATAATAAAAAAGTCCCATTCACATTTCATTCCGGAAATCAAGTTTATTCATTCCGCCGTCCAAATTAGCCTTCGGTTGTACACGCGACCTCGACTTGCATTATTCTCTAATAAACGTCTTCATTTATGAGGACGTATTAGCCCTCTAGCGGTGAGACGGTCCAATATCCCTCAAAGAGAGGGCTTCAGTAGCGGCATCATTGAAATATTAAACTTGCTGATGGGTATAAGACAGATCTGAGATAGTATAAGGTTGAGTACTCATTATAACAAGACTGGGAAGCACTCTCAATATCAAAGTCGTCATCGGAAAGGTTTCCAACGACATAATTTTACTACACTTGACATCTAGGGTCCACTAGCCCACTATTGTTAGGGTTTATGCACGCAAGAAATTGTCAGCATTTTAACCTAGTTAAAGCTATCCTTCCCTTATTTAAATGGGAATGTATTCAAATGGTTTTTGAAATGACAGCGGGTGCCGCTCGATATTCCGAAGGTTCAATAGTCGAAGGTTGATTAATCCGAAGATTCGATAGTCCAAACAAACACTTTTCCATAAGCGAGAGTTCATTTGTCTGAAAATGAAATAAGGTTCGTTAATCCGAACATTTGATGCGATAGTCCAAGGGGTCACTTTTCCGAAGATTCGATAATCCGAAAATAAAAGTAAAACAGAATTAGATAACTATTGAACCTTCGGACTATCGAACCTTCTAACTATCGAGTGGACCCCGTGACAACACACGACCTAACAATCATCAAGAAAAACTGGTCATTGTTGGTTTGAAATAAAAGATAACTTTGACAATCTGTTTTGAAGGAGTTAAATAAAATATGTTTCCCTTAAACTTCCATACAGCTTCCTCTGCCCAGCTTTCCTGTATTGGAACTGTTTGTACAGGTTTCCTGTATCTGTAGGAAACCTATAGGAAACCTAGAGGGTTTCCCATAGACTCAACAGCTTCCTGTGCAGATTCCTGCAGTCATGTGATCATGTGAATGTGATTCCTGTATTGGAACTGTTTGTACAGGTTTCCTGTATCTGTAGGAAACCTATAGGAAACCTAGAGGGATTCCCATAGACTCAACAGCTTCCTCTGCAGATTCTTGCAGTCATGTGATCATGTGAATGTGATTCCTGTATTGGAACTGTTTGTACAGGTTTCCTGTTTCTGTAGGAAACCTATAGGAAACCTAGAGGGTTTCCCATAGACTCAACAGCTTCCTCTGCAGACTCCTGCAGTAATGTCATCATGTGAACGTGATTCCTGTATTGGAACTGTTTGTACAGGTTTCCTGTATCTGTAGGAAACCTAGAGGATTTCCCATAGACTCAACAGCTTCCTCTGCAGATTCCTGCAGTCATGTGATCATGTGAATGTGATTCCTGTATTGGAACCGTTTGTACAGGTTTCCTGTATCTGCAGGAAACCTATAGGAAACCTAGAGGGTTTCCCCATAGACTCCACAGCTTCCTCTGCAGAATCCTGCAGTCATGTGATTGTATGAATGTGATTTCTGTATTGGGACTGTTTGTACACAGGTTTCCTGTATCTGTAGGAAACCTATAGGAAACCTTGAGGGTTTCCCATAGACTCCACAGCTTCCTCTGCAGATTCCTGCAGTCATGTGATCATAATGATTCCAGTGATCATGTGAATGTGATTCCTGTATTGGACCTGTTTATTATCTAGGATTCCCATAGACTTCCTCTTAGCTTTCTCAGTACATTTTAGTTGGATTGATGGTTTTACAGACACTTCCATGCATATTCCTGTATAGGTTCCTGCATTCATTTTAATATGTGATTGTGAATCCAGATCAATGTAATTTACAATACATTTCCTATTCATATGATATTATTCAAAAGAACACCGAAATAACAATATAACATTCCTGCATCGTGAGTCAGGGCTTCCCAATGCCGACTTTAACCAATTTAAATTTTCAATTTTAATTTAAGAACTGTTTAATTTCCATATGTTACAAGCATTAAATAATACTGGCTACAGGAAATGATAACAAATCGATGTATATACAAAAGATGAAGTTGAAGGCTATCGAGGCATTGACTTAACATAAATTACATGGTTAAGTATTAATACATTATCCTACCCCAGGACATTTATGTAGAATATTTCCCCTTTCCACTTCATATCTGACACTTCTATTCGAGACAAAAAATGTTAAATCCATTTATCTCTCAAGTTGTTTTGTGGTCTTGGTCTTCTCCGTGCAGGACAGTTATTTTTAAAACACGATTCACAAGAAATGTCCATAATTATTCCTTTGAAACCATCTTAGAGGTAGGCCTAACACCAATCTTCATAATGAGTGGAATTCGTTGTAAAGCTGCATACAATTGTTATGATCTTGATAATATTTGTTATTTGGTCACTTTTATTTAATCTTTTTCCATTAAGGAGAATATTTTAAGCAAAAGCGTTGTAAGTTAGGGGTTTGGGAAATATTTAGGCGCAGCAAAATTTGTGGTAGTTCTTGCGACGATTTGATAACAGGATGATACCGTCCAACAAAGCACCATGATTCCTTTATTACCCTGCTCTCGATCTACTGTGTATATGTGATGATCACAGCTTATAAAACAGACAAGCCTTTTACAATTCATAGCTAGATTATATGGTATTTAAATTGAAACTAGGGTTGTCGTGGAAGATGGCTTGGTCCACTCGAGATGGTATGTGCCTCTTGGACGAGCATCTGAGCCAGAGTGCTCAGCCCTGATTCAAACACACTTTTGTTTAATGAAACATACGCGTACACACACACACACAAATTATTAACAATTTATTTCCAATTTCATTTTCCTGTAATAAAATGAAACGCATGCACGAAAGGTAAGACTACCATTTGAAAAGATATGAGTGTTTCGAGAACCAGTGCTTCAATGATACTTAATCCCCTTCAGGGATACTTAATCTCCTTCAGGGATACTTAATCCCTTTGAATCAATATAAGGTACAGCCTTGGTTTTATGAAAGTTCTTGATACTAGTTTCTGACACGAGTAAAAAACAAAGAAACGTATAAAAATTGCATTCGCAGTTCTCTGTAAGTCCTTCTTTTAGTTCTTATAACTATTTTGTGTTCAATATCAAAACCAGCTCAAGTTTTAAGCCAAAGTTTAACTGTAGTTTAAGTCTTCATCGTCGATCGTTTCGATGAGTCGTTACCAGTCTGTATTGCTACTCAAGTTTACCCATCATCCAGAATACGACCATCCAATCGATAACGTTGTTATAAACCGCTTTAATCACATTATAGTTTCCTCGTATTCCTTGAGTTTCATAAATCAGTCAATTTCCAATACAACCTTCTAACTACGTATCCCATACTTGGTAAATTTTTCATCTAGCCAAAACAACTTTGTTTACCATCCTCCACGTAATCTCATCAGGCACTCCCAGCCATGTCCATACACGGCATTCACAATTTAATTTAGCGATGATTAAAAGCGAAAACTACGCCAGGTGTCCTCCACATCTTCCCCTCCCCTTAAAAACTATAATTCCATGCAAGTTATCAAGTAAAGAGTTTGGACGATGCAGTGATGATCAGATGAAGAAGGACCGGATCAAACGAAAGCAATTTGTGCGCGGTTTGTGAGCGCTTGTTCTCGGTGAAGCCCACCAACGGGAAGATGGTCATAATTTCTCGGTCGTGATTCATGTACAAACACAGTACACTTTGGGATTATAAACTGCCGTTAGCACAACATCGTCATTCATCATTGGTTGGAGTGTATATACATGCACGTTGGAACAGAACTAATAATCGTTCACATTATAACGTGAAACGGTACCGTATGCTGCAGATACCGTCATACTGCAAGCCTTACCACGAGGGACTTCGATGCGTTTATGACATCGGTGAGTAATAAAAACTCGTTAAAATCTTTTACCGTCGTTTTATTTGACATGTGGAGTACATTAACATTACTCATTAGAGAATCATGTCATTCTGGAGATGTCATTCATCAAGTGTCTGTTCGTTGATTACGCTGGTTCACTGGTAGGAAGTGTGGCTTGTAATTTTCATACAGGTTAACAATCCGGGATTCAGTAAAAGTCTAATGGGCAGAAAAAATGTGTCTTGGCCCAATTTCTACAGTATGAATTATTTTCTCGTGTGGCCTGCCGTTGTTGAATTTATATCGTTATTTCATGGAAGGCTGTAGCGAATCTGACCTTTTCACACAACCCGCATTGACTAAAATTGCTTATGGCATGAAGACAAAATCAATAGGCTCAAATTTACTTCAACTGAAAGAACCACTGGCAGTACTGGCACAATTTCTTGTTTTTTAAGGGACAGTTTCAACAACCTTCTTCAACCAAACAATGCTGTATCCAAATATTTCTTAGTGAATAACCACCATTTGAACAGTTATGTTTCACTTGACTGAAATCGATAAATTCGTTAAAAACAACTTTCCTAAAATGCAAACATTATAATACAACGTGTGGAAATTAAACTCAAGAAAAAAAAGGAAAAAGTAAAAGAAAAGGAGAATGTTTTTTTCTTTCTAAAACACGGATAGGATTTTTTTTTTAATGTCACGTGCTTATTGATGTTCCTTAGAAGTTGAAATCGAGGTTGACCTCAAATATATATTATTTCTAGTCTCAAATACCAAGGAATTCTTGATTGTTTTTGCCAAACCAAATTTGGTTGTATAAATATTTTGTAACGGGTCCATTCACTACTGGAATAAGTCTTCTTTCGGGTTACGTTGGGAGACGGATTAAATCACAATATATGATGATGAGTTTAATAATGATAAATGAACGGCCACTAGACCCTGAAATTGTACTTGGTTAATAATTCAAGATGTATAACTCGATATTCATGTCATGAGCCCAGAGTGGGACTATAATTCACTCTGATTGAACGAATGACATGCTGTGTCACATTATACACTCATTACTCTTGTCAGATTTTATGACGTATGAATAGTAATGCCGGGATATGTTGTTTGTTAAAATGGAGATGGGAAATTTTTTTCATGGTATGTGAATTTGTAGTAATAACTACATGTTGACCAATTCAATCTACGTCAACTTAATTTAATTGTTAATAAAAATTCAAATTGGTGTTTTGGTTCAGTGATCGAAAAGCAAAGGTAAAAACACACAAAGGAGTAGTGCAACGTAAACACACAAGAAAACAGTAAAAAACATATCAGTATATCTACACATAATGCACAAAATAATGTTTACATTGATTCCAAATTCTTACAATAAAGGATTATTAAAATTGGAAACCATGATTGCAAGTTGAATATAATTAAATATAAACTGTATTGTCCTCATCCTGACCGCATTTGATTTATGTATTTTCGTCAAAGTGCTGCAGGTGAGTTTCCGTTTATATCGCTGGAAATTTAATTCCAAACTGGAATGTTTGCTTTCTCTTTGTAGAGTCAATGTTTGTTCTTATTACACGTATCAGCCCCTCTCAGTTCCCCAAGGACTGTTGAAGAAACTCCACAGTGGCACGGTTAATGATCTCAGACTTCAGTTTTAAAAGGTTAATCTTCACCAAAACGCCATTAAGCCTCCAAACTGCATGTAGACCCTTCCTTTCAACAAATTGGTTTTGTCCACTGGCTTCTACCATAACAAGGAGCCGCCGAGCTCCTCGCAATATCGTCGGCGGATTCACACCGCTCGGCATTCTAGCAAAGTGAGTATAAAATTACGCTGGCTTATCGTGTATGCAAGATGACATTTCTATTAGCTTTTAATACCCGTTGTCAGATATTATCGAGATCCGGTCAGTCATTGACCGCAAGAACCATGTTCACACTTTTTTTTGCCAAATTTATCGCTCGTGTATGACATTATTATGAGTGGATCTTGAATGACTGATTGTCTTTTGAAACTTGCATCACATAATCCCTGTTACCGTTCATCGAGAGCCTTTGAGATTTAAATTCATGACTAAAGTACTTACCTGGAAACAATATTGAAATCCTGGTAGATCAAATCAAAATATACAGCCGCGCTGTGATACTTCTTTTATGAAAGAAAATATTCATGGTTATGTACAGAACGTGGCTCATATAAAGAAAACTCTCCGATATTATCAGCCAAGTAGCCAAAGCCCTACCCTATGTGCTCCAATATCATCAGCTGAGTAGCCAAAGCCCTACCCTATGTGCTCCAATATCATCAGCTGAGTAGCCAAAGCCCTATCCTATGTGCTCCAATATCATCAGCTGAGTAGCCAAAGCCCTATCCTATGTGCTCCAATATCATCAGCTGAGTAGCCAAAGCCCTATCCTATGTGCTCCAATACCATCATCTGAGTAGCCAAAGCCCTATCCTATGTGCTCCAATATCATCAGCTGAGTAGCCAAAGCCCTATCCTATGTGTTCCAATATCATCAGCTGAGTAGCCAAAGCCCTATCCTATGTGCTCCAATACAATCAGCAGAGTAGCCAAAGCCCAATCCTATGTGCTCCAATATCATCAGCTGAGTAGCCAAAGCCCTATCCTATGTGTTCCAATATCATCAGCTGAGTAGCCAAAGCCCTATCCTATGTGCTCCAATACAATCAGCAGAGTAGCCAAAGCCCTATCCTATGTGCTCCAATACCATCAGCAGAGTAGCCAAAGCCCTATCCTATGTGCTCCAATACAATCAGCTGAGTAGCCAAAGCCCTATCCTATGTGTTCCAATATCATCAGCTGAGTAGCCAAAGCCCAATCCTATGTGCTCCAATATCATCAGCAGAATAGCCAAAGCCCTATCCTATGTGCTCCAATATCATCAGCAGAATAGCCAAAGCCCTATCCTATGTGCTCCAATATCATCAGCTGAGTAGCCAAAGCCCTATCCTATGTGCTCCAATATCATCAGCTGAGTAGCCAAAGCCCAATCCTATGTGCTCCAATATCATCAGCTGAGTAGCCAAAGCCCTATCCTATGTGCTCCAATATCATCAGCAGAATAGCCAAAGCCCTATCCTATGTGCTCCAATATCATCAGCTGAGTAGCCAAAGCCCAATCCTATGTGCTCCAATATCATCAGCTGAGTAGCCAAAGCCCTATCCTATGTGTTCCAATATCATCAGCAGAATAGCCAAAGCCCTATCCTATGTGCTCCAATATCATCAGCAGAATAGCCAAAGCCCTATCCTATGTGCTCCAATGCAATCAGCTGAGTAGCCAAAGCCCTATCCTATGTGTTCCAATATCATCAGCTGAGTAGCCAAAGCCCTATCCTATGTGTTCCAATATCATCAGCAGAATAGCCAAAGCCCTATCCTATGTGCTCCAATATCATCAGCAGAATAGCCAAAGCCCAATCCTATGTGCTCCAATGCAATCAGCTGAGTAGCCAAAGCCCTATCCTATGTGCTCCAATACCATCAGCAGAATAGCCAAAGCCCAATCCTATGTGCTCCAATACCATCAGCTGAGTAGCCAAAGCCCTATCCTATGTGTTCCAATATCATCAGCAGAATAGCCAAAGCCCTATCCTATGTGTTCCAATATCATCAGCAGAGTAGCCAAAGCCCTATCCTATGTGCTCCAATATCATCAGCAGAGTAGCCAAAGCCCTATCCTATGTGTTCCAATATCATCAGCAGAGTAGCCAAAGCCCTATTCTATGTGCTCCAATACCATCAGCAGAGTAGCCAAAGCCCTATCCTATGTGCTCCAATATCATCAGCTGAGTAGCCAAAGCCCTATCCTATGTGTTCCAATATCATCAGCAGAATAGCCAAAGCCCTATCCTATGTGCTCCAATATCATCAGCAGAATAGCCAAAGCCCAATCCTATGTGCTCCAATATCATCAGCTGAGTAGCCAAAGCCCAATCCTATGTGTTCCAATATCATCAGCAGAATAGCCAAAGCCCTATCCTATATGTTCCAATACAATCAGCTGAGTAGCCAAAGCCCTATCCTATGTGCTCCAATACCATCAGCAGAATAGCCAAAGCCCAATCCTATGTGCTCCAATACCATCAGCAGAGTAGCCAAAGCCCTATCCTATGTGCTCCAATGCAATCAGCTGAGTAGCCAAAGCCCTATCCTATGTGCTCCAATATCATCAGCAGAGTAGCCAAAGCCCTATCCTATGTGCTCCAATATCATCAGCAGAGTAGCCAAAGCCCTATCCTATGTGCTCCAATATCATCAGCAGAGTAGCCAAAGCCCAATCCTATGTGCTCCAATACCATCAGCTGAGTAGCCAAAGCTCTATTCTATGTGCTCCAATACTATCAGCTGAGTAACCAAAGCCCTATCCTATGTGCTCCAATATCATCATCTGAGTAGCCAAAGCCCTATCCTATGTGTTCCAATATCATCAGCTGAGTAGCCAAAGCCCTATCCTATGAGCTCCAATATCATAAGCTGAGTAGCCAAAGCCCTACCCTGTGTTCAAATATCTTCAGCTGAGTAGCCAAAGCCCTATGTGCTTCAATATAACTGAGTAGCCAAAGCCCTACCCTATGTGTTCCAATACAGCTGTGTAGCCAAAGCCCTATCCTATGTGTTCCAATACAGCTGAGTAGCCAAAGCCCTACCCTATGTGTTCCAATACAGCTGAGTAGCCAAAGCCCTACCCTATGTGTTCCAATACAGCTGAGTAGCCAAAGCCCTATCCTATGTGCTCCAATATCATCAGCTGAGTAGCCAAAGCCCTATCCTATGTGTTCCAATACAGCTGAGTAGCCAAAGCCCTATCCTATGTGCTCCAATATCATCAGCTGAGTAGCCAAAGCCCTATCCTATGTGTTCCAATACAGCTGAGTAGCCAAAGCCCTATCCTATGTGTTCCAATACAGCTGAGTAGCCAAAGCCCTACCCTATGTGTTCCAATACAGCTGAGTAGCCAAAGCCCTACCCTATGTGTTCCAATACAGCTGAGTAGCCAAAGCCCTATCCTATGTGTTCCAATACAGCTGAGTAGCCAAAGCCCTACCCTATGTGTTCCAATACAGCTGAGTAGCCAAAGCCCTATCCTATGTGTTCCAATACAGCTGAGTAGCCAAAGCCCTACCCTATGTGTTCCAATACAGCTGAGTAGCCAAAGCCCTACCCTATGTGTTCCAATACAGCTGAGTAGCCAAAGCCCTATCCTATGTGTTCCAATACAGCTGAGTAGCCAAAGCCCTATCCTATGTGTTCCAATACAGCTGAGTAGCCAAAGCCCTATCCTATGTGTTCCAATACAGCTGAGTAGCCAAAGCCCTACCCTATGTGTTCCAATACAGCTGAGTAGCCAAAGCCCTACCCTATGTGTTCCAATACAGCTGAGTAGCCAAAGCCCTACCCTATGTGTTCCAATACAGCTGAGTAGCCAAAGCCCTACCCTATGTGTTCAAATACAGCTGAGTAGCCAAAGCCCTACCCTATGTGTTCCAATACAGCTGAGTAGCCAAAGCCCTACCCTATGTGTTCCAATACAGCTGAGTAGCCAAAGCCCTACCCTATGTGTTCCAATACAGCAGAGTAGCCAAAGCCCTATCCTAAATCTAAATGCTGAGTGTAGCATAGCAGCATTTACAGGGTACCATACCTTTTGAGCAGTGCATACCCATTATGTAACCCAGATTAGGTAGCACAAAGATAATCTCTTCATTTTACCCAGTTTGGTTGCACGACGATCTGCCCTATGTTGACAGACATGTCTGTAAATTAGTTCAGGATCCATTAAGTAGCCACTCAGAAGCCCTATATCTGAAACATAAAGTTCCTTGGTTAAAACAGTTCACAGACCTATATTTTTATGTAATCTACTTTACACTTAATGTAACCCAGCTGATCGGGATCATATCATTTCACTTTTATAAAGACACACTTGGGTTGTTCTTTCATGGCAAGTCACGCAAAATCCTCTTCACTGTTTTTTTTTCTCGAAAGATCTGGTCACAAAAGGTCCGTGCACAGTTCTTGGTACCACAGAGGTATTGACATTATCAAACTAGGCTCCATCACTAATGATGTACATTTGCTTTAAAGTTCACTGAGTTTCCATTCGAATTGACTAATTTAATAACCGGTATTGTCCAGAAGAAACTTCTGATCAGCAGTTTCGCCAATAACTATTACTGACTATTACTGCAGCTTAATGATATCACATAAAATAGCACTTTATCCTATACAATACCAGAACTTCATCACCCTATCAGGACGTCCTCAAGTATTAAATCCAGTGTAAAAGAGACTTTTGGATTCGTCTTTCGTTGCACGTAACATACTTGACCGTATATCAATAAATACTTCAGCAACGGTCAACTCAATATTATTCTGCCCTTACTGTTGTAAAGATCTAAGGGGTGGCCTTTGTTTTTGTACCACCGGATAGATTGAATTATAGGCAGAAGGTAGTCCCCGTATCACCGGGGGAATTCTTGGTAACATCCAGGTAGTTATAGCGAGCTGAAGGGCGCGTACGATTTATAATCAAAGGCATGAATTGGTATCTTTCATACCTTTGGGATGTTCTCGAATAAATAACCCATCCTCACGAGTACAACATGGATTTCCATTTTCAGTTGAATGTTGCATATTATTCCCCTTTGTGTAATGCTTTTACCAAGATTCAAACGGAAGCCCTTCTATAACTAATCCATGTATATTAATAATCCATGATATTAATAATATATATATATATATATATTTATTTTTATTAACTAATTGGGGTGAGCAAAGAAAATTTGGCTGATGCCGGACTCGAACCCCTGACCTCTCGAATACAGTTCGAGCGCTTTAAACCAACTGAGCTAACCAGCCCTATGTTGATAGGCGGTCTTGTGCAGTGCCAAACCTCTTTGCTCAGGGTCCAGTCAGAAGCCGACCGTATCATTCTGCCGATTATATAAATGTATATAAAAACGGTCAATAGAACAGCTTCAATTCAAGGTAATACACTTCTAAGGTTATTTCCTTCACGACACCGTAGGCCTACCTTGTGTTCTAAGAAAATTATAAGATATGTGTCTTGAAATTAATAAGTTAATAATACAGTGTCTGTCTTTATATGCATTGTTGATCCCCCAGTGTTCATACTTTCTCTGTAATTGTCTCGTTATAATTATTGTATTCAACCTTTAGAAAGAGGAAATTAGTGATTAAACTCTATTTTATTGATGATGTGCATACTTTTAATTCTGTTTCGAAAAGAGCACATTATTTTGTACAATATAGATCTGCAGTTGACTCCTTTAAATTGTTTACAGGACATTTGTATTCAGTTGGTTGCGTTTTGGGGGCGTTTTTGTTGACGAAGCTTAACACCAAGGCCTTGGGAACAGTTCACCTCAGGGTATTATCACGTCATTTTGTATGCTTTTTCTAGCATAGCATTATTACCTGAGGGTTTTTTCACCTGACGCTGTGGTTATCATGACATTCATCTCTTCATGAACCAACCTTTCCTGATGAAAATCTGCATATTCGAACCTCAAAAGAATTGTACTAACGGATGTAGATCAATAAATATTTCGTAGCGAAATATGAACAAGATATTGAACATGCACCGGTGCCCAAAATAACAACTCCATCTTATCCAATTATCGCAGCTCCCTTCATCTCAGCAATTCTCATGCGACATCATTCCTCCCACATAACAACCTTGCCCTGAAGGGTTATAACACCAGTAACGTGTGTGCCATCACACTCCCGATATATGAATTTCTCTGTCTCTTTTTATCATATCTTAAAGTGATTGACAAAGCTTTCTGTGTGTATGTGTGTGAGACATGGAAGGAGAGCGTGGTGGTGTACACTTAGCAAGTAATTCATGTGCTATAAGTAACCTGCGTCAACTGCCTCAACGGGCTATCCAGGGCAGGAGGCAAGCTCTGAGCCCACAAAGACAGAATTGTCGTTGACAGATCTGTTTGCATTTTGGTGTTTGGCATGTGTGCCCGCATGCAAGGTCTGTGTGAATGCTGAATGGTATCGCCTTCATCAATGAGTGAACGGGCAGGTGACGGCGAGGATCGGGAGATGAACTTTGTCAAGCTACTTCTGTTTTGGTAGATTTATTCCTAAGCCTCAGGAGGGCAGATCTTATCACAGCAAGTAACTGGCAGATGAGTGTAGCATCGGGGGCTGTATACGATCGAAAGGGTGGAGATTAAATACACAGTGGATATATACAATCGCTTCAGCTGACGCCAACACAACCTTATTCTGAAGGTATCCTTTATTCCCAACTTGCTTTTCAGAAAGTTTCCGTTGCCAGTCCGAACCTGAATATTGCAGTTCTTCTCTTTACAAATTTGAATGAATTTTTGAAACAATAATCTCTGGTATTCAATGTCTCTATCACACTGACTTTACAGCTTGGAGCAGGAGGAGCAAGGCTGCTGATGTGTAGATTGACTACGGTCTAGTGACTGATATCAACTGATGTGTAATGCCACCCATCCTGATCACCATTACATTATGGTGCCTTACTCTTTTTGCCTTTGTTGGACTCCAGATTGTTTCCGGCACAACAGGTGAGATTTAATCTATTTATGTCTTGGAAACAATTTAACCTTTATGTGGTACGACTGAATGTCCATATCAAACGCCTATATGAAACTTTCCCTAGTTTTCTAAAGAGAAAAGTACGTGTTTTGTTTTGGGAAACTGGCGGAGTTTGCATTCAGTAGGATTAAACATTGCTACGATATAGATTACAGGATTGTTTGTTTGTAATTACTGGTACACTATTAGTCAATGCGTGCTATAACGACCTCGCACAAACGAAATGATCAGCCAAGCTATACCGTGTAACTCGGTAATCTGTTTGCATGTGCTTTGGTGCCCACGGGGGACCGCGGTGTCAGGCGGCGAGGATAGAGAACCTGGCAGTCTTGATTGATCTCCTTAACTGAGCTACAATTACAACCTTTTAATGGAAAACCTCTCAACTGATTAGACTAATCGACAGGTGCGTGATAGAAATCCTTCACGAGTTGTTTTCTACTTTGAAAAAAAGGGGTATCTTAAACGAACTTGACTAGGTGGTTAAATTTTAGCCTGGAAATAAAGACATAACCGCGGGGCAGATATAAAGTTCCTTCTGGTTAAATCCAATTTCACCCTAATATGAAGCTGAATAAATTACTTGAAAAGGTTTAAAGGTCAGTATGAAATTTAAAGATTTTCAAATGTCTTGGTATGAATTCAATGAGAGATGAATATTCACGGAGGTCACAGATCAGTCTCGATAACTGGCAATATTTTATCAGTATTTTGATCTACTGATATTAAAACCATAGGATTGCATCAAACCATGTTTTATTATTTTAAATTTATATCATAAGGCCCTCCCAAATTTTGCAAATCACAGGGTCATTGTGAACGGACTCATATTAAACCATGTAGATTTTAAACAACTTAAAAATGTCACAACATAAATTTAAATATTTCGTTGTTTTCGCTTTTTATTTTTTTTGTTTTGAATAAAGATTTTAACATATTTCGATAAAATGTAGTTTGATTTGACCAAAATAAATATCAGATATAGACTTGTGGAACACCCGGTAGTATTTATTGCCTACAGGCGTTCAGAAACAACGACGTCCCGAGTATGACTTCAAGAAAATCTTTTATGGTATTTTTTTCTTAAAAAAACATAAAACGGTAAACAATGTTGTTTCATTTATCATTGAACCCGGTTGAAAACATCGTTCACCATTCAACAGCAAAGACGAAAACTTTTCAGCCAGTTCAGCGTCTATTTGTGGCACATTTTCATCAACTTGAACTGAAGATGTACCATTTGTTGGAGCTGTAGACATGTGACAATGTGTGAAGTCATTTCTAATTTAGGTCTCTATAACTTGGTACATGTACAGGTGTGTTAAATCAGATACCTACACCAGTAGATAAACACACCATGCTGATTGACAGAGTGTTGAACACTGTGTTATCCCAAACACTCCATTCACGCACACATTCATTGCCAAGGCTGATTTGTACGCTGTAGAACAAACCCCAAACATTCCCTGTTAACGGCATTACCAAGGTTGTCTTGTACGTTATAGAATACAAACTCTTTATCCCAATTCGCAATCGGTCATTGCCAAGGCTGATTTGTACGCTGTAGAACAAACCCCATACTTCCCCTTTTAACGTCATTAGGTAGGTTGACTTGTACGTTATAGAATATAAACTCTCTACCCCAGTTCGCAATCAGTCATTGCCAAGGTCGATTTGTACGCTGCAGAAGAAACCCAAAACATCTGCATTTACGTCATCACCGCAAATCTCACCAGATTGTATTCCCACCATGCAAAGTTTCAAATCTTACTTGTCATTACCAAGGTTGACTTGTACGTTATAGAATAAAAACTCTCTACCCCAATTCGCAATCGGTCATTGCCAATGTTGATTTGTACGCTGTAGAAGAAACCCAAAACATCTGCATTTACGTCAGTACCAAGGTTGACTTGTACGTTATAGAATAAAAACTCTCTACCCCAATTCGCAATCGGTCATTGCCAAGGTCGATTTGTACGCTGCAGAAGAAACCCAAAACATCTGCATTTACATCATTTACCAAGGTTGACTTGTACGTTATAGAAGTACAAACTCTCTACCCCAATTCGCAATCGGTTATTGCCGAGGTAAATTTGTACGATTCAAAAGAAACCTGCAGACACTGTCATCAAAGAAATAATATAGCGTGAATAACTCATCACGTTGTGCATTGTATTTGAGATTATATTCCAGCAGCCACTTCTTAATTGTCACGCGTCCATGATACCAATTTTATTCCATTTGGAAATTCCGGCATAATGATTGGTGATGTGTGTAGAAAAGCCTTGTGTCAGACACATAATGTAAGTCACCATCTCCGGTCGGCTATACACTATTATTATGGGGTCTCTCGAAGTCATTTCAGAATAGTGACATTTCATATTTTAGCTCAAGAAAAGGTCCTTGTTTGCTTTTATTATACATGATTTCTTAAGTGATTTTATTCAAACTCGAAATGTAAAGTATTGTGTGGATATTGCAGCAGGCAGGCATTTCTCGTATTGCATGGATCATTCATGTTGTTATCTATAACAGTTTTCCTGTTTTTTATCGGAGGAATGAAGTTTGAAGAATTGGTTTCAACATGTGGTCTCCTTGTCAATAAACTGCAGGTTTAAAGTCGAAGAGGAATTCATACTTACCAATTTTTTAAACTGACTTATTATTAATGTCATTTTCGGGAGTAAATTAGGTTGGAGGAATTTTAATGAAATGTCATAAAAACAATAGCGAATGCGTCACACTTTTTACAACAATGCAATTGCGCTAACAGCGATGCAATTGGTGTAAGGTGAGAAGAGTTGAAGTACAAAGTGGCTTGCCAAGGCAAACTTAAAGATTTCCTGTCTTTACTCAAGTTTTTGAATATTGGAAAAGGACAGCGCACACTTGTCTCGTTCCTGAAATATATTGACCAAATTACAGCATTCTTTGGATTTACAATGGCACGTACTCAGATGTAATTGTTGGTGCCAAGACGACGTTTTGGTTTGAAGTGTTTCATAATTGATGTACAATAAAAAGAATCGAATAAGTGATCTTTCAACTTGTTCAAACCCTCACTAATAGATCTAGACCCCCAGTAGGCTACAAGATTGAATTTCATTACATTTCAAGTTATTATAACACTAGGTGATGTAAACATCCAGTTTCAATGTGTACAATTAATCTAAACAGAGACCATACTGACGAATCAATTTCTGCTTGGACTGACGTGTATGACTCATTCGCATGAAACATTCCTTTTAAACAAAACGTCTTGTAGTCCACCAAGAGGAGCCGATAGAGAACTAAGAAGGACTTAATCCTCCTCAAAGACGACCATTATTAGTCAGTCGGAACATCTTGTAAATGCACACGTGCTTAAAGCTTTCAGAATCCAACCATGATTATCATATTATGTTTATCAGTATACGAAGAATTCTTTTTCCGAATTCGGTGGAAAAAAGCTGCCCTTTTCCCATTTCATTAACAGTTGATCAGTCCATCGGGTTTCTAATCTAGCGTGGCGTGGCCTGCCGTGTGGACAGCACATAAACTGATAGAATATTTCCACTTGATCGCCTCGCCGGTAGCTTACTTCTTTTCTTGCTGTTGACTGTTCAAATGGCAGAGGGCAGAATAGGACTTGTGTTCTGTAAGCTTAGTGTCTTCAGGGTTGATCAAAGTCTAAAGTAGTGGCAAACCTCGGGGAGTTCTTGGACTAAGACTTTGAAAATAAATTTTCCTCAGAAACGTATTATCTGAAAAATGACCCTAGGTGGAATTGAAGTCGTGTCAATTTCTGCATTTGGAAGCCCTAGTTTTACTGAGAAGAGTGTTGACATCTCCAATTCTAGATGAAACACCGTTAATTGGTGAACATCCTCGTGTTGGTACTTTCTATTTCCAATTGAATTACAAGTTAATATCCCCGGGTGCTGAATTCTCCTGCACGCCCCCACTTTAGCGGAGGGATAACAAAGTTCCACCTTGCATAAGAGTCAGGGTGGAATGTTTTCCCTCAATTCCACTCACCCACTGAGCACATGATTTGTTACTATGCATAAGGAGTCTTCATGAAGATAAGAAATAACTGGTAGAATTAAGTAAAGTGTTACATGGAATCATAAAAGATCAGACTTAAGCCAATATCGAGATATTCCGCTCGAAATGGTGCCCGGAACCTGCAAAGATGTATGAAGTCGAATATACACTTGCTGCTCAGGTGTTTACAAGGTTTACAACTTGAAGGTTTTTTTTTCTTCTTAAAACAATAAACTAATAAATAATAATGCGAAAACTATTTTATTCTAGCTTTTTTAATTTGCATATCTCAAAGTTGATTCGACTCATGTGTAGTACTGTTTAATCGATTAAGTTTCTACCTAAAACAAAAACTCAGGATGATGACGATGTCTTCCTAATTTTTTTAAATCATTAATGTTCACCACAGTAACACTGTAAAAAGAAGCACATGGTTATCGGTATGTAAATTATCCTGCTGTCAGACAGAACCTAAAGAATTGCCTCAACCTTCTTAAGAATTCTGCTTGCTGAAGGTTGTTTCCATGTAATGAAATAATAACTATTACAGAAAATACATCAAGAAATAGACATCTGAAAAGAGAAGACAATCGGAGTTCAGTAGAATGTTATTTCAAGATCATTCAGAATCAGGTGAAGGAGGATGAGAAGAATGAATGCTGACCCAGATGATGGTATTCTTCCACAAACAAATGCCTCGCAACATTAAAAAGAATATACTGCGCGATGTCTCAAAAAAGAGTATATTTTTCTATCAATTATTCAATAAATCAATGTTTCAGGTTTGCTTTTAAGATGTCTTTATGAAGCAGCAATGCACCATCCCTTTAAGTCAAGTCTTATGCTTCGTGCCAGAGTCTGTCTTTGATTCTGTCTCACATAATTGCCTGTTCTGTGACAGTACGTGCCGAGTAAATTGCCACGTCAGTAAAATGCTTCATTCAACCACTGATTCCTAGGTCAAGTCAAACGCATTGGAATCAAGAATTCTGACTTTGTGGAAAACAACTTGAGAAACAGAAAAGCTTTTCGTATGATTAGGAGGCGGTACGGTACAAGAATATTTGCCCCTAAGGAATAATGAATAATTAAGAATGATGTCGATAAACCGTTGCAAAGAAGTTTAGTCCTTCTTATCATATGCAATAATTGCTTACATGATTACGTTCTTTTTTAAAGATAATGCCTTTTTTCAAACTTAAAATCCGTTTATTATTATATTTTTCACTATAAACTGAAGTTCTACACTTCATTGGGAAACAATAATCTTAATCTATTATATCACCCTTATTTCCCTTTTATAATTTTGTCTTCCGTGCTTTCAAAAAAGGTTTCCTTGGTGCCGTGTACGTGTCATGTTTTTAGTTTAGTTTTTTGCTACTTTCTTTTGGATTTTTAATTGAATCAATGTAGAAAATTAGATACGCAATTCAAATTGTGGTGTCTTTTTTAGTTTTGTTTTGTACAAATAAATAAACCGTTTGATATAATATTATTAAAACATAACGGAACCATCGTAATAGGTCATAACACACCACATTGGCTTGTTCATGCATCTTTAATAAGCTGTAATTGTTATATTAACAATTTATTTGGTTCATGAATTCACATCTTCAATTGAAAGGTGACGTCACACTGACGTCGTCACTTAGGCCCCGTTTTATCGTACTGCTTGCGCAAAAGCAGCGCAGCAGAAAGGAGTAAAAAAAAAAAAATGTTCTGCAAATTAAGGTTGATTTCAAGCTTTCTTAAACCACAATTGTCTGCTTAGCTTGCCTATGTAATCTGACCTTCAAATTATTATTGTGAAGTTATCTATGGAACTGAAGGAACTTTTTCAAACAGTCACACTTCAAATTCATTATCTGATTGTAGCATTCCTTGAGCATATCAGACATAGCAGTAAAAGATAGTTTTCTTCAAGCCGCTGGTCATTGCCTTGCTGTACTTTGAAGTTGTTACTACAGACGTTTGGATTTTGTTCCTAAAAGTGCCTTTCAACCAATGACAGAATTCGCCTAGGGCTTCCAGGCATGAAGTTCAAAGGCCTTTAATAACGAAGGCTGACAGTCCTTTACGGATGATTTCTGTTTGGGTTATACAAATGTGAGAGCTTCACTCACAGTTGGTTTTTATAAAGAAAAGTGTTAGCTACACTTTAAAGTGCAGTATCTTTTGGACTTTTTCACATTTATTCGCTGAAATAGCTCCCAGGTTCAAAACTACTCTCATCCTGGTCCCGGGGACAGGGTTATCTCCACGTCAAAATGACAATTTGTTTGGTCCAATTGGCTGGGACTATTCTTTCTGCTTCAAATAATCTTCATTAATCAAATTGCCGTATTAATTCTTAAGTAAATGCACGTGAGAGTTTATGAATATGAAGTGATGATGCACTGTTCACCATGAAGGGACTTTTGTATTGACTACCACAGAAACCGATACGGTGCGTATGAACAAATTCGATTGGTGCAAAGTTTGATAACCGTGATTTAATTGGCTAAAAAGGAGTAAACTATGACTTGAATGTTCCATCCGCATTGCTATAATTTAAAGTAAGAGGCTGGATAAGAATGTCTGAAAAAATGTTTATTTTCTAATGTGTGACACTAAAACGTCATGTGTCCGGAGGAAGGTCGTAAGCAATAATTGTCCGATATTGTGTTTCAAGAGGACGGAGTTTGAAAGTTCTGTAGTTTTTCTGCCATTTATAGGTCATTGCAGGAAAGTTAAATTTTGCATTGGAATGGAAAAAACACGTCTAATTCTGGCAACAATATTACCAGACAGCCACGCCCTATTTTTTTTTTCAAAGGAGCCATCCATACAGCCTTACGACCTTCTTCCTGGCACACCCTGAAAATATTGATCTGAACCAACTCCTTTTCTTGTTTGACTGTATTTTCAGTATCAACATATCGGCCAGGTTTCTCAATGAGTAGAATATGTAAGTCACAATGGTTGGCATATTGTTTAGAACCATTGCTGTTTATAGTCCCGTCCCAGTCAGCGTCTTGAAAACAAAATGTTTGTGAAAAGCAATTCACCCTTTAAACTGTGACCGTAAAACCGGTTTGTAGCTCAGCTGTAATGAGTCCATAGAGATCAAGCACTCCTTCCAACCGGTACAGATTAATTATTAGCCACTTCACAGAAAATGACAAATAGCTTGAGGTTGAATGACATTGAAATAAAAACGGCTTCATGAACGGAAGAGGAGAATCTCAGCATGCATCGCTTGATCGTCAAATCAAACAATCCTTGCCGAGAGTCTTGAACACTGTTCGTCAACATTTTTACTTGCAAGCATCCGCCGGTTAATATCACACAGTCCCCCGCGGGGCTGTTTGTAGTTTCATGCTCGCAATATTATGCATAGTGTGGCTGATACCCTAGGGTAAATCTTCTTCCGAGACAGAGGTAAGTTTCAGTCACATAACGATATCATCAATACAGGTACCAACCTGATTCCGTCAATTATCAAATTTAATTAAAAAACGTACTTCATTTTCAATTCATCTCAGTTATTATGAATATACCCTCATAAACCAAGATGGTAAATTTGAAAGGCATAAATATAATTGCTAGTCACAAACGAGTTCATAAGTGAGAATTTAAGCATGCTGACTGAACGAATACTGTGAGAACTACAGAGAGATTGCTCAGCAGAATCGAGTTCAAGTGGAACCAACAACGATGCTGGAAAAAAGACCAATCAAAAACGAAGCTGTGTACTGAAGTGAGGAAATTTTAATAACGTTCATGACAAGTAAAGTGAAAGACATTCTGAGAAATGTTCGGCTTCCATACTTGCTGTTTATCCTTGGAGGACTATGCACAGGCCTTTGGTTAAAACTTACCGGGTAGCATTTTTTTCCAACACGAGCATCTCCATACATTGTTTTCTTTTTATATGAAGAACTGAAAGCCTCGGTTCTGTCCGGAAGTTGGAGAGCTATTATAAGACAGTATTTCTCTGTTATTGCAAGACATCAAACATGACAAGAGCCCTTGGGACACACTGAGAAACTCGAGACTATATTTATAGAGTGTCGGTTAGAAAATATTCAAAGAATTTAAAGATGTGTATTATTAGTAAGGGTGAACCAGGCTTGTCTTCAATTTGGTATTTTTCCTTCGCCTGTCGGATGCATCAGATCTAGGTATATATGTATTATATGTTTTATTATAAATACTGTTCACGTTTTATAAAGATGTTCTTGAAGTTCGTCTGCAATTATGAAAAACAAATACTTGCATCATTGAAATAAATTCTTGAGATCATGAAGGTAGTGTTAGAATTGGATTCGTCACATGTTAGAAGCGACAGAACCTGATTTTCACCTAACGGTCCTATTGCTAGCATTGATGCAATAACTCTTAATACCTCGTCAGTGAGGTTATTGACGTTCAAGGATTATCAGATTTGTCAGATAAATTTCTACATTTGAGTCCACCCATTTCTAAAATATCTACCCTCGTACATTAAGTTGATCACCGTTGCGTAGATATGAAAATTGCAACTAGTTTTGGTGTTGAAAGAACGCTTTTATATTTAAAAGGGGAGATGAGCATTTAATTTTTTTTAAGAAACAGTTGGGACTTTCGGAATGTTTACTGAATAAGTGGCTAACCCTTCTTGTTTCAAAGGACTTAATTAAAATACAGGTATTGCTGTTTCACAGTGTTTGTATCACTGTGTTGTACATTTTGAGCAACACATTTTTTTCCGTCATAAAGTGAATATAGTTAATTATTATTATTATTATTATTATTATTTTTTTTTTTACAATTTATTACCAGCTATCATTATACTAATTGTGAAATCAATATTTACAGATGATGTTAATTAGCCAAGTATATAGCATATAAAAAAAACTACGAAAAGTCTGAAATATAATCGGATTTTTGCTACAAATGACAAGACATCGAATATATTCACTTGAATTCTTCTCACACTGTGAACACATCTCCCTTCATGGTTTATTATATGCTATCATATATGTTTATTTTTACCTCGGGTGAAATCCCTTTTTCACAGTCAATATACTTAAATCTACAAAGGTAAGAAACAGTAGCTGTTTTTGCTCCTGCAGGCGCTAATTTTGTTTATGAGGGACGGAAGTAATAAGATAAAAAGGTCTTCTTCTAGACGTATGTCTCTCAACATCAGGGGGCACGATGGGGAAAGAGGTTGAAATGCTGAATTGCAATGAACTGAGTGCGTCTTACTGACATCTTGGAATCATATCTCAATAACGTACTGGAGGACTAACATCGGATTCCGTTACCATAGCCTCATGTTATCTAGGTTGTGTCCATGAATGTTGAAGTGTGGCAGTCACTCACTTCGGCGATTCTGATCGCCTAGGCACTCCAGAAACAATCCCGTCTATGAAATGAATCTAGACTGCACACTTGGGTTGGTTGGAAAAATGGTGCCATCATGCTTAGAAATTCAACTGATGCTAATACTAACACAGAGCGAATACCAAAATAGGTAATCTGTCTTACCATGAATCATCCAATATTGTTTTTCATGATATTCGTAAAATTTGTGATTCCATGTTTGGGAGGGAAAACAATCCGCATAGCTGAACACATTTCTGCTCTTACAATTTGCATTCCTTGGAAGGAATGTAATCTAATTGGAAAGTGGGGGGAAACGCAGGTGAAATTCTACCTGCTTGATGACATGTTGTCTTCTTGTGGCTATCCTCAGGGCTTGAAATTTAAAACAATTCGAAGTCAGAAGCTACGAGTTGTTGACTTGTGGGGTTGGGGAATATTTTATCCTACTGTGATGTCTGCCATACTTGAACGTATCGTGGTGACTCACTGCGTAGAAGTCTGAAGTTAATATAACTGATTAATTTTTGACCGATACACTAACAAAATATGGCAGGAAAGGGTTGTTAAAGACAGTCTGATGAAGTTGTCTAAGAGAGGGAATTTGGCTTACTAGGATT
Organism: Marthasterias glacialis; assembly: GCA_911728455.2. NCBI lineage: Eukaryota > Metazoa > Echinodermata > Asteroidea > Forcipulatida > Asteriidae > Marthasterias > Marthasterias glacialis. The sequence continues at coordinate 546,216 of OU452221.1, read as the reverse complement.
AGTTGTTTCTATTCTCGCAGATCCAATAAATAAACACAATTTAGGATTCAATATTCTTGGTTGATAATGAACACTACAATTGCCTTTGATTAACTAAATAAATTCCCCAACAAATTCATGAATCATGACCTGAATTTCAGTAGTTTAATTTCTTTAATATATGACTCATGTCAATATGCAACAATTGTCCACACTCTGAAGCTTAGCTTGTTCAATGTTTTATGCAGACCACGGTAAAGTAGCATGCATTAGTATGCAAGCTGTTGCTAACTGACTATATAAACGCGGCAAGAAACGATCTATTCAAACGCTGCATGTGGCCACGAGGCCATAGACTGCAGTTTGTTAATTTTGGTATTTCCTTTTTAATTGGAGAAAAAAATGATATCAACTGAATGGGGCTTCATCTGTTTCCGCTCAGACTAGTGAAACATTGAAATACCCTATGGAGGCTCACGAGGCGACAAAGAAATACTCTGTAGAAATGCCAGTGGACATCATCAGTACCGTGACAGACATTCTCTGTAAGTAGTTCCACGTAACCAGCGTGTTGCATGGAGTTAATGGAACTCTTACATCAACCTAAATGAATTGTTTGGAGAGGCTTTCACTAAAAAGAAAACCCCGTGTTACGTTTTCTGAGACTCCTGAAAAAGAAAGTAAGTTGTGCCAATTCCACATGTCATAGTTATGTATTGATACCGATATCTTGTGACTGAGGTAGAGGGTATACATTATCACAGTGAATCGCTATATGCAACCATCTTTAGCAGGTGGCCCCATTGTCCAAGCGTCGTATTCAGGTCTGTAGTTGCATCTTCAACTCGTTGAATCAATATTTCTAAGACGGTTGGCTGCTTCACTCAGTTCAGACTTCTGTTGCTACCTCCGCCCAAATAGTCTGCATCCAAACTCCATTTTGCCATTCCATTTCCAGAGGGAAATCAAATGAATTGAAATAAAAGTTCAAGTGTATTCCCAACACACGAATTGAACTTTCTTTTTAGTGGAGTTCCTCTGTATATTAACTTGCACTAACGCATCTCCCTCAAGGGTTCACTGACACGCATCATACACAGCATTACCCAACGACCCTCTACACCAATGATCTTATCATCATATCTCCATGATTACATCTCTGTAGTCTGATATAATACGGACATAACGAGACTGACGACAATCATGGTCGATCATATTTATGCCATGGATTCACACACCCCTGAGGGCATTTTCCTCCCTTTTTTTTTTTTATATATGTAGATATTCATTGAACATCTGAGATGGCAGTTGTACATGTTGAATAATGTGTTACGAGCGGCAGGCCTCGAGGGAAAAGCTAACGATCAATAACGAAGGAAACGCATGTATTGCTGACTCAAACCATTTGGCATTTTGTATATTATTTATAACGTATTGCATTATAGAAGTATTTGCACGTTTTTGCAACGGATAAAAAGCAAGTAAACAACGACACCAAATTACCGATTTGTAAAACAGTTAACAGTTATTTAATTTAGATATTAATGTAATTGTATTGTTGCTACTTCGCATTTTGATTAAACCACGGAAGAGTCTCACCTACGTAATGTTGACGTAGTTAATGGGTTACGTACATAATTCATAAAACCTGAATTTACATATTTTATGTATTATCTGAGTAATGTTTAAGCCCATGAAGCACTAACTTCACCTTTACCCATTATTACAATAGCTCGATTTGAACTTCCCTAACTTGACAGTTATACCATCAAGTACATTCACATAACTGAGCGTGACCTACTTTTATGATTTGTTCTTCTTTTCGTATTTTTTTAACAAAGTCTTATACTTTTCCCTCTGTACCGTATATCCAGCATGAATTAGAAAAACACAATGAGTAAAATCCGTACCGTCGCAATCTTCAAACTCTAATTGCATTCAAAGGAGAGGTTTTGTAATAAAGGAAAAAATCGAACTGAGAATAAAAGAACCCCTTCGTGACCTCATTTAAAAAAAATTATCAATCATTTATTGGATTGCTGCTGCGCATAATTTGATGCATTTATTTATTTTTATTTTTTTTCAAATCTTAACAATGATGGTTTAAGCCCAGATTGCGACCTTGAAGCTGTGGTTTTAAACACATGAACAATTTTAAAGAGATTACACGTAAGCAGTGTTATACAAAACATACATCCATCAAATATCAATATCTGGTTGGTTTAAGTACCTTACCAATCAGCCGATGGTATTGATCTTAAGCTGAAAACCCGAAAGTAAAACTTTCCTTTTGATTTGATAAATTTCATCGATCTTTTTTACTCCAATCGACGTTATGTGCTGTTAAGTACCCGATGCCTTGGGTTGCTATTATAACAGTCGTTAATCGCTATATGGTAGCATTTAAGGACATCATACTGCGGCGTATCTTTTTAACAGTCGATTGTCGTTTTTTGATGGCTCTCTTAAGTTAACGTCCCTCAGGAGATTAAGAAAGTAACGAGAATGATGATGTGATGGGAGGAGTGATAAAGAAGTAAGTGCCTTGAGCACCACTTTAGTCTAAGACCACTATCTGGATCCGCCATCTTGGTTGCTTATACAAGTCATGAAACCAAACCGAGGCCAACAGTCAGGTCCCTTTAGAGCGTAAGAAACACTACAATATTAGTATTATTAGAAACAGGAAACTAGACGAATAATCCATTTTATGGTCGGCTGTACTGACTAACACTTTGCTCTAGTTTCGTGCCAATGTACAATCGGTTGACACCTATACATCTTGATTCATGAACAGTCTTTACATAAAGTTTGTTTATATGTCAATGCATGGACGCGTCTCCCTCATTGTCCAAAACAGGTACAACTTTTTGAGGACATGAACGAAGTATGGAGCAGATCTACAGAATTCTCAGCATCTGAAAGGAAAACAAAATATGCCAAATGCAGTCTTTTAATTGCATCTAATGTTAGATTTCTACTTTAACCATTTTTAATATAGATATTGAACAGGATGAAATGAAAGTTCGTGTTTAATTCAACTATGAATACGAATGCTCACATTAGTGAGTTTCATGCAGTATTTCATCCCTTAATGGAAACAAAAAGCTTATCTCATTTTGCTCATTTGAATTGTGTGTTTTTTTTTCTTTCTAAAGATCAGAATGGGCTAGACGCATGGTTTATAGCCCTTTCAGGTTTTTGCTAGATGGCATTTTCCGGACTGCCTCTTTTCACCTGTCTCTTCTCAGTTTGCCCTTGCCCTAAAAACAAAAATCAATACAAACTGAGGTCACTCACATAACATCTCGAAGGAGTGCCACACATCAGCCATCAGCCCTCTGTCTTGAATTTGATCTTCTTTTGTTTACATTGAGATGTTTCCCAAGTTCTTCCGAATTGGGCATTTTCAACTACACCCTGATGAGTTTTCTAACTTAATGGGTCAATGAGGTAAAGCAGCATTTGTATTTATCTCAAGTCAAAATTATGAGATATTCAAAAATACATCCCATCTTTATTTATATTTTGAGACGAATTTGCGACATATTTCACCTGAAATGTTTAAATTTTCGAGGAACTTATGTTTAAATTCGATGTTAAACAGCAAAATGTTCCCATTAGGATTTATAATTTTGTCACTTGTCCTTTGGGAAACCAATGTTTGAATATGTGTCATGTAGAACAGGCATGGAATAACTGCTTTTTGTTCGTCCTTGTTGTGCAAATGTGAAAGAAGCTTTCGTCAAATATTTTTGAGAAAATCTCAGCCGCGAGAGGTGATTTTTTCCCCCAACAAAGATGAAAGCACCATACACAGAAAATCACAAGTTTCCAGTCGAGTAACAGCACTTAATAATGAATAATTCCATAAGTCTTAGCACCCTCTATAAGCCATGTCACCCTCAGTCAGTGTCCAGAATACATTATGGTTTCACTTTACATGATTCCTGTGTGATAAGCCAAGCTATCCATATTTCATGCCCGTCGGTACCAAACGGTCACGCGGCAGGCGGCACAAGATGAAGCTGTCTACAGCAGTCTCTTCTGTTCTCGGGGATATCAAGCGATGTATCACCGACCAAAAGCCACCAGCAATCTCTGGTAAATGCACGTGCATATAAACACCTCTGTAAATCAATACATTGATGAGGTGTACAGATTCAGTACAATCCGACCGGAGGAATGTCAAATGCAATTTGTGTCCCCGATGCATATGAGATAGAATGTGAGGTCTTTTTTAAGCCAGGTGCGGCACGAGGCAAAAAACTGCATATCTTGTTATTTCACGGACCTGAAGTTTCACTCATGATTGCCACTTGGACATGTAGATAACACTGGGTTGTCCTGTATAAACATGTAGCAACCCATAGGCTGAAATTTCATCTAATCAAATATATCTGTCTATACTTGAACAAATGCACGCAGGGTCGCCTTGCAACATTATTAGAAAGTATGTTTGGCTGCAGGGAGCATACTGCACAATGTCTTTCTGATCTCGTATTATATCAAGAATTCTTTGGCAGTATTTTTTAGCACTATTTTTTTCATTATTGTGCTTACTGTTTTTAACGATTGCGTTGTGTCAAAAAAATTCAAATAAATATAATGTAGAAGTTGTTATTCTTCCTTGGTACAAACATTTCATAACACTAAATGCAGATTTCCCATTACGGTGGAGATAATGGGGCACTTTGTCAATTATTGCGATGTTTTGCACTAAAAGCTATTCATGGTTAATGAAGAGGAATGCGTTGTTGCAGTAGTGCTTTACGAATTACGTCACTAACACACACACTAGTAAACAATACTTGATAATGTCAATTTCTTGATAATGTCAATTGGTTGTCTGTGTGCCTCCAGAGAGAAAGATAGCTATATTATAATATCACTTTGGGATTATGGGTCCGTTGTGACCTTGGCTGTAATAATATGACTGTTGTCTACGTCCGGTCCTTATTTATAATAACGGCCCTCGTAGTCAGTTAATCCATCAAACTAACAAGACTGTAATAACATCTACTAAGTCGTCGCTAGAATTCCGCCCTAACATCCGAACATCTGACTCTGTCAATAGCTTTCCTGAAAGCTGAAATCACTGCGGAGACAAAGTGTTCAGAATAGCTAAGGAGACCAAACTAGAAGCGAGATCACATATTCCTACAAAGACAGTTACATGATAGCTCCCTACAGTGTGTTAAAAAATAACGGAGAGTTTCGTCAATGCATGCTCTTCGGATGGTACTCTGTCAACCGTCAATGTTTTCATTTCATTTTAAAGTTGAATACGCCCTTGCATAACAGAAAATGTCTAACGACGATGTGTTGATGAGATATACAACAGATGATGTAAACAATATTGGACATTTAACTTTGCTCCAATCTTACCCATAACAAGAGTTTATAAAAATCTATGAAGTGCAAAACAGCAGTTGCTTTAAAACTAAGTTTTATAAAATTGGTCGTTGTACCAAAATATGGGTGAAGCAAATATAGTGTTTTAGACACACTTCTTGTTCATGCGTGCTTTATACTGAAGGATGAACAATTACCTTCAGAGCGAAGCAACATTGAAGCCTATGATATGCAGTTTACTTTTTGCTTTCTTTCAATCTCCCTTCAAGCTTTCGGCAAGCTTCTTTATGTTTATTCGACAATTTCTTGACCAAAAATCAACAATTGATAAAAGGTTTGGGTGTTTGTGCTCAGCGTAAGTCCTTGACCAAGAGGCTTATTATATTTATCAAGCCTGTTTTCATATACTTTTCCTGTTTTCGTTTGCTGTGAGCTAAGTGAAGTTACCGTCAGCCAGCATGACTTTGTTTTGACAAAACTTCGTAAAACTCTTCGCGGTGAAATGTATTTTGAAATCTCATCGAGGTCTTTCTTGGTATAAAATAGGAAAATCATAGAACACGAAAACAGCTAGGCCTTACTCAGAATTTTTCACGAGGTGCCAAAGTCGCTAGAAATAGAAGGAGGGAGCGATTGTTTGCATGTCTTGATCAAATTTAGTTGAAATTTGGATGAACGAAAGTGGGACTTCCCTTCTGTAAGGTAACCAGTGTGAAGAAACCCTAGTAATTTGATAAGTTATATAAAAAATGAATGAATGAATAAACAAACAAATAAACTAAAAGTCAGTCTCTTCGATAAGGCAATTGAGGTCAATTTGAAACAGGAAAAAGTGTCTAAACACGCCGACTAACTAAAAAAGTTGCCCACTCACTTTCTTTATACTCAAGACGTCTTAAAGGCATTTCCTCAAACCATTGTCATGCCTTGACAACTGGATCGTTTGAAACCGTTATCCAACACCTTGAGCTTATTTATAATACAATTGATTAACTAAAGTAATCCCAAAGTGATTTAGCCTCAAGCAATTTTCTTTTAGATCTGAAATTTTTTGATTGGGAATTAAATGTGTCACTTTTTTGGTCGTAATTGGAAATACTTCAACCTCACTTTCTCCTCACCGGTTTGTTTAGTATGAGTTATAGCTGAAAGGGTTTTGAACGGAATCCCACTATTGAATGTGTTGAAAGCCCGTTCTTTTTTGCTCACATGACAAATGTTCAGCTGTACAAAAAAAGCAGCGTGTTTAGTTGGCTTTACGAACACCAAATCTCGGACAATTATTTAGCAGAAACAACTTGAATTACACAAATCGATTTAGCTGAATAAGGTATTGTTTTTAGCAAACATGAAGATACACCTCTTTTTTCCCCTTTTTTCACTTGTTTATGTTCCTTTAGTTGTTGAAATGTTTTTTATTTACCATTGTGTATTAATTGTTGCTCTATTTTTGTAAAACTGTTTGCATTGTTGAGGTCAAATAAATAATAACAATAATAACAATAATTCTGTCCGACATAGTGTTACGTTCATGATTTATGTGATGACGTTGTGATGGCGTTGCTCGATTCACAAACACTGAAGTTTAAAACAAACTTAAAGAAGGGGCTATGAGGTCCAATTCAGTTTTATAATGCACTCATTTTCAAATAGATGGAGTACTCATGAAAGTTCAAACCCTATTACAAGTTCCTTGTGTCAAATGTCATTTTAGTTGATACTCTTTCGGAGTGAAGTTTAAAACATGAGGTCAGTAAGTGTCAACAATGAATGGGTCTGAACATTCCACATGGTGATTGTTCGTTGGTCAAAAGGTTAAATGCAATGCTGATTTGATTTTTATCCTGGAAAGTCAGGAATAAACTGTGCAGACTCCTTATGATTTGAAATTTGTTGTCATTGGATGTTTTGAGGGTATTAACAAAGTTCGCAAATCGGGAAGGGTATCAAAAACAGGTGCATTTTAAACCGCTTTATTGTGCGGGAAGTGACGAATTATATATTTTTTTTCACTTTCGTGAGAACTCTATAGTAAAATGAGTGCATTTCAAAACTGAATTTGATCTTGGATCCCCTCTTTAAAAGTCTAGTCGTGAAATCGAGTGACCATTGAGTGGATTGGTTGATTTGTAAATGGGAATTTAAACTTTGCTTGGTGGAAATAGGATCTTGCGGTAACACCTTAAAGGATGGTTACAATTTCTCTATTTTGTGGTGGTTCTGAAAAGAAACACCACCTGTTCTTTTTAGAACCATCCTAGATCACATAGAGATAATATCTCTATGTGGTCTAGGATGGTTCTGATGGTGTTACTGCAAACCCAACTAGATTGATTTTGTTTGGTTCAGTTTCTGATGAATTTTTAGGGGAAATGCCACCTATAAAAGTTGTTTTCTCTTCCTCTTTCTCTCTCACTGCAGATTATAAATATTTCTTTGACTATATCCAAGGGAACAGCACGTGGTTATCTCATGGATTTGTCACATCCCCGGGTTTTCCTCTTCCGCACAAGGCGTCAAGCTCGCACATTTATTTTTACGAACTTGAGAATTTCAATATCGATGGTCGTATCAAAGTGGTATTCGCTGACTTCTTCCTGGATTCCGTAAATAAATCTGTCAATTATTGCAACGAAGAACAAATCTATTTAAAGGTAAGTCAGTTTGGATATCTTTAACTTAGCACAAACTAGTTGTGTCTTGACCAGTGATGAGACTAGGCCGTTGTGACTTTAATGTCACTCTGATGGTTTGAAAATGATGGGGGGCTTTTAGTGAAAACGATCTGGGTTTGTATTGATGTGACCAAATGGGCAAAGCCAATCTGTCAGCAAATAGGTTGACAGCACTTGTTAAAAAAAACTTGTTTTCAAGCTTTTTGTTTTTACAAAACTAATTCAAGTGTGATCTTTTTTAAAAGGAAGACGTGAGGCTACAAAAAGGTTTGCATCTAATACGTAGAGTAAACATGCAACATCTTTGACCTCTATGCAGGTCTATTGGTGATTCTCATGTATTTTTCATAATAGCCCTTCCTGAAGATACCCCTGTTCGAAAAAATGCTTCTTGCAGTATCAAATAATTGTAGCCTACCTAGCGATGCCATGGTCTTAACAATCTGCAATCTTGAAAATGGTATGACTCATAATTATGGTATTGTAACTTGCAGGTCAAATTTATTGTCAGTATGCACACAACAACGAGCATAACAATTCATAATGTTGTTTGTATAAAATTGGCATTTCCCCGTCTCCAATCTCTCCTTTTTACTGCGCTTTCCGTCAAACCACTCTTTCTCTCTGAGTCTTTGTCCTTCCCTCGTCCAGCAAGAAATAGAAATGTTGCTCATCCATTAACCTCTACGATGTGATAGATTGGTAGCAGTCATAGCTTCGACAGTTACCCGGTAGTTAAATGGACCAGTGACAGTAGTCACTGATGGATATAGGGAAGTTCTGTACGGTAGATTTGACGCAGTGACTTATGGGATGATCTATCGCTTGGTTAGTGATTACCGCTAAGATGTTTAATGTGCCCTCCCATTCACCTTTGTTGTATCTCATCATTTCGTAGTCTTGTTCTCCACGCTGTATATTTCATTTCGTAGTCTCCTTCTCTGCCCTGTTAAGTGAAGACTAATTGACCTTACCCATAATGTTAAGGCTTTATTATGCTAAAGACAGTGCTGTGGAAGAATAATCTAGAAGACTATATGATGTCATATTGTCACAGTTTTCCTGACAATTCGGTAAAAAATGTATATTTATCGTTGCCGATATGTACAAGACAATAAGGTGGTTTCAATTATGATCAGGAGAACGGTTTCAATTCAACACACCGAATTTCTCGGTGACAAATCGTCATAAACTGACCTTGACCTAAACGTTGTGTAGAAACTGTCCCATCAACCTTTGTACACAGTCGGCCATTTTGTAAACATGATGTCATGAGTCATCTGATCAATAAGCTGACACTTACGAAAGCCCAAATCGTGACACGAAAGTCAATTTTATCAGCGGGAAATTAATTCGTTATTACGAACTAGTAATTCGTTATTACGAATTAGTAATTCGTTATTACGAATTAGTAATTCGTAATAACGTATTAACAATTCGTTATTATGAATTAGTAATTCGTTATAACGAATTCGTAGAAACTACGAACGTGCCCGATCAAGAATACACGTGGCAGACGTGTTTGTGTCGTGTGTCGTACGACTGCGACTTTTGAGGGAGTTTGGGCCATTTGAAATCTTTGAGCGCAGCCGGCGGACATATTAGTATGGTTCCCTGACCAAAGATTCCCTGACGACTCTTGTTAAAAATCTTAGGGTGCACCCAACTAAATAAACTCCAATAGCACAGAGTGCAAAACGCTAAATATTCAAAAACACTTAAAAAATACTTAGAAGTTTCACAGCGCTTTCAAATAAAAAGAAAAGTATTCATTGAGTCCTAAACTTCCACCCTCTGGTCAATTTGACATTGGCATTCCCAAGGCCCGTAGAGTTATTCTCCGTCCAAATAAAAACACCCCTACATTTGTGTAAATTTCAAAACGTCCGAGCATCAATCTTGAAAAATGGCCCTACACCTACGAGCAAATAGGACCATTTTTTCAGGGCCCAGGTAATCCAAAATACCTCAAGTTAGAAGCCAGCAACCCCCAAAACACAATTGTGCACAGTTTTTACACTACACCCCTTTTAATTGGCCCTCAAATCTTTCAAGTATGGACTATTTTGAGGGCCTACAAAATATTCATGAGGCCGTCGGAGTGTTTTCTCCCTATTTGCAGACACATCCCTTTATCGTTTATCTTTCCTTTATTTTCCCCAACAAAGTCAACACTATTATTTGAATATATTTGTAACATTTTTACAAACTGATTATCCCAGGCTTTTTGAAAGTAAATAAAGCCCGTCATCAGCGCTCCGTTTTTTTATCCGATGACATCGTCCGCCGTTGGCGACAAGTAATAAATATTTATATATGTTGCGTCATTATCTATGTTTAGCTTTGGATGATGCCTGACCTAAGATTTTAACAAGAGTCGTCAGGGAATCTTTGGTCAGGGAACCAGACTAATATGTCCATTGGCTACGTTCAAAGATTCAAAATGGCCTAAACTCCCTCAAAAGTCACAGTTGTTCGACACACGACACAAGCACGTCTGACACGTGTATTCTAGATCGGGCACGTTCGTAGTTTTTAGTAATTCGTAATAACGAATTGTTAATTCGTCATAACGAATTAATTTCCCGCTGATAAAATTTACTTTCGTGGCACGATTGGGCTTGCGTAGACACTTCAGTGGTTGTGCATATCATTATATATCAAACATGAGCGGACACTATGCTGGATTATACCCACCATTATCTTCACCTTTATAAACCTCCTTGTTTTTGTTTTTCTTTTGTTTTTACAAAGATTGATCACCAGCGGCCTTGAGTAGCACAAAACATATAACTTGATTGGCACAAACTGCTCATTTTAATAAATATTAAACCTATTTTGTATATTTTAGTAGATGTGTAGTTTTTGTTTTGAGTAGTATAATTGGTTTACCAGTGGTATTGGTAGCAATTTGATGGAAATACTGTATTAAATAGTAAATTGTTGTATTTTTTGCAGTAAAGGCTACCGTGCTTGCACCATTCACTAACTGGCAAAACTGGGACGTTGCTAAAGAAATGTCTCCAGCGAAAACCTTACCTAGTGACAATCCCTCGGGCCAGTCAACTGAAATAGCGCCCTCAACCGAATCGTTATTCTTGCGAGCAAAACGTGATTACTCTCAACCAACGTTATCAGGGCTCTGATTTATAAATCGTTAATTATTCATCTACTCTAACATGTCTTACGTTTTGTATTGTGCGGAGCTTTTTGTTTATGTTCCAAACATAGCTATGTATTTCCAGTCATAATGAATATCATCTTTTTAACAAAGACCTTTTTACCACATTTGTTCGATCCCATTCGAGACTTCCATCCCACCTGTACGAAGCAAGCCTTCCCTATTTTCATCCGTCCATTCTTTAAGTTTCCTGACACTGTGTGTACATATTCCTGACTCTTGATTAATTGAAATAATTAGTTCATCAATCAGGTATCAATAGACTCGTCTCTCTTCAGCTTCATTGTTGATCTTTCTCTGCAGAGCAAACTAAACCAAATCTCTGACGGAGACTTTTTCGCACGATAAATCTAAATAATTAGTGGGGTACGTTCTTCATCATTATACATTATGCTGACCTCACTAAACCGAGTTTTCTTTTCAAGGAAATGTTTCGCTTGAAACGAATAATGTGATGAAACTAAGATGTAGTGTTGAAATGAAGTCTGAGGGAGAGATGGATCTGAAAACAACCGGGTTGAAATCTCAGGAAACAGCCGTTTATTTTCATGCTTTCTAATCTTGTTTATTTTCCAATAACTATCATGGGGCTCGCCAGGGTCCCTCGTCAAATATGAATGAGGAACTGAGGGTTATGCCAATGGTCATTGCAGAGCTGGTGATACGTGTTATACTGTGATGACATATTATGTTATACAGAAGACCTACCGTACTTAACGCGACAGTACAAGCTGTCTGCCTCACACCCCTTCAAATATTTAGCCCTACAGTCAGTGCTGTGCAAACGTGCAGGTGTAACTCATGTGTCATGCTCTTTGCAGCTGTATATTGAATTTGATATAACATGTTAGGGCCCTCAAAACTACAGCAATTAACCTCACATGACCGAATAAGAAGTGTATTTAACTTCAAACTATCTACACTGTCTTTTTTGGGATTTAAAAAAAAAACTGTTCGTCGGGATTTCTTTGCGAACGCCCACCTGAGTTATAAGTTACTTGAAGTTGGGGTATAGTTTAGTAAACTTAGGGAACATTTTCAGCTATTTGGGATATGAGATTTCTACATCTCAAATATCATGTCTGAACATGTCTAACGATGTATCATTACAAAGAAAAGTAGCACAGAAGTATGGTCAAGAGGTTTTGAAGTTCTTTCTCATGCACTGGGGGAAATATTTCAAGTAATTTGTAACCAACTATAGGTTTAAGTTAAAGGTAGACTAGCTTACTGAATGTGAAGTTCATACCAGTACCAATCTTCCATATTAATATTTCTGTCTGAAATGCTGTCAAGTCGAGAAAATAGAATTTGAAGACCCTCGTTTTAATTTCGGTTGTAACAATCGAAATCAAGGACAATGTGTTTATGCATGTTGAAAAGTGTGCATGGTTTTTCACTATTTTCTCCCGACTTAGACAACAAATTGAGCCCAAATTTCCACAGGTTTGTTTTTCATGTAAATTATTAAATCAAACAAAGTTTTTACCAGCTTTACCAATCCTGTATTTTACCTTTATTACTGGTCTCGTCAAATTCCTAAAAGTTCATTTTTCTAAAGTTTGCATCTTTCTAGATGTTTAGTCAACATTATCAATTTCATGCACGATATGGGGCACATCATTATCAGTTTATTCCTGATACCATGTGAAATAAGTACATGATTTAAATTTTCACTTTTTCTTTTTTTTCCTTTAGATTATTGAGGGCAAGAAATTCTCCAAATACTGTAATTTTAAACGACCAGATCCTCACTTATCAACAACCAATCAGCTGAGATTGGAATATCACATGATTGGCAGTCACAGACATTATGGATATGGCGTCTTCAGTTTGGAATACTTCTTCATTACAAAACAGGAGGCTGAGGAAAATCAACACAGGCTAAGACGTGGATCTTTTGGTAATGTCAACATTTATTTTTTTAACAGTTTTAAGATATTTATGTACGTTATAAATCTTTGTCATGTAACAGTCATCTTGCCTATGTATCTTCGGCTCAAACCATTGTATTCCACTCGGATATCAGAGGATGGGAGGTGAAAACGGGTACGGTATCCTTTCTGATGAGTTGTGAAAAACCATGATTTCCAATTAATATGAAGAGACATTGAAAAAGATGATGTAGAATGATAAAGGTGTATTGGAAATAAATAATACTTTTTTCATGTGATTTAATTATTATTATACCTGGTGGGATATAAACACACGTCTCTTCATAGCACAGCTAAGAACAGGGAGGGGTAAATGAATCCGTTGCGAGACAAAAATAACTGCCTCTTCCCCTATTTGAAGCAATAATAGTTAAGTGTCTTGCTCAAGGACAGAAGTGTCATGACCGGGATTCGAACCCACATCCTGATGACTTAACCACCAGAACTTGAGTCCGATGCACTAAACCGCTCGGCCACGATACGCTACCAATTGTCATTCCAAAATTATCTAGGATAAAAGGTTACCATAGTTTTGAGTTTCATCAATTTAAAAAAAAAACCTTTAACTCCGAAGTGACATCCTACCACCACATGATATCCAGTTTCCCCGGCAGATTAATTTGTTCTAAAAGTACACTCCTCAATAAATGGAACCCGACTCGATGAAATCCAAATTGATTTAAGATAAAAAGTGACAGTGGGATGTTTGATAAGCTGTCTGTTCTAGAATTTAACACAGCAGAATCGTGATATCCCTCGATAAAAGACAGATTGGATTTTCACCGAGAGACGAAGACATAAAGAAGGATGAACTTATTGTTGGTTAACTTGAAGTCCATTGACATGACACGTTTACCCTTACAAAACATTGTTACCAAATGGAGGCATAAAATTATGGAAATGATCCCAGCTTTCTGCACACTTTATATTCATTTGTTTTAAATCTTCCTGGAAATGAATCCAATGTAACCCATCGACTTGAAGATACCTGGCACAGAAAACGATGATGAAATACAAAAATAATACTCAGATGTGGGTGGAAAACTCCAAAATAGGAAATCCTACATAATCAGGTAGGGACTACAAACTAAATCCGTATACAAGGCTCCGGTGTTAGGTGGGATATACAAACTAATGCGGGACAAGATACCACAAGGACAACATTTTATTCCCCTCGATGATAAGGCTACAAAGAGGAAGTTGGGGAGAGATTTCATATGACACGAGGATGTCTTAGTTTGAGGCTGGAACGATAGATAATCCAGCGCCTTGGCTACATTATATCATACGTGAATTGTTTCTTGGGGAAACAGGATAGTTTTTTTTTTTAACTTGAACGTCTTGAATGAGAACCGTTGATATTGTGATTGGAAGAAAAAGGCATCCCAATTAATATTCCCCTCCGAGCCTCGATTTAATTTGAACGGTAGTACTAAAAATGGCTACGCTAATTTGAATGTCTTTAGTAATCCGATCACGACCCGAGGGTTGGTCTAGGTGCAGTCTGCGGTGTCAATGTCAACTCACTGTGTTCCAAAGGATCAACCCTGCACCATTGTAGCTAAGTGTTAAACGGCTATTTATATGCATTCTCAAACACAGTTTGCCAAGTTTCTCATCAAAGTAAACAAATAGACACGACAAACGATCACAATTTGCTTGCCCATTCCGCATTTCTCTGTTTACGAAGAGATTTGAGATGGTTCTCTTCCTAGGCAACAGAGGGGCAACCGGCCTTACTGCAATTTGTTTTAGGTCTACGTGTTTGTATAATTCTAATCCTAACAAAAAAAAACAAGTGAAGTGAAATGCAATTGAAATCGAAGTCAACCAGCTGTGTCTTCAGTCAAAGTTTTTTGTGCGGATTTTCATCTTTCTTGTTCACGGTATTTTGATATACATTTCAGTTTCTTCCCAGGCAATCTCCTTTCCTCTGGCTATTTCTGATCCCATGATCGCAATTATGTCCCTTCCTCACTCAAGAGTAATTTCAATCTTCCCACACATTCACTCCAGGTCGCGGTTTGCACATCAAGGCCTTTTCAATATCAATGCAATTCAGATGTTTAATATGCAAGCAACGATTCTAATACGGTGTTTGCCCGAATATACAAATTAAGCTTGGGCAAACATAATTCAGATCCACCATCTCTACCATAGTCTGTATAAATTATTGACAAGAAGGTTCTTGGCCTCAAGAAAAGACGACGCGGAAATCCCGTTGAGAATCCCCAAGATTATCTCTTGAATTCCTTGTTCTTTTTATTAAACAAGAAGAAGACGAATGAGATGTCATCGCTCTTCTGGCGTCATACCCCAGACCCTCCTTTTCACCATGGGACGAGTCTCTCAAAACATTCCCGATGTCCAGGGGTAAGATGGAGACAGCTTGTTGGTTGGAGTGGAGAGCCTGTGGGAGAATTATTCCAGGATGTTTCGATACTCACTTGGAGCTTGTTTATGTCACTGTTGTGTGATATGTTATAGCTGCAGGAGCGACGGAGGAGTAAAAGACGTAATTTCACGGGCGCCATGCTAATATGAACACAAACAATCCAATAATTTGTGATGAGCTTCACGACACGCAACGAATAGAAAGGTGATGAGAGATTTGTTTCAAGATGTGTGGAGTATTACATGAAGAAGTATTTTTGATGAGAGAATTAAACAGTAACTAAAAATGCAAGTTGGACCCTCTTAGACTTATGTTTGAACATTTTCCATCACACAAAAATGTGGCAAGTATTGTATTTCCAATTAAAATATCGTGGAAGCTCAAATCTGTTTCTTTAACATGGCTTCAGAAATTCACAGCATGTTATAAATTTATGCTTCCCAAATATGTTTTGACTGTGACCCAGAAACCTTTCATTATGCTAATTTGTCCACAGTCCCTTTCTCTAGAAGACGATTTTGCATATTCCGTGAGGCAACTTCTCCAAGATAGAATACCTTTTTTTAACCTAATTGGCAGTGAGGCTGGAGGGGAATTTTCAACTGCTCACATTAGCCTGTTTGTATCTCTCTAAAACAAATAGCTCCTACACACATCTACAGAATCCACCTGCTCTTAGATATCCAAAGGGCAAGTGTGTCAAATGAAGCTGTTCCAAAATAGTGATTTTCATCCGAGACCCTCTGGTAATAGGGACAGAAATCGAAGAGTGCACGGGATAGTGTGACGTCATTAATCAATGAGATGTGATGAGTTTAAATATTCATTTTTAAGGGTTATGGTATGAAAGACATTTATCACATTCCAGTTTGAAGTTTTTCTTCAAATGAAAAGAGGTCTCTTGCCTTGATAGTCTTACTAAGATTGACCTTTCTCCAGTTGTGTCAAATGTATTGGTCTTATCTTTTTAAAAATACTAAGTTACAAGGGAGCCAAATTAAAACATTTACAACAAAAAACGTGCCGAAGTATTTCTATAAGCTCATCCAACATAACATAATCTGTAACCCACTAAGGTTAATGCTTAAACACATGATCAACCTTTGTGATGACGTCATCACAAATGTTCTTTATGAGTATTTATCTTGAACATTAGAGTATTTGAATGGATTTATTCAAACGGAAAACAACATCGCCCTTTTTCAAAATGGGGAACAAGACCTTTTGCATTATGTTTTATACATTTTTCAGAGTTTCTCGCAGAATTGCAAAATTGAACAATTTAACGAATGGTCTACTTCCAGATTCTAGCCAAGGGCTTGAATAAAAGTAATTTCACAATCTTCCGCTCAGGTGTCTCTCAAGCTAGTTCATGGCAGGTCTTTCTTTTTATTTGCTTCGAACAAAACTGCTAATCTGTTTTGCCTCCCAATGGCCGGTAACCAACCAAGCAATGAAAATTCTCTTCAAAACGCCCGAACACAACCTTTCAGGGAAAGACTCGGGAGAAAAACGACAGAGGCAAAGAGACGAAACTTTTGATCTCGTCGTTGCTAAATTGAAGCCTGCATGCTTAGAGATCACGCTTTTATTGTGCTATTGAGCATGAGGATTGGTTAAGTTCAGAAGATGGTTGTAGGGAAGGTGAATAAAGCCCCCGGCAAGCAGACACTGTGGGGGTCCACTGGCAATCTTCAGGAGGAAAACCACAGTTTGTTTCTTCGTCCGTGGTGCAGGCGTCGTTGGATGAGGCAAACGTGCCATATTATGTGTCATTGTCTGATTGCTGGTGGCTACAAAACGAAGAGGAACGTGTTTAGGTTTCCTAACGTGAAGGTCTTGATCTCCAACTCTTATCGCTGAAGGGGGTAGGGGAAGTAAGTAACGGCTATCTCTCGGATGTAATGATTTATTGCTTGTCATTTACGAGAAATTGGGAAATTTAGGTTTTGCCATGAACTCGTTTGATTGACTCTTTGGATTTTTTTAATTAGAATTAAACAAACGTTGGATGTGTAGGACGTATTAATTGGTAGAATGTGAGAGAGAATTTAAACAGTCTGTTTTTGAAATTAAATCCACACTGATTTAATCTTCAACCTTGCTTTAGTTATTTAAATGTTTGCCCCAAGGAAATAAAGCTGAACGTCTAAAAAAAATTTAATCAGCAATCAAAAACATTATAAATATTCATTCAAAAAACGCATGATACATAAAACAAACTCCCTTAAGAAGGACAAGAAGACTGTTGAAATTGCAGTAAACCTGGGGGAGGGGGAGGGGGAAGGGAGAGCTCCCACTGTAAGTATGAGGCCAATGTTTGTCACAATTTTCCACTTTCCAATTTAAAACTAAACAGATTGCTGTTGGTAGTAAAACGGTAGTTTTATTTCCAGCCGTTTTCATGACACTGTCTTTTTCTTACTTTGTGATAGTTCAGAATACTGCCTACGAAGTTGCTGGCATCGGACATATCTCAGTCAACATCTTAAGACGTGACCTTGAGGAGGTGGATTATGTCTGGTACCTCAGGGCACGACCTGGAAACAAACTCCTCCTCAATTTTTTTGGTAAGTTTGTTTGAAGTTTTGGAAAGGAATATAAAACAATCTCAAGTGTTTCTGTGTTTAAACTATACGTATTGCACTACTTTCTGTTTAACAAACTCCTCCTTACTTCGTCTGCATCCAAACCCACTTCTCCACATCCCATCTTCCCATTCATCCAACCTTTCTACCCCCCCCCCAACTTCATTTCCTTACACACCAATCAGTTTAACTGATGGGCTCTGCTAATAAGCGAAGTGCTACCATAAGATGATTCATTGTGTGCACATGTCTTTTTGATGTTTAAAATGAAAGTGCAGTGTGCCACCAGAGTACACATGATGATAAATTCTCATTAAATTGCTGAACCTCTGTATTTTCCCAGGTTTACAAATCGATATTTGATATTACCGTCTTGAAGTGAGCAGAAAGTAGAGGCCAGGGTCACTGGTGAGAATAGTTAAAAAGCTGAACAGTAGACAAGAAATAAATCATGATCTTGGCACATTGCGTTTAAGTATCCCAAATTGATATGTTGGCGTGACTAGTGAGGATTAATTATATCTTCTCTAATTTCACACAATGTCATTTCTGAATTATTAGAAGAATTAATTCATTTGGAAAGTCACAGACAGATGCCCACCTTCAACCTTCCCTGAACACAAAGCGGTAAAGCTAGAACATAACATGGACAAATATTATCCTGACGTGGGTGGGCTGATGGGAAGGGCGAGAAATTGATAATCTCTATCATACCCTGGAAAGTTGACAACACTAGTGCGAAAGTACGGATAGTTACTGTTATTCTGTCAGGGATGTGACTGTTTTCGATGACAAGGATGAGTTCTTTCCTCCAGGGAATTGTACTTTCAATGTTCAGTATTATTCTCATGGCTGAGGATGCCCTTTTCGCAATTTGAAAGTACAACTACAAAGACGAATTTAAGAGTCGCCCTTTGAGTAATTTTGTCACAGCCAGTGCCTGTGATGTGAATTAAGACATGCGCTAACACGCGTGTACTTGAGTTGATTTCCCTAAACATTGGAACTACAGGCTTTGATCACGGACATAAAAAAAAACTCGAGTTTTTCTGATTAATTTCAGTTAAAATTCACCTTTCAGCCATTAAAATTGTTCAAATGTTCAAATCAGATATTTCATATCGGTGGTCTTCAGTTTGTCAGCATTTTTGGGGGTTGGGAAAAAACGGTCTGAATTGAGCAGGTTCGGGTTAAATTACGCTCAATTAAAAGCAATCCAGGCTTTGTTTGCGTTGTTAACGCCCATGAAATCCAGGCTGACTCAAATGTACCCCACCCCCGCCGCGAACACACACACACCCACCCCTCTTAACATCGTTGATGTTAATGGATTCACTATTGTACCCCCTCTAGAAATGCCTCTGTATTGTAGTATTGTTCTTTGGAAATTCCTCTGTGGGGTAGTATTGTTCTTTGGAAATTCCTCTGTGGGGTAGTATTGTTCTTTGGAAATTCCTCTGTGGGGTAGTATTGTTCTTTGGAAATTCCTCTGTGGGGTAGTATTGTTCTTTGGAAATTCCTCTGTGGGGTAGTATTGTTCTTTGGAAATTCCTCTGTGGGGTAGTATTGTTCTTTGGAAATTCCTCTGTGGGGTAGTATTGTTCTTTGGAAATTCCTCTGTGGGGTAGTATCGTTCTTTGGAAATTCCTCTGTGGGGTAGTATTGTTCTTTGGAAATTCCTCTGTGGGTAGCATTGTTCTTTGGAAATTCCTCTGTGGGGTAGTATTGTTCTTTGGAAATTCCTCTGTGGGGTAGTATTGTTCTTTGGAAATTCCTCTGTGGGTAGTACTGTTCCCAGTGATTGAGTAACCCGTAAGAAAGTCAGTGTATATCATGTGCCGCTCTACAAAATTATTCTCCGTGTGGTTTTACAGTAAATAATAACCGAAAGCTTTTTCTTCTAAACTCAAACGGTCTATATTGTGTGTTGAGTGTTTGCCACTACCATTTACTCCTCTATCGCTGTTGAATGATACTTTGATTCAGCCTGACATTCCTTTTAAAGTTGCATAGCCCAATTTTTCGCTTTAAAAAAGTTGGTTTTCTTTTCTCTGAACGAATTTTGAAGATGATTAGTTTCAAAACAAAAGCCATACAAAAACTTTAGCTTATGCCACGGACAATGCAAAAAATACAATCATGTAACATGCACAATTGTTTGTGCATGGTTGATGGACGTGAGATAATGTCAGATCCAGACAGTAATCCAGTTTGAGTTTTCAATAAACTATCTATTAAATCATTGGCGGATTTTTTTTCGTGCAATACCTTTACATGAAAGCTTGAACCTTCTCAACTTTATACAAATAGCTATTTTGCGTCAAATCGGCCAAAATCAGACCTGCATCTTTAATATTCATATTCACCAACACATTTTAACTCTCACTAGCAACACATCTCCAAATCAATAATGACCCCGTTTTGGAGCCTCATGTCTTGCAAATTAAGCACAAAGTAAACTTAAACGGATTTGTTTTGAAGATGGTTTTATTAATACTCAGTAGATCGGCAGCTTGAAATGGGTTAATTTACGTCTTAATTACAAAAACGGTCATTCCCAACAGGTTATTGTATTTTTATCAGCTGCTTCTTCGAAATACAAAAAAGATTATGCTCTGATTAGGAGCTTTATCTACGTTATTTGCAGAAACCTTAGAACTGTATGTAATTAAAAAAATAATTATTCTCAGTTCATTAACCTTTGAAACCGACCTTGGAAGCATTTAAATTCATCAATTTTCCATTAGCTGTGTGTTGTTTTTGAGTGTTGAGATTGCTTGATTGTTTTGGTGATTTCCATCGCTTCCCTTGTGCATACCCGATCCTCAGCTTTTTTACCTCGACTGTTAAAATAAAGTGTGGGTGTTGAGGTAATGATATAAGGTTCCGAATGTTTAAAGTTCTCGGCGCGAAATTCGAATTCCCGCGTGCATTGCAATTAGTTTCAACCCGACTACATGCACCGGTCTGACAAACCCAAGGATTTCATTGGAAAGACAAAACATGCATTGACGCATGACTACCAGAATGATACCGCATACACACACACCCATACGGATGTTTGGGCCCGCAAGGTCAAAGGTAAATCTGGCAGGAAACAACCAGATTCTAATATGCCGGTATCTGGTTCACGAGCCTCGAAGTATGACGTCAGATATTTGGGCTACCCCTCCCCCTCGTTTGACTGCCTTCTTTGAAAATGACCTCTCAAAAGCAAACTCTTGGTGGCGCTCTGTGTTATGAATCCCATGTAACACGGTATTTGATTGTGTTGTTTTTTTCGTCCGTAGATATTAGTATTTCACCACATGGAACCATCGAGATTCGTGACGGACCGACGTCCCAATCTCCTCCACTTACTCTGATTCACAGTAACCAAACTGACTTCGAAGACACCATCTCTACACAAGAGAACATTTATGTACGATGGCATGGGAAAGTTAGCCGATACGACACTCTACGATTTGTGTATTCCAACGCTGTACCACTTGGTAAGTCACTTTATTTCGATACCCAGTAATCACCTCCAACAAGGTCTTAAATATTCCTTCTTACTGTATTGGTTGTATACATCTGACTTAAAGAGAACAACTGTGCATGAAACATACAATGAAAGTACACCCACAAGTCAGAAAATATTGGCTTTCAATTACAACTCGTCCAGTGTAAGACTCATGAAGGGAAATAGCGCCCCCAATTGCAAAATTATTACAAAAGGCCAATTTCTTACCAAAATTACCCCCTCAATAGTTGCTAACTATTGAGTAACCACGGTGCTTATGTAAACCAAAGTAAGAAGACAATGCCCAGTTGGTTCTCGATTTCTGTTTGTGCTTTCAAGTAACAGACCCATTATCGGTTTCACCCCCACACCCATGCTCATCCTTACAAGTAGACCTCTATGCATAATTTCTTCTCTCCACCCGGTATTAGACACTGGCTACCCCTTTGATGCAGTGGTATAATATTTCAGTAGTTTGTATTCCTGATGAGTTTGAACTTAAGAAAGAGCGGCTAAATGTTTACCTAGAGGTAATTGTTTTACTTCGACGCTGGTAGCATATTATTGTAAATATTATTATTATCATTTTTTGTCAAACTTACCATTTTGGGAAAACATTCACCTTAAAATGGCCTTGAGCAACAAACGGTTTTTGTCAAAACGTTTTAAACACCATTTATTTCTTTGATTCAAACCCGCTAGTACACTGTTCAGAGAGATCACGTGATCGGTGTTTAGACTGTTTCCATGGTACCTCAGCCTTTGAATGTGTGATTGTTCTGCAATACGCTGTGGATTATAAGAGAACATATAAATCACTAATGTGTTAGTGTATGATAAGACGAGTATTGTGGAACCTACAATTCAAACAGTCAGATTTTCAGATTGTCAGAATTCAAATTAATTTTAAGCTTTCATTGAAGACACCAGAGCGCATCTCTGACAAAAATTACTGCGTCTTCGTCTTATCACAATTATTTTGCCACACTATAGCATATACTCATAAGATGTCCTTCGTCTCAAGCAATCTTATTCTCATTAGTTACGCTTTTACTTCAACTCCCCTCTCTTAATAACCCACCCCTTTTCCTCCTTGAATTATTCCACCTATCCATCGTCTCAGTGTTCAAGTGAAGTGTGTCCAGTGAAAACACAATCCCACGCTAGCCTCTTCTCAAGGAGTTCCTTGTCAGCTCGTTTGCCCTACTTTCATTTTCTGATTTATACTTCTACTCTCCAGGTGTATTATAAACTGGTCGTGTCTTTTACAGGTACATTCGATTTTGAAGGCTTACATTATTTCCGAATTTTTAACCTGACATACTTAGGTCATATGATTTTTCAATATGTGATTGGAATAAGTGCTATTAAATACTTAAAGCTTAAAAACTATTGCGATGAATATCTCTGAAGAAAATCATCTCATCTGGGCTCTGTTTTTCTGTGACAGTCAATTAGGTAATTGTGCAAGATTTTGACTCTGAAAGTATAGCCTACTGGCGGAAGTCCAGTTTGGAAATTATTTCCTAAACAGCATGGGTTTACCACCGGTGATTTCTAGAGGCATATATTGATGAAATTGACAAATTTTAAACAATATTTTTAAGTTTGTCTCTCACAAAGTCAAAATTACATAAACATAACTGCCTTCAGTAAGTGTATGCACATACGAGTCGTGTCGACGAATATCTAAATAATTAAAAGCTAAGTCCACAGTGTTGTATTTTAAGCTTTCGGGCAATGGTCCCTCGTGGCATAAAGTCTTTTTTATGCCTTAAGTCAATGATAAAGAAAACAAATGAGATGATGAAGATTAGACTAGAGTTGTACATTGTGTCAATGCATCAGTTGCCATCAGCGATATGCATCAGCGTCTCTTCTCTCGCACGGCCCGTATACGGAATTTTCAAGTTTCGATTTCTACAGCTAATTGGAACCGGTCTGCCAACGCCTGTACAAGCAATGTGTACAAGCCTGTATGTACACAGTGATTGAGGGAAAACTTATTGAATTGTAGATTGTCTTCTTCGGGTCATGACGTGATGTAACAACCCTCGGCACTGGTTCAGTGTATAGCTGAGCGTCGTTTTGTTGTTCCTTGACGGAGGAGATTGTGAAACCTGGACTTCAGATAAGCACACGGTCCACGTGGAACACACATGGTGGGCAGAGAACGCTCCAGGCCAGGCAAGCGAAAAAAAAGTATCATCACGGGTTGCGATCCCAGCGGTAAACCAATACATTGGAAACACTTTGGTGTATTGTGGCCATAAGCTGTTAGCTAGTTTGTGTTTGGGCTGGTTATGGTTATATCGAGCCTTCCTTTGATACAGAAGCTCAGTTTAGTACTACTAGCCATCATTTAGTCATGAGACATCGGAGACAACTTACGCAGTCAGGAGGATCAGCGCAAGGTAAGAAGAATAATGTCTTAAGAGTTTGTTTGAATCTCTTCAAGTTAGATGATACATTACGATCACCTTATGTCACACTAAAGACCATGACGAAAGGAATAAGACGAGGGAATTGTACAGACTGGTAGCTGTCTCATTTCACAGTTATCAATCAAAGAAGTAGATATAATATTGGTAATGGTAGAAACAAAAGTTGTGTATTAATGAATATATCTGCTCGAAATTCAAAGCACTTTTCACTAAGTGCTTACAAAATAAATGCATCAAACGATATTACTTTCATGGTTACAGTTTGCTTTCCCCTAAAAAGGGTTGTTCTTCCCCCTTCCATTCAGCAAAATCCCTTCTGAACCTGTCAAGCCGCATGCGCACCGCCAGTGTGGTGAATTAGTTTGTAAACCGTTTATCAAAGTGCAATTAGTAAACTTTAAGGTTGTGTAGACAACCCTGGCAGAGAAAGACATTCAAGTTACTCTGACTTACTGTCACAAAAATAAGTGGCAAGTTTACTGCGCTGTGAAGAGACTCACTACGTGTTTACAATAACACCTGTCTCTATTTGTTTGTTATACTTCCATACATTTTCTCGTGTTCGGCAGAGCCTAATGCTTCGGATGTAAACATCTGACTAACTTACAGATTTGTGTTGTGAGTTCTACTCGAAAGTGGGAAGTTAGTTTGAGATTGTGCCATACGCAAAGAAACTACAAAGTTCTAAGCTTATATAAATGACCAGCGGTAATTTAAGCTAAATTTTCCAGCAGATTGTTTCTGATTATGCTTGCGTAAATATAAATATATCGGATATGCACACATAACGGAGGTTACGCGGAATTGACCGTTTTTTGTATTTTGTTTTTTTGTTTTTTTCTTTTTGGAAGAGTATATTTTATTCCAATCCACTAGTTTTCAAGAGGCATCAGTAAAATTGTTCTGTGATGTGAAAGTTGCCTCAGCGATGACAGCATACAGTGATAATTAGGTTGTTAAACAAATGTGCCTTGCCTTACCTTGTCCGCAATTTTAATAATAGTAGATTTTTGAACAGAGTTGAATCTACACCCATTTATAATCTCCCTTTTCCCCCTCTTTTAATTCCTGATAGTTTTTACCAACCATAAACGATATTTTTTTCTTTCTGTTTGATTGTTTTTGTATCTCCATTTTGTACAGTTACGTAAATGTAATTTTTTCAATATTGTAAATTTACTTGCAATTCGACCGATGCCGCGATTTGTAAATGTTGTATTCAACCAGTAATGAATAAATGGATCAATGAATGTTAGGTTTCTATAAAAACTCGGTGTATAACACAAATATTGATACATTATATGATAACACACCGTTGTATATATTTTAAAATAGGCCTAATAGGTCAGAATAGGCGGCCACTGTTGCAATGCAGGCCAGTTCCTGAAAAACACTTGGATAAGTCTTTCTCTTTGCAATCCGTTTAAATCATGATCAAATGAATATTTTCCACCAATTCTTTCTTTTCCATTCACTGTTGGGAATCACAAAATATAGAATAGAGATCATGAGAGTGAGGACAGGTTGCCTGTTTGAATCAGGACATCAAGTTGAGTTGAATTGCTGGTGGTCTGCAGGCTTGAGTGCAGACTTGTGGTTCTGTAAGACTGGAAGTTTTTTGAGTCTTTTATTTCTTCTACTGGATGACCCAAACGCAAAGAAGAAATAAAAGATGTCTTCAGGCTAGAACTCAGCCATTAATATCCGGTTTGGAGGTGTGAGGCTAATCAGGCGTGTACAAGTAGGTGAGACGAAGCGATGGTAGAAGGAGGAGCAGGAAGAGGCGTGTACAGAAACACATTCAGTGGGTCATTCATCATCATGATCAAGACTTTAATAAATGAAGATTGCCAGCAGATAAAAACGTCGATTAATTCTGACAAGGGGATATCAGGGGGAAAGTGTGGTAATAAATCAGAGTGAAGTGTAAACAAGAAAGAGACTGAAGTTGTTTGCTGATAATGACAGTACCAAAGGAATCATAGATTGTGATATTATACATGCAAAAGAAGGTGTTAATGATCTCATTTGGAGGCAATTGGGGATTTTTCAAAGGAATAACAGACTTCCGGGGATGACATTTCTAATAATAATGTTCGCTGACCACCTCTCTCAGATAAGGTGACAACATATTCTCAGAAAAGGTGACGACATATTCTCAGCTTGAAGGGAACAACATGTCCTTAGTTTGAGGTGATAACATATCCCTAGATAAGGTGATTAGATGACCTGACACGAGGTCAATGATCGGTTACATGATCTACCCTCAGCTTCTTCTTCTAATTAGCTTGGCACCCAAGGACGCCAATCTGCTAAGCCGTACAAACCAGGCATAAACCAACCTGTGTAATTGGCTAACAAGCCCGCTAATTCACTCAAAGTATTACCCTAATTGGATTGCTAACATAACAAAATGGTGATGAGGGTGAGAAGAAGAAGATGTATATTGAAGAGGTTGAAGATGCAGGGAGTATGGGAGGTAGCGACACTGGATACACGGCCAGACAGGAATCCTGTTCTTAAAAGGAATAAGATGTTTACACAGGCTATTTGTTTTTATATAAGATGGACAGTGTTCCAATCACGTACCCGGTAATTGGTGACGCTATCATGTTTAATACGTTAGCAGTGTACGTCTTTTATAGTTACCTAAAATACGCTTTTTATAAGGAGTTTGTGATTCATGCATTATGAGAAAAACAAAACTATATTTACCCATATTTGGGGGGCACACTGTCATAAAGGAAATGTATAGATCTTATCATATTCCTGGAAATAAAGTAGAAGATATCATACACTAATTAGCTTAAAACTGACGATCGGCTCTGAAGAAGGTGAAGTTGTACAACGAGAAAGTTCAAAAATCAACAGCTTCATAATGTCATTGAATTTAAATTCGTTTCTAGTTATAAGAAACATAACATTATCATGAACCATTTGAGTTTGTATTCTAAACCGACCTGACCAACCAGTAGGATAAAATCGTCGAGATATACAGTGGTCTATCCGTCTTATCGATGACTTTATTCCAAAAAGATTCTTGCTCTCTTTCCTTGTATTTGGTTTCCTAATCCTGCTTCTGTGGTTTCTTATGTTTCATCTTCATGTCCTTTTCTAGGTCATCCTCATCGTCTTGCCACATTTCATCCCCATCCTTACCCCCTTATAATCGTCTTCGCTTGTTTCATCATCCCTCCTTCCAGGTTCTTCTTGTCTACTGACCTAAGATTAACGTACTGGTAAACAAGACTCATTCAGACCCATTAGTAATTACACAAAGTATGAATGAAACTCACATTACCGGAGCGCAAGACCATGACTCAGTGCAAATGAAATGACTCCTTTCAAATGAAATGTCACCTGATGTAACTTCAGGCAGAACGTGTTTTGTAACGCCATTTTAGAGGATTATGTACCCGCGAATGCGAGCTTTCAAAACATAAATCAAAGACGCATAATTATCATAATGGCAATTTTGTAGAATCGGATGACGTGTTGCTATCCTCGGTGAAACTACTAGAGTTCGCCCCCGTGTTAGATCCAACGAAGAAACCACAATAACCGCAGTGTTTGGACGGGCTTTTCTAGGGTGATTTTTGTTGTCCAAAGGGTTTATTCTCTGACACGTGTTGCTGCCGACAGTTAAAATCGCATTAATTCAAGCGGTATTTTCTTGAGTAGTTAGGATGTTTACTTTCTGCTTTAGCTCATGGAAAATACAAATAAATAAATTTAAAAAAAATATACTTTTATGTCAAAGTCGAACTTGCTCATTATCAGTTGAGTAGCCATTTTCCCCCCGTTTTGTTTTTGTTTCCGCGATAAAACTGAAATGTGAAGTAGTCTGGAACTGTATATGTGGGGGGGGGGGGACATTAAGGGACATTTTAGTGATTGCTTTCCCGCCACTCTGTGTCCACAGTAAAGCCTTACACAGATTACATACAAGTGTCGTCTGCTCATTTGGAATCCTTTCCATTAAGGGATATGTCATCGTAGACAGAAACAACAACGTACGGCAAAAAAATCAATGCTGGCACGTCTAATTGAATTTCTGTTCCTCCAACGACGAGTGAAATGTGCTGCTTCCTCTTATACGCAAGGTTAGAATTGTCAGTTGTTTAGGTGAAGATAACAGATACAGACAGGGAAAGATGAATTGATGAGAGGTGTAAATTATTGCCACTCTCTGTTGAATCACTCAAACATTAGTAAACTTGCTCCCCGAAGAAAGTGAAAGAAAGATAAAAGGAGAGTCTGATAAGAGTGGTTTGTTGAAGCTGTTTATGTCGTCCTTGGATGTTTGCACACGGTAGTAGGTAGGTTCCACTGGAATGTTTATAGCTATTATTATTATTATTATTATTATTTATTTATTTATTTATTTATTTATTTATTTATTTATTTTTTTATTTTTTTTTTATTTATTTATTTATTTATTTATTTTTTTATTTTTATTTTTATTTTTTTTTTTTTGGGGGGGGGGGCTAGTTCCTTGTATATTACAACAATATGAATTCAAATTTTCATCTAACAAAATGGGGCCGGACTATCAACCTCCAGCCTCGATTTGGTTAAATTGTATTTGGTTATATATTATTTTTTTGTTCGGTTCATGAGGGAGAAGTTTGAAACGGAACAGTTCTTAATCTTCAACATGAAACCATTGTGTAAAGGTCAGTCACTACTCAAAGGTTTATTGACTTACAGTGAACGCTTTGACACAGAGCTGAACTTCTAACAGTCAGCACATTTCATCCGAACGTAATTAAAGGGAGAGCAAACAACCCCATTAAAAAAAGTCCAGTGCATTTTTCAAGAGCAATAACTTGGTTGCCATTATGTGGTTAACTATCAGCAAACGGGCACTTTACAAGCATTAAGGTCTGGCCGAAGTTGATGATGAGAAGTTAGTCTTGAAATAGATACTCATAAAGCGATGAGAGAGAACTTGTCAACTCTCCAACGCAACCTCATCATTCCATTACTTACTTTCGAAACTGTGAGGATATGTCAATTTGTTGAAATGGGTATCTGTGTCATTTGGTTTATCTTATTGCATCCTTTGTGGATGGAGGTTCGACTCTTTGACTGGTCAGTTTTTGGAGATTCTAACATAAGACTTAAGAGAACCGATATGTGATAGCTCCCCCTTTAAGAAGTCTGAAACACCCTTCAGTTCAATCACCACTAGCTGGTTATCAGTTCCACAGCAATGGCGCATAATTTTCCCCGACGCCTCGCCAAAAGTCACGCTGTGGATTTGTTCATCGTGACCAGGCGCTGTCTCCGGAATCAGTCTGAATCCAGGACACAAGAAGATTCAAAATCTTGCTTCTTGGGGCCTTTTCTGGGTTGTATTTTACCTTGGGGAGCAACTGATACGATATAGAAATAATGTTGTCTTCGTGCTCGCTGGCTTTAGTGTCGATGAATATTTACACAGTGTTTTGCTTGTATATTAAAACAGTGTTAAGTGTAATTTGCTGACTTGTTTTAAAAATGTAGTTATTGTCAATCCCTTAGTTTAAAAAAGCGACCGTCGAAAGTTATGTTTTGGTTTGTGTTTCGTTTTTGTTAGTTGGTGATTGGCAAGGCATTGCAGATCATCTAAGTATCAATTAATCTCGCTGAAAACGAACTGTTAGTTTTCTGATAATCTCGAAGGATGTAATTAAATCATAATTGGAAATCTCATTGCTCAAAAACGAATTTACTCAGTTCGGTGTTTGTGACTGTGGTCTTTAACATTTTGCCTTTGCATTTTGTTGGTGTCACCTTGCCAGAGGTGTAGGCTTAGTTGACTTATTCAACCGAGTGCGAATGTAATTCACTGACCATCTAATAACACATCATCAGGCTTAAGGCACACCCCAAGTATGCATTAATGTCTATCTCTTATTGCCATACTAGGATAAATCTACGGCGTTAAAGTACTTACCAAGATGTTGATTTGATGTAACCCTGTAAGATTCTTAACCGTATATCTGGGTCATTCTGCTTAGCGGTTAAGATCCGAGTATCGAGGGAATGGAGGAGTTGAGTGTCATGTCTTGGTTGGAATGGATTTAACTTTCAGTGGAGTGTAGATGACTTACTCTCCACTTGAATGCATAATCAAATATGCATTCAAGACATTTCAGTTTTCTCAACGATGTCTTAAAAAAACCACAACTTGCGGATCTATGAACTCCGTGCAGAAACATTCCACATACTTGCACATCACAATCAAACTGAAGTGAGCTTTCCCAGCAATATTAAGAAGTCGGTTAGAGTCTAATAAAATAGTGGTATGTATACTGAATTCCATTCTTAGCCAACCCATTTAATTCCTTGAGAGCATACTTTGTTTTTTAAATCAATTTTGGGGTGAACTAAGAAAAATTGACTGGAGCGGGATTTTAACCTGTAGGGCTGGATAGCTCAGTTGGTAGAGCGTCGGTATCGTTAAGCCGGTGGTCGCAGGTTCAAATCCCTCTCCAGTCAAATTTTTATGTTCACCCCAAGTTCACCCAAAGTTTCCCTTGTGGTTTATTGCTTTGTTTTTTAGTTTTCTTCTATGAGATTCCGCCCCCCCCCCAAGTCTCTGATTCACTTAGTGGTGACTTCAGGATGGACCTGTCAAACTGTCAACCTATAATTATAACCAGCTGAAATGCACATATAAAATCACAGGCGTCTCGACAATCACTCTCAGGCTATCCACCTGTCATAAATATGTGCATGAAGGGGGACATCAATCAACTTATTCTCATGCTCACAGCCGTAAGACCAAAATTGCTAAATCGCTTACGGCTATGCCACACCTTTCTGTCTAACCTTCTGTGAAACCTTCTGAAGCTTTAGGGTTGGATTCAAGGTAAGCAGAATTACTTGTGCATATAGGACCGTTTGTTGTTAACATTGTTGTAATAGGATTCGAACTGCCTCTAGCTGCCGGGCAATTTCGGTAGTCTAGTTGGTAAAACATCTGCTCTAGAAGGGCGGGGGTCGTGGGTTCGAATTCCACCCGAGGAATATGCCTGTGAGTTGTGATTTTTTTTCACAAGACTCGGGAAAGTACTGAGTATACAGTGCTTAACACACATCAGAGTATGGGTGAGAAAAATACAAATAATATAATGCTGTTGTTGTTGTTGTTGTTTTTATTGTCTTTGTAGTGCACACCCGGAAGGTGGACATTGTTATTTTTGAGACCAGTTTGATACTGACTGCCTTTTCTGTTGTTTTTAGCTGGTTTGTCGGTAAATCTTTCCTAAATATTTACCTCGCAGTTCGTTCAAATAGTTTTGTACGAAGACAACGTTACGAGGGTTTTGTTGTATCATTCATAATGCATAATTTGATTCTGATCGCTTTGTTTGGTAATACAATTACAGTATTCTTGCCTGTTCCTGATCTGAACGCTTTAGGATATCGAGGTTTGTGCACGAACCATGTTTTCACCGGATTTCTTTGTTTGTTTTTCATATTAACTTTGACAGTTCCTCGTCTTATGAATAGCCGATTCTGAATAATCCAGTACAAAATGCAGGGATGCAATTTGGAATTCAGATTGAAAGGGGGTACATCGTGAACATACTTTTAATTATTGAAAACCCTTTCTGGATTTCACTATGACAAATGCTAATGTATTAGCGTTGAATATATAAATATAATACAACCCGTACTGAATGGTATTGATTATAAAACAGAAGTGCTTGCCTGGGAAACCGTTCTCCTGAGACAGTGTTGGTCATCAAAACATTTCAGAACGAGTTATTGAAATGAGGGAAAAATGTATGATAAATCAATGGCTAAATAAATGCAGTACTCTCTGCTGCTCTCCGCAACCCTCTTCGATTTGCTCGTTATGTACAAAGCTGAGTGTTACACAAGACAACCTCGATGGAGTTTCCCAAACGAACTTATCTGAAAAGTTATAGTCATTGACACACGTCGGACAAGGCAAGCTGATTTGATTTACACTCGACTTGAATCCTCTTCCTTGTTCGTTAAGGGCATCAAAGAAAGGAATCCGTGATCGGACAATTGCAGCACAGGGTTCTTTGCATTGCATACAGTAATACTCTTTACTTACTATGGTGCCGCCAAATGCAAGGGCACGTTCGGGCGGCGTATCTCTCAATTCTTTACCTCCATGGCAAAATCAATGTAAGATACAGCAAGAAATCAAAGCAAACCGATGGCAATGTGTGTAACTCAGTATCTTGCGTTGCAGGCAAGCACGTACCATGATCTCTGACAATGAATTCATCCAAGATTCTTCAAGATGATCAGTAAGACATCCATCTCAATTATGGATACAAGAAAACATCATGTACATTGTAAACACAAGGTTTGAATTGTCAACGATACTGCCAAAAAATTTAGATCTAAAGGGACAGTATGAGAGGATTATTTAATTTCATCTCGTCAAGGTTTTTGTAACCTTAACCATAAAATCTGCTTGAACTTCTCTCTTGGTTTGGTGGTAAGTCAGGACGAAATGTTAAACTTGTAAATACAAATGTAAAACAAATGAAGCAAGTATGAGATAAAGTTAGTTCTTATCTTCTCGAATGTTATGTAGGTTGAAATTGTCTGGACAGTGGTTCAATTAGTTATGTCTTATAAGAAATGACTATCCATTGTCTGAGGTGAGGGGTAAACTAGATCACAGTCACCTAAGGCCACCCCCCCCCCTCTCTCTCTCTCTCTCCGCCTATTGCCTCCACGCTGAAGTCAGACATCCTGTTATTACCATTTCGAACTCGCCCGTGAGCAAACTGATGCCATATTTTTCACCAGACCTCATTTTGTTTGTGAGTGTTCATATGAAGTAGATTATGTCTGAACGGTTGTTACTCATATTTAGCGCTGTTGTACATTTTTGCTCTTCCATTAGCCACCCCTCCGTGTAACAAAGCACGACCTAATTCCTCCCACAGCATCAACCACAGAGTCACCCTAGCACTCTCCTGGGCTAAGTTTCATGCCTCCATCATATCAAGTATATTTCTTGAGACCGTTATTAGATCTTGAAACACTCTTGATTTTAAGTGGTGTGGGAGGCGGTTGTATGCTTCGCTTGGCTCGCTGCTCCTTGTTCTCTCTTTTGCACATCAGGTCAAGCAGTAAGAAGAAATCAAATCCTGCCTGAGGAGATGTGAAGATTAATGGCTGGCCAGGTCAGAATCCGCGAATCACATGATCTCTTTCTCTCTCTCTATCTTCTACATCGTCGTATTTCTGCGATGTTCTTATCTCACTAGCCTTTTGCAGTGTCGCAAACTTGTATATAGTTATTGTCATTACTGCATTGTACAGTAAACAATCCATACATCAATCTATTCCAATGTCAGTTTATATTAGTGATAATCAGTCAAAAAACTACACTGCTGTTTGATGTCCACGTCTTTTTGAACTTCTTAAAAATTACCCGTAAAGGCAGTCTTACACAAGGTAACAGGAACTTATTAAAGTTTGAAATTGAAAGAATTCCTTTTATATCACATGTTTATTATCATGAAAGAGGGATTTTTCCGATTCATGTTAGATAACAATATTCACATTTAATTCATCGGCGACGAATTTGAATGTGTTTCAAGATTAAACCATAATTCAACTTTCTTCGTTGATTATCTCAAGAATGTATGAAGAAGTTTGTCTCTTCAGAACAGACATTTCAATTTCAATTCCAATCGATTCAGCTTTATTTATCTATATAGTTCTGTGTTTCTGCATATATGTAATACAAATATATGGAATTACAATTTTTTTATTTATTTGTTTTAATTTATTTTTTAAAACATGTAGCTTAAACTGCCAGATGAACAAGAAGCCCAACAAGAAGCCAACCAGAATCTGTAAACCTATACTGAATATCATTTGAATTATAAAGTAATGGGTAACAAGGTGTAACGAGTGTTGATTGGGATGGGTCGGGAAATTGTAAGTTAGAATGGAAAAGACAGAAAGGGCGTGGACTGTATGGAGGAAAAATGCAAATCTCTCGAAAATATATTTGTCTTGAGTAAGGGTAATTTAGATGACAAAAACATGACACGTGGTAAAGATATAAAGGCGATGATTGTTATAAGTGGTGAATTTTAAGTATTTTTTTTGGTTAATTTTACGATACATGATTAACACAATGAATGAGCGAGTGTTTAAGCTTTGTGGATTCAACTTAAACACGAAATTGCTGCCCAACATCGGTTGGACGATGATGTTATCGAAAAGTCGGAAAAGGAAACAAAGTTGAGCTTTCTGTTTGATGAAACAGTTCATTGGCAATTTTGTTACGTAGTTCCTGGAATAAAGCTGAGCCGGATACTCTCCCCGAACCACATTCTTCTGTCGTCATAATTCTACCCTGGTCGGGTTGAATGCGCAGATGTTCCACTTCTGTCCATCAATCATCAACCTCATGTTATCAAATCATTAATGTGAACTTGTCAATATATTTAGGTTGCCTCTCCACAAAGCTCACGTTTCATTTTATTCGTGAAATTACAGTCCCATGAGTTTTTTTACGGGCAGCAGTTTGGCATTCTGAGTAAAGGTGATTTCGAATCTGACGGCCGCTGACAACGTGACTGTTATAGGCGTGCACTGATTATCAGATCACTGAACGCTAGGCTTTATCAGGGGTGCTCCTGTTTGTCTTAGCGCTTGAAATTGGTCAGCTTCTTACGTTACAACATGTCATTGAAAATAATATCAAAGGTTCAACTGCTCAGATTTGACCAATCAACAAACTCTAACAAAGTTGCGTAGGTTTTAGCTTTTGTAATGCTGGAGTTCTGTTTTGTAAAACTAATCAGTGGTAAATCTAATCAAGGTATGTCTCATGTTTTTTAAACAGCTTTTAGCGATTATAAAGTGAGGTGAGAGCAATACTAACTTAATCTGGTCATTGATTTTAAGAATCCGCACCTTGTTAAATGTCACTTAATGAAATAACCTGTTGGTGAAGGCAATTTTGTAAGGGGTCAAGTGAGTTCTTTTTGTAACGTTAGTTGTAGTTAGTTTAATGACATGTATTTTGAATTAAATAAACTGCAGTGATTTGTCAATTTCGTTGCAAAAACAATATTATTTTTACATCTGGTATAAAGGAACAGACTTCCCATCCCGGTTTACATATTTCTGTGAATGCATGACAAACAAGATTGATGTTGAGAGGTCTGGACTTGTTTTGTATTATTTTTTTCAAAAAAGGTTTGTGATCTTGCGGTTTATTGCTTGAACTTTTAATAGTCAACGTTTACAGCAATAAACCGCAAGTTCATGAACCTTTTTTTGAACGCGGCCGGCCCACAGAGACATCTCCCGTAAACAGTATTCCATTAACATTGCAATAAATTATCTGTTGCACTTAATATTGCAGATTGAAAGACGTAGCTGATCCATACATGTTATGGGTCAACTTCATCATTTGAATTTCTATCCATATAAGAGATTTCCTCTTTATGTTTTAGCTTTTTAGTTCTGTAGCTCCCATATGATAGTTATTTCAAATCCCCTTGAGACAGTTTCATTTAAAATTTGATTATACTTAAAAGATTCTTAGCATTTGACTGATAAGAAGGGAATCTGTTTCAGCATAATTATAACCATTGTCCTACGAGCTATAAAAAAGTATTTTTTTTTTTATCCCCGATGCAATTACTACATCAACTAAAAACTATTTGTTTCATTTTAAAACAGTCCTGAGTTGAAATTGTCAGAAGTGGTTGCTATCTATTATTGTTATTATTATTTTATTCGACCAAAACAATATAAAATAGAGAGCACATACTTTGTCGACTCATTGAAGAGTACATTTCTATAATCTATATCTTCTAAGAAACATTTCATTGCAGGCTTTCACGCCATTGGTTGTGGAAGAAGCCATAATAACGGGCCGCAAAAAATACTCCAAAAATCTTGTACGACGATTAAAAATTGACAATGTCTAAACATTTCCATACAAAGGAGAAATTGAGACTAGAATAGTGCCATTGTGATCCTTACTTCAAGTTTCAAATTCATGAGTCGAGTTTCCGTATCGATGGAATTTATGTAGATTCTTGTAACTTTGTAAATTCAATAAGACGTTCCTTGAAAGATGGCATCCAATTCAACTAGACGTCTGAATAAAGTTTCACATTAGCATATTTTATCTATGTATCTTGAATTATGAATTCCAACCCCCAGGGCTATCTTAAAGGTTTGCGCAGCCCCTCAAGGTGATTCTCCCTAAGGAAACATTCCAGCAGTCTCTGTCAGATTTTTTTCGAGCTTCGACACTCATCTCTAAGTCTGAAATACAATCCTCACTTTGCAGTGAAATTTGATAAAAAAATCCCTTCAGCAATGGATTCATCAAGGACCCTCCTCAGGCAATGGCAAATCTGCCAAAGCCTAACCTGTCCAAAGTCGTCTTCCCTCATTATGTTGTCTCAGCTTATGGTTTGACATAGATCCCAAGGGTTCCAATTTGTTTGTTTTGGGACCAAATAAAAAGAGCAAAAACAATGTCTGTGATTATGTCAAATCGGAGTCATGAAGTAATTACCATAGCTGAACAAAACCACAAGAGGAGGTTTTTCTGTGACCCTCGAGGTCATTTGCAATCTCATACCCAATATGTCGTTTTATCTTTCAACCCTCGGCACGGAGTCGTTGACTCAGTGTTGCGGGAAGAGACAAATTGTTTCCTACGGGGAAGAGTTTGTAAGCTCAACCGTAAAGTTAAAATTTGGCTTCTCAAGTCATCGCTTCGGATATCAGTCCTCAGTCTAGCTACATTAAAAAGTGAGAGAGAGAGAGATGAAAAACAAAGACGCAGGTTTAATTTCAGTGCAAATGTTTCGAAATAAATTAATAAGTATAACTTCAACCAAAAGTGATCGTTTCCTCTATTGTATTATTTCCAAAACTAATACTTTAAGGGGAGTACATCTTGTGCCTGTATTCTTTTCAATAGTTATTACTTTAATGCTGTGTGTAAAGGGATTGGATGTTTGAGAGTCAATGTATTGTATATTAACGTCTGACAAATGTTTTAGTTTGAAAATTCAGATTTATGACCAGAATCGGATTTCAATGATGATAAATGTACTGAAAATACATTTATTTAAAATGAGCAAAAAACTGGCTTGATTCATAGAAAAAATTCTTGATTTTATTTTTTACCGTACACCCCTCTTTTGAGATTCACATAAATTGGAATGACGCAAATGTCGATCTATTGAACCCATTCTTGAGACTTAAAAGCTAAACTTGTCAGTCTCAGTTATGAAGATTCTACATTACTAAGACCGTATCCGATTGAACCACACGGTCCCAATCCAAGACTCCTGCTGAAGACCCATTTCAAAATTAAATTAGAGAGTGTTAAAAGATGTGTACTGATAGAAAACAGTTATCAGACCCTGTACATGCTCATTAATCATGGACTTGAAAAGGTCATTTGTCAGACAACATGTTGGTTGACCAACAACCCCACAGCAGAATCCCTCCGGCTGATCCTGTCCCAGCGCCTGAAACTGTATCTAGAAGAGCATTTTTTTGTTAAGATGGTGTCCCAAGAGGTATAGAAACAGGTGCCGGGAGGTACTCTTGGGAATCTAAACAACATGCGGTGATGTGTAATGCAGCTTCCTGGCTGTACGCTCGGTGATGTTGAACTGCAGACGGAGTTGAATGGGTTGGATATTGAAGAGGATAAAAGCCCCGTCTTGGTCGTTGCCTCAAGAGTGAGCTTGGCACCGCAGATGAAATTCCCTATGATAATTTGTCTCCGTTGTTGTAGGAGGAAGGTTTTTTCCTGACAGATTGTACTTCCTGTGTAAACGTGGCACTATTCTTTGATGCGTTTGGTTAGATGTTTTGGAGCGGTAGGTTTAACGCCACCTGTTTTGGATTTATAGAAAGCAATGATTGTTTGAGTGCAGCGTCTTTGCTCTTCGTGGAAAAATTCAGACCAAGAAACGACACATCATGGGCTCCAAAGGTACGTTTTTATCGAGGTTGTATCGAAATCTCATTTAATAGTAATAGAACAAGGGTACAGTAAACTTGTACGTGTTGTAACTGTCTCAAAGGAGTTTCCTTGATTAATTGAAATCATTGTTTGAATAATTGCTCCATGTTTTAATATCGTAAGATGCAAACTTGGAATAGGTACTTTTTGAGGAACAGAAGCTGTGTCAATAATTCTGATTGAGGGTAAATGTTACCAACGCTGAACAAATTTATCTCTAAAATAAAGAAGCCACAGGGCTCATGTTTCCGGTAATTATTGAAATAATAGCTGGATGTTTACCGTAGGCAAACACTCCTGGGGTATCTACTTACATTTCAATTTCCGAAAGCATTTAATAATTGGGCAGGTATGAAGGCTGATTCTGTTTGGCAAAATGGGGCCTCACCGTTGTATTAAATGAAAATGGGTCTGGAAATGTAAGCTGAATCTTGGGGAAAATGGCTGGAATAAACACAGAATACAAAATGTTGCATCAGGGCCGTGTTGCAAAGTGGTACATCATAGTGGGACACTATAAAAGCAGCTGTGTGCATTGAATGGAATGTAGACTTTAAGTACCAACCTGTTGAAACCTGTGTACCCAATAAAAAGTTCATAACAATTAAAGAAATGCTTTCTGTTATAGCTAGAGATCGATGAAATAGCATTTGAAAATCACCTTTGCTAATTTCGATTGCCGCGGTCAAAATAAAATTCATATGAATTTGCACAAAATCTCTAACAAATCATAAAACAGCTAGGTTTTTGTTGTTTTTTATACTGAAAAAATGACTGCCAATTTTCGAGTGCAGATAATTTGGATGTCGTTTTAAATGTAGATTTGTAAGTGGAGACTGTAAGTATAGATCTGGAAGAATTGTCTCTTGCTCCAATCAGAGATTATACTTAATAATAATAATAATAATAACTAGACATTAAGATTTTGTCTCTAGGACAAAATCAAAGCTGTTCCGTTTATTGTTTCTTAAGGTACTTGATTTGTAGTTCTTGAGATATCGTCAAGCTTCCGGTTGACCCTCAATTTAAGACCAACATGCGGTCACAGTATCCCGAGGGTAATGTTGAATTTCAAGGACTATATAATTGAAAAAGATTTTTAAAATTGGCTGTGTACTTCTTAAGTCATGGTTCAACTTCCGGTTTACCCGGATGTTAAGGTCAACCCGAGGTCACGTCAACTCGAAGCTCATCTTAAATGCCCAATGACTATATGACCGAAACAAGTTTGAAAATCGGTTGTGCCCTTCTTCAGATATAGTGATATGAAGAGTTGCTTATTAAATATTCACGCAACAGTCACGTGAGTAATTAGTTTCTTAAGCTAGTGAGGCAAAAAGATGCACCAGCAAAGCTAAAGTGATCATTGCCGCCATTACGCCCATGAAGTATTATGAGCCTATGATTATATTCCAGTCGCGGTAAATTTCGATCTAGTGCAGTACATAAGCACTAATAGCTATGGTGTTGACTGAGTTACCAATTAACAGTTAATTACTGAAGAAACACACTGCACCAAGATTAATGTCAGTCTGAAATGACTTGTATTGTTTTCTCTGTTTTCAAATCGATTTGCGCTAAAGAGGGAACCTAAAATTGCATTTATTTTGAAAAATGTGTTCAAAAATGTCCAAATCTGGACACTTTTAAAACCTATGCCTTTTGTACATAGATTAAAAGCCCCGTTAAAATGATGTCATAATGACGTGACGGTAAATGTTAGACCTGAAATCACATGTACAATATAGGACAAGTCTATAACTGAAAAAGTTTGAGGATCGGTTGTGCCCTTCTTCAGATATAGCGTATGAAGGGTTGCTCATTAAATATTCACGCGACAGTCACGTGAATACTAGTTTCTTAAGCTAGTGAGGCCAAAAGATCCACCAGCAAAGCTAAAGTGATCATTGCCACCATTACGTCCATGAAGTATTATGAGCCTATGATAATATTACAGTCGCGGTAAATTTCGATCTAGTGCAGTACATACGCACTTATAGCTATGGTGTTGACTGAGTTACCAATTAACAGTTAATTACTGAAGAAACAGACTGCACCAAGATTAATGTCAGTCTGAAATGACTTGTATTGTTCTCTCTGTTTTCAAATTGATTTGAGCTAAATAGGGAACCTAAAATTGCATTTATTTTGAAAAATGTGTTCAAAAATGTCCAAATCTGGACACTTTTAAAACCTATGCCTTTTGTACATAGATTAAAAGCCCCGTTAAAATGATGTCATAATGACGTGACGGTAAATGTTAGACCAGAAATCACATCTACAATATAGGACAAGTCTATAACTGAAAAAGTTTGAGGATCGGACGTATACTTTTTGAGATATGACGGACACAAACTTGACTAATTAAATATTCACGCGACGATAACGGTCATCCCTAATGACGTCACGACGAAAAAAATGTGTTTTTCATACTAACAAATTTTATAAGCTACAAGATGGTATGTAACTTATGACCATCCAATGCCTTTTAAAGAAAACCCTATCAAAACGCACGTTGCATGTATCGTTCGTACACATACAGAATGGGCTATACACTAACTATAGGTCCTCTCTCGGTTACGGTTCAAATATCAAGGAAATCTCCAATGCATTGCCGTGATTGCGCAATCAAAACAGCTAGCCATGGTGTCCGATTTGTCACTTAATCGTTAAATTATCCTGGATATTGTACTTTTATTAGTTTTTAATGACCTGGAACATCTCTTATAACAAGCGTTTAACTTTTCAAAACATCTTATGTAATTTAGGAAACTAACAATTAACTTATTTAGAAAATATTGTTAAAAACTTTCCAAATCTGGCCACTTTTTGAGCCATGCCTTTTGTACATAGATTAAAACCCGCATTATAAATGATGTCATGATGACGTGACGGGAAATGTTAGACCAGAAATCACATCTACAATATAGGACAAGTCTATAACTGAAAAAAGTTTGAGGATCGGATGTATACTTCTTGAGATATGGTAGTTACAAGATTGCCTAATTAAATATTCACGTCATTATAACTCGGCTAATTAATTAAAAATTTCAACCAAATTTATTTTATGATAACTTCATGTCCTAAGCTTCAATTTAATATAGGATTTGAGTTTGTCATACTTACACATTCTAAGATTAGGGAAGAACAAAAACGTGTACAAATGCTATGGGATTTTGAGACGGAAACAAAGTATAATAATAATAATAATAATAATAATAATAAAAACAATAAAAATCTTGACGAAAACAAAACCTGTTCCGACTGCTATGTCGGAACAGCTAATAATAAAACCATGCTTATATAGCGCATATCACCGTGAGGTCCCTATGCGATGTGAAGGGGAAATCAACAGTTGTCGAAAGTGAACAGATATGTTTTCAGCCGGATTTTGAATTGTTCTGATGTTTCGGCCTCTTTAACCACCTCTGGAAGATTGTTCCATAAATGAACTGCTGTATATTGGAAAGAGAAAATACTTGTTCACTGACTTTCGATTTATAAGAATGCATGATCCTTTATTGCTGTTTAATAGTTCTGTTACTCATCCCACATTGATGCCGTCCAACGCAAGTTCATACTCCCCTGTTTTGATTCTTAAATAATATTTTCCTTCCGTGATCAACGAAATGATGGATAACAAAATCACTTCGATAACTACTGACCTCGGAGTGCACAATATTATAATATCGATCAATAAATTACATGATTACAGGAATTAATTGTTGTAAAAAGTGCACGAGAGGTTTTACTACCTTTATGCTAACCATATTCTTTATTTCTTATAAATGTCAAATATGAAAGGATGAATAAATCTCAATCTGTTCAGCCACTGTTTGTTTACTTAGAGGAGATTACAATGTAGAATGCAAACTATTCCCGAAGGACTGCGGGCTTGACTGCCGTGATTACTCGTTAAGTAAACATCATGACATCGCCCATCTAATATTCATACAATTACATCACAATTTCATAATGATTTTAATTCTTCAAAACAAACAATTTTATGTGAGCGTTCTTCCAAAATCCAGTGATGTATTCTAACCTTGCCTATTCATTGAAGACTCAAAATGTTTTGATTGCAATTCTGACTTCGTCTCTAAGATTCCCTTAGCTGGATGATGGTAAAGATCAACTTCTTACTGCCTCATCCTATAAATACTCAGGTGTATCTTCGGTTAAAAGCCGCTCTGCATCTCTTCATCACACGACATTATAATCTTGTGGGGCTCCTCAATTCCCCATAACTGTGATCTTGTTTCCTTACCTCACAAATCTTCCGAGAATATAGCTCGAAGTACCTCATCTGTTACCACCAGAAGACGCTACGTCAATGATGTGTGCTAGAATTCGAACTTTACTTGTAAATTACATCAGTTCGCAGATTACATTTCGGAAGGACTGTCATTACCTTTTCATTATTTCTCTTGCTAGACGCAGACTACATCCGCCATTACTACCTCTACCCGTGATAAATCACGTCATGCTTTTGAGTGTAATGACTGTTGGCCGTGATTTCTTCGTTCTCGATCGTAAAGATCAGTCTGCTGAAATTTACGAGTTGTTTTACGATGTTAAAGAAACTGATTATTTCAAACATTGTTAATCAACTTGTCCAAAATCAAGTATCATATCCGGTGAAAAATGAAAAGGCAGCCGAGTTCTTCATTCTAGCAGTAAAACTTGTCGTCTTTTATCGTAATTTTTATATAAAGGCATAAGAAAAGATTACACGGAAAACGATTTCCAAATGCAACTTTCCAATGTTTTAACAATTACAATTGAAAATTGGGCGGGTGCTTTTGTCTGATTATTTTGTACCAATTTCTAGTTATTTTGTCCCTGGTTTCACAGATTCCTCCGGTGGTTGCCCTACTACGTATCTGAAATGCACAAATGGGGTTTGCATTTCCAAGGCAAGGCAGTGTGATGGGATTTATAATTGCCAGAAAGGGGAAGACGAGGACCCAACTGCATGTGCAGATCACGGTAAGTGTAAAAAGAACTGCATTCTATCAGAGCTTTTTCCCCCCTTCATCTCTTCAGATAAAGAATTCGGGATCTGATGTGACCCGTGCAAGCCAGTTTGAGCTATAAACATTTGCCATACTGTTGTAGGATAAGTAATTTTCGATGTATGAAGA
Source organism: Marthasterias glacialis (assembly GCA_911728455.2). Classification (NCBI taxonomy): domain Eukaryota; kingdom Metazoa; phylum Echinodermata; class Asteroidea; order Forcipulatida; family Asteriidae; genus Marthasterias; species Marthasterias glacialis. The sequence continues at coordinate 503,005 of OU452221.1, read as the reverse complement.
TTAAGTTGTGGATGGTTTTATTCATTCATGCCAGTATTCATATTTTCCATGATGCATGTATTGCTTCATTTAATAGTCTAGTCAACCTACTTCTATATGACCAAAAACCAACAACAACAACAGTGGATTGTAGATGATGCATGCACTGGTGCAGTTCGGCCTTTTATATATTAAGGCCTCACTGCACTACTGCTCACTACAGTAAGCGTTTACAGATGTCATATGACTCTCCATTTGTAGGTTATTATTCTTCATGAGTTCTTTTTTTTTTTAGGGCGGAGAGAGTCATCTTTCTTTTACACTTATCATTCCTGGCCTCATTTCTGACTGAATGTAATCTAAATGCTTCATTATCGACCCTCTGAAATGGTACCGATGATAGTTTCCTTCTCTCTCTCTCTCTCTCTCTCTGGAGGTTAAATCATGTTTAGAAGGACTCTTGTAGTTGGTTAACGAGACGGCAGTGGCTTTCAGCAAAACATAGAGTAGTAATCAAATGTATGTTTAACTTTAAACTCCTAGCTTTTAGGCAAATTCCTCGAAGGGATCGCACGAACAAAGGCCAAACATCAATATGTGATTACTTGTTAAAGAAAATGTATTTTGCAATCATTTGAAATCTCTTTTAAATTAAAGCATGCAACATTTTCCGCAAATGAATGTTTCGGTTTGTTGACTCGGAATTAATTCTAGGCTCGATTTTAATGCAAAATTTGGATGGTCTCTCCACCACGGTAGCTTAAGTCAACCTAGACCCGGATCTGGATTTAAAAGCCGTTCCAAAAATCAAGGCCGGTCGAAAGGCCAGATTCGTCAGAAATTTGCCTGATTTCAGGGCCATCTTGAAAGAGGTGAAGATGTAATAGGTTCTGCATACATCTTGACATTATGGAGTAGGGTCGTATCGACTCGTCGACTCTAATCAAGCGAAACTTGAGCTGAGAGTTTTAAATGTAAAATAGTTACAAATTGATAGACCGAATGACATGCTTTTAAACCTAGTGTTATTCTGGAAACCACATTATTAAGTTAAGATGATAATTTTATAGGTACTTTGTGACGCAGTTTTTTTATTCCTCAGCGTAAATTTCTTAATTACTTTTTGAAATAATATGATACAGCAGGTTTTCAATATCGAAGGTAGTTTTGTAAGAAAAAAGGCAATTCACTTTTTGCGGAAACATTTCCGTACCGGATTCTCCGGTTGATCCCACTTCTGACACCAATATCCCCTGCTTTGAGCGTGGTTGTATGCGGGTTGAAATTGCAGCTGCACCATGGCTAAGGAAATGGAGGTTGAGATCTGATACCAACCTCGAGCATCAAAAGCTCCTTTGTCGGGAAAGAGGGAAATCATCAAATATTGTCGGTATAAATTATCATTTTAAGTTTCTGTGCCTAAAAAAGGATGACGGTTGATTTGTTGATTCTCCTTGTAAAGACACAAACATTTTATCTTTATCCATTGGTCTATTGATTGAATGATTAGTTAATTGATTGATTGATTGATTAATTGATTGATTGATTGAATGATTGATTGATTGATCGATTGATGATTGATTGATTGATTGATTGATTGGCTATTGATTGATTGATTAACTATTGATTGATTGACTTATTTATTTGTTAAATTTATTTATCCTAAATAAGCCCAAATAGTTAAGTCATGGTTTCCATTTGGGCCCTGCATGCATACATAGTGTTTAGTTTTTAGTTTAAAAAATAATAATAATATAAACCCATTCACATAATTCGAAAACCTTTTACCACGGATTTACAGTTGTCAAAACCTCACACCCAGTTACAATATGAAGCTATCTTTAAGATTCCCGGAAGCGGGTAAGACTCATTTCTATTTAATTATAGTTCCTTATTATTCTTCACACCATGCAAAGCTTCAAACATCACTTATCATTAATGTAAGTCAAGCAATGTCAGAACTCTCCTTCATCTCTTGTCATTGGATTGTTGACTCAGGTTCAGTCAACGGCATAAAGTGGCCCTAGAGCAGCGCTTGAGTTTGGATGACTGATCATTTTGTCAGATTGTGTTCAATTTGATTTGTTCACCTTCATCCTATGTATTTTACTGTTCAGAACTTGTAATGTGTCTCTAAGTGAAATATGAGAATAATCCCAACTCAACCCAACCCAACCCAACCCAACCCAAACGAACCGAACCGGACTGGATCGGACCGATTCGATATCTATCAGGAGTAGGCCTACCGAAAGATATTTTATTTTAAAGATATTATGATTTTCTCATTGAATTAAATGTAGAAAGCCAAGAATTAATTCAGTTGAATAAAGGTTTTTAACAAACCAAAAAACGCATTTAACAGAAGTACATCAATCACGGAAAAGAAATTCATATCCGCGAAATTAGCACAAAAATATATATATACATATATATAGGCCCCTATATCTATGCAAGGTCATTAGGAATACCATACACAAGGCGATCGTCTGGTTAGGACAGTCATATGAATGGTTTATACACGGTACATGTATGTTTACATCCAATTTTCCAGTTCGTTTCAACCGTGAGTTTCATTATAGCAATGTGTAGGTCAGTTTGTAAGCTGCATGTTGGGATATTACAAAAACATCAGTAAATGGTTTAATTATGCTGGAACCCTAGTCATGTTTTCTGACAATTACAACTGATACTCGAATTCGAGTACGTCTTTGTATCTCCTAAAATATGTGGCAATTTTTCAGTTTTAAGACGTTTTCAAAAAACATTTGAAACACAAATTACAGTCTAGAACGGGACATGTACAGAGTGATTTGTACAAATCATGCCCATTCTTAGGAAATTGGTATCGCTATTGAAGGGTGCTTTGGTTTAATGGATGTCGAATTATTAACTCTAAAGGCTGTGTTTATACAAAGTGCGAGCACTGTTTGCTAGCCCTTGTAGTATGCCATATTACCATAGCAACCCAAGAGTGTGCAAATGTTACGTTAATGATAAATCCATATCGCTGTGGTGTCAATGGATAAGGTACTGGTTTTTTCAAATACCGTACACTGTCTGTACGTGAATATTCCAGATTTACAAAGGACGGAACAAGCATGGACATGATGCACGCAGTATTCAGTCACTTTAAGTAATATGGGATGGATATGTTGGAAGATTAAATATCTTTTTGAGTATTGCCTGGTCTTTATACGTCACTATATTTACTCAGTAAACACAGCTGTTTTGTACGTTCATTTAGTCTCCTCGATTTCTTGTTTGACATTGACAGTTTCTGAAGTCGAGGCTAGTGCCACAAGTAAATGTTGATTTAAAATTCACCTCAATTTATAATAATAAAGGTCAGTTGTTTGAAATATTGCTCATAAACTAAATGAATTAGCATAACAACACACCGACTATACTAGTATTAAAAATAAATAGAAAAACATGCCCCTGTTTGGGATTGAAGGGTTCATAACAAAAGTAGGATGACAAATAAATATCTTTAAAATGTTGTTCTAAAAATTAGATATTGACCTAATCGTTTTTTAAAGGCAGTGGATACTTTTGGTAAATACTCCAAAAATAAATGACCATAAAAACTTACTTGGTAAGGAGCAACGGAGAGCTGTTGATAGTATAAAACATTGTGAGAAACGACTCCCTTTGAAGTAATGTAGTTTTTGAGAAAGATTTAATTTCTCGCTAAAATATTTGAATCTGAGAAAGGATTTAGGCATGAAGCCTTTTTCACGTAATAAAAAACCTGCAGTTTCAGCACTTTCGGATCCTTCTGCGTGGAAATAACCGCTCCAGATTGTCGCCGATATCTCAAGAATGCTAACATCTTTTGAAACAAGAATTTTAGAGGTTAGTTTGATGGTATACATCTACAGTATATGATTGAAACAAACGGACCGCTCCAAATACCAAAGGTATACACTGCCTTTAAACTTCACGTTTGATTCACTCCAATAACTGTTTGATGTCATGTTCAGATGTGTTGATCTGATTAGTGTTATCATAAAGAAAGGAATGTGGTGTTATTACCTAATAATTAAGTGGTATTCAAACTAAGGATGCACAACACAAATACTTGGGGAAAAAAACAAACAAGATTTACGTGGGGGATTTCCTATGTCTTATACAACTTAATGAATGAATACAAAAGCCTGTTGCAAGGACAAACTTTCCACAAGTGGGCTGGGAACTGATTTAAATGTTTGCATCAAATAACACAAATGGGAATTGTTTCTCAAAATCTCTCAAAATTATGTGTGGATTTAGAGGGTGGGATTGATGCAAAATGTCACTGGCCTTGCATGGACAGAGGAGGCAAGCTTTTTAATCCTATGGGAGATGTTGGAATCCCACTTAAGCTAGACGTGGGTTATTCCTTGAACGTATTGTGAATACCTCCCACTTAGGGTCTGTCTTTCCGGATTGACAATGCCCGTAGTATAAGTGTTGATCCAACTGAACTCCATTAACTCATTCAAGGTTGAATTCTCATCGAATAACTTTAGGAATTAATGCCACAAATTATGAAATCCTATGTTGTCTATACGTCCCCCTATAACTATGGAACAACAGAGTGATACGTCAGATCATTCAGACAGTATTTTATTTTCACTAGAGAATTGGGTCAAAAATAGTTCACTGTTTCCTGACAAACTCCATTATTATAAAGTGTCAACTTAAAGGGTTGGTTTTCTGTCCATCGGTTAGATTGTTGTTACAGGGACGTGGTCCATTTGGGTCTTTTAGTTTAAATTATTATTTAAATTTTAAATACATATTTTAATAGATTAGAAAAAGTTACGAGCTTTTATTCAAGGTGTTGCGTGATTTTGTTTAAAAATCCGCTGATGAGAAATGGTGTCGTAGTTAATTTAAAACAAAAAAATCATTGTCTGGATCCAGCCATTATTTCACGTCCATCAGCAATGTACAAACAATTGTGCATGTTAGGTGTATTTTGTGCATTGTCCGTGGCATATGCGAACGTTTTTGTTTTCGGTTTGAAACAGCATCATCTGTCAAAATTCGTTCAGAGAGAATAAAATAATCTTTTGGTGAAAATCGGCCCATGCAACTTGATTGGATGGAGTTCATCAAGTGTTTAGAAAGAAAACGTCCAATCTGTTTCTCCACTGAGATTCTAAAAAGCTTATTATAAAAGAGATTTTGTATCACTGGTTAAGACTGAACGAATGAATTCATTCCAATCCTCTAGGTTTGGTTACAAAGAAACTTTCCTTAAATTGGTTTGTAAATTATTGGGCTCTGTGAGATTGCATTCACTCCAATTCTGTACCTTGCATTTCAGTATTTTAAGACTTAATTATATTCACTAATCTATTCACAACATTATTAAATGAAGATCAGGATGGAACAGTATTGATGTTTTGGTGAATGTGTTCTATGTCATAATAAATGAAATATTGATTTTAGGGACATCTCCAAGGTGCAATTGCTATCACGTGACTTGTATGTTTTGAGAACCAATGTTTACTCCACGAGGCAGTTTTTTTTCTGCGCATGCTCCTACCAAGGTAACACGTTTGTAGACTGGTTCCCGGTCCCTACATCGTTCTCTTCTGTCTGTATATAGGGACCGGTAGCTACTACCGATATGGCGTTTTTGATAGGCCCTCGAGTGCGCGGGCTCAGTAATAATTTTCTCGTTTTAGAGATGACGTTGGCTATGCTCGTGACGTGTGCATGTTGCTGTTTGACACTGCTAGCACACGTGTACATCGTAACCCTTCACCCGGACATATAGTGAACCAACCTTCAACATCAAAATTCAAGCTAACCTATAGAAGAACATCTTAACTAGCGTAATTTCTACCTCCATGGTCTGCATGATGGGAGATTTTGTGTCCACGTTTTGTGTAAGGCATATGCTAATTTGCATTACCTGCTACCGGTCCCTATATTCAGTCAGAACGAAAACGATGTAGTGACCGGGAACCAGTCTAACACGTTTGTTAAAAGGGATCTAGCTGATTTGTTTTCTTCATCTTTTTAAGTAAGTTTTAAGCCAACAATTTCTTAGTTTGTCAGAATTAACTTAAAGAACCTACTCGAAGAGAATCAGCGTGCCAAAAACGAAACCAAATGTAGGTAAAAATGGACGAATAGAGAGCGGAGAAACCGTCCACTTATTAAACACTGCATCAGTAATGCATTGCAATGGCCGACGACGCCGCAGCACACGTGTGAAGGCAAAAAGCTTGAATGTAATATTGAGACACTAAAAAAAAAAAACTCGACATGTCGTAGGAAATTGTTCATCGTATGGGTAAGCCGGAAAACGGATTTATAACTATAAATAAAAACATTGAGGATGAAGGAAGGTTTTTGAAAAGTAAATATCCAATGAATACATATTTGTTGATGGGATTGTCAGACTTGGGTGTATGTGCAAACGTTTAAGTCCTACTGTTATTAAAGAAATTGTCTTAATTCTTCAACAGACCCTACAAATGCACTTTGGGGAATATTTAAAAGTGATGTCAGGGATCTTAAAGTTTGAGTTTCGGAAAAAACAAAATGCACAATCAGCTGCTGGAATCTTTACAGAAAGAAACAGCCTATTGAGAAAGAGTGTCTTGAGAACCAATCTGACACTTTATTAACTCTTCTAACAGAAAAGCAGTGTAGTTTAGAATAAATTACTCGGAAATAAAGGCCCGGGGTTCCATTCTTCAAGAAGAATTTGTTGCAATTTCAATATCGGAAAGAAAGTAGTAAAAAGAGGTTTTTGTGTACATTTTCATTAATAACTCCTTCATTAAGATGAATAATAACAGATGTTTATCCGGTGGGGACTCTTTGGTTGAGGGGACAGATGGGTTGATTTGCCTGAAAATTTTAACAGATAAAAACACAGGTACAAGGTTCTGATAAAGAAGTTTTTTTATAATTTGTACTCTTGCTTTGCCTGAATGTCCCCCACTGTTTCGTCCGATATTGTGGGGAGGGGGCAGTTGCCCCCCCCCCCCTCTGCCGTCCCCTCCCCCTGGCTCGTACGCCTATGTGTATGTTTTAGAAGTCATGGAAAGCAGGATGAGCGACCCTGACTGATCTTTGTCAAGAAAATAGGTCTTTCTTATCGTTTGAGGAATTTAAACAGAAGTATACCAATCTTGATCAAATATTATGGGCTTTCTAGAAAGCTATTTCAAAATCTTGAAGGCAAACCCTTGAAACAGTAGACTAACCACACTGTTTGGTCTCCGACTTATGTATTAAAAAGAAATCAAAACCCCAGCTGGTTAACTGTACTCTCGTTCAATCAATTTATCAGAAGCCTAGCAAAGAGAAATTGAAGGTGTTTCCTGATGACATTCAAAACTGAAATGTCATCTTCGAAATTTTCTCTCAGAGCAACAAAGGACCAGACGCTGCAATCTTTCCAATTTAAGCAGGCATAAAATTCTTCCAACTTTAATCTGATTTCTGATTCCCCCCCCCCCCCAGAAAACCAGCAAAATTGTTAGTAAATGGCCTGAGAAGCTCATCAAAGCCTAAACCATTATGTAGATCAGGACTCGATTTCACAAAGCACCAAGATTCATCTTAAGATGAGTTGTCAGTATTACCATAGTAATTTGTATTGTGATATATCACACTTTTCTCAGCAGGTAAGATTGATTTGCACTTAAAATCAATCTTAGCTCTTTGTGAAATCGAGCCCAAATCTTGCATTAATTTGGAAAAATTGTACAAACAAATTTTGGAGGGAGATTTTGGAATGTTAAGGCACCAAAAATCAACAGAATCTTATCACTCCGAATGTTTCTGATCAATGTTTTGGTTTAACAGATGACCAAAGTAGGCTCGTCACACTTATTTTGTTTGCTAAGAAATTCATTTTAAAGTTATGTCATGGTCACATCACAGTAGAATAAAGATTTGTATTTAGGTACATTCTTTCACAGGTAATCAGTAAAACTCTGTTTTTGTGACAGTTTTGCCTACTGGGATCTTCGTGTTTTGTTTTCTGTAAAAATAGTGTGATGTTAAAAATAAATGAGGCAGTGAACCAGTTTCCTGACACCCCAATTTCCTGGCAATCAATTCTTATCGCTTGGTACATCAATCATCAAATGAGTTTCACTGTTCAATTACTGTATGTTACTTGCATGACAGCTCAGCTCATATAGAGAAGTAATGAAGCTGTCACTTTATTAAAGGTTTATCGCTTCAATATATCCCTCATTGCATCTTAAAGTAATACTACCTAATTAGACAAAGGTGGATTGTATGGGTTCATTAAAAACAAAAAGATTGGAGTGAATGTACTTTTAAAAGACTTTACGTTGATTGCCAAATGTATTAAAAAGTGGAAACAACAAGATTAACTTTCCATATCTGCCAATCCGGGGGAGGGGGGCACTTGCAAGATTGAGGTCTCCATCTTGGTGCTCAGGCTACAGTGGGAATTGGAGGTGGGGGACTGTACTCTCAACAAGTGTCTGTAGAGCCAGGTGCGAATCCCACTCACACCCCAATTACTATATAAAGTTTAATCCCTTTTTTTGCAGGGTGGGGGTGGAGGCGGTTGTACATCTTCAACAACTCATCTCTTGTTTTCTTACAAAACTTATTGCCTGTAGGCTGTGATGGAGAGCAGTGATAATCAGGCAACTGTAGACAAACAGTAAACAAACAGAACTTAGAAGAGAGCAAGATTGCTTGAACGTGATGAAAGTCTGGTTCATTGAGCATGTCTTATTGCTATCTTCAGGCACAATACACTCAGGTCATTGCACCGCTTTGCTCCTTCCAAGTGATATCTATCTAGCACTCATCATTTCTTATCTCTGATAAAAAGGCCCAGAAGGAACACCTCAAGTACATCCGTGATCTCAAGCTATCTCCCTCTGACAATCTTCTGGTCTAGAAGGACACCCCCCCCTTTATTCCTCTCCATGGAGCTGTGTTCTTTAACTGATTTTTTCTCCTGATTTTTTTCTTCTTCTTAATTAGACTCCAGCGACTGCACCTGCGAAAATGGAGGTACATGTACCGTGAGAGACAACTACCTTATCTGTCTGTGTCCGGATGATTTCACTGGTGAACGATGCCAGTACATCGGCAGACGTGAGTATTTTACAAGACATTCCCAAAGGTGGTTCATCAGCGGTTACCCTTGGTTGTTATGGCATTTGATGTTTGACATGTTTTTTTAATACACATATATAACATTCCAGTTTTAGTCACTGGTTGCTAAGCTCAGTGTGTATTCACTGTTTGCTGACGATCGGATTGAGTCAGAAATGTGGATATGACCAAATTCCAAAATGGTAAGTACCAGCGTTTGTTTGATGTAAACCTGCGCACATGTTATTCACAATAAACATAGAAGCTAGTCTAACTATAGCTGATGTGCTTGTACCAGTGGAAAAAACTTTGAAATCTCATAGTTTGAAAACTGTCAATGAAACATTTCATTTCTTACATCGTAAGTGATTAAACTGTTCCAACGCCATCAAAAATTAATCAACTTTTAATGGTGATGCTTTGTAAGAAAGCCAAACGCCGAGTGAAGAACATGACGGGTAGACAACATGCACCAGGTTTGCTTCCTAACCTAGCAGATTTTCAAACATCATCAAGGTAATTTATTGTCATCTGTCTTCTGCAAGTGCTTTCCATTGCCCCCCGACCCTCTCCTTTCAACCCTGTCATCCACACCCTATCTGAACCAGCCATCTCCAATGGCTCCTATAAATAATTCAACTTCTTCACTCAGTGCATGGTCTGGAGGTTAAGACAACTGATCTAGAATGCAGGGTTCGTTGGTTCGAATCCCACCTATATGGCCTTTGGATAATGTTTGTTTTTTTCGCAGGACTTGGAAAGCGCCGAGTATACCAGCTAGTAAATTAACTTCTTCACTCGGTGCATGGTTTAGCAGTTAAAACACTCAGCTCTAGGGTGTGGGGTTTGTGGTTCGTGGGTTCGAATCCCACCTGACCAGCCTGTGGATTATGTTATTTTCACAGAATTTAGAAAGCGCTGAGTGTCCAGCTCCTGAATAATTTAACTTCTTTACTCAGTGCATGGTCTAGCGGTTAAGACACATGCTGTAGGATGCTGGGTTCGAGGGTTCGAATCCCGCCTGACTAACCTGTGGATTATATTGTTTTCACAGAAATTGGAAAGCACTGAGTATCCAGCTCCTGAATAAGTCGACTTCTTGAATGCGGGGTTCGTGGGTTCGAATCCTGCCTGACTAGCATGTGGATTATTTTATTTGCACAGAATTTGGAAAGCACTGAGTTACCAGCTCCTGACAAAGTTAACTTCTTCACTCAGTTGTTCAGACACACTCTAGTGGTGTCTGAACCACTCTAGTGGTTCAGACACATGCTCTATAATGCGGGTTTCGTGGGTTCGAATCCCGCCTGACTACCATGTGGATTATACGCCACCGAGTATACAGCGCTTATCTCATATCGGTGTATTACATTTTTTAATGAATGCAACATTTCATGCCTGCCCTAATGTTCTGTGTTTGTTGAATATTTTTCTCTACTTTTGTGATGTTTGCATACTATTTTATTCTATTTCTATTTTAGATCGCCTTTTAAGAATAATGTTTTATCTTACCGATCCTAATAAGCTATTTTGAGATAAGGTGGACCCAATACTGTTAGGTTTGGGTAAATTAGTCTGTACACCAAAACCAAACAGTGCACTCCTATAGTGTCCACCCATATCTCAAAAAGGATGATATTCTTCCTCATTTTGTGAGTTGAATTTCTTTTTTCGTTTTTCTTGTATGCCCTGTGTAATATGTTTTTTACATGCTCATTTCATTTTTCTTTGCAGTTTTTCCTTTAAAAAAAGTTACAACATAGTTAACTTTTCACTCAAATCGAACTTTGGTCGCTTTGTAGTATACAAATATTGACTGCTTCAAGTGGCGTAGTAAAACTAGTCAATCGAGGTTATCCCCGGAGCAGCCAATCTTCCCGAGGCAGAGCTGAGGGAAGATAGGCGTCTCCGGGGATCACCGAGAGTGACTAGTTTTACTACGCCACGAGATAAAGCAGTCAATATTTGTTTGATAACACCTCAATTTCATCCATTTTGTGGTAATATTCGTTAAACAACTGTGCGTATGTCCAAAGTTGTCTTCAAACAACTGTATAAAATCTGACAGGAAATCTTGACAAAAAGAAAGAGGGGTACCACACTGCCTTCGTTCTCATATCGTATTTCAAATGCACGTATTATTTGATCGTTTCACCGGGTTCGAGGTTGTCGTTGGATAGTATATACATATGGACTGGCAATGAGGGAAATAGTGCACGTCTATGCAACCCGAGGGCATGTGAGTGACCAGGAGAGGGTCCTATTTCCCGAGGCCGAAGGCCGAGGGAAATAGGTCACTCACAGGCCCGAGGGGTGCATAGACGTGCACTATTGCCCGAATAATGCCAGTCCATATGTGTTTTATAACACACCTCAGTCCAAAATGTCGGTTAGAAGAGTACATGGCGGTTTTTTGGCCGGAGATTCTTCTCGATCCTCAGACGCCGCCATTTTCGTTCTCTTGAGGGCACTGTTTACCAGTCAATAGTTTTGGGGTTTTTGAAACTATTTCCCGCTTTGCGAACTGTTCCCCCCCCCCCCAAAAAAAAAAAAAAGCGCGTGCGGTGCGTGTGGTGCAAATTTCACGCACTAGGCTACATTAGTTCACCCCACGCGACCGTGTTTCAGCCAATCAGGATAAAGAACCAGGAAGAGGTGTGTTATGATACCATTTAATAATTCTTTTGGTCGGTGTGCAGTGTGACGCACGTTCGGCCAATCAACAGATAGAATCAAAGGAAGAGGTGTTATAAAATGTTATATTGAATACACCATTGACATTTTGAATGTTATATTGAGTACATATTTTTTATCCCCAATGCAGTTTTTATTAAATTCAACTTCGTTGTTCTTATCTTTTCAGGGAAGCACGTAAGTGCTGTTATCTCCCGTTGTAATTGTAAGAATGGAGGAACTTGTACGCCTACCAGTTCGGGTTTTGGCTTTGTGTGTAACTGTCTACCAGGGTTTGGAGATTATGACTGCAGCCAGAATGACAGTCTGGTGCGAGGTAAGTCCAGCTGCTGAAAAGAGCTGCTACACTAATTCTTAGCTGTTCGTATCAAACTGTATCTGCTGACATGTTCAAAGAACTTAAACGGTAATCTTTTGCAGTCAACGCTCATTACGAAAAAGTAAATCCTGATGTATAATAATGCTGACATCATTTGTGTGCTGAGTATATGGTCAACCTATTTCCATGTACCCATCACAGCTATCATACCAGACAAAATACTGATTTAACTCTAATAGTTTCTATGGCAACAAATCAAAGCTTCCATTTAAGCACTGCACTTTCTGGTGCTAGAATGTGGAATGACTTACCCAACTGTTTAGGGAAAATCCAGTCCCTCGCTGTTTTTAAATCACAACTGTTGACAGTTTTAATCTATTAGCTACTAATTTGATCTTTTTCTTCACTGTTTTATCAATTTCTGTTCGGTTTTTTTTTATTTTTTTATTTAGTGCCTTTGCCTTTCATCAATTTAAATGATCTTGTCATGCTTATATTTTTGAAAAGAATTTTAAGGTATGAAGTCTTTGTATTTTATTTATTTTATTTGTTTGTTATGACGCAGGGCCCGAATGGAAACCAGTTTATACTGATTTGGTTCACCCTGGGTAAATTAAGGAAATAAGGAAAAAGAAAAAGAAAAATATATATATACAGTATGGTTGAATTACAGAGGATTCATAAGGCAGATAACTTGTAAACATTGGCCCTGTACATAAAAATAATAATAGTAATAATAATAATAATAATAAAATCCAGTTCTTATATATCGCCTTATTTATGGCTGTCTCAAAGCGGTTATTACTTTGACAGGAATTCAGAGCTATACATTCCACTATACATAGAACTAAGATAACATACCACAGGGCCAACCAAAGATAGATGGCAATATATTTCAAGATAAATATAAAAGTGGTTTTTTTTTTCTTTCTTTCATTGCTGGTTTTCAAGGAGGTGCTTCATCGACGGAGTATGGTATCGCCATGGGGGCGGCAGTGGTGGCAGTCTTGTTGGTTCTTTTTGGAGTCGGACTTTGTCTCTGTGTGATTTTACAGTATCTCAAGCAGCAACGAGAAGGACCTGATGGGCAATACAGACCAGCCCTAAGTAGAGATGTATACAGTGTTGAAGCTGTTAATATTGGTGAGTCAGATCAGTTGGTTCTTATGATTTGATGTTTTCAACAAATGCAGTTGAATTATTTTTTATGTCTAGTGTTTCTGAACAGTTTATGCCAAGATATTTAACACATAATGAAGATAAGGCCCAATTACATAGGATAAGTGTTCTTGTTGATGTACATTGTAATTGGTGACGCAGTGTGAGGGTATTAAACAAAAGTCCACATAAAAAAACCTAAAGGGTTGTTGATTTATAAACAAACATGTATAAATTAATAAGAGATTTCTCAATAAAAATTAGAGGTGAAGGATGTCATTTTTCTTTCAATCAATCACTTATAATGACTTATGAAATCTCATTATTTACAAGTTTGTTTCAACAAAGATAATTTCCAATGCTTTGGCTCTTGCCGTGGTTTACTGTCAAACCATAGAGCAGGGACGTCTATGGTCTAATCTCAAACCATAGAGCAAGACCCTCTATGGTCTAATCTCAATCCCTAGAGCAAGGACCTCTGTGGTCTAAACGCTAGAGCAAGGACATGTATGGTCTAATCTCAAATAGAACAAGGACCTCTACGGTCTAATCTCAAAGCATAAAGTAAGAACCTCTGTGGTCTAATCTCAAACCCTAGAGCAAGGACCTGTATGGTCTAATCTCAAACCATTGGGCAAGGACCAACTTGTAATATTACAATTTCGAATAATTTTTGATCACTTGTTATATTTTGATTTCCTTTTTATTGCATTTTATTGTATGTTTATGATATCTGAACAGTACAGGTCAGCCTTTAGTCTTCAAAGAGTGTTTCATAACAAACCAATAATAATAAAAACACTTATAGTGGTACTGATCTTTGCTCTATACTTAAACAAACTTGGTGTAGTGAGTTTAGCAGTAAGCCTTCTAAAAATAATTCATTCCAAGAGGATTTTCTTTAAATGATAATCCATATTGAGAAAAGCTTTAAGAAGTGAGTATTTGACTTTTGAAATTTGACAATATATTTGAATTGATGTCATTGTATTTATTACACAGGTCTAAATTCTGTGGAGCCCAATGACTACATCCCACCCAGCTATCATCAGTGTACACATCATTCATCCCGTACTAGCATGGCAACCCCAGATGGATCCATGGATGGTACTCTGACTCCTACCAATCCAAACTATCAACGTCACATCTGCAGACAACAACGGACTCCAGAAAGCCCTCCTCCAAACTATGACACCATTCTGAAACTGGCAAGAGATCTCAGCCCTTTCTATCGGATGTTTACAAGCAAAGGAAGTTTAAACTTTAGCGAGACAAGGTCTCCACCTCCGAGTTTACGGGATCAGGACAGTGTTCCAAATACAGGGTCGTTAAACACGCCAAGCACACCTTGCAATGAGTGCTTTGAAATGAAGAATATGCCAGATGTCAAGGAAGACACGTGATTGGTAGCCAATCAGAGAATAGTATTGGCTGATGATGTCATGTGTGCCTGGAATTATGGGATACTACTGTGTTGACATTATATGCACTTTCTTAAGATGATTTCAGTGATTGCTATAGTAACCAGAAAGATTTGATCCAGTAAAGTAACTATTTGCTTAATTCCGTATTGGAAACCATAAAATGAACTCAAAATGAAAACGGGAACAGTAACTTTTATTTTGTGTCAAGTTGAATTTTCATGCAGTTGTTTTTCCTTTTTGGTGACTCTCTTTGTAATGTCTTTTCCCCAACATTTCCGAAACTCTTAATTCTCTTTTGCTTCCCTTCCTACAGATAATCTCTACTAAAGCCTGGACAGTAAGAACAATGTCTGTCTTTATGACTTTAAGAAAATCAGATGGATGAAGCGTCTTAGAAGTTCCTGGCAAACATTTCCAAAGTACATCTAAACTAAAGCTGTGTTTTTAAATCTATGCATAATTTAGATCTTATTGTTAGAGAACAGTACAGTCACATGAATAAGAACACTTCAACCCAAGAACTGTAGATCAACCGACAGGTGTAGTCTTGAGTACCACAAATATTCATGTTCACATTTATGTATACAAGAACTAGAGCAGAAAAAAGGTTCTTGAGTAGGAACGCCAGTACAACAAAGAATTCTCAGGGTACAAAGTAACAGTAATGATAAGTATTCAAGTCAAGAACGAGTCGAGGTATTGAAGTATTCTGATGTATAAGTAGGTTTTCAGTAAAAGATGTATCTAAGAACTAAAATATGTATCTATGAATCAGTCTGGAGTATTGGAGAAGGTACTTGAATAATGAAATGTACTGGAGCATCAAACCAACCATCTTGGAGTATTATTAAAGGAAACTCATATGGCTTATCCTGCGGTAACAGTACTATGATTCATATATTATTAAAACAAAGTGTCAAGTGCACTATTTTGCTTTAAAGAGATTAAGACAAATATAGATGACATTTTATATTTCTTGCAATTATGATGTTAGTCATTTATTTCTATATGGCACTTGTATTTATTGATAATGGTGAGAGGAAGTTTGTGAAATTATCTGCCAGTTTGAATGGCCATTATAATTTTAAACAATTAAATGCAACCATTATTTAGTATGGTCAACAGTTTTAAATGGTAAAAACCACTTCACATTCACTAAATAATTGACTCAATGAATGTTTATTCTTAAGAACAAAAGCTTGCTTATTAAATGATTTTATGAGAAATAATTCAAATAAATATTTAGTTAAAAAAAAAAGTTAAACAAACTTGATTATTTTTACAAGCTTCACTCTTTACTCTTCAATAGCGAGACAATTTATTCTGTTGAACTTGTTTTTCCAAACTGCCATATACATCAAATATAAGAATCATGAATCTAGAATAATTATGTTACATGGCCTTAAGCAAACAAATCAATTAATGGATGACATTTTCATGGTTTGATTCTTATGATGCGCTTTTCACTCTTCCTGACCAAAAGACACATTTCAATGCATAGAATACCTGTATGTTTCATTTGAGTGAACATGTCAACTTAATCCATTGTGAGAACGTCTGACCAACTTTACCACTATACCATTATGTGTTTATTTTTGGCATAAGTGTAACCATTTCCATGTGAAATAACTTGATAGTATCTTGTATATAAAGATTATTTTGTTTTTGAACTTTTTGTTGGGATAATTTTGAAAGTTTTGAAATTGTAAACAATGTTTACAAATTTTAATTTTTGCAAATATTGTGTTAAGGCTTTTCAAGTGCAAATCAAGGAACTATTGAGACTTTATATCTTAAATAATTGAGATAAAAATTAAAAATCACGAAACAGCAATAACTTGTGTAGACCGTTGCTTTATCTTAAACTTCTAAAGACTTTTTAAATATTTGCCATTAATTATAAAGTTAATGAAGTTAACATGTACTCTGTGTACATTTACACCCTTTATAATCAAATTGGCAACACTTAACGTCTGCCAAATTGGTCAATTTTGTACCAAATAGCAAATTTTGTATAATTTTATATTTCTTAATAAAAACAGCACAATAAAATAAAAATTTCTGACATAACATTTGAGCTAATACTCAGTAGTCTAAGCTTAAATACAATGACAGACATAAAAACAAAATACAAGTGAAGAACAGTTAACTTTTAAACTTCTTGTTTATATTTAATTTTTTGATTGTTCGTTCACAAATATAAAAGTTTTATTATATAAAAGAAAAATTCACTTACTCCAATACAAATTTACACAATGACATGAAGAAAAGCAACAATTTTAACAATTTGATAACAATTCAAAGATACAATCTTAAATTCTTACCAGGAAATATTCTCATAAATTTGATTAGAAAATGCTCAGATTTACCTGTGTATGAATTTGATCTTTTCCAAGTCTGACGTGTGTGGTAAAGTAGAAATTGATGAAGTGCTGTATATTTAGGAAAGAAGACTGAAAAAGGTACTGCCGCTTCCCACGTTGTAGCGTGAACTTGGGTGTGATCCCTGGCTACACGGCAGTTTCAGGTTGCATGGCTTCTGACTGCCACCCCAGAACAAAGATATTGACAAGATAGGAAGACCGCCATCATAGCTAGCTAGCTCAGTTGGTAGAGCGCCAGCGTTAATCCGTAGGTCAGTTTCAAATCCCATTCTAGTCACATTGTTTTGTTCACCCCTAATTTTAAAGGTAAATAAGGTTACAGAATACATTTTAAATTTCAACCAATCAATGGCAAAAACAAAAGAAAGGGGACCTTAATCAGTACATCCATTGAGACTATTCAATTTAAAATTAAAATCATGAAACGAGCTTGAAGAAATTGCATTTCAGATAGTATGAGTCACTTTTATCATTCTACAAAATACTTGAAGTGTACTCCCTTTATATTTGAGCTTGTAAAATAGTTTATTCAATTTTATTAACTTTTCTCAAAAATATACCTTTCTTTTTATGGAAACTACTGAGGTTTAAAAGTGTATTTTTAATAATTTGATTGCGGAGATTTTGTATTAAAACCATGTTTTCGGGGAGACACAAGGCACATGCATGGGCACCATAATGCTATTTTCTCATCATAAACAGCAGGAACAGCTCTGAGCAAGTTTGAACAAAGAATAATGGTCTACCATTGATCTATGGTTGTCATGAAATGGGACTGTCAATAATAGAGATGGACAAAATGTTGGTTTCCTGTTTGTCAACATGTAGACAGCAGCTAAACAACAATATGGACAGAATAAATCTATAGATTAGAAGACGCCCAGCATCCTCTGCATTTACAAATTCTACATTCTGCAAAGCTCCTGTACACTCATAAAAAGGAAACATTTTTTGGTGAACTAGTGAAGCAGGCAACAATAGAAGGCTGGTTCTAGTTCATTGACTCAACAATATTCAGCTGATGTTAGTCAAACAACATTTGACAATTGTCCATGTCCAAACTTGCTCTGTCTCTTAATGCTGAGGAACAACCTGTAAGAACACACCACACTGGTTCTGTGTGTGCTTTTTAAAAAACTACACTTTTAGAATATGTAATCATTGATTCATTGATTGTGGTCAGATATACAAGGCCGAGGTTAATCCTAACCTGCACCCAAATGCAACAAGAAAAGAGTCCAGAATCGAACATTCTGAACTACAGACATTTTTCATCTTAAATAAACCAGTCTGGGAGTTCAAATAACGACTTATCAGATGATGATAAAGCTTAAAGATACATGCATCTTCATCTTACATCCTTGTTTGACGGGGCAAATCCAATACTATATTTATTTATAACTTCAGATCCTCACAGGTCTTCTCCAGGGTCTTGAAAATGTGTGAAATGTCAAAAATGGAAGAGTAAAATTAAGTCGATAAGAGGGTACGTTTGATACAAACGACCACAGTGAAAAAGCAGCAAGCATTCGAGTACAGATTGAAAATATCAAAATAACCTCATTTTAAAGGTTTAATGCTGGTTTACATACAAGCAATCATCATTTACAGAAAATTCCCTCCATCATTATATACATGTACAGAGTTTACAAAACTGATTCAGTCTGAAAAGAACTTATGCCTTTCAATTTATAAATGCTGTAATCAGATGGTGCAGCATTGATGTTCTTTCTATTTTCCTGAAAAGATTGTTAAACTTTTCATATAAAAACTTACAATAGAATTGAAAGGGAAATTACATCATCTGCAGCAATTTTACTACAAAATATCCTACTTGACTGAAAGCACATACTATTCCCAAATATCCAGTGATATCTTTTCGCCGGGTGTTATTTCATTTTAAAGAAAAATGCACTTTTGTTTCATTTTGTTTCGATCATCAGTTGCAAAAAAAAAATATATAAGTTTTGTTTGAACACTGATTCATCTGTGTGGAAATACACGCTCCAGATTTTTGAAATAGAATTTTCACAGGTTAGTTTTATGGTTCCAAAAACCAATGATGTAATTTCCCTTTAATAACTGAATTTGTATTATGATTGAAAGCTTGGGTCTTTATTCAATTTGAGTGGCTGTGGCTGCAATAGCCATATCACCATAGTCAAATCTAAAATTTAAACCATTCGCTATAAAAGATGAGTGGCAATATTTTTTTTTTTTTAATAGCTCTTTTCCAAAAACCACTGCAGTACATTTCTCTTTAACATTATTCTGAACATGGTTGAGATTTCCTCGTCAGAAATGCCTCAAGCTTCCTATCCAATTCCGGGGTAATGCTTCCTACTGGTTTCCACATTGTCATTTGCTGAGAACTGAAGTGTCTGGTCATCCCAACAATGTGACATTCTCTACTCAAAGAAAAACAGAAAAGGGAAACACCTGCAAAATGCTACGTTCGATCACCTCGGATCAAAACATTTCTCAAGCTTAGAATTGGAAGTAAGATACAAAATGAACACATGGATAGTTAAGATATTATTTAGACAGGTGGAGTGGTTGGGTAAAACTTAGCAATTTAAGCAGTACAAGATATACATGAAAATACTAAACATACAAAATACCAAATTAAAAACATAGTTCAGCATTGGTCACTTTTGGAACTTAAACAATCATTTTGAGGATCTGCCTTAAATGTAAATGTTTTTTTTTTTTAGCTGAATTTTAAAACAATTCCTGTGCCCTAAAACCAAGATATTTCCTCCAAAAATGTAAATAAGCTATTAGGTTTTTTTTTTTTGGTTTTTTTGATAATTAAGGAAATATGGTGTCATTTGATCATTTGTTCCATTGAGATAAACTTTCAGGCTCACTATTTTAGTTCTGTAACTTTGCACTCTACACCCAGAACAGATCTAACAATTTGTTTGATTTAAATGGATTTTGATTAGCATTACAAGATTACCAGTTAAAATGCCACGAGAATTATATTGCTTATCACTAGTTTCCCTCAAATACTTGCTTAGCGTATAAACGAGAAACATTTCACACCAAGAAAATTTATGAAGTTGAACCAAAAGACCCCAATAACTATTATACATGTACTTTCCCTTCATAGAATGAAAAATCTCGCTCCAGTAAATTTATCTTTGTTCACCCCAAAATTGAATTAAAATTTACCCAGTTTATCTTGTGGTTTTTATTGCTTACTACATCAAACAAAGGTAGAAAACGAAACATTTTAAACCCACACAAAACACAAAGAAAAAGAAAAGAAAAAAAAACACTTAAAATTACAAGAAAATTTTCCGAGTTATAATCCCATATAAAAATAGACTATTTTACAACATTACATAAACATGAGTGACTTGACTATTCCTTATGCATATTATTATAGGCTCCCAATAGGAATCATTCTAGACTGGTTCCCAGTCCCTATATCGTTTACGTTCTGACTGAATATAGGGACCAGTAGCGGGTAATGAAAATTAGCATACACCTGGCAGATTTCTGCCAGGTATATGCTAACTAGAATTAGCATATAGGTCTCTGTAATCCCATAATGCAATGCGGCCTTTACATAAAACATGATGGGCACAGAGTCTCAGAATCTTCCATCGTGCAGACTTACGTTAGTCAAAGATGTTCTTCTAAAGTTAACTTGAATTTTTATATTGACGGTTGGCTCACTATATGTCCAGGGTTACGATACACACGTGAGCTAGTGTCAAAAAACAACATGCACAGGTCTGAAAACGTCATCTCAAAAACTAGAAAATTATGACTGCGGCCGCGCAATCAAGGACCAATCAAAAGCGCCATATCGCTAGTTACTACCAGTCCCTATATACAGTCAGAAGAGAATGATGTAGGGACCGGAAACCAGTCTAGAACCATTTAAAATCACCTGCCATTACTGAATGAAGCCACAAGGGGGCGCTGTTCAAGACAACTACCTAGCTCTATCCCTCACATATTCTTAAGGAATGATTTTGGCCATGTTTACTACTATTTTGGAGAACAAATTAAATTTTTGTACAAAAGGGATATTTGGTTTTTATTATTTTATATACATGTATAATATTTTCTCTCTGCTGATGAAACCAAATCTGTCTACGTTACTTTAGCACCTTTTACACCAATGTATGGTTACATCAATGTTTTAGGGTAAACCAAAAAGATATCCTTTATCCCTAATACAATTGAAACACGAATTATCCAATCTATGAAGTCGAATTATGTTTTTAGTTTGATTTTGAATTGATCTTAGTGTATAACCAAGTCAATAGCATTTGTCATTAAACAAGGTATTTACTACAGATCACAACCAGGAAATGACAATGCTGGTGGAGTCACAAATCAGTCATTCCAAGTAAACCATTATCATTTCATCAATTGATTCAACATATAGAATAGTTTAAATAAACATCACTATTTCAAAAGTAGATAACATGGATGTCCAAAGGGCAGGATGTTTAAACAAAAACGAAAAATATAACACAGGTTTGCCGCACAATGCTGGTAAATAAACACTACAAACTGACTTCTTACTTTGTGTCAGACCTCTGTATCAAGATTTGATGTTAGCTGGTGTGGTGTTCTGTCTTGACTTACTACATCTGGTAAGCCTGTCACTTTAAATGAGATACCATCTTCTTCTTCTTCACTCAATGCAACTGATTCATATGCTGGTGGTGGACTTAAAGGAGGTTCACCTTCATCTGCCATGAATACATCTCCATCTGTATCATCCAAACCTTCTTCTGTTATTGGATGAACGCCACCTCGTTTGCCAATCTTAGGGGTTGCTGTTTCATCAACACAGTCTGAATATGTTGGTGGGAGATCGATTGCTGCTGTTACGGACGGTCGCATGCCTCGCTCATCTGAAACAATAATCAATTCATAAACTTTTGCAGTTGGTATCAACTTTAGGCTGGTATCCACAGAACAAAACTGACAATAAGAATTGCCTTGCTAATGACTGAAAGGGGTCAATGAAGACAGACGCAAGAAGACCTGGATTAGTTATACAGCATAACTGTACCTCTTTATACAGATTCATGATCGACAGCCGAATTCTCACTGGTCCACTCACCATCACTTGACAGCGGCTACTTTCACGGCTTACAGCGCGCATGCCTGAGTTATCACGCACAGGGTAAATATGCATGCGTGATTAATCACGCACACAGGTAAATACGCATGCGTAGTAGACTGTTACACATGAAGCAATTATGGAACTGTTGCATGGGTGTAGTATTACAAATGCAAGAATATGGCACTAACTAGCTACATACACATAAAAGAAGGGCAGCACATGTACAGATGGTGCTTAATATTTTGCAGAATTTTGCCCATTATACGGGGGTTATTGTGTAATCTCTGATTCCAGACCTTTGTCCTTTTGTTCCAAGAAGAGAATTACAAGACACAAGAGGCTTCCCCCATTGTTTATCTATTGTATTTCAACTCAATTGAGCTAAGTCAGAGTGAACTGAGTATTCAGCCTTGGTTCTGGATTTAGAACCAATCCTTGGCCATAACTCACACTTGGAAGTTTTGTAATTCACAGTGCGTGAATTTGACATTTTCTCGATAGAGAAAACGCAAATCCTGGTGCTTTAAAGAGAATCTTTGTTCTCTTGGCTTTGTCAAGTCAGAGTTTCTTTGTGCCAGCAGTACTCTCAAAGAAAAAATGGTTCCGGCGATTCCGAGAAAATAGTCTCATCGGACTGGACTGTAAAAAATGGAAGATTCACAAGGCAAACTGGTAAATAGATGTTTTAATTGCATCAGGGATAAATGCTAAGACAAAGAATCATGTTCCCTAAGATTCTTGCTGAGTTTCTTAAAGCCAAGTATAAAACATAAGACAACTTACCTCTACTATGTACACTGACTATTCTTTGAATCCTTGGGGTAGGTTCATCATATTGGCGTTTACGTGCCATCGCAATCAGCCAACATATGGAGAGTAAACACACAGCACCAACAAATGCTCCAATCATAATACTAGTATGCTGGAGATCTGTATAGTCTGTATTAGAAGTCGTGTTATCTACAGAAATAGCAGAAACAAAGAATAAAGTCACATTTAGACTGGAGTTGTTTATATAATATTCCAAGCTTTACCTGGGCTTAGAGTCAGAGATCATAGCTGGAATCATTACTGATCCTAAACAGTGAGTCTAGAGAATTGTTTTCAACTACTGTTTTCTTGAATATCCAGCAAATAATCCTCTTAAAAAGGTTGATTTTGGATGAAATCTTGAATGAGTAAATTAGCAGTCCAAAAGCAAATGCCTTTGACGGTAATTTTTGTTCAAGTAAAGCACCAGCATCCTGCAAATTATCAACAAAAACAGCAAGATATAAAGACAGCTTTTAATACATGTATTTCCAGTTCAAATTCAAATGTGTCAAGTTCAAATGTGAACTGACTTACCTGCACTAGACACAGTTGAAAATGAAGATGTACCCACAGAAGACATGTTGATTACCAGATACATGTAATCCAACTTGTCAAACTTATTTGGTTTAGTGTAAACATTGGAAATAAATTTATATCGCAAAAAAACATTTTCATTTTAGAATTCTGTTCATACAGGAAGGAACTTACACTTTGTGTTTCCTGGTGTTGTTTTGCAATGTTTAATAAAAAAAACAGCGACTGTTTCATGCACTGAGCAGTATGCACTATAAAGATTAATCTGATTTTTATATATTTGTTTTTCTTATTTTTTTAAAGAAGGTGGGTTAGCTTAGACAGCACAGTTTATTATATTTAAGAGACAGTTTGAGCCAATAAAAGAACAAAAGTTTAAGACTGCATTGCCAAGCCAACCATCAATCTCATCAGAGTCTAATGGTTTTTGTCTTGTCTTACAAACTTCTGAAGGATGTTAATAGCTACAGAATTACTTAACCAAAATACCCAAGAAGAAGTTTAAGGTCAAGTTTTTAAACACCTCCAGCTTGCTAGGATTTTCTTAGATTTGCTGAGAAAATTCCCCATAATTTGTTTTCGTACCAGAGTTCTTACATGGAGCTTAGGATTGGAAAAAAAAAAGGTTCCGAACCATTTCCAGGATAGTTTACAACTGCGTATTTATGGCCTTCAGTTAGTAAGCAAATTATCATGCACATTTTATATTACAAGATGTGTACACCTTTGGCTACAAAAATGTTCAAAGATTTCAAGTTGCGTGAGGAAATGAAAAACCTGGTTTTTGGGGGGGCTTTTTTCTGTGTAAGTTTTCTTTTGACATGTTTGAACAAACAAACAAACAAACAAACAAACGAAGTAGGAAACACTTATGTGTATTTTCACAGACCCCTTACACACCAGTCAAGCAATTACCCTGTCTACCATATTTGGTAAAAATCACTGATGCAGCAGGTGGTTCAAACATCACATGACCAATTTGATGCCTTCAATGGTGAAATCAAGGTAATGTCGGACCAATGTTGGGCTTTGGGTTGTGCAACCATGGTAGCTATTAGTAAATGTATCAGGGGTGTGGGTAAATCTGGATTGGATTTTGGTGTAAGGGTGTGATTGTACAAAAATAATAGACCCTAAATCCAGAAAAACATGTGGCTGTCTGTTACCAGTCTATAGTAAAACCATCTGATCCTTTAGGGTTTACAGACTCTGAAGTTTGGAATATTGAGGAGTTGTGCCTTTAATGGTCAGTTCATGTCTTTCAAGAAATTTTGAAGGCAAGGAAAGATCCACAAATAAGTTCTGACAGTAGAAAAAAATCTTTCAAACCACAGGTTCATCTATGAACTTTGTTTGGTCCATAAAACAATTTGGTTGAATAATTACCAAAGATGTACAGATCCTAATAACTGATACTCAATAAAGGATTGATCAAGGCAGAATTTCTCAGGCCTTACCTTTAGCACTGCCTTGAATCTTTTCATCATTCAGCGAATAAATATCTGTGAACGGTTGCCATATTATGTTGTGTTACCTAAGACTATTGATAACTTGACCCGTGTTTAACCTCAATACCCTCAGGCTTATAGAGTGAGATTTGAGTCACTAAAATCACATTTGGAAACAGCGACTTAGTGTCTCTATTCCACAATTCTTATGTTCAGAGGGATGATTTTGAAGCATTTCCACCTTCATGGACCAACAGTTTATCAATTAACAAACAGTAACAGCTCTATAAAATGGATTATGATTCCTGTGGGGAGTGCAAACCAAACTTGAACTTAAACATACCATAATATTCACAGTGGTTTCCGTAGTAATTCTCTTTACAGAAACAAGCTCCGTCCACACATGAGCCATCATTCATGCACTCGTCATTTGTACAGCCACTAGGCACATCTGCACAACCAGAGAACATACACAGCTGGGTTGGTACATTATGTGTGCAATGTCAGTCATTCTACTGTTAATAGGAATCCAACATTGAATGTAAATTGTCTCCATAAACTGCCTGATGTAGGGTAATTTTAGTATCTTTTTGATGTCATGCAAAATGTTGAAACAGATCACGGTTGCTGATTTATTTCAACATATGTGAAATCATCAACATTTTGGGTCAATTGTGAAGATTAAGTAGGATCAAAACATATGTTAGCAGCTTGATTGGGTTAATTGTTGGATAATTGTCTGATTTTGACAAGAGTGAAACTCATTTTCAAGTACGTGTTTGGTTTTCTAGCCTCATCTACTGCCCTCAACTTTCATTGTGTACTTGCGACAAGACCCTTTGTGATGAAATGTTGATGACATCATGAATGTCCCATGTGTTAGTTTATTTAGAATGAAGTAGCTGGGAATTTGGGAAATCTAATGCATCTGATTAATCTTCATAGCTGATAAGTAAGACACCTTTAACTCTAAACTTTTACAAGAAAAAGTATTTCTGCAACTTACATGCTTGACAGTATTGTCCATAGAAATCACTGAGACATAGACAATGTACACCAGGCCCACTTTCATATGGTTGACATGTTGCTCCATTTTGACATGGTGCTGATTCACAATCAGCATTACCTGATGATATCATTAACGACAATCAACACAATCAGAAAAGTGATTTTTATTACTATTTATTCTTATTTTCATTATTACACATTGCTCAATCCATTGTTCTTCATTATACCATGCATTGCATTTAGCATCTCATCATTTGTTTCTGTACATCCGTTCGTCTGTCTGTTCTTGTCCTTTTGTTTGTCTTGTTGACGTCTGATTGTCTTGAATTTCCGGTAGTCTCGTCTTGTCTGTCTTTGTTAAAAGGCATTTCAGCATAAGCCTATGGTCTTTTGATTATGCCTCCATTTCAGCTTCTTAATTGTCATATCATGTTTATTTTGTTAATATAATCACTCGATGTATTTTTATACAAACTAGTGATTTGTTGACTGTATTTTGCATTGCTGGATATGGAAATAAACGTTGAATTGAATTGAATTGATAAAATAATTATGTTCATTTAATATACATTTTTATATAACTGGCACACAGATCCTTGTCATTTGATTGGTGGAACCTACATCACATGACATTCAATATTACTCCCATCAGCGTCAGTGATCCAAAAGTCCTATTTGCCCATGGGGAATAGTATTTCCTATTCAACGGTTTGGATCATCCTCGTTCCCAATGATTTTGAGCAATAGAGTGTCGCTGCTAAAACAAAGAAGCACCTGTGCAAAAGGTTGTAATAATATCACACCCCGCGTATTGCACTGTTCTAAGCTGCGTGCGTCAAGTTTGCTTGAAGATAAATTCATTGTCACGCCCGCGTGGAAACGGAAAATAGCGCGTCTGTGTCTACATGGAGTCACCCATGTTGTTTAGAAGTTGTTTTAGAATTTTCAGAGTGGTGGGTGGTTCAGGAACCGTATTTATTTGATTTTGTGTTTATTGTGAAAAAAATTCAAATGACATGGATCTATAGTCAGTTATATAAAACAATTATTGAGTGACTTTATTTCGTGAAATGGGAGGAATATTATCAATCGGTAAAATTTGGACTGTTCCATTTCACGAGGCGAACCTCGTGAAATGGAACAGTACAAATTTTACCAAGCGATAATAATCCTCCCATTGCATTCTTGAGTCACTCAATATTTGTATACCATTAAATATAATCTATCTTATGAGGTCTGTGGAGACACCATGTACATAAAACACTCTATGAGTTGTGGTGGTTAAGGAAAGAACTGATGGTTTGACAACTCAACAGTTTAATCAGTATGCTCTGATTGTCTTCAGGAATAAGAATGAGCAAACTGATCACAGCATACTGATCGTAAAGTTGAGTCGTCAAACCACCAGTTCTTTTCAGAACCATCTCAACATACAGAGAGAGTGTAATGTACATGGTTCTACTGCAAACCTCATCAGATTGTACTCCCACCGGCAACGTTTCAAATCTAACCATTTAACATCAACCGCATGGTTTTGAATAATATCTCATGCACTATGCAGCCTACAATATAAAATCATGTGTTGAATGGAACTGCACAGTACACAATCAACCCTTCTACTGTCTGCATGTTTTTAAATGATAGATGCGCTACACCGCCTGCAATCAAAATTCACCAAATCGTACACAATCTTTGTAGTTGAATGGGTTCGTCCGATTGGTCAGTTCACTGGCAAATGTTACAGAAAGTCAGTGGGTTTAAGTGAGTTTTTGAGTATTTTCAAGTTACATTGTAATCTTGAATGTCTGGTTGATAAATAATAAAAAGGTTTGATAAATAATAAAAAGGGTTGATAAATAATAAAAAGGTTTGATTTGTTTTGAGCAGTATTACTACCATCTTACCAAATTCACAGAACTCTCCCCAGTATCCTCCTGGGCATTGACAACGCAAATGCAGAGAAGAGCAAGTTCCTCCATTCAGACAAGGTGAACTGTCACAGTAATTGTCACCTAAGGTCAAAATACAGAGAGATTCATCAGGTCCTTTGTAATGTGTGTTTTTATTGTGCTGTTTTGTATCAGCAAATAAATTCTAAATTCAGGAACATACCCCATAACCCCAGGAAAGGGTAAACAACAATGAAATGTAAAACAAAAAGTAGAGTTTACATGAGACAGAACAAATGATTGATTAATTACATTTCGTCGGTTGAACCATGAACCGTCGTATGGTGCTCCACAGCCCAAATTCAGTGTTTGGGAAAACTGCGTTTGAAGTTGAACTATATTTTAAACTGCTGTTTCAGAGACTGCCTCCAAGTTTTTACAATTGTTTTAACACCAAAATAAAGCTGACTTCTTCATTCATACAGAATTGTCAAAGTGTTTTCAGTCATGCAACTGTTTTGATGAGTTATTAATTCCTAAATACATACGTCGCTTTGTGAAAAAGAAAAAACGAGACGTGAACAAAGAGCACTGTGTACAAACCAATGCATGTCGAGATACGTCACTTCACGAAAATGCATAGGTCAACGGATATGTCACTTTGTGCAACAGCAAAAGTCAAATTACGCATGGGATACGTCACATCGTGAAAAAGCACAATGGCAAATCTGGTGATAAGTCGCTCTTGCTAATTAGTGTAATTATGAAACTATTATGTATTAGGTCCTGAAAATGTTAACAATAATGAGTATATGAATAATTTGTAAAAAAATCTGATTTGCCAAATTTGGTAACTTTTTACTAATCTGACGGTTCGTGGTGAGACCGACGATTTTAAACAGTTTGTCTAGAACTCTTTCAGTTCATCACAAGATATATATTTTGAAAAGCAAGTAACATTCTTTCTTGAGAAAAATGAAGAAACAAAAATTTGTACATCTTGAGCTACAAATGGCAACAGCTC
This sequence comes from Marthasterias glacialis, assembly GCA_911728455.2. Taxonomy (NCBI): domain Eukaryota; kingdom Metazoa; phylum Echinodermata; class Asteroidea; order Forcipulatida; family Asteriidae; genus Marthasterias; species Marthasterias glacialis. Next base: position 474,134 of record OU452221.1, on the reverse strand, counting down.
AACTTGTTTGGTTAATAATTTAATGAATTTCATATCTGTGCAAGTTACCATGACAAATATCATCCGGCTTGTCCAAAGTTTCATCCGATCCGTCTCCACAGTTGTCGATGGAGTCACATGTTAGTAATGTCTTTATACAACGGTGATTATTGCAGTAAAAATAGTCAGAGCTTCCACAGTTGTTTGGCGAAACTGAGAAATTATTACAAAATATAAATGATTGTTCCAATTTTAGAAAGTTTACATCATTAGAGAAAACTAAACTTATTACTGATTACAGGCCATGTCTACTAATGATTAGTGGTTTATATCGTTCTATTACAAACCATTATCTAAAATATGCCAAAGTAGCTTACTAGGGTCCCTGAAGGCAGTGACTTCAATCTGGAGTGTTATCTCGGAGTCTTCTATCTCTCCATACCATCGGATGTATAAAGACTCCTGGTTTGAGATGACTGATGTCTTAGCATCTAGTGATCCTTCATACAGCACAGGTGATTGTGAGGTGATGCCATCTCGGATTACTACCACACTGGTACTACCTCTGTTATTCACAACTAGCCAGATCAAAATATATATTTAAAACTGTATTAAATAGGAAAAAGTAAGTGTAGTATAAAATGAAATCAAAACTCTCATCAAAATTATCAGCTTTCACACTGAATAAATTCCAATTTCATATTTCAAGATTTTCTTCTTTGAAGTTATTGATTTAATTATCTGTAACTGTAGATTGTTCAGATTATCAATGTAACCGATCAGAGTGACTCCCACTATGAGGAACTAAGTACAATGCTTGAGGGCAAGTTGGGCTCAACTGACCAAACGAGGCATTGAAGACCTAAATTAACACACACTGAAGTGCATAGTGATACTATGCTACACAAACCGCTGATAAACTTACAGTTAGCCATCACACTAATCTTCATTCCAGGGGTAGCTTCCACGTAATACAACACATCAATAACTTCAGTGTTGAAGAAGGTGGGAAGAGGCCCAGCAGGCCACTCTGTGAGGCCGTAGTCATTTGAAATTTCCAGTTTGGTGGAATCGGAATCTGTTAGATAAGAGCAGAGAGTTTGAACTTTTGGGTTGCATGTTATTGGCAATCCAATCTCCTCCACCAGGGAGTGAAATATTAGCTTTGTGTAACTTAGTAGATGGAGTGAACACCTCAAAGACGATACAGACTGATCTTTAAGGCTTTATTGTGCCAGGGAAGAGGAAATCTTACAAAAAATCAACTTTTTGTTTTTCTGACTATTCACGAAAAATACAAAATTCCTTGGAATATTCTATTGTGACATCTTTGCTGGTGAAAACCTCTATAACATAAATTGAAAGTTGCACTGACACAAGTTATGGGGCACCAGCAGCATGCATGACCAGGGGCAAGGAGGCAATGACCAGGGGCATGGAGGTAATGACCAGGGGCATTAAGGGGATGACCAGGGGCATGGAGGTAATGACCAGGGGCATTGAGGCAATGACCAGGGGCATGGAGGCAATGACCAGGGGCATGGAGGCAATGACCAGAGGCATGGAGGCAATGACCAGGGGCAAGGAGGCAATGACCAGGGGCATTGAGACAACAACCAGGGGCATTGAGGCAATGACCAGGGGCATGGAGGCAATGACCACGGGCATGGAGGCAGTGACCAGGGGCATGGAGGCAATGACCAGGGGCATATAGGCAATGACCAGGGGCATGGAGGCAGTGACCAGGGGCATGGAGGCAATGACCAGGGGCATGGAGGCAATGACCAGGGGCATGGAGGCAATGACCAGGGCCATGGAGGCAATGACCAGGGGCATATAGGCAATGACCAGGGGCATTGAGGCAATGACCAGGGGCATTGAGGCAATGACCAGGGGCATGGAAGCAATGACCAGGGGCATTGAGGCAATGACCAGGGGCATGGAGGCAAAGACCAGGGGCATGGAGGCAAAGACTAGGGGCATGGAGGCAATGACCAGGGACATTGAGGCAATAACCAGTGGCCTGGAGGCAATGACCAGGGGCATTGAGGCAATGACCAGGGACATGGAAGCAATGACCAGGGGCATGGAGGCAATGACCAGGGGCATGGAGGCAATGACCAGGGGCATGGAGGCAATGACCAGGGGCATGGAGGCAATGACCAGGGACATGGAGGCAATGACCAGGGGCATGGAGGCATTGACCAGTGGCCTGGAGGCAATGACCAGGGGCATTGTGGTAAAGTATCAGGCCTATGTTACACTATTAATATTAAAATTGATTAGTATCAAATATTGTGATAAATTCTCGTACTTACAAAAATAGACATCTCTTAGCCCCATGTATTCTGTATCCGTTAGATACTTATATTTAGCTCCATAAAATCTGGATGATGGGTCGCTGGTCCGAGCTGCCTGCACAAGAAGTTCAAATCTGACTTCTTGGCCTGTTACATCTAAAACATGAGGTCGTTGACAACCACAGTATACCCGATTTCTTAACTCTGAATTTGTCTGAAGAGATAAACAAATATTATAAGATGCACATTTAGTGTGGTGATACTTTGAAATTTTGAAAACCTTGGCCCAATTTGAATAATAAAGCTGATAAGCACAAACAAACTGCTCAGCACAGAAAAACCTTGCTTACTAGGTCAAAAAAAACCAGCCATAATACCATGCTACATGTAGGTATATTTATTGTGACTGGTTCCCTGCAAATTGCTTAAGTACCATGTTCTGCTTAATAATGAGCTATGGGCTTTTAGTGTCCTCAGTTTGTACAGGCAGAGCGGCTGCCCCTGAGAGAGGCTTGCCCTGAGGGAGGCTGCCCCTGAGAGCGGCTGCCCCTGAGAGAGGCTGCCCCTGAGAGAGGCTGCACCTGAGAGAGGCTGCCCCTGAGAGCGGCTTCCCCTGAGAGCGGCTGCCCCTGAGAGCGGCTTCCCCTGAGAGCGGCTGGCCCTGAGACAGGCTGCCCCTGAGAGAGGCTGCCCCTGAGACAGGCTGCTCCTGAGAGAGGCTGCCTGCAGTGGTAACCCAATTGTTCAAAGTATGATCATGGTGGGGGCCTTTAGGATAGAGCCATATTGAGTCAGTCCCACCTGGGTTTAGACTGTACAGTCACTAGGACAGTTGGACTGCTGATGGGGACCAGCTACATGGTTAAAGGGGTAGGTTGGTGCCCAATCCGAGTCACAATGCACTTCACTTCTTGATATCATATGTTTTATACCATTTTCAAACTATGGACTTAAATTGACTCTTAAATAGTTCACTTCGAGCATTATTAAATCATTGAAAATTACATTAAATTATATGTGGACTGTAAAAGTTACCAGTACATATGAAAATTTGTTTAATTTCATCCACTGAAAGAAATCAAATTACTGTGTCATATTTGTGATTCAAAATTAAGATTTCATAACACAAATCATCTGTTTCAACTTACATGTATAGTTAGTTTATCTATTTCCTGCGAGTCACACGATGTCATCAGCAAACTACTAAGATGAAAATCATCAAATGTAATCTGAATATGTCTGGTAGGGTCATCAGGGATCAACTTGACCCAACAAGTATAAACCTCAGGAAGCTTGTCATAGGACAATGGGAATGAAGGTGATGAGATCCAACCCTCGGTGTTTGTGGAATTGATGTGAATTGTAACGTTGCATTCTGGATAGAGAAATAAATACAGGATACAAAAGTGGTTAAACATGCTATGGGATACACTTCTCCCCAGGATTTTTCAAAAGTGGGGTGGGGTGGGGGGGGGTTGCATTCTAGACCAAAATTTTGAAAGTCTGGCCGAAGCATGCTGAATTGAAATGCAGGTCTTCACAATGTTTTTATTTGATGATTATGTTTGATATGAAAAGCTCTATTGTGCAATCTGGAGCTCAATTAAAATGACGTTTTGTTTTTGTTTTTGGGGGGGAATTTAATCTTAAAATCTAACAAATAAAAGGAAAGAATTTTTTTTTTGCATATCGTCCATGATTCCCGGGTATCAGCCCATAATTCGCACGTATCAATCCGATACACAAGCTTGTGCAGGGAGAGGACCCTGAGGGTATTTAAATCTATATTTGGATTTCCTTACTTTTACTGATTCGCAAACATCTTTTGAAGAATAAAAATATGCTAAAGGATATATCAAATCTGAGTATTCTGAAGTATTCGGAAAATGATGCCCTTCTTGAGACAGTCAATCATGGAAGAAGTGTTCCTTCCTCCATGGTTGACTAACTTTTGCTTATACCTCAAACATCACAATCTGTTTACATAATATGAAAACTACAAAGTCAAAGAAACTTTGCAAATAGTATCATGCTAAAGGCTTTACATGTACTTGTTAACAAATATACTATGGTTAGGCTTTGCCTGATAAATTTGCCAACACAAGCTCCTGCGGAATAAAGCAGGATTCTAAAGTACACCAGCATTGTAAACTTCATGCCAGAATGCTGAGCAATACACCAATGGTGTACACCCTGACAATAACAGTTTACTTTTATTTTGAACCTATATCAACTTCTTTCAAAATCATGGCCTTTCATGGAATTTTCTGGCCTTGGCAGGCATTATATATAATACTTCCGAACATTTTGCTGCTCTATAATTTCCATAAAATCAATGAGTGTTGTACAAAATATCAGCTACATCAGTCCTCTTCATTTCAAAGTTGATAAAAACCACACATTTTCATCTTTGTTAACTGGCATAAAAATGTCCAGGCTCTGTGCTATAAAAGCTCATTCCTTACGGCATCGCCTATCAACAAAGCGTGAAATATTACTCAGTATGTTTTTTCAGCCACGCAATTAGGATTACCTACAAAGATGTTGTATCAAATCTAGTTTAGATGAATTGAGTTTATTTAATGCACCTTAATACATAAATTTATCATGTAAAAGAAACAAAACCCCTAATTTAATGGGTCCTAATGTTCCAATACACACAAGACTTGCATACAGTAGATTTATCTGTTAAAGTACATTGAACAAAAAGTCATTAAACTTTCTGGACTAGTTCATTACAGAAAGAATCGGTATCATTTCAAAAACCAATACCCGTGAACTGTTCGTTCCCATCGGAGGGTGTTGTGCAGTAACTCAATCATTGACTGACCTGGGAGATACTAAGAATTAACTGAGACCTACACGTTAAGATGGACTGTTAAGTTCAATAACAAGTAATCAACATACATTGTGTCCCATCTCACTTCTTCAACGCTCACATGTTAATTTCAGTTTGTCTTCAACGAAAATGCTTTAAAAAAACGGCATCATTGTCATAGCTTGATCCAGTTCTTTTAGTTGTCAATTCCTAGATGGACGGAGATTTAAATGTTTATTTAATTGTATTTCCTTGGCCATAAAGTAAAGTAAGTTTGCTACTGCCAGCATCAAGTGATGTAAATAGTTTTGAGGTTAGCAAGTGCTACTGTGCAGCAGCAGCACTTAGAAGATCAAAGACATTGCTTGAATCTGTCTCTTTTGTTCTGTAGGAATAGTCCCTCAGGAATGTCATTGGTCTTCAAACAAAATGTGACTGGTGTGCTTGTGCAGGCAGACTATTGGTTTTACACTAAAAGGGGATTTAAATGTTTGTGACAGTTTGTACATGTGCATTTTAAAAGATCGGGGTAAACAGGTCTCGATTTTAAGAAAAACGGGGGCAGGCCTTTGCTGGCCAAATCAGAGAAATTGTACAAGGGCATGCTGGCCAAGTTGGTAGTGACAGTGCAATTTTTCTGAAGGGCATGCGGGCCAACTCGACAGGGCATGAGGCCAATGGCCTCAGTGGCCTCGGTTAAGATCAAAACCTGGTTTAACTTATGAGATGTCGACTTAAGAATGCGACCATCTTCGTATGATAGTGATGATAATTGATCATCAATGAAAATCCCCTGAGGTTGCTGAGGTAACTGAGGTTGCGTTGGCCATCAGACTGCACCCTTCCCTTCCATCCAGGAAAGACTACTGACACAGAACATGTGAGAACTAAATAAACCTAGCGGTCATAGGACTGAACTGTGAATCCAAACAAGTTTACCTTATGCGTCGGATATTTGAAGTTGTGGCAAAGTGTCATCTAGTGTTATGCAAAGGATTAGTTTGAAGGCTAACAAAAGATAGACAGTTGACATGTAAATTTCAATTCTCTTTGCTATCAAATGGAATGAGAAAGTCAGAGTTCTACAAGGATTTAGTCCAACTTTAATGATCACCAAAGATTTAGCCTGAATATGTAATTTAAATGTTTTCTCGATATTGATATTCCATTGTGATTTTATGAAAACCTAAAATGGAGATAAAAAAAGTTGAAGTGGAGATACACAAACTTTAGTGATGAAGTTTGTCTGAGAAGATGTGACGTAAATATAATTATTGCATAATAATCTGCAAATATATCTGAATGCTTTCACAGTCTGAGTTTACTTCTGCAGCAAAATATCTTCCACATCACACTGTGACCCTCATGGGTTGGTTATGACAATCATATAATCTTAATTTAATAGGCCTATTACTTCCTCATGTTAAAATGTTCCTGATGTTTGGGAACTTTTTCCACTTGTCTAAATTATTGTTATTAGCTTTGCATTTATTTACCATCTGGACATAGAGCACATCAATAACAATCATCAGATTTGGGGTCAAGTAACTCTAACAAATTACAAATCTAACAAAGTGGTAAGAAACAAAAGCAAAAGCAAAAGCTAAACCAATCATTCTCATACATGTCACTATCACAGGACAGTAAAGGAAGCAGCTCAAAAAATCAAAAATCTGAAAAAAAACTCTAAAAATGAGTGTACTTTTCAAAACTTTGTGGATGTACATAAATTCAGTTTTGCAGAATTATAAAAAAATAATTGAAACTGAAACCAAATAGAAGACAGATTTGTTAACAAGTGTTACTATCGGTGGACACAGAATCAAGTATTCTGAATTCAACTACATGCTACATGGTAATGATGGTAATGAAGAGTGGATTTAGAATTTACCTGTACTTAAAACACTTCCGCAAAAGAAAAACATCAGCAGCAGAATGACAAAGCATCTCTGCCTGATATGTGCAGTAATACCCAGCATTTCCTGCAAACAAAATAAATACAAATACAAAATACATCAAGCTTCAAACAGAAACACACAAAAAATGCAACAAACTTCAAACAACTTTGCCAAATAAATTCTGATGACTCCCTACCCCCCCCTTCCACAATCCACAAAAAAACTAAAGTTTTATACACATCATTTTGCTTTTAAATCTAATTTCCTTTCTCCATGCTACAAAGTATATGACCGTGCATAAAATTATTTATTTTCAGTTAAAAACAAAGTTAAGTAAAGTGAGTTTAAGGTGAGTCCAATACTCTATGGTCCAATGTACCAGGGACTAAGGAAAGGGTTTCCCCTCGTCAAGTCCTTGGGGAAATTACAGGAGCTACACAGGTTGGGTCCTTATGGTACTAGGCCATATGTACTGTATCAATACATAATGCATATTGAACGTTTGTAATATCTGTACAATGATAATGTCCATTGTGTACTGTGCATACAAGAACAACAACATCCCATAATGCTACACTTGAATGGTATGAAGGCAGTGATACATGAAGTGTTCAGTTTGAACACTTCATGTTTAACGTTACTAATGATAATGTCAGTGCCCTCATGGCCCTTCTCCATACCATCATGGGGGTACTTACTGACCCTTCAAATGCTCCACTAGAAGAATTAAAACCTTTACTTTATCATCATCATCTGTGTGAAACCATGGACCAATAACACACCCAGTTTAAATTATTACCAACATACATCACATAGTACAAACACCTAGATCTGATTGCATGTGTACAAAGTACATAGTATATATGAAGTGATGAATAGTATTTTAATCATGCCATAGGTCAATGTTCCATCATCACATGATGTCTTGTAGGCCTGGTTTGCTGAACAGTAAAAACAAGGTCAATAATGTGGTTGACACTACTGGGTGTTCACTGTTAGTGGTGGAATAACTAGAGTGTACAGTACAAGGGTGACCAGTCTATTTGTGTACTTGATCACAGGTTATGGATCCACCATTATCTTGTCGTATATTTTGGGGTTTATGTCTAAACTAGCTCTATGGCCTACATAACACATGTCTTAAAAATTCAGTAAATTATCCACTAGAGCAAAAAAATACATTGGTGGAAGATAAAGTTTGACTGTAAGTTGCAGTTGTTTTTAATGTTCACCAACAACTGTCAAAGAATTTGAATTTTTTTTTCTCAATACATGTGCAAAGAAAACTACTTTTATCTTGCACTTCAGAAAATTTGTTAACAAACTTGAGATGTTCAAAATTCAGCAATGTTCAGGCACTTTGCCAAAAAGATTAAATAAATATAGACAAAAGAAAAAACAAAATAAAGGCAAAAAAAAAACCCAAAACATACACACTGATCTTATCTACATGCAGCTTGGTTTTAGGAAGTAAACTCAGTTACAGATTATTTATTTTGACAAACATTTGACATGTAGTTATCTAGTAATACACTGTTGGGCACTGTGTGCAATTTGAAGACAAAGTACATGTACACTATTGATAAGGTTTAGAAACATCAGCATAGCCAGTTGTTTTACTGGGGGAGGGGGGGGAGTGGCACAAGGGGGACATTACTTTCCAGCGGGTTGGGGGGGGGGGCAAGGAGCCATGTTTTTAATTAACTACAAATATCTGGATTTTCTTCGAATGACAAAGACCTGTGCGCATTGTCGCAGAATATCATCATTCGGTGAAATCTGGTTCCAAGTTTCCATTTCACGAGGCCAACTTGTGAAATGGAATAGTCCATACATTTTAATTCACAGTGTGGTTATATTCTGTGACATTGCACTCCAATGCATTCAATATTTGTATAAATTAAGACATCCAGCCTCAAAATGTCTCTTGAAAAACAATACTGTGGGCACCTGTGGGCTACATGTACATGCCAATTTGACTCAGAGAATGTATCATGTACAGTAGGCATATATAATAACTAGCCTATATAAACTAGCCTATACACTGAAAAAGACCAATAATCATGACCTTGTCCTGGTGGTACCATGGTCTAATGCACATCCAGACAGCTCTGACCGTTCACGTACAATGCAGCTTTAATTGGCCACTTTCCACCTATTTTTCTCAGTAAACCTTAACCCACAGCATGGCATAGAAACATCTGCATTGTTGCCCCTGACCCCCAACAAAATGATCAAGTTGGTCAGAGAGGTTTGGACTTCAATTCCATTTTGCCAAATTATTCACTCCCTAGACTAGTCTGTAAGCACAGTCACTTTCCCACAGTGCACATTATAATAGCCTACTCATGTTGATAAATGAAGAAAAATAAAAAGATTTATTTAAAAACACACAACACAAGAAAACTTCATCCAGAAACAAAGAAAAAACTAAAACCACGTTACCTATAAACTGTACAGTTTAGCGGCACAATAAATACATGTACATACACTGGGCAGTCTGTGGATGTATGCTACATGTATTTAATCACCTACCTCACACATCACTTTATGAAATATGTCTGCTGGCAAAATGCCAGAACAAGTATGTACATATTGTACACCATGTACAAAGTATTATAACGTACGTGAATTATCTGGTGGCCAGTCTAATCTACCATCTACATACACACAGTATTACATGAAATGAATGCATATAAAACACTACACATCCAGACCACAGCTTGACAAGACTTCAAATTGATGATTGAAAGGAAACAATTTTAGACAAATTAAGTGTAAAAGATATCACAAGTGTCAGATATTCAGGTTTCTGGGGGTCTGTGTAAGGCTTAATGGTAAATCCATTTTTTCAAAGCAGGTGTTTAAATTGGCGTTGATAATAGAAAATGACAAAATGGAAAATAACAATGTAGCTCTGCCGCCAACTTGTATCCTCTAAATCTTTCAGGAAACTAACTAATTTCCTACTTTTTACTTCCATGCATGATATACATTAAAAACAAAATTTGTATTGGCTTTCCAGTCAGGGGTCTTGTTAGTCAACAGCTGATTTCAGTCTAGGAGTCCCCCATTTTCAGAATTTGAAAAGTTCTCTTTTCAAACATGAGATATTTTAGGTAAATATTCATTTCAAGTTTCATTCAATTAGGCGTAAGTGAGGAGTGAAATTGTCAATACGGAAAATTAGTGCAATGAGACACATGTATTAAAAGCAAATGATTGAGTGACCAAAATTAAAGGCTTGATTTCGTGAGGTACATGTAAGATCTTAAAATGTGCATTAATCTTACTTGATATTATTAAGTGTGATGTCAAAATGCAAATCACTACGTCAATATTGCTAACTTAAACCTGAAGATGAATCTAAGTGGTTTGTGAACTAGACCCTACTCAGATGATATATCACTATTTTATCCCTCATAATTCTAGAGTACCTACATGTACATGCACACGCGCACATCATGCACACACGTTAACTTTTGAAATGCGTTGCTGGATGGCACTAAGCGTACATAATCTACATGTACGTAGTACTTCAGCATGACGGACCTAGAAATGTAACATCAGTGAGAAGGCTCTTTTGACCCAATTACCTATTTTAATATTAATCCTCACAGCAATCTTAGATGCGGCACTTTGGAAGTCAATGTTGCTATACATGTTTAGTGCACAGCATTTACACGCACACCTATTGATTCCCAAAATGGTGAGCATGGCACAGTCACTGTGAGTGTCAAGTGCATGCCAGCTGTCCTTCCTGTACACAATTCAGGTATGACTTTACGGAAAATATAGTGAGGTTGTGAAATTGAATTGTTTAATCAGTCTCAATAACAGAAGACATTGTAATATCATCCTACATTGTAGGTTTGCAGTACATCAATCATCCTAGGACTAGGCAAAAGACAGACATAAAATGAGGCTAAAAAACATGGAAAAACATTCTATGACGGAGGTATACATGTAAATGTTGGGCACAATCGGTCGATCTGCACGATCGGTCAATCATGGCGCTTTATCAGTCGATCTCGCTGCCAATTCACAACTCTGGAGGATTTTTTTTTTAAAGGTAAGAGAAGTCCGAGGTATCGTTCAGAATCGATTGACTGAGCACTGCGATCGACTGATCGCGCAGGTCGACTGGTTGCACCAAACATTGCATACATCTACATGTAAGACTACATTTTGTCTGTTTGCTTGAATCCAAGAACTGGTGGTATTATTAGGCCTCAAATTACGATCTCAAGGGTTGAATCGGTCAATTTCTAATTTGGCCTTAATAATAATAGAGAAACTATGTCCCTGCTAGGTGGTACTGCTACTACTAGGGTCGACTTTTATACCACAGTTTGCCTTGGCACTAGCTTGACCTATACTATTAATCAGGTGAGGTAGTCTACCATGACTACCACTAGACCATACCAAATGAAGTACAAAAGCTCTACTCCTGACCTAAGCCTAGAACTTAGACCTATAGCTGGGGTGCTGTACTCCTTTGAAACTGTAATCTGCTGCAGTTTGATGGGAATTTATTTCGATCTTATTCTAAGATGATATGATCAGTCAACGTTTTAACTTTTAAACATCTTCCATATATAAGGATAAAGAGACTAGATCGACCCTCGACGTGTTTGTTTACAAAATAATGTAGACTCCCATATCAGCATGATCGAGTGGGAGGGCGAAGGGCAGACATCGCATTCTTGGCTTCAATACTTCGCTTCATTTTGTCGAAATAGGCTGAACATTTTGTTTGACAAAATCAGAACCATCCTTGACTATCAATACTATTATAACCCTTAAATTTACCTTCTCTCACGCTTGTAAACAAATAATTAGTAACTGGTGTAGAGTTGTGTAGTCAACTTTACTTCTGTCCTCATTAGTCAGTCTCTGCTCATCGCTTTCAGCATGTGTGTGTCCCCAGCGCGAAGAATAATTTACATTGTGTACATGTTCATACTGTACATCCCTTGCGCGTATGTCCGTATATTTGATGTACATGTACATGTACATGTACATGTACACTTATGTAAATGTGTATACTCTAATAATGTGTGACGTTTTCATAGCCTCGTAATTTTTTATGAATAATTCATAACAACAATGAATTGGTACCCGCTCTCTCTTAATGTAAACACAAAGGCGTCTCATAAGTCACCAGTTGATAGTTAGAATCAAGGCTAAGCGGATCTTGATGACGTCATGGAAAGCTTTCACAGAAACATAAAGAGCCCTATCCTGAGAAGTCACGTTTCCTGCGGTGATCAATGATGCGGAACAAAAGGCAATAATGACATCGCTGATTTGCCGACATGCTATAAAAGTATTTTACCCGTATTACTAACTAGCTCAGAGTTTAAATTGTAAAAAATATCCTTAAGCATCGACCTAAGCTCTCCTTATGTACTTTCTCCTGGATTTTATTTTTGTTTGTATTTTTCATATTTATTTACTTATTTATTTGTTTTTATATTTAACTATTTATTTTGATTTATTTATTTATTTTTTTTTGGGGGGGGGTGGGCGTGTGGGGTCGAATAATGTTTTGTTAAGTCTCTTGATAGTCAAAATAAAACTTAAAAGAGGTCTTGAATAACTAATCTTGTTTGATGTCGACCAATAATTTAGTTTTGCAGTGAGTTTCAGTACCATAGAAAGTTGCTCGCTCCAAGTTCGTCCAGTCACGCATCCACCTATGACTTAAATAGCACCCTCTTGTGACGACTCAATGGTTGTGTAGAGCATTTAATTTTTAGCCTTTTGAGGTAGGTATGATAGACACTATAAAAATATAACAATAGGAGTGCATTGTTTGGTTTTGGTGTATACAGGCAAATTTACCCAAACCAGTGGACACATTAATTTTAGAAGCTTTTTTGAGATGGTGAACACATTACCATGACACTATTGGGTGTGGGTACATTGTATACACCCAAACCAAACAGTGCACTCATATAGTGTCTGCCATACCTCAAAAAGGCTAATGGCTTAGTCTTTGATTTTTATTACCCTAAAACTCATCCCTGTGGAAAATGTACGATTCGTGCATGTGTTCAGTAAATTGAGATGTTTTGGTGTTTTGGATACTGGAACTTTATTGTTAAAGTTTTTACAGCTTAATTTAGTCCTAGTCAGGCTACCATCCAGACTAATGAGTATGTCAAACTTTGCATAATTTGATATTTTTAGCATTGTATTGGTCAGCGTATTAATTAGCTTGCTTTGTTGGTGAAGTTGATTGTCTGTTTGTCTGTAAATTTTGTCAACAATTTCAAATGAACCAGTCATAACACACAGTTCAACCAATTAATTTAACACTGATTTTCTCGAGTCCTAAGTTTCTTGTGTATATTTTCCAAATGTTAATGAGTTTGTATTTTATTTTTTTATTAATTACTCTTCAAGAAAATACATCTTTCAAATGGAAAGTAATTTAAAGGTAAAACATAGGATTGGTAAAGCTGATAGTGAAGACACATGAAAAAATTGAAAAAAATTGGGTTTAATCCGTCGTCCGAGTCAGGAGAAAAATAGTAAAATACCGGACACGTTGTAACAATTGTTATCATGTAAACACATTGATCGAGTTGTTATTGTTACAACCAAAATTAAAATCGGGGTCTTCAAATTCTATTTTCTCAAATTTGACAATATTTCAGACATTGAAGATTGCTTCTGATATATAATGAACTTTATAATAATTATTATTATATATTTATCATATAATAAGTAAGCTTTCAGACCGATACTATAACAATACTTTTTAAAATGGGATGACTACGAATTCTGTATTCAACCTTTAAAAACTTTCGAATGTAAAAGAGTGCCGTGTATGAATATTCCCCAAGAGTTATATCGAACCGGGGCAGCAAAACTGGCAGACCTTTCTTGTAGTTTTGCACCTTTTAAAGGTATAACTGGTTAATACGTATGATAGGAATTACATACGGACTGACGCAGCCCAGCTCATTCTCACGAATCTGGTTCAATTTTACGGAACTTAATTTTGAAGAAAAACAATTCACTGAGTTCGAACAAAACATTTATATGAGCATTCTTTTATTATGTATTTTAATTTTATTTTCTCTCCAAAACATTCAATAAACTACACGCTAAAATGCACGGGAAATAAATTTAAAAAAATCACTAAAAGAGAGAGAGAGAGAGAGGGAGAGAGAAGGGGGGGGGGGGAGAGAAAAATGTAGATGTGGAGGCTAACCTGAGGAGTAAAATGATTTTTAACAAATCTTATAATTCAGGCTGTAAATAAAATTATTTCTATTAAAAGTTCGGATAAGCCAGGATATAGTACCAAAGGTAAACCGCCTCATCAGTTTGAAGGGCAAGCACAACTATGAAATTTGGATAGAAAGTGACTGTGTTGGTATGGTGCTGTCACATTTGGCATGTGGGTGACTGGATACTCCTCGTGAAGACGAATCCTTGGTACCGTTGCTGTCTCAAGTCCGGGTGATTCTAATACCAGCTTTGTGCATCTATTTATAAATTACATAGTCTGCCGAAGGTCAAACCGTTACTCCTTTTTAAGCAAACTCAAACATGCGAGGCGGAATAAGCTGAAGGGGTGACTACTGATCTCTATTATACTGACAGTATAATAGAGATGGTTCAGTACATCAATGTATTATTTATTGTCGGCCTATATATCTTGCACCTCTTGCAAATGGTTTCTCTTTGTAAGGAAAAAAGCGCCCACAGTTGCCCCTCCGAAACTCTCGTCAAGTTTTTTTTTCTGCAGCACTCCAAAATTGTCACTGTCGTAATGATTTTCAATGGGGATTTATTGTTTGTTTGAATCGATTCCAAAAAAGGGAATTCTTAGAAAATTAAAAAATAAATTATTGAGGATGGCAATTCTGAACTGTAGAAAAAAATGTAGGCCTGTGTATAACAAAAGCGCCCTCACATATACTATAATACTAATAGATTCTGGAGAGTTGGTGGCCGCTAAGCTCGGTATGAACTGCCTCATAACACATGGATTCCAAGTTCAAATTATAATGCCATCGAATATCCCAAACATTTGTTTTGAAAACCAGGGTTACATGTCAACTTGCGTGAATTAAAGAAGGTTTGATCCCCGTGGAGTGCATGATGATCAGTAAAAATTTCATTGAAGAGCTTTCCTGACAAAAGGTTCATAATACACATCAGTTCTTATTCTCTATGGCTTAACGGAGACAATCGGATTCAACCATTATAGAAGTCTGAAAGACGACATCGATTCTTGCTATTCTAAGTACCAATTAGCTAGCAAGCTCGTAGAATTTCCACTATTAGTATTATAATCACTATCTCTCTCGCTCTAAATGTAAAAGAGTGTAAGTTTCACTCTCTCGCCTGATGAGTGGTGTCAGTTTGGCTCTTTTGAGAGTGAAACTCACTGTGCATCACCCTTTTTGAGTGAAATTGGAGCAAACTTCACTCTGATTCAAGTTGAAAATACCCGTCTTTCACTTTAAAAAGAGTTGTCCACCATATGGCTCTTTGCAAGAGTGGTATGGTGGACAAAACGAGTGGTTTCCACTCTTTTACATTTAGAGACTACAGCTGCATCATGTCTTTAACATAATGAAAACTAATGAGAAACAAAAAACACCCAACAGTTACACACTGCGCAGTTTAATAAAGCTCGTTGATTAAGTTTGACGCCATCACAAAATACAGTGAGTTCAATGTTCTAAGTTATAAAGTTAGTATTATAAAAAATTAAGATATACGTATTCCACACGTGAACATTTAAATATCGGTTATAATTTGGACCAATATTGTGGTAAAATAATACAATTGAAATACTATGGATAATGGAATGTATGAATTATGCCACTATTGTTAATCTATATACTTTAATTCATTTCAAATCTGTTACATTTTTATTTCAGTTTAAAATATTTTTTTCCACACATGAATCCATTTGAAGAAAACAGCTATATAAATTGAGGGAGGGGTGACCGTTCAGAGTCAAATTTGAAAAGCTAAAGGTCTTCCATAAATGTTAATGGCAAATCAATACACACTCCTAAACATAAAATAATGATAAGTTAACACAACAAAACCATCTTTAATTCACAGGTAAGCCCAACAGCTAAACTAAATTCAAAACTAACCCTTTTCCTGGGCTAGTCCAGTCACAGTTGTAAAACAATGAAGCTGTACTCTAGTGTCCAATTCTTGGACACGCCCCCGAACTGGCAACAGCATTGCTCAACGTGCCTTCTATCCGTTTTCCTTCAAAGGAAATTTGTTAAAAATAAAAGCTCCTTTTAAGGGGAGGACAGCTTTGAAGTCAAGAAAAGATCCCAGACGTTGATGCTTTTGATTAACCACTGCACTGGGTCAAGGAACACGAAACTCATGCTTCAACTCACACTAGATCACATCAAATCAACCAGCGCCATTTCAACGTGTTCATTTTATTTATTTTGTTGAATTTATTTGTCAGTATTATTTGTTTTGCTTGGTTGTAATTAAGTTAAACTTACAGAACGGAATTTTGACCGCTGTATTGGAAATAAAGCGCTGAACATATCGGCTGGATAACAATGTAAACCGACAACAATGGATTCGAGTATGTACCATAGTTTTACAGCTTCAATTCTATGTACTTTTATGTTCTTTTTAAAGAAGTTATTGCATCGTGGAAATTTATTTCAAAGCTATTAATTTTTTGGCTGAATAGTTGTTGTTGGGTAAGTTTACAAGCTCAAAAGGTTATAACCTTCAAAATGTAAATGTTACTTAGTAATTAACTTTGCTGAAATATACAAATTATCATCCACGGATATAAAATAACAAAATATTTGTGTGTAGGCTTGGCTTAAGATATACCGAGTGTTTTATGCCAACATTGAAGAGAAATTGTAGACAATTTATGGTCTACATCTTTAACTACCATTCTGCCGAAGAGATACAGTAATATTTGTGCCTTGTATTATAACTAAAGACGTACAGCTAAGTCATAGGCCTATATAGTTATGAACTGAGCTAAAGAACCTTCGTTTACATTTGCAAAGTGGAAAATTTCGCATTCTTCTGAATTCCTTTTTCCGATCCGTCTGAATAGTGAAAGCAGTACTTGCAGGTTTGTTAACGAGGTGGCTCCAAACCCGTTTCATGTTTCGCCTCACTTTGGACTCACAGCCTTTTAAAAAATCACTGGACAGTACCCTTAATCAACAGTATATATTAAATCTTGTCAACGACTTCGTCATTTTTCACAGTAATAGCTTGTCGTCGCTGGGTTAAATGATTATCTCATTTCCCGCTTACGTATCAATTTGCTAAAAGGAATCCGATGCTCATTCTACGATACAAACTGACGCTTGCATTGCTTGACATAACCTATGACGTACCACACACTCTTAAACCAACATTTACAAGTTACTCCTTCCTTGGTTAATTCATAATACTGTTGCGTAGCCTACAGAAAGCAGATACAGGAGCTGATGATACCACAAATACCGCACACACAACAAGAAAGGCATTTGGTGGCCATCGTTTAAAACCCACGAATGCAACGATGTTTATGTTGAAAGTATACTCATATGTCGCAGTTGAAATCCACATTCGGCGTCTTATTAAAAGCACTGCGCTGAAAGTTCACTGCTTGTAATCACACAAGAAGATCAAATGAAAAGTGACGTCATTTACAAGTTAGCGATGCATACGTCATAATGTTCTACACATGCGTAGGAGGTTGAACAAAGTTGGCCGATGGCGTCTGGTAGCCATCATGGCGTCTTTTCTTCCTTTTACGATAGCAGAAGCATCCGATTGAGAAAATCATAAGTGGAATGAAGACAAAGCCGAGACCAACCAGGAGAAGCACAGTGCTCTTGGGGCCTCCTACCATGGCCAGAAACAGTCCTGAACAGAAAAAGGGACGATACTAAAATTACATGGCTGTTTTTATAATTTTAAGTTATTGTTTCCGCAATGCTATTCCAAAACCATATCGTGAGAATATTTTGCCTGTTAGGGTAATGGGGTGTAGTTTGTTTGTGTGTTTGTTGTTTAAGTATTCCGTTCAAGATTGTAAACATATATGCCTAACTCTGACAAAAACATAGACTTGATTGATGTTCTAAACGAAGGCAAACAATGATCACCTGCAGGGAGAATGACGATGAAATAGATGCAAGCCACAACGCCAAGAGCCAGACCAGGACCACAGCATAATCCCCAACAGCACTTCGACCCTGCAGAAAAGAAAACAGGCAAGTTGTATCAGTTGGCGTGAATTAATTAGCATGAACAGTTTACAACGGGAGATGGTTTAACATCAAGTATCCAAAAAGTAATAATGGAACAGTAATTAATACGAATTGAGTGAGGGAAGCCATTTAAAATTTGAACATCAAGCGTTAACCGTGAAATGTTGAAATAGGTCAACAGATATTTTTTATCTGCAACCTTAGAATGTGTACCAACTCATTCAAAGACATACAATATTATTTGTATTTTTCGAGCGGAAAAAATAACGAGCTCTTTGCTTTTGTGTTAATTGTACTGTGCCTCGGTATGCATACATTAACATTTACCAAAATTGTAATTTTTCTTTAGGATATCTGTACACAGTTTGTTACAAACAAAGTATTTTCAACGTTGATATCAATGGTCAATTAAAAGAAAACACTGACAACCTTCACAAATAAAAGCATGCAGACGAAGCTAACAGCCGACAGGGGACTAACTTCAGAATATACCGAAATCCAAAACCATAAAACAGTACATGAGTATAAATAGTTGTCAAAGCCAAGTGGCCCTCGACAATGATGATATTTAACGACAGACCGTGTTGATTATTTTCAAAAAATATCAAATCACAAAAGGCCTACGCATTATGCAAATTATGTAAGATGTTAAATTTGGCACGCTTGCTTCACAGAGCCTTGATTTGTGAATGCGTAATAGAGATATGCTACAGCATTGTTGATAACGACCCTGACACGCTGCATATAATAATACTGTTTTCTAACCAAGGTGTAATAGAATCGTTGTTTGTGAAGCTGTTGTTGGAAGTATCTTACTGTCTTTAAATAAAGATAAAGTGCGGCATTGTCAAGTATAGTTTCTTTTAATTAAGACGGTTTATCAGTTGGAGTGTTGACAGAACTTTTACAAATTATCAGAAATGACGTTTCTTTGGTACGAGCATTGTTGGCAGTATCGGTCAAACCTGCTGCTTTGTGAGTTTTACCAGTGAATAAAGCCCTGCTTTATACCTTCTGAGTTTTACAAGAAGTCAATAGGCACCACAGTGTGTGAATCGAATCTGTTTTGTTTTGCATTATATAGCAGATGTCTTTCGACCACCGGACCTTGGCCTGCGAACAGCGGCCATGCAGTTTGATTCTTGCGTTTTAGCATGCACATACCACAAACAAATTATTTTTGTTGATGTTCCTGCATCGTGACTAAGAACAATTAATTTCAGTTTTACTTAAGAGATCAAGTCGTAAAGTTGGACAACTTTAAAGAATGGATCTGCTGTCAGCTCTAGTGGTGCTGATTGGTTGAACTGTGGCTGATTCATGTAGAATACCATACGCTGTTTAGTCAACCACCCAGCCCCGCCGGCATCGTGAGACTACGGAGTCATTACGGTATTCGCTCGGGGAAATCGTCTTTTGTATTCATGGCAACACGAACCTTTTAAAAGACCCACAGTCGTTAGATAAGACAATCGATAGAGACACTGGAAAATGTCACTTTTTATGCAACAGTGGTATCTGTATATCGCTGAATGAGTTATTGCAAATCGTAATGGGGCAGACATGGTCTATTTAATTCGATATACACTGGCCCGCACGGGTCATAACTTATCATTCCTGCTTAGAAAGGTGTATTGATTTGTCATTATTTATAGACGATCAATATAAGGGAGAGCTCGATAACTTTTAGACTTGAGGTTCTAATTTTATAAACAAGGGGAAAATACGAGCATTACTATAGCCTACCGCTGGTGCCCGCCCATGTAGTCTTTTTTTGTAAGTCTGAATTTGGCCAAGGGGGAGTTCTCTTTCATTTTCCTGATCGCCTGCAATCGGAAATGATACATTTTCGTCCTTCATGTCTTTACAACAGTTATAAGAGAAACTGTTATTACAATTTTGCAGAAATTTGAGACCGATGCAGTTATAAACGGGCATACTTCGGTTTACTGTGCAGCATGGAAAAAAAATCAAGACTGAAAAGTTAACTGAAATTTTGATCCGATTGGGTGGACAGCCATAAGCCTTTGTAAAAACAAATTTAGCAGCAAAGCGGTCTTGGAATGTAAATGACAAATTAATCAGAAATATATGAGGGAAAAGGGCTTCAAGGAGAAAGTTACTGTGTGTACAATCAGATCATGAATTACGAACAAGTTTAATATAATACCCTTCAAACAAATACTGGACAATGAATGAAAAACGGGAGTAACTTAGCCGTAATTATAGAAATATTCGAGGAAATTTTTAGCAGAAACGCAGGAGCTTGTACTAATTGAGCAATAAAAGAGAAATGTAGAAGAACTCAAGTGAGCAGAAAATGAAAGGGACGATCAATTGAGTGGAAACAAGAGGACCACAAGAGCGGAACTGCATAAAATCACTATGGGAACAAATTGAGCATGAAACGCAGAATTATTGTAGAGGCCAATGGGTAGAAAAGGCAGAAAATTAATGAGGACTGAGTGTGTGCACGCGGTGAACAAAGTCAACTCCAACAACTGCAGTCAAATTCATGACAAGAAGCTTTTAAATGATATGCCAATTTTATTGTAGGAACAATTATTGAAAATTATTTCTTTCGATGTGCGATCTAGTTCTGTTTTCGTACGATTTCGTACAATCGTAAATCAAACCTTCTGAGAATTGTTCAGCACTGAGGAGTATCAATTGATGAACCATATGGCGTCTATTGTAATGATTAACGATTCGTGAACGTTAGTGAGGTTGCTTAAACGCAGTCGTGTCATGACTAGTGATTACTGTATTAAAGAGAAAGTTTCAGCAGCACATATTAAATTATTTATTCCAAAGCCAGCCTAAAAAATGGCATACTGAGTTCAATACATTTTGTAAATGTATTTTAATGAACAACCTTTCCTCGAAGGAATGGTGTTGAAATATTATAAAGTCCCTAAATACAAGATGGCGTATACAGGCGAACGTAAAAGTCTTCCCACCACACAACACTGTGCTTTATACAAAGTGGGGTCCAACCGTTGAATCTCAAATACAATTGATCTCTGTCAGTCTAATGTGAACATTTTACGTAGTTTCATGAATAAGACATTGTTCACTAAATAATAGTGCACATGAGCCTACGGGATTCAACTAACACCTGTTTGGCTGCAAGGTTTTTGTCCCTATAATTATTTAGTTAAGGATCTGCGAGAAGAAAAAAATATAAGAATTATCAATGACAAGGAATATGTATGTCAATTACCCAATGTATAAAGTGCACTTGATTTTGCAAGTTAGAAGCCAGTATTTCATTGAGAACTGTATTATTTGTTTATACCTATTGATTTAAAACTCACAAACCTTGTTATTTGTATATACAAATATATTAATTAATTTTTATTGGAAAATGCCTTCGGCAACTTGCTATAAAATCTACACTTCGTATGTTTTATTAATGAACTGACTGTTTTATTATTATTGTTATCATTATAATAAATATGATCTTGCATCTATAACGAAACTATATGGAAATAATGCCATAAATCAACCCTTGTGTAAACAAATTGAGACACTAAATTTGCCTCCAATTCCTTTATGTAAACAAACCTGATAAAATATTGTCTCGGAATTTGTCCCAAATGGACAGGGAATAAATCTTTAGGGAGCGGGAAAATAAACGCGGCATTCAACTGTTAAAAAAACCCATCACTGTGCTTATCTAGAGTGCATGTATATCAGCATACATGAGGCAGGCATTTCAATTATTTGAAAGTACTCTTCTAAAGAGTTCATTTTTAGGGGTGTGGCTTTTCCTGTCATAAAAGTTCCTTTTAGGGGGGTTGGCGGAGGAACAGCTATAATGCATATCATTCATTTACTAAAAGTCTTTGATATTATATCATTTACCTTACATTAAAATACATCACACTTTACAATCCGGAAATCTGGTCCTTACTCAATCAATATATCTCAATCATCAAGGAATCCATTACTGCGACATGTAAGCCACTTTTACACATTGTTAATGATTCCCTTTTTGTTGTATTGTTCCCTCACAATTTAAAATTGCTAAAGTTGATCCAGTTTATAAAAGTGGTGATCGTAACAGTATTAGTAATTATAGACCTATATATCAATACTTACAGGTTTGTCCAAGATCTTTGAAAAATGTATTTATGCCCGTACTATGCACTTTTTGGATAAATGTAATATTTCAAGTAATTCACAATTTGGTTTTCGTAGTCAACATTCCACTTCTCACGCCCTTCTTGATTTTATAGATAAAGTGTCTCCTGCGATTGATGAATCAAAATACACTCTAGGGATTTTCCTTGATCTCTCAAAGGCATTTGACACAATTGACCATTCTGTTTTCATTGCACAAACTTTATTTCCACGGTACTCTCTTTTATTTTGTTTGCAGATGATTCAAATCTTTTCTTTTTTCATAGCAACCTCCACTATCTTATTGACATGGTTAACACTGAACTTAAATCCGTTGCAAATTGGTTCAGAGTCAATAAGCTCTCCCTCAATATCAACAAAACCAGCTGCATGTTGTTTAGTAACTCCGTGATCTTCCTTATGAAGCCAGGCTTCTGATGGGTGATACCCAAGCCTACATCCTTACGGACTGTAAAGAGAGTATTACCCTGTTTCAGCCCCAGGAGTAGGTGGCAACGGCCCCTGGAAAGACAGTTGATTTGTAGCCCACACCTTGAGTGGCTTACTGGCCTTATGTGTCTGGCGACTTAACAAAAATTAAAAATTACATAAAATAATGATTCCATCATTAACAGGACCAACTGCTGTAAATTGTTGGGTTTGTTTATTGACTCTGGGGACTAACATGGACATTTCATATTAATCATGTATGTAAAAATTATTGCTCGGAATATTGGCGAGATTAATAGGATCAAACAATTTTTCCTGCACAGTCCTTGATTCTCTGTATAATACATTAAATGTTTCATATATTAACTTCCTTTGCTCATTAACTATGGTATTCTTGCGTGGATTGCAGTTCTGCAAACAACCTCAACAGGTTTCTTATTCTACAAAAAAGGGCTCTGCGTTCCATTAATTTTGTTGATTTTTATGCACATTCAGATCCCGTTTTTCTTAAATATAAGACTTTAAAATTAACGATATTTATTATAATCAGCTTGGGTCCCTCATGTATCAATCTACTTGTAATACATTGCCATCTTCAATTAATGATATATTTATCAAGAATCAGGAAATCCATACTCTTTACTCGTCAAGCGACATACTTTCCCATTTCTTTTAATCGAACTTCCTTTGCTCACAAAGCTGTCAAGCATGAGGGACCCAAACTTTGGAATTCATTCACTGATCAACTTAAATCTTCCAAAAATCTCCATATTTTTAAGCGCGCGAGCTCAAATCTATTTTGTTGAAACGCTACTGTTGATCTATGTATTGTGTAGTAGACGTAATTACTTTAACAATTCCTTGCTGGCCTGTTGGTGTGGGTAGGCACACACACCGTTGTGGGGACATTTATACAATGGAACAAAGGTCCCCACAACGTTTTTCTTTGTCAAACCCTGTCCCCACAGAGGGATTCTTTAGAAAAGGGAATAATAGAACAACAATAGGGAGTCCCCACAACTCGGTGTTAAAAAGACTATGTGTGTTTGTGTGTGTATAAGTAACCATTTTGTACAGATTGCAACACATGTTTTGAGCCCTTTTTTAAGTAGCTGCTGAATTATCGGTTTGTTCCTGCTAGGATCATCACATTCCCCACTCCAATATCAGGATCATGGCTTTCTTTTATTCCAACCCAATGCCTGAACCCTACAGAATCATCACATTCCAATCACTCCGGCTCAATGCATGTGTTGCCAGGGGCCCATAGTTACAAGCTTTACATCCTCCACAGTCTCACCAATATAATCATTGTATGTATTGCTTTATATTCATATTCTGTAAAAGTGTGACTCGATTTTCTGTTTTTGTGATTCTTGTCTACATTGATACTGTGGAAAATAAATAACCTTGATTAAAATTCTTCATAAATTGGTGGATATGAAAGTGAAGTGTTTCCAAACACTGAATCCAGTTCAGTATTGGTCTCAAGTGGGTTCAATATGACTCTCGTCTAGAAACCTTCAATATCTGTCTCTCATGTAGGTCAATCATTACAACTCAAATAATCTTGATTACTTACAGAGTCTTTTAAGTAAACAGTTTATTATCCAGTTCAAGAAAACTACAATATACAGGAACATTTAAAATGTAATTCTTTGTGGCATTGCTTGTATTTGTTGTGAAAGAGTGCGTGCAGTTTTGCTTCATAACAATGTTAAAATAAACTCTAAAATACCAATGTCAGAATTGACCCGGGGGGCACGAGCCATTTCTGGGTCAGTTTAACCCAGAATCTGTGTCAATGTGACCCGTAATTTGGTTAAAATCTGGACATTTCGAATTTCGGATCATTTTGACACGGACTCCGGGTCAAACTGACCCAGAAACCCGGAATCTGGATCAATTGTGACCCTGGAGCTCTTAGAGTGTAAAGTTGTTATCCAGAACTGTAAAAGAGTGCTACATTTTTACTTTTTAAAGTACAGTGTGTTCCCATGGTTGTGGAAAGAAACGTTCGAATGCACGCGGCCTTGTCATAATGTATCAGTAGGACTAATCGTGTTTATTTACAAGTTACAGTTGAGATTATTTTTCCTTTTTAGTTTTCAGCCTCGTTTTGAAAGCATAAAGTGCAAATAGAAAAAAATGAATGGAAGACCGATGCATCTCCGTCTGAACTGTTCAAGTTATAGGCCAACCACAATTACATGTAGTTGTATTTCGATACAGCAAAAATAAATAAATCGCTTGCGACCATTTTTTTTCTAGGCTGTATTAATATCTCAAATGCAAGTGTTCCGTTCAAAAACAGTTTATTAGAGTGATTATTTACATTGCATCATCATTACCAACCTTGCATTGATGTTGACTTTTGGAAGCTAGTTGAACTTTTTGAAATCAGGTTGGTGCCTCGTGTATGCAGCTGATTTAGATTAATTTTTTTTTAATGATTTTTTGTCTTGTCCTAAATTCTGAATTGCCAAAATACATAACGGAACAAGCTTAAGATGAAATCCTAGCCAAGCACAAAATGAAGGTTTCAATCCAGCCATCCAGGCAGATGTATCGAAATGAATAAACATTTGACACAGTTTTCAATTATTGAAAGTGGTTTTGGCTTCGAGTAAAAAATCCCTCCTTTTGTTTGTCTGTTTTTGTACAATTTAGCCCGAGACAACTCTCCTACAGAAACGACTTAACTGTCTCCAACTCCGGAAACCTGAATTCATGGTGAACGCGTCAGGGCTGAAGCCCTTCCAATTAAACCAAATCAAATTGTTAATGCGTAAATGTTTTTGTAAAAGGAGTTTATATTCACTACATCCTGAAAGGTATTGGCCTATATCAACTTGTTTTACTGCCACGTAAACGATAAAAGAAAATAATAATAACAACAGATAAAAATAAAAACTTTCATGTTGATGAAATATTGTCAATTTATAAATTATCAAATTTTCATTATAGAATTATTCATACAGCTAATTTCGAAGAAGATGCTTAATTGATGATACGTCACATACTTACGTATCATTTTAATGACCTACATTTATTGCGGTTTTCATCACATTTCAAATCTTTCAATTTTGATAAAGTGCATTATTTCTACTGCAGATCTATAGAGAATAATGCCATCTGCCGCACAATAATCTTTTATATAACAATTCTATTAAAAAAAAAGAAATTTGAGATGATATCAAAAATAGTACTGTATTTGTTATGAACGGCATCCCTAGCCACGGTATTCCTTAGGGACCATTCAATATTCACGGTGAGGGGGATAATGACACGGTAGTAATCCGAGCAGTTGGATTGTTTTAATGGTATTGATTCCAAGAGAAGCCCACGGTGAAGGGTTTTCAGTCTTTTCAATTACTCAATCGTACAGTGGCATTTTCCTCCATTTCGTCACGCCAAGTAGGTCTTAAAGATGAGGTTTGACTTTAGACGTGTAGACAAAACTGATCAGGCTTGATTTCTTTAAATGAAGACGCAGTTCATTGTTGGTTATTGCTACAAAGATGCAATGATGTAATAATAATTAACGGCAATGAAACGCTTGCCCAAATATAAAATGTGTAGAAAACCCACCATCCAATGTGAAACATTCAGGTGAGTCCCTTTACACTATTGAATACTAGGTAACTCAGTCAGGTCCTCATCGACCGATTTCTATGATGTACATATGGCAATGCAAATGTAAAACACCCCAAAGCAAACCTAAGCAATGAGCAGGTAAATAATTTATAATGTATGGCTTTCACCAACATAACCTATACTATCAGATGCACAGTCCTAATGAAATTGATATACACGTTTTTCAATGCAAGCGCTGAGATTGATATTCATGAAGTATTTTGGTCTATAAATATACCCATATATATCTCAGTTTCTATACTATCTATTTCTTTCCGGTGTCTGTGTTTGTATGGCATGAGACCGCTCAGTGTTCGTGCAAGGTTCAACCCTGGGGATCGCCAAGGAGAGGGTTTGTAGTTCATTTATTCTCGCTACTGCGTGGGGAGTGTAGCTGATGCAACTGCAGATTATACCGTTGGGGCATGAGGTTTGCGACAGTTTTAATGGTATCGATTGACGACGCAGTCAAATTGGTACACGCATTATACATGTACATAAGTGAGCTTTATTATGTATACACTGATGTGGAAATGATGCCGAATTGCTGGGGCTTAAGCCATATCGATGGTGTCACAACCTTGTACTCGCTCTAATGCTTATCATAATATACGGCCGCTCCTCTCTGAATTTTTTGCATTTATGCGCGTGAAAACCATGCCTGTCAACGCAGAGAAATGGTCTGTGTGCTTTTTTCGAACCGTGAAAGCTTATAATGTTTTATAAGACGCACAGGGAACCATCCTAAGAAGTTCAGTGTGTGTGCTGTAGGCGTGTAGGCCTACTCTTTCCACACTTTCTCTTATAATTTACTGAACCAAAAGTAGATGATGGTATCAATTTGACACCTTTGAAATCTAGATAAGATCTACACTGCTGAGGTGTCCCATTAAGGAAGTGTTAAGATCAAGGTTTGCATAATCAGCCAGAAGCTAAAAGAACTGTACTTGGCAGCCTGGAAATAATACTGAGGCGGCCTCCATTTGCATCAATCGGCCATGGTTAAGCATTGGATTTTTACCATTAATGCTTTGTGGAAACACTATAATCAAATAATATAAGGAGCTATGGTCAACCCCACAATACTTCCCCGAGTCTATGATGTAGTCAAATTATGGTATTAGTTTGGAAAAAGGACAAATGAAAGTAGAAGTGGCGGTCGGATTCGGAATATTTTCCTTTTGTTTTAGGAACAGTTTCCGTTGCAAATGTCGTATGAATGTGTAACTGGGTATTAAGCAATTCAAATGGAAAGTTTCTTTGTTGCAAACAAGACGTCATTCAAACAGAAATATATTGGTGATTCTTCAAAGCTAAAGAGGATTTGAAACAACTCCTTTAAAATGAATATTAATTCAATCTCAAAGATGTTTAGCTTCTGATTTCTAGGTGGATAAAATGAGGGTTTTGTGACCAATCAAGCTTAAAAGGCCCACTCGGTGAATGTTGAAAGCACTGTGTGCATTAAGTGCAGTTATATTTGTTCGTTTATATTATTCTGGTGAATGCAACCAGTGGAAACGTCGGTAGTGGCAAGAGCACTCATGCCCTTAGGCATGAAGGAGCCTTTGAAGAAAAGCGATAGAGGAATGTGCGAACACTACAGATGAGGAAGGAAAACTCTAATGGAGGCAAGAGATCCTTTAAGACATTTCGATTTAAGACATTCCAAACCGATTCCGAAGTGTAATTATTAAGGTACCGTTTCGCCAATGCGATCCCTGTATCTATATCACGAACTCAATTCCCGCGTTAGTTTAACAAATATTAAAATGAAAGTCTCGTTTTTGTATACTAAGTCGCTACGCACAGCCGCAATGTGTGATTCATCAACCACATCCATGCAGCCAAAACCCACAAATAATTCACAAATGCAGAAAACGGCAACACGAAGTACACTGTTCTTCATCATTGCTCCAAGTCCCAAATCGTGCAAGGCATTTTCAAATGACACTGACTTTCATCCATTATTTGTTTGGTTCGTTTTGAGCCAGAGGCGCTGTCGGACTTGGATTCTGAGCTGAGAATTAAGAGAAAGCGTTCACAGGATCCACCTGTTCTTCATGTTTCTTCAAAAACAGGTGTTTTGTCTGCCTTGTATGTCGGGTTATAGTTTGACTGACGGAAACTCGACTCTAGGTCGCTTCATCTTCCCAATTAGAGGGTTTTGCATCAAATTGTAAATGTACTTGCCAAGAGCAGAATATTACCGAATCAAAAGCCCCCCCCCCCACACACACACACACTGTTGAGGATCAAGAAACTAAACCTACGAAACTATTATGATCAAATATTCAAAAGTAATCAACCCAAAAAGTGTTCTACTATTTTTTAAACCAAAATATAAAATCTTTGTGGGTTTTTCCCTGACGTTACA
This sequence comes from Marthasterias glacialis, assembly GCA_911728455.2. Classification (NCBI taxonomy): domain Eukaryota; kingdom Metazoa; phylum Echinodermata; class Asteroidea; order Forcipulatida; family Asteriidae; genus Marthasterias; species Marthasterias glacialis. The sequence continues at coordinate 445,311 of OU452221.1, read as the reverse complement.
ACTTTAAGTGATAGGCCTTCTGTCATACTCTCTTTATATTTAGATACGCCAAAACTGATGGTATTTTGAAGTCGACTGGAATCGAACAAAATACACATTGTGCAAGTTACAATCACACTAGATATACTTATGTTTGAAGAACTCTTATAAATCTAGAACTACTGATAACCGAATTTACATGCATGCTTCAATAATTATAACAACTTAGTTATGGTATGTATTTTAACATAATTATTTTAGATCCATATTTTCACAATTGTTTCTTGAATTGATGAAAATGATCTTTTTACATCGAATGTGAACCACTCGTAGTATGTCGGAGGCAGAGAGTGACAGCTTGACTATGGATCATCGAGTTCTGATAACAACACAAGGTTGGTTCCATTCAGCCATTAAATATCACACTCTTGTTACAATACGTAAGGATTGCAATTAACACAAAAAATATCGATCAAACATCATCCTTCTCAGTTACCCTTTAAAGGGAATATAGGCCTACAATAATTGTGTGACAAATAATAAGAAAAGCCATAACAAAAGGCGATTGCATAATGTTCGAATCTTTACTGAGTCGCATTATGGACATTCCCAGCAGAACACGAAAACATTGACTAAAGCGCATGTTATAACTACATCAGCACAGGCAAAATTGAATTAAACAGCTTACTGCTTTTTGTAAGCCTAAAGTGCTAAATCAGCCTGCCAAAATATCCTTTCATCTTTGAAAGAAAATTGATTGAATAATGAACGAACCAAAATAGAGAAATGTCTGTAGGTTTGTCCAACTTTTTTTCGACAAGGGTGTAAACATAAAACAACAAGGAATGTATTTATTAGCAGGTTTAACCTCGCCACCCTTTATCAGAGCGGCATTGTCCATTAAAATCGATTCATGAATGCTTTTATGGTAGGTCTACCGGTATGATTATTTTATTGAGAGTGAAATTGCCGACGTTTCGAGGGCCAGTCATGGTTATGTATATTCGTGTTTCAATTATTGAGAGTATTATGTCAAAGACTTTGTGAAACTAATTTGACATCACAGTATTTTTTCGGACCGTTGAGTTCACCCCATGGACTTGCTTGACATAAACTCACAATGTTATGAATGGCACTTCATCAAATCACAATGTGACTGCAGGGAGAGGTTTGTAAATATTTGTTTTTGATCCAGACAAAGAAGTGAATAAACCCACGCCTTTTTGAACCCTAGGTCATAAAAGTACAACACACAAACATTCAGAAATCTGCCACAAGGCCATCATCAAGCAATATCGATACCTCTAATTCCCTGAATGCCATTTTTATTTTGTATGAACAAAAAAGCAACCAAAACGGCTTGATTTGTTAGGAAAAAGCAGGCAGGTCTATATCGAGCCGGGCACTCCCAGCGATGACAAATTCATTGTTGGTTTGACTTTTTTACCGACTTTTACTGTTCCCACTAAACAGCCACATGCATCTTAAAGATAAGATACAAACTGTATAATGATTGCCCCCTTTGAATACGGTAAGGGTAAGGTAAAATAAGAGATTGATCTACTATGGTTTCAGCTCTATACTGCAATGTGAATCGTTAAAGAGGAGAGAGAAACAAATATTAAAATGTACATACTGAGATAGTTCTGGAAGCGGGATCTCATCAAAATTGCGAGTTTTGTTTTTTTCAAAGTTAGAGCATACGAAACTTTAATTAATAGTTCAGCTATATAGCGTCAGCTGTAATACAAGATAAGTGAATTTTGTTTGTTTTGAGTATAATTATTGTTTACCTTAAAAACATGCGGTTTTTGTGTCACCTAAATTTGGAAGAAATGTTGTCGTTTTAAGGGTTGTCCTTATGCCTAGATTCTTAAACCTTAAATCCTCACTAAAAAAACCAAAAGCAAACCTTCAAGTTGACGGTCTGATTCTTCGGACATCCTCCGATGCGCCGTGCCGCCTCCTCCCAAAATTGGGTTCGTCATTTTCCTAGTAGTTTCCACACGAGTTCGTGTGTCTTCAAGCGGACGAAAGACACTCAGCCACGATCCCTTGTTCAGCAGCAAGAAGACAACAGCGTGCTAGACAAAGCGGTCATAGGCCTTCGCCGCGCTTTATGCCAAAGTCACGGCCAATGTAGAGAGAATCGCCTCGGTCCAAAATATGCATTTAATTAACTAAATTATACTATGTATATGCAACCACAGACTGAGCCAGTAACTGCATGCATTGTGTAAGAAATCTATGCACAGTTTGTTTATGTCCGATTGGTTCTGGCAATAATATGTCTTGTTTTTCGGACATCATCTCTCTTGCATACCCCGTATGCCAAAATATTCGTACATTAAAGGTGTCATCACCTGAAGAGGGTATGCATAATCAGCTCACAAAACCGCTGTCGTGCAAGGCAAGAAGCGGCTAAAAAGGATGGTTATATTGCGTAGCCCATAGCGATATGTGCCCGGCCGGCCAGATCGGCAGAACATTTCACGCAACTGTGCCGTACACGGCAACGCAGACACCAATAATGATATGTAGCATTCGCACGACGGCCGCGCGAGCTCGCGACGTATAATCTGCAGGTTCAATCTATAATTATTATAATTAATTAAACATTTATAAGCCTCGGTGTTTGGCTGGGGACGGTGGACTGAAATGTACTTGACGTTTAAAGCCCCAGCTCAACATTGGTAAACTGACTGTAAATGCTTCCATTCTTTGCACAAATCAAGATATTTGTAATAAAACCAACCTGTGAAAATGTCAGCTCATTTCGTTGTTTCATTTGCGAGAAAACGTTAAAAATGAATTCAACATTTTTGTACGCATTCCTATAGGCAGAGTTTTCATCTCACTGAGACGAAAACTAATTTTGGATCTTATTTCGTTTATTGTTTAACAACCAATAACACTTCAGGCAGAAATGTTTCAAGGAAAGTTTTCTACCCTCATTATCTTTATACCATGTAAGGTAAACGTAAATCAGTGAACATTTATGTTTTTCTTCTTACCAATGTCGAGCTGGGGCTCTAAGTGACTGAGGCTTTTGAAAGACGCACTGCTCTACTATGATAAAACCTACTTTTTAAATAGGCCTATCTGTTGGCTATTGCATTCACCATTTTTCATGACTCCTGAATAGTGTTGGAAGTTGTGTTTTGGGGAAGTATTTTGTTTTAAAGGAGGGAGAAGAGAAATTAAAGTATGTTAATGGACGCTGCCCTCCTTTCTGCTCATCAGTGGCGTAGCCGGAGGGGGGGGGTACAGATGCCTCCTGTGAACCCCCCCCCCCCCCGTCAGCCGCTAGACACCGTGAAATTTGCTATAATTAGGCAATTTTAACTAAAACTACCCCCTCTACAAATATCTGTGCCCCCCCCCTGCCCCCTTCAAAAAAGATGCTGGCTACACCACTGTTGCTCATAAATAATTATAGGCCTGCTAATTGGAGAAAGTTAAATTTGACAACCTCTCCCACGTGGCGTTGCTTGTCTCTACAAAGCTCCGCCCCTAATACCATGCAAAATGGCCTAGCGCTGAAAATAACCGCGCATTTTTGTTTTGTTCTCAAAATCTGCCTTTTGAAAATCTTCCAAATGCAAAACTTAGAATGCCTCCAAAATATGTCCAAATTTTCACTGATTTATTGCGCACTCGGCTGCGGTTTTAGGCCATTTATAATCTAATATTAACTACAATAATGTTAAACAACGACACGGCATGTAATTTCTGCAAGTAATTTTGCTTGTACACCTCACTCTGTTTAGAATAACATTGGCATGTAGTAATAGTCGCACAGTGTGGTGTAAATCAAACACATTGCAGCAGACGGCATGTTCAATAGTTTTACAATTAGACATTCTGTTTATCCCGCTACCCATTTGTTCCAAGCTACTTTCATTTTAATTGAAGTCTCAAGAATTACAACATTAAATGGTGCGATGATGCCACGGTATTGGGGTGAGAATGAAAATTTATTTTGAAAAAAAGAAAGAATACATAACTTTTAATCACTTTTGTTTTTAGACTTGCATAGTACCATCTCATGATAAACTTTATTTAAATGTCTGTCCCAACAACTTCATAGCAACCCTAGCAAAATTAGGGACAACAAACCTATTTGGTTTTCTTTTATATGATTATAACGTGACTATTATTTGCAATGTTTTACAAATACACCGATGTGTGTATGTATACTCAGTACTTTCCCAAGTCGTGAAAAAACACATTCATTTTCCTCGGGTGGGATTCGAACCCACGACCCCCGCCATTCTAGAGCAGATATCTTACCAACTAGACTAAGGAGACTGCCCGGTAGCTAGAGGCAGTTCGAATCCATTAGCAGCGGGTACCGCAACCATTATGATAGATGTTAATTTTTGCATTGGGGATAAAGAATATTATTTGTAATGTTTTACCCACACACCGATGTGTGTTAAGCACTGCATACGTGGCTGTTACTAGAGTCAAATAATCAAGTTTGCATGAAGTCAAATTGTTGCTACTTTACCTGGAGTTTTACACAACCCAGGTAAAAGGTTTGAGGTATACCCCTCTGTTAAAAATTCATACACTCAATTTTAAATCTTAAATTTTAAAATCATATTCACATGATTTAACTGTCAGTGAGGATTGTCTTTTAAAAATCCGTAGGATAATACGTAACAAATGTTTGCTGTTAAATCCAGTCAGGTAATCTTTTATGAATAAAATTGTACACTTTAATCACATAGGGTCAAAGTTGATAAGGATGGGCCAGCACAATTACAAGCTGTCACATCGACATTCTGAAATAGCAACCTCTGCATTCTGGACCAGTTGAGGGCGCTACTCATTCTTGTGTAACACAATGGTGTATAACATAAGTAGATTTACCATTACCAATATCCATTGAATGAAGGTGTCTTTTTGAACATGGAGTGAAATAAACTAAATGATTAAATTATATACATTGAGTACTTCTCAAGAAAGATTTCTCCAACAATGCTTTAGCTTTGGCCTAAACCATGAATCACAAGCTCTGTAACCATGGTAACCAGATACACTGGAAATGGACAAGTAACAGTACAAGGCTAAGGAGATCAAGCTAATTCAAACAATTCAGTATTTACCAATAAACAAAGAAATCAAGTCATGGCATGGTACAGACTATTACCGTAATTGACCAAGTTCACCTGACCTCATCACAATAGACCGTTCCAGCCTGTCAATCAACAGTGCGCATTGGCCAATTGGATCATGCCTTTTGGTCATGTGACCTCGTTCAAACTCGGTCACACAAGCAGCGTAAACGTACACAAACTAAGGTGTGTGGGCGGGGCTTGTTGCCAAAGCCAGAACGGTCTATAGTCTTGCCTGCACCATGTTGGGAGTCAGTTTTTCCCTGCATTACTGTACAGAGCGCACTTTTGTGACGTGTCCGCAGTTAGATGTGTACATACAGCTATGTATATTGACTAGAGCGCTAGCATTGTTCTTACGTTGAAGCCGCCTGGGCGCATCCATCTTTGTGTACAAACCTATGGAAAACTTGAAATCTTGTACGGCTGGGTTACGGCGTTTTGCACACCACTGCTTTATTCCTTTTCCATGCGTTATGGAATCACTTATACCTGAAATAAGACGCGCAATCAGTTAATCAGTCTCACCCCTTGATCGTTGCGTCCACTTTCAAGCCGCAGTGTGACGCGCGCTTGAGGTGCGTCATGTAGCCGTAGAAGCGTGTACGCAAGACATGCAGAATACTCGAAGGCAACTGTTCTTTAAAAATTAAAATCTTTCTTCAATGACGCACAATGACTAAACATGTCAGCGTGCAGTGCGACTTCAAAACGGTTGTGCATATACAATGTAGAGTTAGCGCTCCAGTCAATCTATAAAGCTCTATAGATGTGTACCATGCAATCTGACTCCCATAATGGTAGACAATGGGCAGACAATAGCTGCATGTGACATCAATGGTCAGTGGTATATGGTCAAATAACTAGGGATATTCTGGGTTTATCAAGAACTCATACGTTTCCCTCCCAATGTCAGCTTCCTTACATTTTTGGATCAGCGTACCAATAGTAGCATTCTTATACTTTCGATTCCTCCATGTAACCAGCATTGTGTTAATCTGTGCCCACACATTTAACTGATTCTCTGCTTTAAATCGATAAATATCATTTTGCTTCATTTCCAGTTTTCCAGCCAGGCATTCCCATTTATTATCAATTTTGCCAGCAAGAGTGGCCAGCTGCTGCTCAGTCACCATCAAATTTGGGTTTTCTGGTTCATTGCGCAATCGCTCTGCCCTGTCATACCCTGGCATGGCCTGGTTCTGGGCTAGAATGGGAGGGGCTTGTTCAGTTGGCACACAACCATCTGTAAAAAAATTCACAAAACAAAAAGATGATGGTCAGAATTATTTGCATGTGGGAGTGAAGTAATCTATTTGACAAGATATTCTTAGAGTTAATTTTACATTGAAAAAATGCTGTACAGACTACAATTTGCATGTGTGGCATAACTGTGACATACAAATAAGCCGGTGGCTCAAACATTAAAACTCTTGAATTGGGAATTTAAATAAAATACATGTTAGTAAATTACCTGTGGCTTGAATTGAAGTTGGCAGAGAAATATCATCTAATGTCTTTTCCAGTAGTTGATACAAGTGATGATGGCCAGAATCTGCATCTTTGAGGGCTTCCTTTAAGCTATAGAAAGCTTTATCACTTCGTTGTGGCAGCAGGTCCAGAATAAAGCGCACCTTCTCCTTGCGTGTTTTCCGTGCGGCTATTTCCTCTTGGTCATCAGGGGTGATAATGAGATCAGATATGAGATGGTCAAGAACGTCATCAGGGTTGAGATCCTTGACGAACTTTACCCTACATTTAGCGAGGGCCTCACAATGCTTCTCTGTCATTCCTGTATCCATGACTATTGGTATTACTGTAGTCCTACTTCAATGTTGTGTTGTTAGTGTTAAGATTTAGAGTTCATACATCATAACACCTGTAAACAAAACCAGAATACACATGTGATGTATGTATGTACATTATCTTGATAAGCCTTTGAGTGAACCCTAGACCCAGTAACTGGGGTGCTGTACTCCTTTTTTGAGATTTTGACATTATCTGTCGTACTAGCGCCCCAGTAAAGAATATGTAGTAACTGCGACGGTCAGGAGGATTTAAATCACCTCTGTTAAAAAAATTGCCTTAGACTCAACAGAATTGCTCAAAATTCGCCTACTGTCTTCTCCAAGTGTTTATGGTGTTATAAAATGCATCTAATTGTACTCACGATCATTTTCTGTCCTCCAAATCAATGATTTTTAGGGCCTCTGACAACCCTGCCGTTACAATCGCCATTTTTATTACTAATGCTACGACTATTTTCTGACTTGAAAAAAATATATACGCTGTGGGATCACGTGTTCGCTGATGCCCGGACTTGAATATTGTTTTGCGCAGTCAACGCAGGATACCAGTCAACGAACACCACAAAGTTCCATTGGTCATGATTGCCGAGCGCTACTCCTAGAACTATGAGGTTCGTTCCGCTATCATCTCCACGAGCCTCATAGAGTGACATGTACAAAATCCTATTCGAAACTTTCTGCCCTTCACATTTACATGGCTACAGTTCTTTTTTGTAATCAGATCTCGCCAAAACTAGGCTCTATGTGTTCTTTCAACTCTCATCGAGCATTGCACGGGTCCAGAAAATCCACTCCGCAAACTAAACGTTGTTAAAAAGGGATAAATTCTCACCGTAACTCAGATCCCATTCAAACAGTACTGCAACAAATATGGCGACCGGAGTTGCAAAATTAACTGGTATGCTGCTATGCGGTGCGCTGGTCCTATGGGCTGGTTCCGCGTACCAGTTAATTTTGCAGCTCCGGCCGCCATATTTGTTGCATTACTGTTTGAATGGGATCCGAGTTACGGTGAGAATTTATCCCTTTTTAACAACAGAAAGTTTCGAATAGGATTTTGTACATGTCACTATATGAGGCTCGTGGAGACGATAGCGGAACGAACCTCATAGTTCTAGGAGTAGCCGAGTGCGTGCTGTACAATGTTGAAATTGTGGGGTGGGGGGGGGGGGTCGTTGACACAGCTGGTATCCTGCGCAAAACAATATTCAAGGCCGGGCATCAGCGAACACGTGATACCCGCAGCGTTTATACGACTTTTTTTAAGTCAGAAAACAGTCGTAACATTAGTGATCAAAATGGCGATTGTAACGGCAGGGTTGTCAGAGGCCCTAAAAATCATCGATTTGGAGGACAGAAAATGATCGTGAGTACAATTAAATGCATTTTATTACACCATAAACACTTGGAGTAGACAGTAGGCGAATTTTGAGCAATTCTGTTGAGTCTAAGGCATTTTTTTTAACAGAGGTGATTTAAATCCTCCTGACCGTTGCAGTTACTACATATATTTACTGGGGCGCTAGTACGACAGATAATGTCAAAATCTCAAAAAAGGAGTACAGCGCCCCAGTTACTGGGTCTAAGTGAACCCATTAAATAATTGAGGGGGCGACTTTGTCGGGGGCGACTGTGTCAGGGGAAAACATTACGAGGGGCGACATAGCAAGGACAGAGAAGTCAGGGTTTCTTTGTGCCAGCGGTACTTACAACGAACGATTCCGGCAACTCCGTCAGGGTGGAAGGGAAAAAATGGAAGTGCCCCGGCAGCAACTGGTTAACAAGGGAAAACATGATGAGAATGACATGAATGAGATTGAGAACCAGCAGATTCAGTCCAGCGTATATTGGCACAAATTATGGGGCCAGAGGATAAGATCTGACGATTCATGTACATGTACTTACCAAAGAGTTTTTCTTTTCTCTTTTTATGCAGTCAGAATCAGTCTTGTTATCTTCATATTTCGCAAAAAAAGGAATTTCCCAAATATATTTGTCGATGACCCCCTCATCAAACTCTGGATCCTTGATCCCCAATCAATACATGCAATATACAAATACGGAAATGATATGGGTAAAGCGCCCTCACTCGTGACACACTGACTAATTTTAGTAATAGTCTGAACTATTTGACGTCATTGTGACACTGTACTGGGTTTGGTTCAGGTACCCGACAACCTGTGGGAAACCCTCTCTCGGCTAGAATTTAAGAAGACAATTTGGGCATTTTAGGGTTTCATTTCTAGACGTGTTTGATTGCTTATAAGCTCAGGTGAGTGTATTATTGCGCTGAAAGTTTGATGATTACTTCACGATGATAAACGTGTCTTTTTTGTTGTTGCATTTACTGATTTAACTTAATCAAATTTGTGTTTACAAATTTTGGTAATTTGGTGATAAGATTAGAATCTGTTTCTATGGACGCGGTTTGAAAAGACAACTTCTCAGGGGAGGGCGGGGTAGGCCTAGGTGGTGTCGGGGGTGGGGGGGGGGGTGGTGGTGTTGGGGTCAGGATTGTGTGGTTTTCATACAAGTAGAATACACTTCAGTAATGTTGTTTGTCTATGTAATGAATGGGCAGGGTAGTACTCTCTTTTACTGTTTTAAAATGTCACAAAAGTGACTACTCCTAGAACTATGAGGTTCGTTCCGCTATCGTCTCCACGAACCTCATAGAGTGACATGCACAAAATCCTATTCAAAACTTTCTTTCCTTCACGTTTACATGGCTACAGTTCTTTTTTGAAATCAGATCTCGCCAAAACTAGGCTCTATGTGTTCTTTCAACTCTCATCGAGCGTTGCACGGGTCCAGAAAATCCACTCCGCAAACTAAAAGTTGTTAAAAAGTGATAAATTCTCACCGTAACTCAGATCCCATTCAAACAGTATTGCAACAAATATGGCAACCGGAGTTGCAAAATTAACTGGTGCGCGGCACCAGCCCATAGGACCAGCGCACCGCATACCAGCAGTAAAAAAAAGTAAAAAGTAAACCTAGTCCTAGCTAGCTAGTTGAAGTAGAACTAGGCCTAGCATTTATTTAGTAATGTATTGTATGAGTATGACTAAGTATGACTGACGTTCTTACACAAAACATAGACCCAGTAACTGTACTCCTTTTTTGAGATTTTGACACTATTTATGTTGATCGTACTAGCGCAAGGTTACTTTTAGTCCCCAAAAATCTTTGAATTGGTGGACAGAAAATGATCGTGAGTACAATTAAATGCCTATTTTATTTCATCTTTGATATCTTGAGAGGCCAGTTGGCGATTTTCCAGCTATTTAGTATTTTGTCATGGCCTTGTTGTCATTTTGGGCAATTTTGTGCAGAAAATTGCTGATTGGTTAAACATCTCCAAGGTCTCCCTGGGGCGTGAGTGCTACCGATAATGTGAATGTGAAGAAAATTACTAGAGTTGTTTTCCCCTATTTTTACCTGATGTTGGAAGCTGAAAGTCAGTTCATATATTCCCAGTACTTTAAAAATTTCCTCTGAATATCTTTTAAATATCTGCATTCACTTTCATTGAAAATTATACTTGAATAAAACTTCAACTTGTACGATTGTCCCGATCATATTCATAATGTGCTTGCCTTTTCTGTCTGTGTGAAGTTTCTACATGCTCATGCACACATTGCAAATGTCGATTACAATTAAATTTGAGGCACAAATTCAAAACTTATGCGAGCCAATCTCCCCAGCATGAATGCGAGCATGCTGGTAATGTCGTTGGGGGGAGGGATTGTGCATGGGTTTCATACCATAAGGTATGGGATACGGGCCTCTGGCTTGGCCTGTCCATGTTCCATCTCGATGAAGTTTAGAATTGTCCTCATCCAAACTTTTTTAACATTTTGACATTATCTGGCGTATGTACATGTTGTACTATGTAGTCTGACTGAACGCTCATATGTTGGTTGCAAATAGATTTAAATCTAAAAGACAGGGAGACATTTTCCAGGTTGCAGTTTGCAGTTTGCAGTTTGCAGTTTGCAGTTTGCAGTTTGCAGTTTGCAGTTTGCAGTTTGTTGGCGTGGAACCAGACTAATATTTCTCAACAGTCATTGCGTATATTTAGTGCTGCTCTGGTTTAGTAGCGTTTATGATCATTTTTCTGTTTCTGTAAATAATTTACTGCCTAGTCATTTTCAATCCTCCCAAGTTTCTCTTGGCTTACAATTTGGCTCATATGTGATACGTTATAATGACCATAAACATAGTAATTATTATGGCAAACCTTGAGAAGATCAATTACCATCATATACTTGCAACTGAGTCCAGCATATTGACACTATTATGGGGTTAAACACTGACTCGTGACATTTTAAAAGAGAGCGATACACAGATATATGTAAGAGTATGAGTATTCATGACATTATTGATGTTAGTTTTTTGTAATTTTACTATAGCGAGTGTAGTGTGACTGATGTTAAACCTAGCCATATGCACTAACTGTTACAGGCCTGATACTGCACAAAGGTATCAGAGGCATTTGCCTCCATGCCCTTGGTCATTGCCTTGGTGCCCCTTGAAATGTTCACGTACAATTTTTCATTTCCATCGAATCAAAACTTCATAGAGGTGCCTTTTACCAAAGAAAAATCACCTTGCCCTTATCAACAAAGCATCAGGTATGCTATTACAATGTAGATGCTAAATGTGAGTAGAAGAGGGTTCAAGACAAGGGTGTTTGAGGTGGGAGCTACATGTAGCTTTTTAGTTAGTAGCTAACACCACTAGTGGTGTGGCTGGTGGATTTTGACTATACAGTCTGATCCATGGTCACAAGTCCCGGCCATATTAGCCTGTGGTACAATGTTACAAATTTGCATGGTTGGGTAAGGCTTTATATCTTTGCAATATTTTAAATGGTCTGGATATGTTCTCTTATGTCTTAGCTATCCCAAAATGTAATGACTAGTCATCTTACACACCGTTTTCTAAAATATTTGTCTTTAATCTTGCCCTCCATAGACTTTGCATGCAAACAGTTTGAACTAGTAGTAGCCATTTTGAAATTAAGAAAAATTACCCACAAACGAATTGGCGCTGTGTTTGAAATGGCTTCCTGACAGCTATTTGATGAAATCACAGCTTGCAGGGGTACATCTCGCATGAAATTGCTGATCTTAAATTCTGAATGTTCCAACTTAACCTTCTCTTAGGTGTCTGTTTATTTTCCAACTATCTTAGTGATGTGTTGACCAATTAGCCAGGATGTCTCTTGACCACTATGACACGTTGAAGGTGATTGGAAAGGGTAGCTATGGAGAGGTTTGGCTGGCAAAACACAGGAAAGATAGAAAGCAGGTACAAAGGTTTTTCCATTCTTACTCTATCAAAACTTTACACATATATTTGTGGTAATTGAGAAAGCAATGTCTGTACAAACAGAGTTACTAGATGATAAAAAAGCTGAGGGAATTTTTCTATATTTGTTAGTGTTTAATCATTAGATAGTAACTATTACTAGTAAACTTGCACGTATGACCATGAGTAAATTGCTTTTGGGATGAGTGTTGGCTGTGATTAGAGCCATTGCTGTGGTCTTGACAATTCAAACAGTAGGCCTATTGACCCAAGTCATGTGACGTCATCATCACAATCTTGATTGAGTTACTTTGGATGTCAATGGCCGTGTATGTTTTACAGTGTAGTGCGCATTTTAAGCGATGTGGCATTCACACGTTTATGAGTTAACTCCCACAATGGCCAATGGGCAGCAGCAGCCGCGTGTGACGTTGATGCAAGGGTCGTATACTTTGCTCGTCTTCAGGAGAGTGTAAGACTGCTGATGAGCCACCATTCCTCCCAGAAGAGAGTTATACATGGTTGTACCCTCGAGTTTACCAGTCGTACTTATTTTCTATTATCCACACAATGCAAAGCTTCAAACTACACTTGTTTTTCAGCATTGATATACAAATCCAATGCTGAGCGCTTTCTTTTTCCCTTCCAACTAGTATGTCATTAAGAAGATGGAAATGCTAAATGCCTCCCGTCGAGAGAGAACTGCTGCTGAACAGGAGGCAAAACTTCTCTCTCGTCTACGTCATCCAAACATCGTGTCGTACAAAGACTCATTTGAGAGTCAAGATGGCTACCTTTACATCGTCATGGGTTTTTGTGATGGTGGGGATCTGTACTGCCGACTTAAAGACCAGAAGGGAGTGGCATTGTTGGAGAAGCAGGTGGTGGAATGGTTTGTGCAGATCGCTATGGCATTACAGGTCAGAGGTTAACTGAGTTTAAATGTTGAAGCCTCACTTTGTCTCTAATATCAATCTTTAAGAAAAAGAAACAACATAAACACCTCTATTTACAAAGAGCAATTGTGAACCCACTCATGCACAACTTTGTCACCTTGACATGAAAATTCAACTTAAAAATAAGGAAGGATTGATTTCAGATGAAAGGAATTTTATGGTAACTGGTTGACCATGTTACAATGACTATCTGACAATTTTTCAATTTGGGACATTCTTTTGTCTTTTATTTTCAGTATATGCATGAAAGGAATATTCTACATCGTGATCTCAAGACTCAAAACATCTTTCTTACTAAGAGCAAAATCATCAAAGTTGGTGACCTTGGCATAGCAAGAGTATTAGAGGGAAATAATGACATGGCGACGACGTTGATTGGAACTCCCTACTACATGAGCCCTGAACTATTCAGTAATAAACCATATAACCACAAGGTAGGCTCATATGATTGAAAAGTTCTGCATTGTGAGTCCGAAGTAGAGAAAGAGGTCTACATGAGGAAGTATGCATTAGATAGAAACAATAATACTAATAGTACCGGAGTCTTATATAGCACACGTATCTACCAACAATTAGGTACTCAAGGCGCTTATTTTACTGTTTTAAGCCTGTTTTTTTTTACATTTTGAAATGAATGAGACTCATTTGTGTAGTACCTTATAAGGGTTTACAAGGCACTGCTGCGCATTCAGCAGCCACTGCCAGACACACCAGGGCAAACCCCTTCTCATAACTGGGTTCTTTTACGTGCATTACACAACACACAGGACATATGGCTTTGCATCCCAGGACCAAGCAATAATGGTAAAGTGTCTTGCTTAAGGACACAAGTGTCAAGTCCGGGACTCGAACCCACACTCTACTGATGAGAAACACCAGAGCATGAGTCCAGTGCGCTTGACCGCTCGGCCACGACACACCACCAGACGATACCAAGTGTGACTGTAGACTAGTCATTGACTTGCATTTTATTCTGACTAATGTCCACTACATCCAACAAGCTCTCATCAATCCAGGAGACAAACTTACATGGGAGTCAGAGAAGGCACTGCCCAACAGTGGAGTGATCAAGCTTCATTAGCTTTATCTTGTTCTCCTAATTATAATATTTTCAAAAACATAAACAAGTATTTGTTAAAACTGAAAACGGCCTATCTGCCCTAGTAATAGCATTTTTAGGACTGGCTAGTAATTTAAGAATTGAATTGATTGTACTTGAATTTGATATCTTGATATTTTACAGTCTGATGTGTGGGCCCTAGGTTGCTGTGTTTATGAAATGGCAACTTTAAAGCATGCTTTCAATGCTAAAGACATGAACTCACTGGTTTACAAGATCCTAAGAGGCAAGGTAAGAACTTGGGGTCCTGTACAATTATTAAACAATTGCAAAAGATGCAAAATGAGTGAAGATGATCAAATGAACATAAAATGTTTGAAATGTGTCACTTTTCACAATTTTGACACATTGATGTGATAATTGCATTCCATGGGTATTGTCTATCGTTGGAAAGATCTTTTCCTTTTTGAATTGTGGAGTAACGCAATCTTATTTTGTTAAATATGTATCGTACTTAAAAAGAAAAGACATTTCCAAAATTAATTTTCTTGATACCAGATGCCAGCAATGCCCAAGACCTACAGCAATGACTTAATAGAACTAATCAAGGCAATGCTCAACTTGGCTCCAGAGAAACGACCAAGTGTTGCTCGTATTCTACGCAACCCTTTCATCAAGACACACATTGCTATCTTTCTTGAAGGTACACGGTCAAGGTAAGTCATGCATTTAGGCACAATGATGACCCTGTGCTGTCTGTTTTGTAGGGAATTACCCGTTCTAGTATCGTATACATCTTTTTATGCAATGAACATGATGAATTTATTAAAACAAAGACTACAGTTGCCTCCAAGATGAAGAGAAATGGATTGAGTTAGGATCATGCTGCCCTCTAGGATCTGTTGACCCAATAGTGATACACATTTGTGCCATAGTTAAATTAAACAATCTTATGTAGACTCTTTTTTTGTTCTGTTTCCTCTTTCTTCAGACGACCAAATTCTGGCAGTTCTGAGCGTAGATCATCCAAGCCAGATATTTCTGCAGACATTGTCGAGAATTCACCTAAGACAGCATCAGTTAATGATCTTCCTCATGGAAGCCCTCTATCACCGATCACTGAAATTCCCACCAAGAATGAGAAGGTTTGACAAAAGTTGTTCTTAGAGTAATAGATCAGATACAACTTCAGCTTTTGATTTTTTAAGTGCCATCTTATCTCATAAGTTTGAAGGTATTTCAAGTTTGAATTTCTTGTAGCTTAATGAAATTAGTTCAGACAGAATTCTTTTGTTTTTGACCAGGGTAGAATCTTATCGAACAGTTGACCCCAAAAAGTGCTTAGCACAGCCAAATTACTGTGTAAATTTTACTGGTTTTTGACTCATTCCCTGCAAATGTTTGCATAACAGAAACATTTGCTAATCGGGCCCTGATTGGGTTGCAGTATAAATACTATATTATTTACATTCTTGTAAGGTAAACTAGTATCTTCTTGCACATAGAAACCTACCTCTGAAGGCAGAGTGTCTTCAGCTGGTGGAGACTCTAAGAAGTCTGCCAAGACGAGGCCATCATCAGGATCTAAAGAGAAGAAAGAATCATCTCACAGTGCTGTATCTGCTAAGGATGGTTTGAAGGTAATGTTTATTGATATTATCATGTTTTTGTTTATTATACACATTACATTTTTTTTAAAATTGATAAGAAATCATTGCAAGTGCTATAAGATGTTTTGGCACAGGAACATGAATCCTAGATCAGAATTTAATTTACGAGTTTAAATTCTACCTGAATATTCCAAAAGGTACCATCAGCAAAGAAGGGCCGCCCACTTCCAACCCCGCCTGCCCAAGCAGGTACACCAAGAACGAGCGCTAGCGTTAGTAAGAAGCCATCGAGTAATCGTCCGAGGATAGGGTCGTCATCGTCTTCCAGCTCGGTATCAAGCTCTAAAGAAAGCATTGCCACACCTAGAACAGAGGAAGAAGGGGTGAGTGCAATAATTCCTCGTTGATTAATCTTTATTCATAAATACCCAAGACAGTTTAGGCATTCCTATTGGTTGAAAGGTGGTCACATGACCGTGTTTGCCTGGTATTAAACGGCTGATAAAGACATGGTTGGAGCTGTTTAAGACCGGTTAGTTTAGTCTGGTTTCCTGCTTTGATACTCTAACACTAGAAAACATATATGAAGAGGGGCGAAACAGACCCATAATGCAAAGTTGGGCTCCTGAACGTATAACAATACAGCAAAAATCATTGCATAGTAAGGTTTATTGTGTCGTTCTCTTTTTTTTTCAACATTTTATTTCTTAACAATAAAAGGGCATTTATGAATGGGAATAAAAGAGTGGTGACTGGGTCTTAATCTGCCGCTTAAAACCTTACAGTGTCGCTGTCGTGCGATAACAACGCACGGGCAACGATACTCATGGTTTTAAATGGCCGATTAAGACGTCGTTGCCACCCTTTTATTCCCTTATTAAATCATCTATTAACCGATTGTCCCTTGAGGAGAGCATCTGGACCCTATCCCTAGTAAATGAATGATGCTGGTACCAGCCTTGGCTTGGTATTTTTTCTTCATAATTTTGCTGTCAAAGTTTTTTGCTCCAGGAATTATTGCCAGTTAAGTTTCTGAATAATAAGTTTCTAATTAATCTTGTAAGGTGTGCGGTAACATCGTGTACATGAAGTCTCTCTTATGTGTCATGGTGGTTTAAATAAGACTTGAAGGTTTGCATGGTGGGAAGACAATAAAGTAAAAAATTATGGTGACACAATGTGACTAATCTCGCTCATTCTCAGAACCACCACAACTCATAAGAAAGATTTATACATGGTGTTATGACAAACCTTACTGGATTGTACCTCCACCATGCAAAGTTTCAAATCCTACTCATGTACATGGTGTTATGACAAACCTTACTGGATTGTATCTCCACCATGCAAAGTTTCAAATCCTACTCATGTACATGGTGTTACTGCAAAACTTACTGGATTGTATCTCCACTATTCAAAATTTCAAATTCAACTCATGTACATGGTGTTATGACAAACCTTACTAGATTGTATCTCCACCATGCAAAGTTTCAAATCCTACTCAAGTACATGGTGTTATGACAAACCTTACTGGATTGTATCTCCACCATGCAAAGTTTCAAATCCTACTCATGTACATGGTGTTACTGCAAAACTTACTGGATTGTATCTCCACCATGCAAAGTTTCAAATCCTACTCATGTACATGGTGTTACTGCAAAACTTACTGGATTGTATCTCCACCATGCAAAGTTTCAAATCCTACTCATGTACATGGTGTTACTGCAAACCTTACTAGATTGTATGTCCACCATGCAAAGTTTCAAATCCTACTCATGTACATGGTGTTACTGCAAAACTTACTGGATTGTATCTCCACCATGCAAAGTTTCAAATCCTACTCATGTACATGGTGTTACTGCAAACCTTACTAGATTGTATGTCCACCATGCAAAGTTTCAAATCCTACTCATGTACATGGTGTTACTGCAAAACTTACTGGATTGTATCTCCACCATGCAAAGTTTCAAATCCTACTCATGTACATGGTGTTACTGCAAACCTTACTAGATTGTATGTCCACCATGCAAAGTTTCAAATCCTACTCATGTACATGGTGTTACTGCAAAACTTACTGGATTGTATCTCCACCATGCAAAGTTTCAAATCCTACTCATGTACATGGTGTTACTGCAAACCTTACTAGATTGTATGTCCACCATGCAAAGTTTCAAATCCTACTCATGTACACTGTGTTATCGCAAACATTACTAGATTGTATCTCCACCATGCAAAGTTTCAAATCCTACTCATGTACATGGTGTTACTGCAAACCTTACTAGATTGTATCTCCGCCATGCAAAGTTTCAAATCCTACTCATGTACATGGTGTTACTGCAAACCTTACTAGATTGTATGTCCACCATGCAAAGTTTCAAATCCTACTCATGTACACTGTGTTATCGCAAACATTACTGGATTGTATCTCCACCTTACAAAGTTTCAAATCCTACTCATGTACATGGTGTTACTGCAAACCTTACTAGATTGTATCTGCAAACCCTGCTAGATTGTATCTCCACCATGCAAAGTTTCAAATCCTACTTAAGTTTCAACTTACTGTTTTTAGAGACGGTCAGTGAATGCCTCTGCCAGGGCTAGACGAAGAGAAAAATTGAGGGAATCACAAGAGAGTGTGCCATCAAGACCAACAGGTAAGTTAGTTTATGGACGTCTGTGTCCTTGGATCGTCTTTTAAAAGCTACTTAGCAGTAAGATAAATGTTGCTTAACAAGTTTACTTGCTTAGCATATGAAACAAGTCTCAAGGGTTCAGACTCTCAAATGCATTCTGTAACAGCTAAATACCAATACATTGATGGTGTCTTTGTTTCAAGCAATGAACCACAAGGGAAGCTGACTGGGTAAATTTTTTTTAAAATCAATTTTGGGGTGAACAAAGAGAAATTGACTGGAGCGGGATTTGAACCTGCGACCACCGGCTATATGACCGACGCTCTGAGCTATCCAGCCCTAATGTTGGCGGTCTCCCTATTTTGTCAATATGTTTTTTCGGGGAGGGGGGGGGGGAGGTGGGGGAGGAGGTTGCCAGTCAGATGCCATTCAACCGGCATGTAGCCAGGGATTTTTTTTTCATGAAGCTATGTTATGATGATGTCATTAATATTTCAGTAAGAAGTTCTACTGATGCTTCAGCTGGTAGAAGGCCTAGCAACGGAGAGATCAAGACAAGAGCCACACGATCCAAATCAGATCCAACCCAGCCACACAGAGTAAGAATTAAACCCACTACAATGGACTACATTGGTCTGAATATATTTGTCCATAGTTCTGAAATCCAAATTTGTGATATAAACCATTTGCTTTTGAAATATCGTTCTCTGAATCATGCTTTTAGCTTCTTACTCAATCAAAGTCTAACATTGCGATTTTTTTCTAGCAAAGAGCAAAAGGTCGTGAAGTGGTCAAAAGTAAAGATGAGGTAGACTCGGGAGTTGGTCGTCAAGACAGACCAAGTGTCAGTGATGATTCATCTGATGATGACTCATCAGAAGCACCTGAAAAGGAAAAGAAAGGGTGAGGTTCCTAATCTATATTTTTGGTTTATTCTGGGATGTTTAACCATTCACGCCAATATTCTTCAATTTTTTCCTGTCTAGCCTGACATGCCTCGGAATGTTTCTTTGTTTCTTTGATTGTACCGCTGGCACAAAGAAACCTTGACTTGACAAAGCCAAGAGAACAAAGATTTTCTTTTTGTTGTGCCTTGATGTTTGTTTTCTCTATTGAGAAAATTTCAAATTCATGTGCCGTAAATTGCAAAACCCTCGGCCGTGGCCTACGATTGGTACTAAATCTGGAACCAAGGCTGGATCTCTGGTTCACTCTGACCTACCTCCATTGAGCCGAAATACAATGAATGAACAAAAGGTGGAAGTCTCTCGACATCTTGTAATCCTCTTCTTGGAACAAAAGGACAATTGCAACCTTTTTTCAGTATTCTGATTTTACACAATGGTGTGTTTGAACGTCGTCCGTTTGCTGGCTCGAAAAATATTTCTGTGGATACACGTCAGCCGGCACCAACTTATTGAGAGCTTTTTTAATAGCCTGCTATTTATGTACTTGTATCTGCTTTGGGGGGATTCACAAACAGAACAATTTTTTAAAATTCTGGCAGTATTCTTTTCTAATTTTCTAGCTTAAAAATGGTTTGACTTAATAATTTGTAAAAATCACAATGTTTTCCAACCCTTTTCTTAAAGGGTTTTTTTTTTCAAAATGATGTTTCCTCTCTACCACACAGAGACGACAAAGAGCTGTCCGTTTTCTCCTCCCTCTTGGAATCAACTCTAAAATTGGATGTTCCAAACGTAGAGGAAGAAGTCAATGAACAGCCAGATGAAGCGGAAGGCACACCAGAAGACTCCACTGATAGTCCAAGTCCAAACATTTCTGTTGATCCATTGAGTGGTACTATGGACATCTATATCAGAGCTGCTGCTCCCAGGGCACCTAGAGGACTAGGTTCGTATCCCTCACATCAAACATTCTCATCTTACATGGTGTGTCGCTTTGTCTCTTCTCAGATTTGCAGTGTTTATGTTCAAGGATTGAACATATGTGAACATGAATCTTAAAAACACTTGGTACTCCATTATCTTTTGTGTAGTCACAGACCTTTTTCATGGCTTGAGGTCAGAAGATGGTTGCTCATTGGCCAATCCTGTGCGTAGCACGAAAACAAATTTCCATTGTTTCATCATCGTTTTACCTCCAAGATGGCGGTGTGATGATGTCAATGCATAAGGTTTATTCAGAACACTTTGTTGATGTGAGTAGTGAAGGCAGGGGCTTTAACAAAAATGTTCATGTGGTTGAAGTTTCTGATCAGATCATTCCTCTCCCTGAAAATATTATGCAGATTTAGGTAATTACACAATTTGCAAAAGAGAACATAAGGCTGACTTTGGTTTTCCTTGCCTTGTTGGTGCTAAAACATGTTCCTGGTCATTCTATGACACCTTTGAATGTCTGCATTACATTTTAAGAATATTTTGACACTTGTGTTTTCTAAACTCCTCCCTCATGCTTGTACCAAACTTCCATTCCAACACAGGGTCCCCAGCATCTCCCTATACCAGTGAGTTTAAATCCCAGCTTGTCATAGCACTATTAATTTGAATCCTTTATTTTAAGGGATGGTCCATCATTGTGAATACATTTATGAATACTGAGTAGGCTTTAAATAGGTACCAACTATGTGACTAAAATCTCTATTTTGAGAAGTGTTTGTTCTGAGATGAACTGTGGTTGAAATAAAGTAGGCTTTATGTTTTTCCTGAGGAGGATGAGTGGAACAATGTTGAGACTGTCTTGTATCCATAAAAATAAACCTGAGAAGGGGGTACTCCCTGTACTGCCTCAGGTAACCGCTCTGTTTCTTACGACGTCTCAAATAGTGTACCCTCGGGAAAACCAGACATTTGCTGAAATTGAACAGTAGACATCGGAATGAAGTGCCTGAAAAATATGGCATGTTTTCTATGCTTGATCCACAGTTTTAGCATGCCCATGTCCAGGGCAATCATGAAAGTGCGTGGCACTATTGCGGTGCAGGTGTCATGCCATTCCACGCATCTTTGTTATGATACGCATTCACAGTGATGGTAACTGAACGTGTTTCGGCACAGCCGAGGCATGCCGAGGGTACACAAGTTTTTGCTCCACGGACGACAGCAATGGCCGCGAAGTACCGGTTGTCTGGTTTATTTCTATGACTATATCTCAGACTGGTTCTCCTGAGAACCAACACTTCTCACAAAAGAGATTTTCACCCCAAAACCTACTCAACTCGTACTCTCTTACTACGCCCTACATAGCTTCAAATCTTAATAAATTTTCTGAAAGGTTGATTTATCAATCATCCTTTTGAAGTGCTGTCATCTTTGAGAAATGATGACTGTCAAGATAAGAACCTTCTCCAAAGTAGTTTTTATAACAAACGAACAAAACTTTAAAATAAATAAATTGTTTTTCACCAGTTTCTAAAACATTAGAAGAAGCTGTTTTTAGTGTAATGGTCTAAGAACCTCATGATCAGAATGAATGTATTCTTCCATAAACCAATGATGTACTATTCCTTTAAATCGTTTACTGACTGATTATTGGATAGCCTTCCAAAGTTGTTTGTATTGTACCATCTATTGAATGAAAGTACACACAGTTATGCCACTACACAGTCTATTTGGTGCACATTTAGTTTACCATTCTAAACATGGAAGCTATGTTGTTGTGTTGGAAATGTTCAAGTAATAGGTTTTGTATCTACTGCTCATTTGAGATGTCTGAAGAATCAAGTATTGCATTCTTTGCTGGCTCAATATCAAGAAAGGCTTAAATGATGTCAAGATTTTATTTTTGTTCTTTTTGAAAACTTTATTGAAATTAGTCACATTTTGTTTTGGGATTGACCGCACTGATCTGTTTTTGAAAGTAATTATTTGTCAAAGTCTGCATGGTTTGCATGATACATGGGTTTCCTTGGCTTTCTAAATGTTAGGTTACAGAGAATGAAATTCATAAATCATTGCAAAGCATTTCTCATATTTATTTGTTTATTTTCAGAATGCATGTTGTTTTGTTTGACTATTTAAATTTGAAAATTTGAACATTTTTAAGCTATGGGTACTAAAATTTGGTGATGGTAAACCTACTGACACATATGTCACAAACAACAAACTACATTAACATCAAAGGAGAGACAAAAGCTTCTAACCTAGACATCTAATCTTCTCCTTGCCTCAATATGCAGACCTACTCATTCTTTGTGTTTTGGTGATTTATAAATGTACAAAAATGAGGGTTTTTTCACAAAAACTTTCTCTGGTTTTTTAAAGCTTACAGTGTAAGCCGCACACACATGAAGTTACATCACATCTGATTGAACTGCAAACCTCAACCATCAACATGTACACTCATTATGTTTCATTATAAACCAAGATAACAATGAAAAATTGAATTTTCAAAAAAAAGGGTTAAATTTTTGTTTGTGAAGCAATTACAAACTGTCAAGAAGTTCATCTTAATTGGGAACCATTTGTCTGGTATCATGGGAGTATTACTTGGCAAATTTAATATCCAATTTAATTGTGATCAAAGTGATATTATAAAGTGTAACAATAATTGTGTATCTTTCCATGAAACTTGTAGCACCCTGTACCCTACATGTAAGTCTGAAACAAAATGTGCTCTGTTTAGATAGGAGTCAGTCAAAAACAACACAACGTTCCATTGAGCATTAGTCCATTTCACCAGAGAATCTTAGTATTGAGAATCATGGACCATTTTCAAAATGCTGTTAAAGCACAAACAAATGTATTTAGCAGAGAAGAATCTTGCTAAACAAAAATACTAGCCTTTATTGTTTGTGACTGGTTCCCATCTAATAAATTATTGCTTAACAGAAAAAAATTGTTAAGCACCATAATCTGCTTTTATACCAGTTTTATATTTGGCCTCATCCCTTATCCTTCCATATTGCATCTTATACTATTAATCTCTGACCTTTAATCTCTGACCTTTAATCTCTGACCTTTATTCTCTTAGGGAATGCAACCATGACGACATCAGGACGATTGATGGATAGAATAGCTGCATTAAGGAAAGATATCATGCAAGGAATTGGTATCGAGCTGTTACAGAAAGCCTATGAGAGTCTTGACAATGATGATCAAGATTCTGTTGAAGTGAGTAATAGTTTGATAAATCATCTTATAATAAGAAGTGTTGTTTCTAAGAAGAACCGAGGTTGAAGACCAGCAGATCACACAGTTCTAAATGTCAAGACTCTGCAAGATTTCTCCCAAAAGAAATTTAATTTACAAAGTTGTTCCCAGTAAACGTAGTCAGTTCTTATTTTTTACATCATGCAAAGCTTTAAATCTTACTGATAAATCTTGTGAAATGGTGTAGCTTCTGAAATTGAATTGAAACAAGCTGTACTGCCATCAATGTCAATAGCTTTTATACTGAATTTGACCATAAGTTTGTCTCTACTTTTTACAGGCTGAACTTATCTCAATTATGGGAAGAGACAAGTTTGAAATTTATGGAGGCAAGATATGGCAGCTGAAATTTTGTGAAGAAACAGTGTTTGGCTGATTTCCCCATCAAAGCTGGGTAAGTTTGTCTTGTTATGTTTATGACTGGTTTCACATTGGTTGAGTTTATAACAAATAGATATCTAGAATTGAAGACATTTTATGGTCTTCTCCTGATGATGACTTAGAGCTTGTAGTCAAAATCTTGAAAGAAAGAAACCAGCTCTTTACATGGCCATCACCTTTTCATAAAGAGAGCAAATTTACATGGTGTACCGGTAAGATTAAACTAAAACCATCTTATTATTATTGGGACATCCACATGTTTCTACAAGGACTTTGGTTTCAAAAATATCTAACGCAGCTCCTCGTAACGCCCCCAAAATTATAAGTAAATGAGTGTTCTTAAGTGACTGTGCAACAGAACCTTACACATCAAAACAAAATTAACTATTGACCTATCAGAAACAAAGCATGCATAGTCAGACACAGTCATTAAGAGGTAACAGATTGGCATCAGCATTTTCTCAAAAATAATTGTTGGTTCTGAAAAGCCAGAAGTCCCCTGAGAGTAAATTTAACCCAGGCTCCCATCCGATACTTATATCAGCTCAATTTTCTCCCAACTAGTTTGCCATTCTTCATGTGAAAATGATGACATTTGGTATAAACATTGCGGCAACATTGGGTCTAGGACTGGCTCTGTGACTCTACATATGATCGGATTCAATCAGATGCTATCATCATTCTTCTAGAAGCTCAAACCGTCAGAATAGCTTTTTCTTTTCTGAAAAGGAGGATTTGTTTAAGTGGTGCTCTTTGTTGATGACGTTCGAGGTGATATATAGAGAGGAAATCACTCGACCAGCTACAGTTGTTTATTCATGATGTGGAGATGTTTTTTTTCTTCTCAACCTGATCTACATCTTAGTGTTAGTGAATTCCAGATTCCACTGTGTGATATTGAGTAAACTCACATGGTGTCCAGTTCTCAAGCCATTATGTGGCTGACTTATTCATGAACTGTGGCATATTTGCAGAACTTTCCTTTGAAGTCAACTTTAAGACGAAAGCTAAACTTGAACTTGCAGTCATCGCTGTGTTTGGTTTGCCAGTAAGAGCATACAAGCAATGTTGATATACATTATAAGTAATTTTATTGAAACATGATTGTACTTCTTGTATTGACCAAACCATAAATACAGCTGATCATCGGACTGATTTACATCATTGTTACCAAGTTAACTTTTAAGCTGGTTATTGAGCATTCATCCAGACCTTTTGTAAAACCAAACAATACTGCCCTCTGGAGTCCAGGATGCTCAATGATGCAATTGCTTCAATCAATCAATGTACAAGAGTAGTGGAAACATCTGATGTCATCAACTTGAGGCTCTTGAATGATGCCTTCCAGACCATCAGGCAACTAACAAGAATCGTTGAACATTGACCTTTGACCTTTTGTTTAGTGTCTTCAATGGGCATTTAATGAATATTGTGTGTGTTTTACCCAGACACAGATATGTGTTAAGTTAGACTAGACTAGTTGACATCTGCTCTAGAATGGCAAAGGCAGTGGGCTTGGATGTCACTCGAGTAATATGTCCATGGATTTCTTTTTTATAGAACTAGAGTGCTTAACACACATCAGTGTATAGACTCAGGAAAATACTGAGTATACAGTGCTTAACACACATCGGTGTATGGTTAAAACACAAATAATATTCCTTATCCCTGATCCAAATTTAACATTTTTGAAAAGGGTATTTCAAACACAATACCAGCTACCTCCAAAATGATACGACTACAAGTGCTTATAACGAGCAATGTGCTGCATGCACATGGTATATCTCACCAGGGAAACCATTGAATTTTAATACTGATGCCTGATGGATAAAGACAGGGGACCAGTCTAGTATAAAAACCACATTCTCACGCTGGGTCTTCTGAGATTGAGTCGACTACAACAAGTGACTACGTTAGAAGTATGTTAAGCAAGTTTGACTGTTAACCATGGTTTACTACTGTTTGTTAGCATACAAAATTGGTTAGTTTGGTTGCATCCATACATCCAAATCAGCCTCCATACTGTTCCCATTCTTTGTGTGTTCAAGCCTAATAACATAGTCTATTCAGTTCATTATTACCTTGTACATTGTATCACTTTGTTTATGACAGTATGGAAATAGATGTAAACTGAATCAATCAATCAAGCCATTAACTGCCATCAACCACCAGGGAAGGATTTTGTTGCATCTTTGCTCAGTCCCAGTTCCAATAGCTAATGATTTAACTGGAGTAAAAAAGAGAACATGTACATTCATACAAGGTGTATCATCCACAGTTTAAGTTAGCTGTCAAACTAACTCTAGACTATGAATCCCCAGAAGAAGAACAAAATCACTTTCATAAATTTCCAAAAGACTGAAAGAACTTGCTGTACATGCATTTAGTTTTCTGTCCATTTTATCTCCAATACTACAAAGAGACATGGTGACCTTAATCACAGCTCTTAGAATTATACAGGTACCTGACTATTCAAGAATCAAGCCTCATTATAGATACCTAGAGTGTTTGGAAGCAAATATGACTTCTCAATTTAAAAAGTTAATTCTTTTGACGTGTGCCTTTGTACTCAATATCTAAACTAACGTGTTACATGTATTGATTTTGTATGAATGATAATATTTGTATAACGAACATCAGTGTTTTTATCAAGTATATAGACTAGGTTATAGAAGTCTAAATTGTAAAACTAAAAGGTAATATATAGGATTGGTAAAGCTGAAAGTGCAGTGTTCTTACTTTGTGTGATTCAATGTATACTGTACATATTGTGAAAATTTGGGCTCAATCCATAGTCCTAGTCAGGAGAAAATAGTGGAAAATCGTGCACACTTTTCAACATATAAAAACATTGTCCTTAATTTTGATAACCAAGATTCAAATTGGGGTCTTCAAGTTCTATTTCTCGACTTTTGACAGTATTTCCGACAGAAATATTTCTATGGAAGATTGGTACTGGTATGAACTTCATAATCAGTAAGTTTTTAGACTGATACATTTTTTGATGAATACCAATCCTGTATTCTACCTTTAAGCAGTCTAATGTAGGGTCTATATGTATGCTTGAGTCCTCAACATTATCCTTTAGATTATGACATCAAATTTTAATTTCAATATCAATCATTCCAAGAAAAGGGTGGTATCGTTTAATTGGGTTGCTATGATCTAAAACACAAAGCTTAGTGTCCTTGCAAATCTTAGTTTTTAAATTGTTTTTCCTACCATGCAAAGTTTTAAATCCTAGTTGAACAATTTGAAAATAAGATTTCACAGTGGAATACAAAGCTTTTGCCAAGTCTTCATTTCAAAAATGACGATCCAAGTCACAATAAAAATCTGTTAAAAGTAGGACCCTGAAATCTGGTCTTGTTGTTTCCTGCAAGATTGCTCTCAGCTACATTTTGTTTTGAAGCAATCTGAATGTGTTGAAGAGTGCCCTTATATCTTCAGGTAACAATGTCAGACTTGGTATCCATGTCTCGTTACACACTTATCCTGCTTAGACAGTCAGTGTTAAAGACTCAGTAATGGCATGCTGATACATCTTTTCAGATGACTACTGACTAATAGTTATTATGAATGTCGGCATCATGCCAAGATCAATCAAGTCTGAAAGCTCTTTCAATTTATGTGATAATTGAGTGGTGAATAAAGGAAAGAGAGCAGTCAAAAATGAAGATGCCTAAAGGATGGTCTTGAGAGGTTCAGAATTCTCTGAAACGAGCAGTAAGACAAATTGTTGTAATATTAAAGTGTCTCAGATTAAACTGAACATAACAGAAATAAGGAGCTTTTTGTTAAGTTAAAAATCCTTTCCATTTTGCGGGTTTTTTCTAGATGCATTATTCATTGTTTTATCTGTTTATAACTATATTTATTACAGTTCTTGAGACAACCATTGAACAGTGTTATTTTTCTTGAAATTGGTCAAACGAAACAAAGGTGTAAAGAACATAAAACCAAAGCAAACCTCTCCCCCTCTACACAAGTAAAGACGTCTCACAGTCTAGTGTTTAATCCAAACATCTATTTTGGAAGCTACACTAACTTAAAAACTCAAAATTCCAACCCTTTTGAAAATTCTGTAAATGTAATGAAGGAATGGAATATCAGGGCTGGAAATTTACACTGGACGGCAGGCCCGAGGCCAGTGATTTTAGCATCAGGCCAATAAAAAGTCATGACTGAACAAGTCCGGTGGTCTTATGTTTTTCAAGTTAATAATAATACATCAATCTGAAGTATCTTGAAAAAGTTATAAGTTAAGATGTATTAAGTCTGATAAATCTTCTCTCAGTGGTTGTTCAAAGAAAAACAAGTCCTTTGTTCAATTTTGTAGAAAGTTTTTTTTTTCAATTTGTTTCTTGTCTTGTGGAAATAACTTGTGGTCCAGTAAACATGTTGAGCTACAAATCTTGCAATCTTGTGGATTTTTCCCACCAAATTCAAGTCCTGAATGTTGTTATAACCCTATATCTCTGGTCCAGTGGAAGGGCAAGACCTGTGCACTAGTGGAAAGTTTCCAGATCATAACAGAACACATGGCTTTGCTTTGTCACACACTGTCAAAGAACTTGAAAGAACTTTACATTCTCTTTTAAGTCATATAAGTTATTTGCTTTTTGACAAATGGTAACCAATTGCTCGTTGGTTTGGTTCTCAAGTCTATGGGAGTTTAGCCCCCAAAATTCAAATTCTGTGTACTTGCAAAACCTTGTTGTAATTCACGTGTTATATGGTGCACTTGTTTGGATCAATAGGCTTCTGAAAGCTGAGTAGATTCTCCTTCCATTCATATAACATGTTTGATGATTGGATAACCATAACCAGTTGCCAAAACAGACAAACAAAATATGTTCAATTAAAAAACGCTGTTCGGTAGTATGCCTTCACTGTGTGTGTGGAAATGTAAAGGGTATGTTGTGTTTACAATGTAATATTTTTTCACACATCAATTTGTTGAGCACTCCCAATGCACTATGTTCTGTTGTGATTCAAGCCCTGTAAGTCGGTCATGATTTCTTAAATTTAATGTTAACCCAAAATATACGGACATATACTACAGTAAATTATTTATGTTTAATAAGTTATTACAAGTTTTATTTTCCGTCCATTGTAGAACAATCTCTTTACCTGTAGTGTAAACAGAATTATTTTATTTGATGCCTGTTTGTCCACATTCTGTCTTTCATAAAGTGAAGGCATTTGCATTCTCTCATTGAAGTGTTTGCATAGCCTAGTAGTTAAACAAAACTGTTTGTGAAGGTAGTAGTGGTAGGGTTAGCGGTAAACATGCACAAGTACATCACTTGTTCTTCTGTTGTAAATAATAATTGACCAGTATTGGAGTATTTGAGTAAGTGATGAACCAACACTGCCACTCTCTCTGACTCCGTTTTTGTTGCTTTGTTTTCTTTTACCTCATCTCTCTTGAAAAAGTACAAATACAAGGTTTATGGAGTTTACTCTTTGAAGGGCATAATAACTTAACAGCATTTTTGTCATGAATGTTGACTGATGAGAGGAAAGGAAGAAATTTACTTCTGAAAAATTAGACACCTCAAATGGATATCAGATCATCTCTATTAAAATCTTAACAGTTCACAAGATTGTTAAATCAGTTAATGTATTCTTCATTTCATCCAATAATCAATGTTATTTCATCAGACTCCCTATAGACTGTACAGAAGAACCTTCTTTTTGAACATGTACTAGGCTGTTTCTGTGCCAGCCATAGTTTTGTCACACCAATGATGTTGTAAAAAAAAAAAAAATTTAAGAAAAAGAAACAAAACTGTAAATGTTTGATTCTGTAAATCATGTAATGTACTGTAGTTCTTACAGTTTTTACGCTTTAAGACACAGTGGAAGAAAAACACAATGCACCAAAGTTATTGCAATTTAGCAAATACCACCAAAGACAACAACAGATAAAATTGTATTGTTTGGGTTTTGTTTTCATCATATCAGTCCTGTCAGTCCCATGTATAGAGTATGATTTTCTTTCATTTCACACATTTTACTATTGGATTTAAGTGAAAATGAGTAAGAGGACATTAATTTGTGTGTTTTCTATTGTTTGTTTTTTCTTGAGCTATTTTGCATTTCAATATATCTTTTATGATTGGTAATAATATTCCATTTAATGTAAATAAGGAGAATTATATGTGAATTATTATTCTAGAATATACTGACTAAATTGACAGATATTAATTCGTACTGTGAACATACTTGTAAGAATGAACCTTTCTTGAAATTAGTACTTTGTAAATGGAATGAAATAGATTTTTTATTTTATGTGAATGAATTCTATGAAGCTTTGTGTTGTTCATGTTACCGTAGTGTTACTGTACAGTGGCGTAACCAGGGGGGAGGGGGCAAGGGGGAGGGGCCCCCTTTCTTGCCCACCCCCCCCCCCAAAAAAAAATAATAATAATAATAAATATATAAATAAATAAATAAAAAAGTAAATAGAATAAATAAATAAAATTAATAAATAAAAAAATAAACAAATAAATTTATGTCTGTGCCCCCGCTCAACCGCCCTCTCCCCCCCCCACCCCTCCCCCAAATGAGAAAGTCCGATTCCACCACTGTTACTAGAGCTCTTGATAGTAACATTTTTTAACATGTCAGTCCCCATGAAGACCTCAAAATCCAAAAGAAAGTTACATATATAGTTACTTGAGACATAAATGTGCATTCAGAATGATTCAAAACATTTTTAATGGCCTCACGTTTGAACCCTAGCAGAGTCTTGTAGCTTTCAAGTTTTAGCCTTTGAGAAAGACTCTGCTAAGGTTGAAACGTGAGGCCATTAACAGTTTTTTGCATTTATACAACAGGTCCTTTTGGTTGGTACACATGTACATCTTGTCACTGCTGACAGTCCTACATGTTGTTAACTGAACTAATCAATAATGGCATTTGAATCACATCTTAGACATAGTTTATCTTGATAAGAAAACTTATATAAAGAAACTTTCCAAAGCAGCGTCCGAATCAAGTGACTCTCAGCTACGGCTATGGCTGTTGGCTCCATTGGCATTGCATTTCAGTCATAACCATAACTATAGCCAAAACCATTAATTCAGAAACAGCCCAGTATTATAGAACCATGAATAACTGGGCCTTGTTATAAAGAACTTTAATATAATGGACCTTGTTATAATGGACCTTGTTATAATGGACCTTGTAATAATGGACCTTGTTATAATGGACCTTGTAATAATGGACCTTGTTATAATGGACCTTGTAATAATGGACCTTGTTATAATAGACTTTGTTATAATCGACCTTGTTATAATGGACCTTGTTATAATAGACTTTGTTATAATGGACCTTGTAATAATGGACCTTGTTATAATGGACCTTGTAATAATGGACCTTGTTATAATGGACCTTGTAATAATGGACCTTGTTATAATAGACTTTGTTATAATCGACCTTGTTATAATGGACTTTGTTAGAATGGACCTTGTTAGAATGGACCTTGTTATGGACCTTCTCATGACAGACCATGCCTACCAGGCTGCTTAACATTTTAAGATTAAGGTAAGTCTATACTCAAACCTCCTTGTCATAGAATGTGTGGAAAGTGTCAATGTTAGTAACAAGGTGAAGAGAAAAAATCCAGTTTGTGGGTTTAATAGACTATTTCATCAATTACATGTAAAGAGAACGTCTTTAAACCGCTGTTAATTATTTATTATTTCAGAAAGCTTGATTGATTAGAATTGGCCATGAAAGTCACTTCAAGAAAGGGAGATGATGAAGTAGGTGATTTAGTTTTGATTGATGGGCTGGCCCTTGCAAAACAGAAACAGACAAAAATTAGTATTTTCTTTTTGTTTTCATTTGGAAAACGATCTGGTGATTCATATTTTGTCTTTCAAAAGTGACAACAAATCAGCATTTTCTTTTGCTGAAATAAAAGAAAATGAAGAGGAACAATTTCTTAGACTGACTTTCTTTGAATCCACAGAGAATGCTCAAGCGAGCAATGGTAAATTGCTTGGAAATCATACATGTATTTTTCTCAGTCTTGCACCAACGCAGTCCTTTGCGCAATGTGTGTCTGAGATTCTAGGTGTCTTTAATATCCTCATGAAGTATTGTCTTCTGTTTTTTATTTTTAAGAGCAGCCTGGCGGACATCTCTCGGAAGAAACCGAATCTATTGTGTTATTATGCAGAAATGGCAAGCTTTTTAGGTCCCTGGAGGAAATGTAGGTGAGTTTAGAAATATTACCTTGAAATGTCATTTAGTTTTTTTGTGAAGTGTGTAGTTATAATCTATCAGTTTTTAAATATGCTGGTACCATAATCTAAATTACATTACCGAAGCTGTTACTTGGTAGAGTACCTGGTACATTCTTAGGTTTAGTTGTTTTCACTTGAAGCAGAGAGTAATTTGTACATTTGACCAGCTTCTAACACCTTGAAAAGCAGGTGAGCAGTTTCCAAAATCATGATCATGAAAATGTATTGAAACTGGGCCAAGGTCATTTCTAGGGAAAAGTGGGATTTGGAATTATTATTTAATGGTACTAACTGTAACAATTGATAACAAATTGAGTTTTCTGGTACAATGCAACTATAGTTGTAAGTCCAAATAAAGTAATATCAGATGACCAGGCAGGGATCAAGGACTTTTCTTGTTTTAAATAAAATATGGCCTCAAACTTTTGATTTTGTTTTAAATCAACCTTATTTTGAAGGTTGCCAAGGTGATAAATGAAATAGTGGCTTTAAAAAAAGAGAGAGAGATATTGACCTTTTTTTTTATGAAATATTGACTTTTTAACATGAAACATTGACTTTTTAAAAAATGAAATGTTAAATTAAAAAAAAAATGAAATATTGACTGTTTAAAATAAAATATTTTCTTTCTAAAAATGCAATATTGACTTTTTTAAATGAAATGGTGACTCTTTAAGATGAAATACTGACTTTTATTAAAATGAAATATTGACTTTTTTGGAGCAAACAATAAATACTGGTGTCTATTTTCCCTTTCATTAAAGGATGTGGTTGAGAAAAATATGCTGGCCGCTGGTCAAGCGTTCTTCTTTCCTTCTTCACATATTTGACCTTTAGAGATCTTACAACTCTTTCAAAAATCTTATCAGGCACCCTCCCCCTTCCCCACCTCTCCCCATGCCTCAAATTAGTCCATTGCACCTGTATGACAGTTGTTGTGGTGTCTTGTGCTTGGGGAAAATGGCAACACCTCCTCAGTCACAAAGTTCAAGGTCTATGAAAGCATGTTTCTTATTGCACTCAGATTTGTAATGCAGTCAGACATAGTGCTCATGATTTCAAGAAAATAAAACTTCTATTCTCAAAGATTGTACTAATATAGGATATAATCTATGTATATCATAACTTTATTTATATTTCTAGTCAACTTGAAATTTCAATATCATTCATTTTTCTTGTCATGTCTGTTAACATATGTCTGCTATTATTTTAATGACTACTTGCTGTCTTGGAAACATTAATCTGGCACAATTGTTTTAATTTCTGTATGTGTAAACAGTTCCTGCAAATGACTGAAGACATTCACGGGTAGTAATATTTTGTGACTGTATCATGTTGTGCTTGAATACAACCTACTACTGTTCCAGCAGCATTGGTTCATTGCATGTACATCAGTCCTTGGCATTTCTATCTTCATACCAATATGAATGGCCATGGTTTATCAGTATGTCGACTCCATCGTCATGTAAGAATTCTCACTGATGTAGTAGGATTGTTTTGCAGCATCTGGTGTATACCAGAGTCTACATTCACATGACTACATCACTAATCACAGCTTCATCATCATCATAATAGTGAGGAGGTCATAATACCAGTAGGGTTATACATCGATATGTGGTTGAGGTAGTGTCACTAACACACCACCAAGGATACGTGGATAAATAATGATGCTGGCAGGGTCTTGTAACAGGTGGGCAAGAAGATTACACTAAGCCCAGATTTCACCAGAGAAAATATTGCCCAGGCAGAATTTTGTGGTTTGATACAAAGACAGTGGAAGAAAACTGTGGTTGATAAACAAAAAAAAGGATTAGTTTTCAATAATTTATTTTGAAGAAACGTAATTATTGAAAAAATGATAATCAAACTTTTTAAACTATTTGTCATTTCCACCTGTATTTTTACATGAAAAAAAACCCTAAAACGTAATAAGTAATAAGCTAGAAAAATACAAAATGTATGTAATACAAATTAAGGGAAAAACCCAAACCATCAAAGAGTTGGAAATTGGCATGAAATTCCACATTGTCCACGTATATCACAACAATTGTCATCATAGGTGTGTTTTCTAGAAATGGATGACAAGAGTGGACAATGGAGTTATTGATTTATCAGACCTAATCCGGTTTGTTAGATGAAGAGATGGGGAGGGATGTGGGGGTGAATTTAGCTTCTAAGACAGATGTGATCTCTTCTGGAGATAATCAATATGCAAAGGCTGAGACTGTGACATTTATTGATTAGTGCAAAAAGTCCTATTGATGGGAAACTGCAGGACTGAAAAAAGGTTGCATTCCATACCTGTGTCTTATGACATGGACTAATGTTAGCACTGCAGCTGGGATCTTTGATGTGGGATGTCTTGTTCTAGATGTAGGGAAACTCAACTTCACTTGTTTACAGGTGTGTTTGACTGTACTTTTTTGGTCGTAAGGTTGGCTTTTTCTTTTCTTTATCAATCCATTTTTTTACTGAGAATATTTACCAGCATTTTCTTAAAGATTGATGGATGATTTGAATTATCCAGTTAATGTTTTTTTAAACACTGTAGGCCATCATTCAAACTAAGGCATTTTTTTTCACTTTGCTTCATTAGGTTTCAGGTTATTGCTTATACAATGTCCAGTCATGTAGATATAGTTAGCTGATAGTCTTTTATTAAACACAGTTTGTTGTTTGTGGCCACATCTGTCATCACTTAACTATAAATACCAACTTGAAATTTAGTATAACTGATATGTTTTGAAGTCATTTTGAGCAAACCAACAACAAGAAAACACAAATTTCCCATGAGTTTCCACAATTCTTTTCAAAAAGGCTTGAAATGATACTGAATAATATCAAGATGTAAACAGTTGATTTATCTTTTTGAAAGAGGTTACATTTACACTTCTATTCACAGTGTGAAAGGAGCTGTTACATGACAAAACTCTGACTGATTTCCGTTTTTAGGAGTGTCAATATTTTGGCTGATATTTTGATTCAAACATCACACAAAGTGGGAAAGTACTGTGAAGGTGATTAACGTGTTCATGGTCGACTGGTATGAATGAGTTGAAGAGAACTGCACTTTGCAAACCAGAGTGGCATCTTTTCTTATTTCTCTGTTTTTGCATAAGTTATTGGTGGTGTAGTGTTTGATAAGTGAGATAAAATAACGTCTCAAGATGGATCAGTCAAATCGTGAAAGGAACAATGATTACAAACATTGTGGCACAATAAATGATAAATAATTGTAAAATAGAAACACATCCCGTGATCTTGATGATCACTTCATTTTCTTTTTTGTTTAAATTAGTTTCATCTATATTTATTTGTTTATTTATTTATTACAATATCTTGAAACACGATAAAAAGAAACAGCAAACGCTGTCTTACATCAGTGTCCAGTAGGCTAACATATACAACAAACTAAAAATGGAAAAAAAACATGAAAGAAAACAATTTAATTAGCCATTCGTATACCGAAGACTTTTACCTTTAAAGTAAAATGAAATGCTGTTTGTTGATAATGTGTGACATGTGTAAAGTGTTGATGCATTTTGAGTTACGTATCTGTTACTGACTTTTTTATAATTTTTTTTAAAGTCATGCTTGCAAAAAAAATCTCTTTTTTTTCCTCTGACTAGTAAGAAAGCCAAGTGTGGTCATGTATCTTTAAAAACCTTTTATAGAAAAAGAAGCCTTAAAATATTTTGAAATAGAATGGACTTAAGGCAAATTTAATAAAATCTTTATTGCACTAGATCAATGAATGCAAACATAATTTATTGATAATTACATTTGCTTTCTATAAATTTATTGAAAATGCATTCATATCCATTAACAAAAGCCAGCATTCTCGGTAGGTTTAAAAAAATCAGCTCGAAATCAAAATAACTTCATGATTACAGTCTCTGAAACTTCTTTTTTAGGACTTCAGAATTTATTTGCTAGATTTGATAGAATGTTTAATTCGACATCATTTCTTTCCCCTTCATTTTTTAAACAATGCCTGTTTATAATTTTATTTAATTTAACGTACTAATGTTCTAATTTCAAATATGTATGGTTTTCATGTGATATACTTTGGCTTACAGTGAAGGACACACACACAAAAAACGGGTTTGCATTTTTACTGATATTGTGGAGAACCTCATGGTAGATTTGACTTCTGAGTCTTGCTTTAAGATTTCCTGGGGATTATGGATTTGCTATTTCCTGTAAATCATTCCTATAGATTTTAATACCCTTCCTGAAGTATTGTCATCTGTTGCTGGCAAATTTGCTTAAGCTTTAAATGCCAAAGTAGGGGTGTATTAATAAATCTGCCAGTACTAACAATGCTTGAATATATATGACTAGGATTACTGATTGTGTACCTCACTCAAGAGATTAATACCTGACAAAGTGCTTACAGTACAGACCAGATTCAAACATTTTCCTTTTTTTTTCACTCCAAACATGGTATATTTTCCACGAAACTAACCTTCAATTTATACCCAGGAAAGAGTTCTAAAATTTCAATGTTTCATATTTGCAATCAAATGTACTCTTTATTATTCTCCAGTGATCTAAAAATGTTAGGTTTTGTCTCTCAATGTTTATTTTTTTTTACCATCGGAAATTAGACTGATATCAAAGTGAATATAGAGTCACACATGCTACACAATGTTAGGATTAAAGGGTTGTGTATCATTGTTTTTAGAGGAGTAAAATAAAGACCATCCTTTAATTGTCAATAAATACACCATACACAAAAAAAAAAAAAAAAAAACACAAATCAGTTTCTTCAAATTTGATGGTCAGGTTTTAAGGAGAAAAAATAAAACCAGTTTGTGTTTTATCAGGATCGTTGTGCAAGTTCACATTCATGCTTGCTTCATTTGCGGTAATCAAAATAAGAAAGGGTAATTGGTAGGGTGTCCAGTGCTATTTGCTTAACTTGGACAGTATTTCAAATGGAAAGGTTTCTGCTGGAGGATTTGTACTGGTTTGAACTTTATAATGAGTAAACTTTCAGATTGAAACTAATCAACTGTTCCCCTGATAATTACCAATCTTGTATTTTATCTTAAACATTTCTAATTGATTGGCATTATGGAAACAATTATGATGAGTTAGATTATTGTATATTACCAACTAATCAATCCCATCTAAGGAACAGTATTCCTAGTTACCATAAACAATGCTGTCACAGTTTAGCATTAACCATTTATAAATGTGTAATGAGATGGTTGTAAAACATGTCAGAGATGGCATTGGAGCGAGACTGTAGGATATTTTCTAATTAGAGGTTGTGTGTATGTTGTATATATCTGTTGATTGGCTTTTAGAGTCGTCATCAATGAGCAACATTTCTTCCCTTACTGAGATAGATCATTTGTAAAGCCTTACCAATAGAACCATGTTGTCTCCCTACTACCACCATCTCTAAACCCTTACATCAAGTCCATATTAAAATGAATCCTTCCACCAATAGTGATTGGTCGGCGTAGATGTCAGTGACTTCTCATTAATTATTAACAAGTGTGATATACTATGCATGGAAAGCCTACAGTGTGTAGTTGTGCAATAAGGGATGGATTCAAGCATTAACTATTCAATGTCTGTCATCCTCAAATTTGCATACTACCAGTGGTACAGACAGTGCGTAATGAACCTGTATGTTTTATTCTAGGGTTGGTTGACCACAGAGGCACGTGGAAACCAGGACAGCTTGGTGAAACAGAGGGGAATAAATTAATCTGGGGGAAGGAGTAGGGGACTGAGGTGGAATAATAGCTACTGGCATGTTGCCGGCTCACTTACATGCACCGCCATGAGTTGTCTGTCGTCAAGTTATGTCAAGTAAGAAGCACTTGAGTTTAGTACCATGAAAAAGTTAGTCTAAAAAATACCATCTCAACGGAGGAACACTTCTCTGGGTTCAAGTAACTTGTTAGTTACTGTTCACTCACAAAAGCCGTCAGTTCTCTCATGAAACTTCATGATTTAGTGAAAGATGCAAGGAGGAAAGGATCTCCTCTCCAGGAAAGGACCATCTTAGATGAACAACTGAAAGTAAAGAAACTTTATAACATCAGTGCTGAGTAAAATATTGACATTGATCTTGGTTGTTTCATTACTAACCGTGTTTCAATTATTGAACTTTGTCATCCTAGATTGATTGCAGAAACTGCATAACAGTGGAACTTCTTTCATAATTTACACATCACTGGATTCACTGAGGAGACTACAAATCAAGTTACATCTGCAAAACATCAAAAGATAGCAACTTAGTATTTTAATAACAAGTTGTCTTGGAACTTTCAGCAGCGGACAAAATTGGTGAAAACCTCTCTGGTCAAAGAGAGCTTCTTAGCGACAGAGTTGAATCACAACAGTGGCAATTGTGCTTATCAAATCAGCTTATGAAATACTTCTGAAAGATACTTGCTTGTGGAATGGTTTTAATTCTTGAAGAAACACTCTTCACTTCTTAAGACATCTGGACAGTGAGAAGACTGTGGTGTTACTGCATTCATCAGACAGGGCTATTATAAAGGACTACAAGCACCACTTAAACTATTGCCGTAGATTTGCGATGCTGGAGATAATCTCAAGATCATGACAGAGTTGACATTGATTTATCTCAGATTACTTCTTATCACTGGAGTACTTGTTGAAGCTACTATTGATGTCAACATTGACAAAGCTACGTAAGTATTCAATCATATTTATCCTTCATCTTCAGGTGGATTTGTAGAGAACACGCTTTCATTGTCTAACTTGCTAAAAGGATACAAGAAGTTACAGATAAATATCAATCTTGCATTGCTTTAAAGAGAAATGAGTATAGAATATTTCTTTCAAAATATATGTCTATTTTGTTGAAAATTAAGCTGTCCAGTTTTTAAACGAATCTTAATATTGATACGTTAAACAAGTATGTATGTACACCATGCAGTTCAGTAGCATCAGTGGTGATCAGTTTTCTACTGAATCTTAAAACATTCCTTGGAAGAAGGAACATGCCTTCCTAAGACACAGTCAAACCACCCATCTCTGTTTCTTCTCTACTTTTCTGATGTTGCATATGTAACCTTGCTGACAAGTCAATTTGCAGTCTTCTTCTTTTCTATGTGAATTGTCAGAAGAACTATCCACCTGTGTTTTGTTGTATGCCACATCAGTCGTATCACACGTTGAATGGAAATGCATAGATTAAAAACCAGTGGTCATTGCCTTTTGTTCGTCTGACTTTCTATAATTGAATGAGAAAGAATTACTGAGACTTTGAAAGTGAACCGACATTCTTGTCAAGTAATAATGTACGCTGAGTACCATAAAACCATGGTTTGTTGTACATGTAATGTGTCTATTAAACAGCAATAATTGATAAATAATGTGTCTTAATTGATCTTAGACATTGTTGGATTTTCATCACTTGTTATATGTAAGATTGAAGGTGAAGTTTTAAAAGCCCAAGTAAGCCCCGCCCAAGCCCAATACACCTTAATGAGTCCAGAATAAAGAGTGGTTTGACATTTTTTTTGAATGAGTAAAGGACGTAAATAGAATTTTGATGTTGGATGCAATCCTTTTCATGTTTATATATAATATATTTTACAGAAGTCAGTAACACTGAGCATGCAAAGCTCGACAGTCATATATTTTTACATGGACAAAATGAAAAATTGGAAATTGTTAAAATGCTGGGTGGCATCAAAGATGACGTTGCTATTTATGATTTGAATTACAGAGTAGCGCAATGGGCTGAAACGTTTGGAAGCAAGCTGTATGAGTTAAGCCTCAAGTATAGTGGAGCAGAGTTTCTTAGAAAGGTAAGATTTCCAAAGAAGGCATTTTATTAAGATGGTTTCAGATTATACACCAGGAAATGAATTCCAAAAGGTTAAAGGCTTTTCATTTTGAATAATCACAATGGGTGTCTGTGTTTCCAACACCATGCAGGTGTAATCAAATTATCTAGAAGTGTGATTTAATTCCCATGGTTTCTATTAGTATTAGTCATATAGAAAGTAGTTAAGTCTGCTGAAATCTTTGTCTGGAGACTGAAAAGCCAGAGGATACCCAAATACTTAGTAGGATTCAGTTTGGATACATCTTGCATCCTCAACAATCGGGATTTCATCAAATTCTCTCAAATAATGAGTTTATTTTTTAACGGTTTGTTTTATTCAAAATGTTAAGAGCTGGTTTGTTAAGTATACTCATTGTGTTGACTTGATTATCTTGCTGCTCTACTTAGTTTTTTTTTTTTTTAAAGGATAATTTACCATTATTCTACCATTCTGCTTGCATACTTTAACCATGCATTCTAACCCTAATACGTAATAGCTTAGGCCTAAAGATGAGATTTTTCTCATTACGGATTCCATATAATTGCAAATACAGATACATTAAATATATCAGTCATAATTAGTCACTCCTTTGGATAAAAAGAGTGAAACCTAATATTGGTACATAAGACTCTGAATGACTTGGTCCATCTTCAAGATTTCTCTTGTCAAATTTCCGTTTGTATCTTTAGGCATCACAGGAATATCTCACAAGATGTTCATTTTATTTTATGTCAAGAATTTTTGATGAACCACTTGTTTTGAGGGGTCATTGTGAGGAAACAATTAGGCACTGATAAAAATTATTCTATCAATTTTTTAAAGATATTTTTTCCCTCTCAAAATGATAGTATTCATTGTTTTAAGTACTCGTCCTTCATTCGTGCTCTTTCTCTTACCTACCATTATGATGCAATGAAGTACAGACACGTACAGCAAGGAATTAGTATATTTTGCAGTGACTGGCATTGTTCAACGCTTCCTAAACATAAACAAACCACTACTGGATATTACATGAGTTCCTGATTTAGAAAGAGAGATGGAGAGAGCGAGAGGCAGGAGAGAAAAGATTCACCATTCTAAAAATAGGTCTTTGATGTAGACCATTTAGGCATGAAAATTATCTCTGTTACTGAATGGGTTATTACTGTGACTGATAAATTGTTTCGGCCTTGTTCATTGCCAAACCATAGCTCTTATTGAAGCTTGTTGAGGTGATGTACAAGTAGCGTTCTGGTTTCCTCAATAGCAAGGGAACCGCTATGTTAAGTCACATGTTTAGGAGCTGCAACTGACGCGTAATGATGGATAGATGTGCAAACAAAATTATTATAATTTTGTCTGGTGGGAATTTTAAGGATATGCTAGAAAAGCATTCAATTTTTATAAAACACTGTTTTAATTAGTTAAAGATAAATTATTAAATCGGTTTGGTTTTTGTTTTGCTACCAGGGAAGACCTTAGATTTTGAAGGACAATTTTACATCATTTATCATTTAAAAGCTTGAAATAGTGTACGATACCCCCATGTCATATGGTAACACCATTTTTAAAGGAAATTTGTGTATTTCTAAACATGAGATGGATAAAAACCATTCAGACATACAAATGTACCTAAATATATGTCCTGTTTTGATTAAAACTGCAATGATTTAAGCCAAAATAAAAATTTTGACTTTTCATAAATAAGACTTCATCAAATGTAATAACTTATAACCTATGTTGAATGAACGGTGGTTATAATACCAAACACCATGTGAAGTCGTTCTGCCTGATGTGGTAGCATTTTGTAAAAAACATGAAATGTTGAAATGGATCAGTGGTGATGATCTGTATTAAAGCTAACACAATCCAACTTCAATTTTGTTTTGCTACTCTTGCAAAAATGTAGGATGAAACACTTTACAAACTCTTTTTCAAACTGAAAGATTTTGAAAATAGTTTGTTGAAGGCTCATTAAACATGCTACAAGGTGCCAAGCTATATCCTCGATTCTGATTGGTCGATCCGTAGCAATAAGAGTGTGATTATAGTTATATTGCACAGCCCATATCACACACTGTTCTTATGCGCTGTTCTTACTCCCATCTGCAGAATTCACTGTAAATTTAAAAGTGGCGCGTTTATTACATGCATGCTCGTGGAATACAGTAAAATATAGCATGTCTGCATTCCATAACCAATTCGTCCTGCGGCCTTATTGGATATGGGACGCAGAAGCGCTATATTTTTCTGTATTCCACTCGCGCTTATGTGATAACTAATAGTATTTCACCATAAATATGCTGTTTAATGTAAATAAACTGTAAATTAGTTAGATAAGATCAGACCCAGAGAAACTTTTTACCAACAAGATTTCAGACACAAATGTTCCTTAGAATTTATTCTTACCAGTGTTAATTTAAACTCTAAGGTCATCAATGATATATTCTTGCTGACAGTAACTAACCTCGCTCTATGAGGTCCTTGTACCTTTAGGTTGTATGAATCTCTGGATTCTCATATAAAGTACAGTTGCATTTATCCGACATTTTGGCAGAGGTTCGCATGAAGGTCACAAAAATTAAATGAAATTGGAATTGTTAAGCACTGGGTAACATGAGGAAGATACTTTATATGTCACATGAAGATTAACCTTCACAACTCAATTGTGACTGACGCGTGATATTATCTCTCTTTTTATTCTGGGAATTTTGATATGTCAACATTAAAGTGGAAGTACAACAGCTGTTGTGTGTAAAATATTGTAAAAAATATCACTTGAAAATGTGACCGTGTTTGTTACGCCTTTAAACAGAAAAATGAGAAATTGAAATAACTGCAACCTTGGCAATACCATACCTTATCTTGAAGTGGAATTTTCCTCTACTGAATTGAAGGTCTTGAAAAATAAAAGGCCTTGAGAATGTTGAGTGTTTTGATGTGAAATATGAAAAGGATCGGACTGCATATTGTATTCAAAATGAGACTAAATAAAATAAAAATGAATATTGAAGAGAACCTGATAGATTTTAGTCCCTCGGGAAGCATGTTTTTAGTTGAAGTCAGAAGATGAAGTGATGAATGTTTCATTATCTAAAAGACAACCAGGTTAGACATGTCTCATTTACATTGTGACAGATTCTAAATGAGTAGTGCCAGACACATACATATCTTGTGCTACCCTTTCTGGCATTGATTGTTCCTTCTCCAAATTACTCAGTATACATGTACTTGTAGGAATTGCTGCTAAATAACAGGAATCGATACCTAAAGTAACGTGCGTGAGTCTGGTTTAACTTCTTTTACAACTTTGCATGTACTGTTACTGGTCCATAAACTAGTTGTCACTGGGATTCCTCCAGTTTTTCCCGTCCAGCCTGATGTGATTATTTTGTTGTAATTACCGGAACCATTTT
The DNA here is from genome assembly GCA_911728455.2 of Marthasterias glacialis. NCBI lineage: Eukaryota > Metazoa > Echinodermata > Asteroidea > Forcipulatida > Asteriidae > Marthasterias > Marthasterias glacialis. Next base: position 401,852 of record OU452221.1, on the reverse strand, counting down.
TCTTTGAGAGTACGGCTGGCACAAAGAAACCTTGACTTGTCAAAGCCAAAAGAACAAAGATTCTCTTTGAAGTACCGGGTTTTTTGTTGAAATCACGCAGCGTGAATTGCAAAACCTCGACCGTGAGCTATGGCCAAGGATTGTTCCTCAATTCGGAACCAAGGTTGGAAATTCAGTTCACTCTGACTTACCTCCATTGGGTGGAAATATCATGAATAAAAAATAGTAGAAGCCTCTCGATGTCTCGTAATCCTCTTCTTGGAACAAAAGGACAAAAGGTCTGGAATCTGGGATTACACAGTAACATCTGCATAATGGGCGAATATTGGCAAAATATTCAACACCATCTGTCCTCTTTGTGTGGGTGAAACGAAGCGATGCAAACATCAATGTAAATCCTCTACTGCCTTGAAAATCCTTTCTGTCAATGTGGAAGACTGTGACGTCATATAAGCAGACACCATGATTTATAAACACAAGAACACTGATATCTGATATTCAGTAGACTCTACTGCATCGATAACTACCTCGGGTAGTTCCAGGAATTGTCTTCTGTGTTTTTACTTGAGTTGAAGAACTGATAGTGCAAGCTTGCTTGAGAAACGAAGATACAGACCTGGTCTTGATGATCAACAGCAAGAAAATAATTCAACAATTCATTAAAAAAAACTGATGAGTAGTGCAAGTATGGTCAATGAAAGTTCTATTGAAAGTTTAAATTATTTCATTTGGCTGGTGAGGACTTGGACTTGACTTTTTACAACAACAAAAAAGGAAGAAATAATAAAATTTACAAAGCCAGACAAACATCAACCTGCAAACCAAAGTAAGACATTATTTCATCATTGGATGACTTTTGTTTCACATCAAGATGATGTCTGCTTTAATTTTACTGAAGAGAAAAAGGTTGGATACTCCTTGGTGCCATGTAAGTGATAGTCACAGCAGTTTTAATGTTTAAACCCCATTGGATGAGGTTGGTTCATAAGAGATACTACTAATATCCACACATCAGTCACATAGTTAGATGTGTCATGTTGTAATTGGTATGGCTTACTGGTATGTTATGTGTAAATGCATTTACCACATGTGCAGAAATTAAGGTGTTGTCCTTTTTATGAATCATGTGTTAGGATGTTGTACTTTTTATGCAATGCCTTAAACGTTTTTTGAATCTTAAATAAATTGAACATTCTAAATGCCAAGTGGAAGTGAATATTCAATGTTTTGACTATCATGAGTAAATATTTGCATAATAAATAAGAACACATGTGCTTTGTCTGGTGACATTCACCAATATTGGTCGTGTTATCAGAAGATATCTGATTTCTAGTGTAAAAGGATATGCTATGTCATCAGATGTGAACTTATTTTTCACAGAATGCCTTTCAAATATCCATCCTGTCTGTCTATTTGTAATAAGAACATATTTCCTGATTACTTTCTGTGAGTGTCAACATATCAACCATTATAAAACACACACACACAATCACATAATTCCTGGTTGTACAACTGTAAGAAAATAATGTTAGTATGGCGACTCTACATTCCTTGTATTCATCCATTGTGTATGCCATGCCATAGAAAAGGAATAAGGCTAGCTATTGTTTTTTGTTGTGAGCTTAATAACTACATCGTCACACATTTCTTCAATGGTATTAATGCAAAGGATAATGAATTTTAACAACATGAACAGTACAACAAACTTTGCATGCATTCAGTCAGCTAAATCAACCGAGTTCAAACACAAAAGTCTCATACATTTTTTAAAATGATTAATAAGTGATGTGTCTATGAAATCCAGACACGAAGTCTATGAACTGTTTTGTTTGTCATTTGGCATGTCTACAATGTAAGTATTTTTATTTCATTTTATTTTCCTTTGTTTATTTATTTTTTAATTGCTTGAGTGTGATCCTTGGTTACATGGCAGTTTCAGGTTGTATGACTGGAACCACTGAACAAAGATATTGACAAGATAGGGAGACGACCAACAATAGGGCTAGATAGCTCAGTTGGTAGAGCGCCAGTACTTTAATCCAGAGGTCGCTGGTTCAAATCCCGTTCTAGTCACTTTGTCTGTGTTCACCCCAAAGTTGAATTCCATTACTCAGTCAGCTTCCCTCATGGTTTATAACTTGATATTTGTAAAATGATATAGGCATGTACATTTTCAAAGTTTCATAGAAACAAGCAATTAAGTATAAAATGTGTTTTCCTATTACCTAAATAACAAACTCATGTTGCACTGGTTTGCAGCCACAAACTCCAAAACTAATTTTATCCAGCATTCACAGAACTTTTGATGAGGAACTGAGTAACAAGAATAAAAACCCTGTGATGACATAAATGAAATGGCCCAAAGTATTCCCCACTATAGGGCCAATTAACAATTTACATAGACGAAAACCATACAATGTGTTTCCTTAATGCAATTTATAAAATAGGACGAACATAAGTTAGATCAAATCTTAACTTCCTGAACCAGTGGCATAAGGGGGGGGGGGGGGGCCCCCCCCAATTGCTGTCTGTGCCCCCCCCCCCCCCCCCCACCCCATCCCCGGATGCCCCCCAGGTGCCCTCATTTGTAATCTGTTTTTAAAGCTGTTTTCCTTCATGTCAGATTATCTTATACAAAATAGTAAGCGGCATACCAAAAGCTCTGAAAAGGAAACGTGTTTGGGAAAAATGCAATCAGAAACTATAGTTTTAATTTGCCAGAATTGCCTCCCTAGAAAAAAATGATGCACCCCCTTGTGCCCCCCCCAAAAAAAAAAAAAATGTTACCCTAGTTTGGCTGCTGTCCTGTATTCAGTTATGTTCCCTGATTTAATCAAGTTTTTAAATGCATTACATTCAAAACTCAGATTTTGGTTAAGATTATTGACCAGATTAAATCTCAGTATGTTTTTTTTAAGACCATAAATACATATACTTTGGTTAGTTTCTTGAAGGTGGGATAACATCTGAGAATTTCAATCGAGTAACCTTATCTGTCACCAAATAACATCAGAGGAAATTGCTGCTGGTAGTTCCTCTAATGTGAGAAAAATTCCAACCATGATGATTTATCCCATCGTTTACCATTAGTTATTAATGTGAAATTGTTGGTGGCAATTTATTATGTACAAGCTTTAATGGGATGACAGATTGTAATACCAATATAGACACAACAACTCAACTGATATCAAACAAGCTTTCAACATGATGTAGCCCTAGACTTTGACAGGCAGTCATTTCAGGCTTCCATCAATTGCCTTAAAAAAGCCATCAAATATAAGGTCATTAAAAGGGGGAATGGAGCATAGGTTGAAGATCTGTTGTGAATCAGTCAAAATGAATTGAAGTTTAAAGGCATTGCATACGTTTGGTAATGACTCAATAAAAACTTACTTGGTAAGGAGTACGGCAGCTTTGGATAGCATAATGCATTTTGAGAAACGTTTCACTTCGAAGTACTGCAGTTACGGAAAAATATATCACTTTTTATCCCCCAAAAACTTGAATCTGAGAAGCGTTATGGCCGTAACGCTTCTCAGAATGTGTATTCCAATGACGGATACTTCTTCTGCGTGAACACAACCGCTCCAGATTTTTGGTGATATCTCAAAAACGCTGCCACCTTTTGAAATGAAATTTACACAGGTTAGTTTTATGGTATATATCTACAATTATATAGCATTAAGGCAAACGTACGGTTCAAAAACCAAAGGTATACTTTGCCTTTAAGAATAGTATTTAGCAAAATAGGATAATTCAGTGGTAAGTTAACCTAGAGGTAATATATACATACAAAAACAACACATCCAATGTAAGCAGAGTGGTTAAAAAGCAGCGGGGGGGAAAAAAATCATTTTTGAGGTGTGTTTTATATCTTGATATGATATTCTATTTTACTGTTTGCACGACCCTCAAACAGCCTTGCAAAACGCTGTATTAATTTTTTATCTACGCTGACATTTTCTTTATGTACAAAATGTCAAGGTAACAGTTGCACACAAGGAATTAAAAAATTACTATTTATAAACATTTTGCCCTACAAACAAACCTTCATACTCAAAATTCCATATCCATATTACTTACCACAATCATATAAAGAGAAATAATGTTGCCAGACATTGCAGTCCAATTTCAATTTAAAGATTTGTATTAGTACCCTGTGAAATTTGGAAATGAAATACCAACTTGCATAAATAACCTTGTATACCCCTAGATAGTTAATGTGTTCTTCTGTTTACTAAGATGAACTTTGGTTTTGGAGTTCAAGTAATGCTGGTCTGAATGTGCTGACGCTGCACAAAAACATTTTAGGTAAGGCTGGTATTGCAAGTATGTTCATGTGATACAGTACATGACATCAAAGATGGAATGTATGAAATATTTACATCGGAAATATCAGACAGAATTGTCAATAATATATCATGGTCAGTGCATGCATATTTACAGTCAGGATGTGTGTGCAATAAACCCGCACTTGTCAATAAAGAAGGAAAGCATGCACGATTTTTTGTTGACAATTTAAACACGATTTAGGCTGCAAGTACATATTTGTTTTGTTCAGAACTTTGTAAGTGAGTGTGCTAAATACATAATTGGAATTAAAAGGACAACCTTCTTTCATAGTAAAATAGTTTGGAATGCTTTAGTGTACAAATTCATGATGTAACCTGATAATACTTTCTTGAGAAGTTTCTTTCTTGGCCAGAATACTGCTAAAGGGTGCAGGTGTTTGGGTAGAATAAACAACATTACACACTCCTTTAAAAATCAGTTTCATAAATTCACACAAACTCTTAAACTTTGAATTAAACTTTAATGAACTTTTTATGTAATTGGGAACCATTGTGGTTGTCAAGCACCCTGACTATATAACAATACCATCCATTAAATTCCGACACATAAATTAGGCCAAACGTATGCATAGGAGAAAGTACAGTTACATGAATAAACTGATTATCAGTATCCAGATGGTTAAGCGCACCATGGTATCACGTTTACTCGGCCAGCCATGGCCTCAGCAGCCAGAGGATGGGACAGTGTGAACTGGTAACAATTTTCCATTCAGTCATTTGCCACCAATTTTATCACCTACAGAGTGCCGATGATCATTAGACAATTGCTCCTCCATTGACTCAATTAAGAGCATGGTAATTAGATTGGTTAGATCTGGTTGCCGAGGAAAATGTAGAATTAGGGAGCAGTTTGTCTGATCATAGGAACAATTAATTTAATTACAAATAGGGCGTTTGAAAAACTTGAAGACTTTAGGACTAGGCGAAACATATTTGAGCTTACAGTTTGTGTGGCATCGTAGCAAATTTGTACATGTAGTTGGTGTATGATTTTAAATAGACAATTTTAGCATTACCCACAGTGGTTTAGCTTTCTTTTCAGCTTTGTTAAAGAATGAGGCTGAAAGTGATAGTCTTGTCGCTTTTAATGTCTGGCAGTCAGCATATGTTCTTAGAGATGTAGGTACCGGTACTTGAAATTGTTGCTTGAACAAACATTTCTACATGCAATGGATTTGATGGTCTCTGCTGATTCAATCATTTGATAAGTCTGATGGACACTCAATGTATCTCCTGATCTTTAAGATGCTGGCAGTTTATACTTTAAACCACATAACAACCATTCTTTGTAAACATTATGTCACATATGTATACATAATGTATGTGAATCACTTCGCAGTCCAAATTCACGCACACTTTGATCTGAGTTAGCATGCTTACATGCTCACACGGAAGGTGAACTGGGGCATAGGGTAAATCTTCCGTCTGCTTATTAATTTGACAGCACATTTGTTGGCTAGTTCCTGGACTCCTATTAAGAGTGACACTTACAATAACATTGCTGTAGACTGTTATTCTTGTGTTAGTTCATTATGATCATAGAGTTAGAGGTCGTGTACAATCATGTAACACATTTTCAATCTTTGGGTGATGAGATGGGGATACTATACTTAGGTGTGATTTTCTAACTATTTTAATCTAATTTCAAATTTCTAATTTCAGAATTTCTCAGAAAATCAGATTGTTATTAAAGGGCTGTGTCATCATGATTATAGCAGTAAATGGAATAATCTGTTAGTTACGCGTACGTGTGCGCACATAACAGTTTGACAAAGATGGCACCCTTTGTGATTTGACCGCAAGCGTGCATGTGCAGTATCTGGGTGAGAGTCCATCTTTCCATGCACAGCCACAGCCACTGCTATAACCATGACAACACAGCCCCTTTAAATATCATGAAAAGTCTATACCAATTTAAACTATGACCTATACCAGGCTTTGTGCTCAATGAAATGTTCCTATGGCTTTTTTTAAGGGTCAGATATCCTGCAAGGTCCTGTCTTTTTAATTAAATTCATTAAAAATGAAAAAGTATGCTCTTCAAGTTCCCACTTTTTGTGTTGGTAATCAGGGATTGGATTGAACTTTGATTGGCCTCAGTCTTCAACCAGTTTTGATATCAAATAATAAAATTGATTAACTCTTGGAGGATGTCTGAACATCAATTTGTAGCTGCCGTTTCTCTTCATAAAGATATCCATAGTAAAATAAATAAGTACAATTAAGAAACAGACTAGTTTACCTTTAAGTGAATTTACAGAATGTCTACTATTACTTGATTATATTGTAGACTGGCTGTGAGTACTCTAGATGTTACATGTAGTAACGAACACAGTAGAAATTAAACTAGCTCTCTAAGGCCAATATCTGTGACACGAGGTGATGTGCTAACACTAACAAAATATAATTCCTCCAATACTCAATCTTAATATAATTTCATTTCATTATTGAGGGATACCACTGCTGTGGTAGTGCCGTAGAGGTTGCAGCGCTGTCTATACGTGCAAAAATCAAATTAAACACTTGAGTCTATGCATAATCCAAGGATGGAGGTGTTGTCAATGCATGACTGAATGGGCCAGTGTTGATTTATCCAATTTACACTGAATTTGGCAAGGTTTAGACATGGTATCAATTGTTGTGCATGTATTGATTTTGAAACGATATCCCTCAGATTTGCTCACAAGATCTTGGTATTAGCTGTTGAATTAAGAGATGTAAAAACGTTGTTCTTAGCCTTTTTGTTTTGTTGCTGGGCGGGGGGCGGGGGGGGGTGGGTGTTCTTCTCTGTCAGTGAAAGCTGAAGATTTGTGTTTGTCAGTTGGTGGAATCTGTTTCCAAAAACACAATAGAATGTGATTGTCAGACCATCGTCGTTGTTGGCAAATCAAAGTAGTTTTGCATTTGATAGTCCTACTATGAATTATTTTTGGGGGTACATCATGTAATTGAATCTATGATGACTGTGTCAGGAACCACAACCTCTGCATGATGTACCTTGTACAGAATTCCTTGCTAGAATTTATTAATATTGTTTACACTATATATCTCCAACATGCAAAGACTCAAATCATTTTCTAGTCATGTTTCCTTTTAGAATAACTTTTTTGGGGTGTTTTATACACTTGTTGTTTTTGAGCCTATTTTTCATGTTATATATGACCCCTACCCCAACCCCTTGCCCACCTACTGGTGGCAGGTCAATTGTGTGAAACAACTGCAATGGATCTATCAGAGTAGTTTACAATGTTAAAATAAATCTGCTTCAAATGCAACTAAAAAGACATTTAATTGTTGAAATCATTTATTTTGTTCAGGAATATGACAGACGAGATGACATGAGTGTGGAGAGGGCCAATGGCCAGGAGATTGTGGAAGAAATGGCAACCAATATGGAGAAGATGTTAGAGGCAAAGGTCCATGCTGTAGAGGTAAGCAACTTCAAGAATGAGTAAATGAAAAAGACTGTCATGTTTGAGAGCTTCATTTTTGTCTGAATGGTCTTCAACATTTGTTTGCATACATCCTCCATTTTTTTGTTTTTGTTTTTGTTTTTCCCCTGGTGATGCAGTTGAGATTCCAAACTTCTTTCTTTATTAATTTTAAACATTTTTTGTTGCTAAAGATGAACGCCACCTTTAATCAAATTTATGAAATTTGAAGCTGTATCTCAAATTCCCCCCTCCCCTTTCTGCCACTCAGAATAACTGTGGCGCCCACATGCCGAGATAATCAATTGCACTTGGTCAGGAGGGTTATTTTGAGCTTAACAACTTAATGCACAATTTTATGCCTGAATTAACAGAAGGATTGAGAAAAAATTAGGACTGATATTCATAGAGGCTAGGTCATGTTAAGTTCATGATCAGAACTTGTTAACACTTAGGTTAAATTCTCTGTAACTAATTTAACTTTTTTTAAATCTGTAAGCTTGAATTTGAACCAGACGCTTTCTTATCTGATGGTCGTAAGTGGAACATTTTTACAGGTCAATAAATTGATATACTGGTGGTGCATCAAGGGTTGTAACCAGCTAGGATGCCCCCCCCCCCTTCTCCGTTGTTCCACCATAGGTTCTCCCATTCCCCCATAAAAGGAAATAAAGTGGTATTTGTGTGTGTTAGCTTTCAGGTTATTGTGGTTTAAACATAGTTAGTCTTAAAAGTGCTATTACTACCTTCTTTGTTTTATCTATCAGACTAACACGGCTATCTCTATCTAGTTCATCTAGACCATAATGTTAAGTATAAATCTTGTTGATGCCGAGATGTGTCAATAGTCAAAATGGCTTGGGTCTTCCCTATTTTATCATCTTTTGCTTTGCATCCTTGGGAGTAATCTTGTATCCTCATCCTCAAGAGCCTTGTCTTGGAGGATATAACCTCCTGAATGTGTTTTCTGGCTCTGAATGTGTTTCATGGTTGGATAGGGTTTGGCTGTGGGCATTGTGTTAGGAATGCTCACAGGTGCTTCTTTTGATTTCTTTTGTCATTGGATCCCTTTGAATAAACTTGACGCAGGTACATTAAGCTACATGCTTCAATCAAACCCTAGGGACAGTTAAATCGATGTAGGCATCGTGTCAAGATTGCTTATAGGGTCTGCCTTTCTCTCCTCTTTTTAGGCCAGTCATGCCGGTTAGACTATCCCAAATCTTGAGATTAAATATTGGTATAAGGAAATCTAGATGTCTAGGTGAGCAGTGGGCGTCATAAACCAAGATGCTGCTCATCAAAGTCTTCTCTTCTTCTTGCCTGTAGGCAAAACTTGACAGGAAACCTGTAAGAAAAGTAAAGCCATAAGGGGAAGGTATATAACTTAAATTTGAACAAGTGCATGCCTTGATGAAAGTAAAGTCATTATATGTTTGGGGTCCACCTTGTCTACTCTTGCTAATCTTGCCCCTGGCAAATCATGTTCAAAGGCTTTAAAGGTACAACAGTGTGTGCATTTTTTTATTTATTATTTTATTTTATTTTTTTTGGGGGGGGATAGCTTTGATTGGCATTCATCCTGTCATAGAATGCAAGGTCTGTATATTATGTAGAGAGAATTTTGAGCAACTTAAAATACGGTTTCGTTTATCTTGTGATTAACTTTGTTCAAAATAACTTCTTTGTCAGCAACCAGTAACTTGTCAGTAAAAAATAAAATGTAAAAAACTGTACAAGCGTTTGTTGTATCATTAAAAGTGGCAAAACAAAACAAACTCTATTTTTCATGAGTCAATACAAGAACCTTTTAACAGAAAGATCTCCTTTAATTTTACCTATCACAGTATAATTTTCTTGCCGCTGTTGACTCTAGTTCAAGAGTATTTGGAGTGCCTGTTCTAAACAAAGAAAAACAAGGAACTCTCTATCTCTCTCCCTGTCTCTCTTATGATGTGCATCATATTTGATGTTGTTATAGACAGCACGTGAATTTTCCATAAACTCCATCTCCTTGCCACTTCAAGTTTTTTTTTGGTATAATTAAGGAGCACTTAGGAATTTGGATGCTCTCATTTTGCAGTTGCCCCACAAGGTTCACCTCAATTTACTTCCCTTCATGTTTTAAGGGTATAAAGAGGCACATCTGGGGCACTCTTACTAAAGTCTTCATGTTACTGAATTGGTTATCACTTTAGCTCCCCCTGTAATCACCCCCCTTCTGTCTCGGGTTTCACTCTGGATCAAGTACACGACCTTCCATTAAGAACCCCTCTTGGAATTTCAGTTTCTTGACAGCAAAGTGACATCCGGTCTTGTCCATCTGCAATCAACCCACTCTAGACTTACTCTATATGCTATTGTCACTCGCCTGACTTCATCACCTGCTAGACTGCTTCCTTAGACATAAGACACTCTCACCATGTCTCAGTTTGCAATGTTTCTTACCAAAGTCAAACATCACATTAAAGAAGTTTGCATGTGTCAGTGAGTACATTTTTGGTTTGCATGTTGTGCATATGCATAGAGTCCTTGTACAATCAATCCTCATTGATTTAAGACTCACAGTTGTGTCTTATGTTTGTTAATTAGTAAGCTAAAAAGGACACCTCTGTATCACGTATCACAGTAGAGTATGGATTGTTTGCTGATTAAGAAAACAAAGATGCACTTAGACTTAATGAACTGGTGACTGATAGGTGTCGAAGACTACACATTAACTTGTCTGTTCACTTGTGTGTGGATCAGAGTGCAGTACGATCCCAAAGTCTTACCTATACATGTATTTACAGAGTTACAGTCACTTGTGATTTAAACTCATTTACCCGTCTCCTGCAAGACGTCCAAGGAGTTCCCATTTGAACAAATTTTCTTTGATTTTCTTTGGTATCAAACAAGTCTTTGATGCACAATTTTTGTCAACTAAGTACAAGTTTCATTCACTATGAAAATTGTTCCCATTGAAATAGTGACCGAAATTCAATGCAAAAATTGTGTGCGATACTACATTTATAACATTAATGTTATGATCATAAAAAATTGTTTTGTGTTTAGTTACTCAGTTATGAGCAAACTATTCTTATGAAGTTTTCGTAGGGTGTGATAAAGCGCTATATAAGAACTGCTTGTTATTATTATTACTGAGTATTATTATCCTCATCCCACCCAGTGGGTTTCCTCCTCTATCCTCATCCTACCCAGTGGGTTTCCTCCTCTATCCTCATCCCACCCAGTGGGTTTCCTCCTCTATCCTCATCCCACCCAGTGGGTTTCCTCCTGTATCCTCATCCCACCCAGTGGGATTCCTCCTCTATCCTCATCCCACCCAGTGGGTTTCCTCCTCTATCCTCATCCCACCCAGTGGGTTTCCTCCTCTATCCTCATCCCACCCAGTGGGTTTCCTCCTCTATCCTCATCCCACCCAGTGAGTTTCCTCCTCTAGCCTCATCCCACCCAGTGGGTTTCCTCCTCTATCCTCATCCCACCCAGTGGGTTTCCTCCTCTAGCCTCATCCCACCCAGTGGGTTTCCTCCTCTATCCTCATCCCACCCAGTGGGTTTCCTCCTCTATCCTCATCCCACCCAGTGGGTTTCCTCCTCTATCCTCATCCCACCCAGTGGGATTCCTCCTCTATCCTCATCCCACCCAGTGGGTTTCCTTCTCTATCCTCATCCCACCCAGTGGGTTTCCTCCTCTATCCTCATCCCACCCAGTGGGTTTCCTCCTCTATCCTCATCCCACCCAGTGGGATTCCTCCTCTATCCTCATCCCACCCAGTGGGTTTCCTCCTCTAGCCTCATCCCACCCAGTGGGTTTCCTCCTCTATCCTCATCCCACCCAGTGGGTTTCCTCCTCTATCCTCATCCCACGCAGTGGGTTTCCTCCTCTATCCTCATCCCACCCAGTGGGTTTCCTTCTCTATCCTCATCCCACCCAGTGGGTTTCCTCCTCTATCCTCATCCCACCCAGTGGGTTTCCTCCTCTATCCTCATCCCACCCAGTGGGTTTCCTCCTCTATCCTCATCCTACCCAGTGGGTTTCCTCCTCTATCCTCATCCCACCCAGTGGGTTTCCTCCTCTATCCTCATCCCACCCAGTGGGTTTCCTCCTCTATCCTCATCCCAACAAGTGGGTTTCCTCCTCTATCCTCATCCTACCCAGTGGGTTTCCTCCTCTATCCTCATCCCACCCAGTGGGATTCCTCCTCTATCCTCATCCCACCCAGTGGGTTTCCTCCTGTATCCTCATCCCACCCAGTGGGTTTCCTCCTGTATCCTCATCCCACCCAGTGGGTTTCCTCCTCTATCCTCATCCCACCCAGTGGGATTCCTCCTCTATCCTCATCCCACCCAGTGGGTTTCCTCCTGTATCCTCATCCCACCCAGTGGGTTTCCTCCTCTATCCTCATCCCACCCAGTGGGTTTCCTCCTCTATCCTCATCCCACCCAGTGGGTTTCCTCCTCTATCCTCATCCCACCCAGTGGGATTCCTCCTCTATCCTCATCCCAACAAGTGGGTTTCCTCCTCTATCCTCATCCTACCCAGTGGGTTTCCTCCTCTATCCTCATCCCACCCAGTGGGTTTCCTCCTCTATCCTCATCCCACCCAGTGGGTTTCCTCCTGTATCCTCATCCCACCCAGTGGGTTTCCTCCTGTATCCTCATCCCACCCAGTGGGTTTCCTCCTCTATCCTCATCCCACCCAGTGGGTTTCCTCCTCTATCCTCATCCCACCCAGTGGGATTCCTCCTCTATCCTCATCCCACCCAGTGGGTTTCCTCCTCTAGCCTCATCCCACCCAGTGGGTTTCCTCCTCTATCCTCATCCCACCCAGTGGGTTTCCTCCTCTATCCTCATCCCACCCAGTGGGATTCCTCCTCTATCCTCATCCCAACCAGTGGGTTTCCTCCTCTATCCTCATCCTACCCAGTGGGTTTCCTCCTCTATCCTCATCCCACCCAGTGGGATTCCTCCTCTATCCTCATCCCACCCAGTGGGTTTCCTCCTGTATCCTCATCCCACCCAGTGGGTTTCCTCCTGTATCCTCATCCCACCCAGTGGGATTCCTCCTCTATCCTCATCCTACCCAGTGGGTTTCCTCCTCTATCCTCATCCTACCCAGTGGGTTTCCTCCTCTATCCTCATCCCACCCAGTGGGATTCCTCCTCTATCCTCATCCCACCCAGTGGGTTTCCTCCTCTATCCTCATCCTACCCAGTGGGTTTCCTCCTCTATCCTCATCCCACCCAGTGGGATTCCTCCTCTATCCTCATCCCACCCAGTGGGTTTCCTCCTGTATCCTCATCCCACCCAGTGGGTTTCCTCCTGTATCCTCATCCCACCCAGTGGGATTCCTCCTCTATCCTCATCCCACCCAGTGGGATTCCTCCTCTATCCTCATCCCACTGGGTGGGATTCCTCCTCTATCCTCATCCCACCCAGTGGGTTTCCTCCTCTATCCTCATCCCACCCAGTGGGTTTCCTCCTCTATCCTCATCCCAACCAGTGGGTTTCCTCCTCTATCCTCATCCTACCCAGTGGGTTTCCTCCTCTATCCTCATCCCACCCAGTGGGATTCCTCCTCTATCCTCATCCCACCCAGTGGGTTTCCTCCTGTATCCTCATCCCACCCAGTGGGTTTCCTCCTGTATCCTCATCCCACCCAGTGGGATTCCTCCTCTATCCTCATCCCACCCAGTGGGTTTCCTCCTCTATCCTCATCCCACCCAGTGGGTTTCCTCCTCTATCCTCATCCTACCCAGTGGGTTTCCTCCTCTATCCTCATCCCACCCAGTGGGTTTCCTCCTCTATCCTCATCCCACCCAGTGGGATTCCTCCTCTATCCTCATCCCACCCAGTGGGTTTCCTCCTCTATCCTCATCCCAGCCAGTGGGATTCCTCCTCTATCCTCATCCTACCCAGTGGGTTTCCTCCTCTATCCTCATCCCACCCAGTGGGTTTCCTCCTCTATCCTCATCCTACCCAATGGGTTTCCTCCTCTATCCTCATCCCAACCAGGGTTTCCTCCTCTATCCTTATCCCACCCAGTGGGTTTCCTTCTCTATCCTCATCCTACCCAGTGGGTTGCCCCTCTTTGGGCCATCTTCCTTCAAACTTGACTTGATGTGGATGCATAGCTTTTGTTTCACATCCTGGAAGGCGTTCTAGTTGTAAGGGCAGCTGGCATTTTCATGCGCTCCTTCAAAATTACCAAGAACTTAGCTTAGTAATTAGGTTATATACAAAGTAGCTGACAGTCATGATGCTGGTTTATTTCATTTTGTCATCATGTAGAAGCACTTACTGACTCAGTAATTAACTAACTCACATTAAAGGGACGGTAGAACATCGCTTTTGCTTTTTAGATATGTTCACTTAATATATGGGGTTGTATAGCAATAACGTTCCCATCAAGAAGTTTGAAATTTAATATTTCTGTATTCAGGTGGATGAGTTTTAAGGAGAATGGTATTAGACACTCATGATCACAGGTGTCACGAAAATACAGAGAACATGAGGAAAACACCATTTTTATTTTAAAGTTCACATAAATGAAACCTACATTTGTTAAGGTCAAATCTGCAAATGATGGTGTTTTTGTTATTCACTCTATTTTGCAGTTCAGACAAATCATCTCATTGTTTTTATTTCTATAGTGTTAAGCAAAATCCTTTTCCATTTTTTTTTTGGTCAGGCATGTACAATTTACTTTTTCAAATGTGTACAAAAAAGCTCATTTCTATTGGTATTTTTGGAGCTTTTGAATGCAAGGCAAATATTTTTCTCCAATGATGCATCATCCTATGAAGTTCTTTTGCCTTCAACAACAAATAGAACCCCTTAGTTAAGGCAACAATGACAGTGAATAATTAAAAATAAAGTAATTATTCTATGTTAAACCCTGGTTTTATGTTGAGAGGAATAAGACCCTATACATGTATTGAATGTAGCCTCTGGTTGTGTTGAATTCTTTATTCTATCAGTAGAGGGTAAACATCTTACATATTACATTTAACTTGGTGTCTGGTTGCTTTATAATATCTACTCTTTCATCGCTCAGTGAAGACCTTATGTGTGTGTAAGCTCAAGTTTCTCACCATGAAAATGATTCACTTTTGCCTATATATGTAGTCAGAGTGAAGTGCAACAGAAAAGTCCTTTTCTTTTAGAAATCGCAATGCCTCTTTAATACTATTGGAAATAATTTTAATGGAAACCGAAATGGTAAATTGAGTGCAAAAATTAATTAGGGTTTTGTTATGTCGGGAGGCAAAGATGCAGCAGGACTAATGTAAATCGTCTAGACATATCTGTGCTCTAATTTTTTAAATTGAGGTTGCCATTAGAGGTAGCTGTTGTAATCGGTTTTATACCAGGGGAATACAACATCTCCAGAAATAAAAAATATATATAAATTGTCCAATTCTCCTTGAACAATGGATGTATCCATTGCATCCATCATTACAAAATGTTATGCAAGGTTGGTTTTACAAACTGTAAGTAATTTTGCAGTATTAAATGTTTTATGTTGTAATAAATGTGAGACTAACAAGACTGTTGGAAGCTGTAAACAAATATGTGTACAAAATGCCCAGCCTTGCTATCAAGACTGGGTTTTTAAAGTCTTCTTGTACACTGTCCATAGACACTGTAGGTTCAGTATCTTTTTCTTGTCCCATCCTTGCACCTCTCCATCCTCTAAAAACCTTATTCATTCGAGAGCCACAGCCAAATCATAAACAGACCTGCTAAATGATGTCCTCTTCCCCCCCCCCTTTTCCTCCTCTAAGGTTCCTTTTCCTACTTTATCTAGGGTTCATTTTACCACATTAAGATTCCTTTTCTTCTAAGGTTCCTTATCCTCCTTTAATATTCCTTTTCTTCTAAGGTTCCTTTTCCTTTAAGATTCCTTTTCCTCCTCTTAGATTTCGTTTCCTCTTATAAGGTTCCCTTTCTTCTATGGTTCCTTTTCCTTTAAGATTCGTTTTCCTCCTCTTAGATTTCTTTTCCTCTTATAAGATTCCCTTTCTTCTAAGGTTCCTTTTCCTCGTTTACGTCTTCTCAGCACTTAAGTTCTGGAAACACCTCTATGCCATGACTTATTACATGCCAGTGCCCCATAGGTTGCATTCCCATGGTGGGAAACCAGCTCAGGTTACACTTTCTGTCCTGGGAATCCAGCCTTCATTCTCGTCTGACGATTGAACCTCCATTGGAGACTGACAGTAGACCGGAACGACTCAAGCAAGGTGAAAAAGTAGATATTACCTTTGCACCTACCACCAAATGACTTCACTGGGAGTGTTTAGGGACATCCTACTCCTATTAATGTTTGATGAATGTAATTAACGTTATTTAATTAGCTCTTGACAAGGTCTACAGATTTAATCTATTCTAACGAGACGCCGTTTAAGCAATAATGTCAATTATGTAGTACAAAATCTGTGAGATTCTGGACCTTTAGTGGGGGAGAATAGGGCATAACAGGCTGGAGTCAAAAGAGGTTATTTTTGTCATGGCTGGAAAAATGTAAGACACAATGACACACTTATCCACTGATTCTTGATATTGATAAAGGGACATTTCAAGTTTAATGCATAATTAATTAAATGCTGTGTTGTTGATAATTTTAGATGTTGTATGTCCCTAATTCTCAAACCTGCCAAACTATAAATGAATCAATTTGTTTTAGGCATCCAAGAATGGAACAACCCAGCTCCCCCCCCCCCCCCCCCATTCTCCATAAACATTAGGTCCACCCATGGAGGTCCATTCCTATCATATTCTGTTGGTTGACACTTTAACCTGAGCACCAGAGTATGGTTGTAATTAGCACAACATGGATATTCCAGTTTGACATTTCATGTGTAGGAGCATGGAACAAACATCTGCGCACAGTTAGCTGACCGTTACCAAAATACAAGTGAAATTCACTGTATAAACGCTACATAAAAAACTGAAGCGCTATACCCTCCCACTCTCCAAGGCCAGACAATGTCAGCAAACCAACATGAAATGGCAGGGAAAAAAACAAGAATACCTGAGAAATCTCGTCTTGTGATAGTAATTATCTGGTCTTGGCAAGTATATGTAAACACATGTTTTAACCATCAACCATAAGCAATTGTTTGTTCAATGGCCAATGACGAATCCTTCACTATGACGTTGTTTTCCCTAAATTCTTACCACTGCTAGCCATTGGTGAGGCTTAGTCTTTCACATTAGTGTTTGAATCGTCAGTAGAGATACCTTTTAGAAATCACCAGGGACGACCGACAGTCCCCAAAATGAAATTGATTTTCTAACAGTGTTGTGTGCACAGGAAGGATGCAATTTCTGTCATTTGTTTTAGGCTGTGTGTTAATGGTAGGAGTGTGTACATTATGGTCCAGACATTTGCAAGGCCATGTCAGAAAAAGGACTTGTTCAGGGTCCCTATTTATCAGGCAAAAATACCTGACCCTTTTTTCTGTTATTACTTGTTTTTTATTAAATTTAACATAATCAGCAACTCTGAATAAAATAATAGGAGATGCTATATTTTATTAGAGAAAATCATAATGTTTTTGTGAAATTTTCCCCCAAATTTCAGAATGTTAGACAGAAACCGCTGCAGGGGGATTGGTACCATTAATACAACAATTCTTTATTCACCTCTCAACATTATTTTTATTTCAAATGACAGTGAAAACATGGGGCTAAACAAAGACTCTTACAAGCAAATTAAGCAAACACCATCTTCTCAATTGCATATTATTTACTCTGGATGACTAGTCAGTGTTGGCATGTTGCATCCATATGGGCTGTGTACATCTTGGCTGGTTGCCTTTCCCTTCACAGAGGCATTCTCATTACACGGCATGCTTCATTTAAGGCAATCCACATTATGTCACGGCAGAACGTTCCGTTGGACTAAAATAGTCTTACTTCACCCATGGTTAAAGGAATGGCAGTGAAATGCCATAGAGTCATCTGTACATTGCTGTTGATCCTGTACAGGTTCTAAAAATAACATACAAAAATAGAAACAGTGTTCACTATGTGAAAACAACATTTTTTAAACTTCTGCACGAATAGAACATCTTGAAAAACTATAATTTGACAACACTATTTTCAAACTTGTACTGGCATTTGTGAAGTAGTTACGTATTTGTTTGTATTTGTTTGTATCTGTAAACACCTTTTTGTCAACATATTTGGTCAGCTTTAATAGAAACAATGACAACAAGAATTATGTTTTATTTAATGTTGAAATTATCACAAAATTACAATATCCCAGTTAAGGCTAGAACTATTGAAAAGTGTCAATTGATTGGAGTGAACATTGGGCAAACAAATAACTCATTCTCAGCCAAAATATGCAAGTCAAACTTGACTGTAAACTTAAATACACACTAACGAAATATTCAGTGGGTTATTATTCAGTGGAAAGTGCATGCGACCGGAATTTAATTATTAAAAAAACTCTAGGCCCATTTTGATGGAACTGCTAATTGCTCTCGCTGAGAAGTACAATTAAAGACAATATATGGGATAGATAATTATCATAACAAAATACTTTTTCAACCTGAAAGCCCACTGATGTTTATCTTTTGTATATAAATCCTTCAGAGAAATTATTCTATCAGAAATACTGTCAAATGAAGCTTTTGAGGAGCCCCCAAACCAACATTGTTTATTTCAATTTCTGCAATTGAAATACGCATGTATGAATGGGAACGAAATACCTGACAAAACATTGACCTATATGTGATTGTTTTCATTAACACAAGATCCCCAAATTTGATGAACTCTTTACAGGTTGGTTAGATGATATCTTTATTAAAATATAGAAGTTGGAAATGTGTTTACTTTTCCAAAATGTATTGATGTAATAATATCTTTAAGCACACAGTACATTAAGAACAGCGCTGGATCAGAATATTAATTAGGTTTACAATACCAGTACTATAGTGTACATTTAGAAAAACTCATCAGTTTATGTAGTTAGCCACTGACTGCTGTCTTTAAAGAGTGCAGTTGAAACAATGTGCGAGATTGATGAATTATTCATAACCACTTTGGTAACAGAGTTTGTTTTTAGATCCTACCATGGCATAGGGGTACTCCCTGTAGATGTATACAGTATAGATGACTTTGAAATTATTTAGTATCGTTCAAAATTACTGGAGAGGAAGTTATCAATTTAATATGTTCATCTTTTTTAACTTGGATGGCTCTATTTGAAAGTGGGTGATTTTTGTTTGAAGGTACATTTTTAGCACAGATTCCTGATAGAATTGTCCCTCTTCCATAACAAGATTACACTCAAAGAAACCAGAATGACTTATATGGAAGATGTAACAAGAGGGGTAGAGGAAATACTTGGATCTTGTCTGTCTTCATGGCTTGGGCTGTGTCTGTTGAAGCCAACAGCCATAGCTGTAGCCAAAGCTGCCAGAGATTCGGATGTGGCTCTATCCTAAACAGATGATGTGACATATCAAATTGACAAAACTAGCCATTTTGATGATAGGTTGCAGGAGTCGACAGAGAGTCATCTTGCACTTTGATGACTATTTGCAATCTTGTATTATTGATTTCTGGTTTGGTGTTCAAACTCAAATTTCATTTGGCCATATAATGAAAAAAATTAAAATTCAAAAATTTGCATTAGTTAATGCTTGGTTCTCCTTTGAATTTATGATCATCGTGACTTGCAAATAAATCAAAAGAAAATGATATAAAGATTTTGATAAAAAAGGTTCACATTATGTTTTTTTTACTGGTATCATGCTGAGTTCTATTTGCACACAATGTAATTAAAAAGGAGCATTTTAAATACAAGCACTTCTCAAGATTTGAAGAAGAACAAACTTTGTTTTCTGGGATTAATACCAATTCTGCCATTGTCTTTAGTTTGACCTCAAAAAGGCATTTGTGTAGAAAAACATTCGAACCAAATAAAGGTATGCCTAAGAATTCTTGTCTTCTGTATTCATAATTAGACAGTGAGTAGAAGTCATCCTCATTTGCATAACCCCCTCCCCCAAAAAGAGAGATAATCAATACCTTTTATACAGTCCTGAAGCTGTCAATACCCAGCAGCCCTCAACACCATGTGTAAATACCATGCCTTCTGTGGAGAGGGTCACGGTGTTAAAATTGTCTGATAAATGTGCTTCATTGATTTCTTACCATCTGTGAGGAACCCAGAGCAGTCTGGAGTGCAGCACCAGGATCAGGGAAATCCATGCTATGTAATGGGAATGGGGGTTAAGTACATCAGTAATAGACTTGATTCTACATGCTGTTTGTGGAAGAAGTCTCGCTTACTGCTTCAGTGGTTAGCATTTACATCAGGAGGATTTATTCTGTCTTATCTGGATATATAAATAAACTGCATTCAGGATGTTGGCAAATAGTAGTTTTATTGGATGTTTCTGTTTATGAATCAAGATGAGGTACAACAAACTGATAGGGCTGTACAAGTACAAGAAGAAAAAGATAATTACAAGTGCTGTAGTTTATCTCTTTATCATACATTCTTATGACAACAATAATGACATATCAGGCTTTTGATTTTCGAAAATGTGTCTTTCTTTCAATTACTTTAAAAAGGCTTGGCTACATAGTTATCTCTTCTTTAAGAGTCATTTTCATTTTTCTTAGTAAATAATTATGACACAACCAAATATCTTCTTTTTTTAGATTCTATTCAATTTATGTTATGTTTCTGACTGTTTGTTTCATTCACTCATTAGTGTTGATTGTGGTTCGGATAATTAACGTGAAACATGGTTGAGTAGATGTAATTAAGTTTCCATATGATCCAATAATATAAGGGTTTCCTCTGTTTGTTTCTGTCTACCTCTGTAGTATAAAGATTAGGCTTCATTTTATTTGGTTTATTAATGTATCATTTTGTAGCAGAATACCCTGAAATAATTCAATACTTATTTAAAGTTAGAAATTAGCATTCAAGAAAAGGAATTTATTTAAAAACATTTGAAGAAAATTGACCCAAAACAAAAAGCGTTAAAATTTAATTTCTCTTTTCTCTTGCCAAGTCATTCATGATTAAGACACTCTCAAATAGCTCTGTAATGAAACATTATCACCTCATACTGCCAATAACCGAACGTTCACTTTCAAGATAAAGCATGTGGCAGCAGACTACATTATGTAAATGTAGAAACAAAAAGCAACAGCTTTTTAATTGCTGCAGCCAGTGGCGTAAGTGGTAAAGTGGGCAGATACACCGACAAATGACCTTTGACCTCATAAATTTGCATAATTAAATACTAATGAGGCCCTTAAGCGTGGGGAGATAGGAAAAATTTAAACCGACGGATGACCTTATCTGCATAAAGGGAGGAAGGGATGAATAATAAAGAGGGTCAAAAAAGATAGTTGGGTCTTAAATTGTGGGGGGTATAGGGGAAGTTTATGCTGACAGATGACCCACAATGAATAGGAATGAGTGAGATAATGAGGGCCCTTAAGCGTTTGAGGATGGGGAAAAGTGATACCACCGGATATTCTCTTGTAATGAGATGCTAATGAGATGCTAATGACCTGAAAATAATGATGCTAGTAAAGCGTGGGGAGATAGGAAAATTTTTACTGACAGATGACCTGAGAGGAAGGTACGGAAGGGGGTGGGGAGTAAATAATTAAGGTGGAGGGATGAATAATAAAGAGGGAGAAATAATGAGATGCTAATGAGATGTTTATGAGGTAAGAGAATGCCCCATATCTTTCAGCGTATGAGTGACGTTATCTTCGGAAACGTCTTTGTTCTCATATTTTTCGGTTCGGGATGAGTTGAGGTAAGTATTCTATCAAAAAGGGTTATTTTTGAATAACATTTTTTCTTATTGAAAACATCTCCAGGCGTTTTTTTTTGTTTTTTTTTTTTTCTTTTGGATGCTCGTGATTGGATAATGTTAAAGATGAAGACCACTCGATGCTGGTGTTTTATTTTTGTTTCTGTACGCTGCAACGTTAAACCATATCTTATGAATCGTTGCAAAACAAAAATGAAACTCTTTCTAAGGACGGATGGCGTGATAAAGGAGCAATTGAAAACACTGTGTATTTAAATAGGCCAAACAATTCGGGATCAGTATATTGCGAAGAGAAGAATATCAGACATTTAGGTAAAACAGAATCCATCTCCCAATTCTTCTTGCAGAGGAGCTCGTTCATCTGAAAATTAAATGCTGCACCACACAAACTAAATACCCAGTTTAATTCTACCGGTGGAATACGGCGTATCGGGCATAAAACTTGGCATTAGAAATATCTTCGTGACATAAATGCATAAGAATCAAGGAGAAACAAACTAATGAAATGGGGATGGCAAAGGTCTTGAACACAATGTTTCCGTAAAGAAATCATGATGGAGCATAAGATAGCATTTTAGGTGGTTCTTGGTTCACCGGTCACTAATCCCTGATGTTGGGTTTTGTTGTGTAAATCCATTCAAGATGTACATATTGATATGCTGGTAGGCACCGCTAATGCTGGACATGACGGACATGAGGCAGTGAAGGGGGTATCTAACACAATGGCCAAAGAAAGGGCATTGTACGCAAATTCGTAAGTGATGTCATAAGTCAACAACAGGGTTGGATGACCGGCAGCTCGCCTTTTAGGTTGGCTTCCAATGATGTAACTTCCACCTTTTTCACTGAATTAAACACCAATATACTTTTATTCAATACTTTATACACTGTAATAAAATACGGAGAAACCATTTCTTGTTGTCATCACCTCAGCTAATAATCGTGTTTAATTTTCCAGTGGCCTCCCAGGTCCCCTATCTATTAAAAAACATGCCCCCCCCACCAACCCCCTCTGGAAATGAATGACCCCCGTGTTCCCCCTCTCCCCCCCCCCCCCCCCCTGTGACAAACATCTTGGCTATGCTGCTGGCTGCAACCTGCAGACCCAAATGTTTCCATTTTGTTTCATGCTATTCTGAAAAAAATGAATGTAGGGTATTTCTTTAAAGTATGGGTACTTTTGATGAC
Source organism: Marthasterias glacialis (assembly GCA_911728455.2). Lineage (NCBI taxonomy): Eukaryota > Metazoa > Echinodermata > Asteroidea > Forcipulatida > Asteriidae > Marthasterias > Marthasterias glacialis. Next base: position 379,053 of record OU452221.1, on the reverse strand, counting down.
CTCATATAAAATGTTTCAAGGAAAATGCTGTAATTGCTCAATTGGGTAAAATACCCAGACATTAAATTTGATAAAAAATCCGCCACTGTGGGCATTACCCGTCAAACAAGCATAAAGCAGGGCTAACTTGAAGTTGGCTAGAATTCAATTATCTCTAGAGACACAAAGTTTTGATTCGATTAAGAGATGAATATCCATGTATTATTGAATAAGGTTGTACCACAAACTCAATTATATGTTTTTTGTATCAAGGATGTACAACAATTTGTTAAATGGCCATTTCTGTTCGTTTTATTTGGCGCTGCATGGCTGGGAAATGAACAGAAGTTTAATTATTGCACTTGATAGTCTCCTGGTATATTTAAGTCATTTGTCAAGAAATAATAAATCGATTTAGTCAACTAAAGGGCTATCTTTGAACAATTCCCACTTTACATAAGATTTACAATATAAAGTAATTTACTGTGAATGAATGTTGGTTTACATTTTGCTGAATGGAGCTAAATGTGCTTTTAGGATATTCTGAAATATCTATGTTACATAAAATTAACATTTTAAGTTGATCTGAATAAGGGCCAAATTACCCTAGGAGAAGTAGTAAATTGAATGGTTTTGTCATTGGATATGGTGGAATGATGCTTCAGGTAGTTTCTTTCAGGCTGTTTGGAATTGAGTATTTATAAAATCCTTTCCCAGTTTTAAAGCTTCATATTTTAATTTGCCCAAGGTTTACTTGGAAACAAAACAGTCATCCAAACCAACCCGTAATATTTTCTTTTGTTGGAGTTGTTATTTGGATTCTCTTAGTTCAGATTCAAACTAGAAAGTATTGCTCAGAGCAATCTGTGTATCTGGAGTATGATCGATTCGCACTCAATCTGCTCGCGGTACATGAATATGTGAGCCTGGGGTACCGACCCAGATTACAGAGAAGCAATCACTGGTCTCCGTACCTACGGGTTGGAACTTCTTGCACTAGTCAAAATTATCATCACATAGTGGCTTGCAGTTAATAAACAGTCACTAACTGTATTGTACAAATGAAATCATCACATTTTGGAGTGAATTCTATTGTATTATGTTTGGCATTTTTTTTTTCGATTTCAAAAGTTAGCTGGTTTTTAGTATGCTGTCATATAGACTTTTTGATATGTGCTGGTTACAATAAAAAACATTCTTTACTTTTGATTATTTTTTTTTCTTCACATTTCTCTACCATTAAGTAACATTTGCTGCCACTTGCTGTATGGATACGAAGTATGCATTACGCTAAATGACAGTTTCCCAGTCAAAATGATAACAAACCAAACCAAAAACTGAAACTAGCGTAACACATTGTATAATAAGCCATGCTAGCTGGAATATTGTATGTGCATGTATATGTTCATTTGCAACATAAAGAACAGTTAACAACATACGTGTAAACATGAATTCAATTGCCCATGTGAACATTTTGCTTTGACTATGTATACAGTTTACAGAGAAATTTAAAACAGCCAGACCTTGACAATATCAAACTAGTCAAACAGAAAATAAGTTATCATACGGAAAAATAAAGCACTTTAGCGTCCCATATTCGGCCGAGTTGGATATGTGAATGAAGCAGAGGTGCTTTATTTTCCCGTATTCCACAATCGCGCGTTTGATAACAAGTTTTTCTTCAAGCATGCTATAAGATAGTTAGAACAGGGTGTGATATGGACCATGTAATATACAACACACAGAGATTCTTGTAATTTGGTTGGTGAAACATGGAACTGCCGCGGTGTCGTATCGTCCAATATGGATAATTATTGGACAGTGAATATTATCACACTCTGCATATTGTGCTGTTCTAACTCTGCCTATGGAGCTATTTTAAGCTGCGTGCCATGTTTGCCATGGTTTGCTTGAAGACAAATATTTGTTATCACTCACGCACGTGGAATATGGGAAAATGTGGGGTGGATGAGGAAACGTGTCTATTTTGTGTTTACTGGGAAATAAAATTTAATGACAAGGATCTATTTGTGAGTTATATCAAACAAATATTGAATGCGTTATATGCGAATATAATCACTCAGCTTTGCCTTTTGAAATGGAATAGTCTCATGGCTATATTCTGCGACAATGCACTCAAATGCATCAAATATAAAAATCACACTGATGTTGCTACGGATCAACCAATCAGAATGGAGGATTAAAGTTTGCTTAATAAGAAAATAAACATAATCATTATTCCTTATCAATCTTTCACAAACAATTTCTTTGGTCAAATTGTTTAATGTTCAGCACCAGGGACTGATTTCTGCTTACTTTACCAGAAACGGTTTGCTGTTAAGTGATATACATGTGTGTATTTACATTTGAGGGTATGTGATGTTAACAAAATATTCTATCATCAGTGACTGCATCTCTCATACAAGCAAAAACCCAACAGCAAAATGGCATGTCAAATTGGAAGAGTATACAAAAGTGAATAAAAACATTTTTAACGGTCATCAAATTAGACCTGTTCTTTTCATCTTGGAGCTCATTGAGCTTGGTCTTACTATAGTCTGGATTACAACAGAGGTACTTGTTACACTGAATCCATCTGTGTACTGTACTGAACCTATTGATATCCATCGTATCATTGTTTCCCAAGTCATATCAAACCTAACCTCAGTGAGTGACTATGCATAGATATATCTAGTTCCCTGTGGCGTAGATTGATTTACTGATCTCCCGACACACCATGTCCTCACAGGACAAAATTCAGGATTATAAACGGATTACAGGGCAAGACATGGTACTCATGCCAACCAATGTGGCGAGCTGCTGTGATTTTATCCAAGCCAAGCCAGATCATCAAGATCATCATCAGTGAACTAGGAAGGAGTTGAGAGAAATTATTTCAGTAATCGTGTTGGGTTTTTTTTACTGCAGGAGGTAGAGGCTGCAAGGAGGTCCCCCCCCCCCTCCTTGCCAAAGGGCAAGGGAGTTGTACAGGGATACAAATTAAACCGTTACAGTGTAGTTTTGTTTTTTCAATAGAGAGGATTTGAGGTTTGAGGATGGATTTCTAGTTGATGGGTTGAAGGCTTGCTATTACTACAACAGTATAAATGTCATTGTATCCCTTGGGAAGAATTTATGGTTGTGACAGGAAACACAGTAAAGGGGGCCACTTTGCATTTGTTACTTTAGCTGTTTTTTCAAAGGTTGTAACTTTTTCTTTAGGTACCTGAAACCACCCAAAAGTGTTTCAACATGTGAATGGACATGCAGGCTTATACTGAGAAAAAAAACTTGAGTTGATTCATTTAATGTTGTTAATGTTGTCAAAATTGGACGAAAAAATCTACCTGCATTTTCAATCTATTTTTTAATGAAATTTGTCAGATATTCAACATTTAATATTCCTATTGAACTCAAATTATTTTCAGTATAAGCCTGCATGTCATTTCACATATTGAAACACTTTTGGGTGGTTTGAGGCACTTACAAAAAGTTACAACCATTGGAATAACTGCTACTTACATGACGGTAGATAAGTGGTCCCCCCTTTATTGTGTTTCTTAAGACTACTCTTCATGATTATTGTTAAAAGATGAATGATTAAGTAACTCGTTAAGTTGAATCCACTTTGTAATTGACAAGGATGGTCTTATTTTTACGTAACCATATTTTGTGTAGCTTTGCGTTGCATAAACAGACAAACCAGCCTACTATTACTACCAGGTGTAAAGAAAATTTCCAAATCATCAACACCTTCATCCTCCACCCAATGAAAGGTTTTCGGGTGGTCGAAAGGAAATTGGTGGACTATTCTGACAGGAAAATGAAGACAATTCATGACATAAAAGACACTTAATCAAAACAAGGTGTTGGGATTGATCTCCACATTGGGGCCTATGCTTGTTGCTTCAACAAGGAAGGTGTGGTTGTTGTATTCATCTAAATCCTAATTGAGTCAGAACAGGAAAGCAGTGGTTCCATTCTGGTCAAAGGCAATTTGGTCTATTTAACAGGTGCCTAACTCAAAGGGACACAATGCCTTTAAATCTCTTAAGATGTTTGAGTTTGGACTTGGTCCTTCCTTATCCTTTTTAAGAGTTGTTCATGCAATAAAACACCTACAGTGTGTTGTAATTAGCGAGTTTAGTGATTCAAAACAAACATGAATTTGCATCTGGAAATACAACCAGCGGAACCACGCTCTACATAGAAACTCCATTTTGTGTACAAAATTTTGTTCTACAAAATGGTGAACCATTTTCTGTTAAAAAATTCAACAAAAACCACACAATTTCAAGAGATATTTATATGTATCATTGTATTCTACTTCAAAGATTATCTTCCCAACCATATTCATTTCATAACAAACACTTTTTATAGCCCAAAAGCACCAAATCCGAAGGCAACATTCCTCTTTAAGCCATGAGTTTTTTGCATACATCTCAAATAATAATAGTGTGACCTCTTTGCAATTAAGAACAAGAATAATGATTACAATGGGGTTTGATTTCATGAGAGCAGTTTGTTACATTGATGCACTATATTAGTACAATAACTGATCCGAGCCTGTCAGAACAATGTAGTCCACGCCATTAACACATTTCTCAGCCTCTTAATCAAGGTTGAGATGTATCTCCGCATAAATAGGCCCTAGTCATTAACTCCAAGGCTTTGAAAGACTGTCACAGATTGTTATTCTTCTTGAAGGGAATCTATGTTTATGGTTGAACTTATCCAGTAGTTTATGGTTAAAAATTCATAATAAATGATCAACACGTTGTTTGAGATGATGGGGTGTCCCATTTATATTCAGATAATAATTAGACAATCCCTGCAGTGTTAAATTGTGATGGTATTTGTTTTTAATATTTATTTTTACATGCTGTCATCAAAGAGCATTTTTTTTCTTTTCTTTTTCTTTTACATTTAAAAACTTATTATATATGAAAGATACCGTTAGCTTAAAGCCCCAGCTCAACATTGGTAAGAAGAAAAACATAAATTTTCACAGATTTACATACCTTACATGGTATAAAGATAATGATGGTAGAACTAATGAAACTTACCTTGAAATATTTCTGCCAAAAGTGTTATCGTTTTTAAGTGATAAATGAAATAAGATCCAAATTTACTTTTCATCTCAGTGAGACAAAAACTCTTCCAATAGGAATGCGTACAAAAAAGCATGAATGCATTTACACTGTTTTCTCGCAAATGAAACAACGATATGAGCTGACATTTTCACAGGTTGGTTTTATTACAAATATCTTGATTTGTGCAAAGAATGGAAACATTTACAGTCAGTTTACCAATGTTGGGGCTTTAAGTCTTTTATTTTTAATAAATAATCTCTATATAATTTGGCGAATGGTTTCTGTTCGTCTCTCTGTCTGTTATTGGAACTTCTCTCTTAACTCTGCATTAAACCTTGTGAAATGTGCGTGGAAAATAGGTATTGATTTCATCTTCAACCTCCCCAATTAATGAAGAAAATTTAGTCAGAATTGACCAAGACATGAGCCAAAAAGGAAAAAAAGGAAAATCCATTTAAGCCACAATGCGTTATATGAGGCCTTTTCACTGTTGTTATGGGCTGCGCATTGCCATTGCTAGCTGCATGCAGTTTATTGCGTACAATGTCATGTATATGTAAGCGTTGCGTGTGTATGTTTAAACTGTCGTTCCAATGGAAACATACTTTGGTCCTTCTGAGAAGGAGGCAGTGCTTTTTGTAGGAAAGGGAATGCAGGTCTGTAGGCTCTTGACTACAATATTGATATAACCTACAATTGACTCACTTTTTAAAAATTGTGTATTTTATTGCATGTTTAATGCATGAAAAGGTTATGTGGTTTTGCTCACCAACTTACAATATTAACGCTATAAAAACACAACATAATTTGATCTGTGGTGATGTGATAACATCAAGATTGTTTTGACGTGGTCATTGTTTAATTCTTCATCAGATCGTCTACAGTGCATAATGAAGAGATCAGGGATGAATGATAGTAGGCCTATATAATATTTTACAAGTCTAAATATTGAGGTGTATAACCGCCAGATTTGAAATTAAGTCAGCGAGCAGGACCTGCATGTAGCACGTATTTCCTGATAGTAATAATAAAGATAATACATTGGTTACATAGCTGCTTATGTAAGGCATCATGGTGCTTACCTGTAACAGGAAATACGTAGATACATAATTTTTTTTACAGAAACTAAGAAGTAAAATATTAGCGGTATGCAATCAAATTACATCGAGCTAAAATTCAAGTTTTTTAACAACAAAAAAGGTTTCTGAAATGTTTATTAAGATGGTGAACAACATACAATCACTACTCATAGACAACAAATATTAAATATGAATAAAGGAAAGAGAGGGGGGTTGGGGCAGGGGCGGTGGGAGGAATGCAGAAAGATAGCAAGCTTCACCTTTAAGCTTTTGTTGCTTGAACTGGGGCTGGAATTCTAAATTGACTCTACATAACATCCCACTGCATGTTATTCTAATAACTCAATATTTACTGAGTCAATAAGACATCTAGTATTTTGTTTTACCACCGCACTGTATATTCACCTCCCCACCATGTACCCTTTTCACTTATCTAAACATTTGACACGTTTGTTCTCTCCTACTCCTTGGGCAGTAGAATGTAAAGCGCATCCCACCAAGCGTATCAAAGCATCCAATGCGGAGCCAGCTTGCCCAAAGGGCTACTCCATTGCCGAACATGCGTGCCAAAAAATGCATTTTGGATATGAAATTTGAGGGGCAGTATCAAGCCGTAGAAATAGATCTGAGGTATATGAGTACTGGGAGAGTACAAGTCCATCGATTGGGGCCCAGGGCTGGCATCACGTTTCTTGGACTCTGTGTCCATGCAGTGATGGTTAGACACACGTTGATGTATCTAGTAACAGATAGTGTGTCACACAGACACATTTCCCATCTGAAGCAAAAGAGATGAAGTAGGACTTGCATGCCAACCTTCACATGTACATCTTGGGGCTTTTTTGATATTAAACTACTGCTGTGTGTATCTTGTCAATAAAAGCTAGCACTATTCCCCCATGGCATGAATAAAAATGGATGTTTTTATAATAACAGTCAACTCAGTAGATGTCTTGTTTTATTGCGATTTTGTATTCTCTCAACTGTCTTCTGAGATTGTATCAGAATTAATGTCTTATGTAAAAATAAAAATAAATTATGCTTAGTATGTCTCACACATCCGCTCAACTGTTGGATTTTTTGGTATCAACCCAATTTCTAAATTATTTAGTATTCAATTGCATTTACTAGAAAACCTAGGAGTAATAATTAAGGGATAAGACATCATTTGAAGTACCCTCATCTTGAGAAATATTAACTCTTTATATATTTATCAATGAAAAAAAGAATGACTGAGCCCAACACACTGCCTGTAAAGCAGCTGTTAAAATATCCAAAACAGTCATCGTTTGGGGCTGTTTTCTCAAAAAATGTGGAATTGTGGAAGCCTACTTGATGCGATGTTCAATAGTACCATGACATGATACTTTTTTCACTTTTTCTGACATCACTGGTTTACCACAAAGCTCAACTTTGTTTAATAAGGCTGGCCCTGGAGAGAGCGCAATATAAATTCGATAAATTTTTATTAATTATAATGTCAATTATTGCTTATTTTTCAATTTCTTGCAAATATCTAGTAAGAGGCAGTTTTATTGAAACCAAAATGCTACTCCGTTAAGAACAAGTTTTCTTTTTTTTGTGTCAGTACCCAGTACGCATGTGTGTAGCTTGTTCACACAACTGATTACACTGATTGATAAGAAAGAGGCGTTTTTCTGTAAATAAATAGTATGGAATGATGGGTTTCTGAAAACTAAACTACATTCATTTTCTGAAAGCTTTTATGTGTAAAGATTACATTTTCAGGTAAATGTGGGTCAAAATAAATGTCTTCACAAACACTCACTTTAAATTCTGTTATATCTGGAACAACATATTTTTTTAAACAAAGGTTGACATTTGTTTCTCTAGCCAGCTTCCATTTATGAAGTGCCTTTGTCAAAGGAGTTAAAATAACAACTGTCACACACTGATTGTCCAAAATAGTAAAGCAATACGTCTAATCATTGACTATTTCGGGAAACAGATGTCTCTTTAGATTCTTCTTGAACTGCTCTAAAGATGTCAAGCATCTCAGTGAAGGGGTAGATTGTTCTAAAGCATTGGCGCAGTGGAGGAGAAGACCATATCACCGGCTCGTTTCTTGAAGAGAAGTTGTTTTATTTTAACAAGGCACCAGTAGCCTTCTGAGAAATAAAAACTGTTTTTCTGAAGTGCCCTGTAATCAAAGTTAATGAAAAGGGGCCGTTTGATCCGAAAATTGAAGCAGCCTTCAAGAGACCTTTTGATTGGAAAAAAAGTTAAAATCTGAGTTTTATTAATTCAACTGATATTCTGTTCTCTTTATGTTCAGCAAATCTGAGTAAAATTGTTTGAGTTTGTAAATCACAGTACTGAAGCTTGCTATCATCTCTTTATTAAACATAGTCTTGTGTCACACAAGAATATAACCATCAGATGCTCCGAGTTCAGCCAAGCTAAGATCCTGACAATAAACCAGATATTTTAATTTCCCCTCATAATTGCCTTGGGAAATGTCACTGATAAGGGATATTATAAGGCTTTCCTGGTAGCATTTGATATATATTGGTCACGTACCACAGACCATTATTAAAAATGGTGGGAAAACCAATGAAATGGCCCCTGGAGGAAGCGGGTCCACAGTCTGATCAATTTAAGCAGATAAAATAGACGTGACAGGTATCCTCCTTCAATATGTTACTCTATTTTGCGTAAAGAGAATTGATTGACATGGAAATTTATTGGCTTTGTAAGCAAGGCGTTGTCATATTTGAACAAAACTTTCCTTTGAAGGGGGAGGTTACTCTAGGATGTAATAAGCCATTGCTTTTAAGATAACCTGGCTATCATTAGAACACTGATGCTTGAGTTGCCTTATAAGATACAATAACAAACGTTGATGCAGACTTTAGTAATTTTGTCATTTTGAACATAAGCCCCTCCAGTCTCAAACAGTCTCAACCATGATAGTTGAAGGACTTGCTCTGAAGGTGTGAGAGCACTGTCCTAGTTATTCCCCTTATTCTGATCCTTCTAAAGGTTATTCCATAGTCAGGGTATCTTATTCTGTAGTTAAGAAACTTATTTAGTGCTCTATACTCTGGGTACCAAACTAAAGGAGTGGAATGATTGTTCCCATGAAAATGTCATGTATAGAAATTTAGATAAAACAATATGTTTGGGGGAAGCTGTATGAACAGTGTGACGCTGCTACATGAGTCTGTCCTAAGTTCGGCTTTTATACAGTGAATATTTTGATAGCATTTAGATGCTGCCATCTGATGATGGGACAAACTGAGAATATTCTTATCAAATATGTAGTAGTTTGTAACTGACATTTCCTTAGTGTAGTGGAGTGTGTTGAGAGAGCGTTGATATTTATACTTATTGAAGTTTACATCAATAGAGGATATAACAGCCTTAGTCATGTCCTTGCATATCGTTGTGGTATACATCAGTCTTATCATGTTGGTACCCATACCATTGGTATCACATTGAGCCTAATGGCATGTAGTCATACAGACAGATGTACGCAGGCAACAGCGATCAGGTTACAATTGTATCTTGCTTGTAAAATCAGATTGGGATTGATTTGTATGAAAACCTTAGCTTGAAGGCCTGTTGGCTCAGAGATTTATGTTCAATGAAGAGGGTGCATTCTACGCATTGATCATCCTATTTAGGTTGTAGTGTTTCATTTTCCATGTCTGTCTCTGCATTTCAAGAGAAAATTTTGTATCTTGTTTTCCTTTCTAAATTCAAAGTTAAAAGGGTTCTTTGTACACAGCAATAACCTGTTAAGTGTTTCGTTTTTATTTACTTCATATAATGTAACTGGACATAATAACATAACATATGAGTACTAAGTTACTTGGTTTGACATGCTTGGAAGGGATGGTAAATCACTGACTAAGTAAAATGTATCATGTGAGAATTCAAAATAAACAAAAAATCACTTTGAAACTCTATTGTCAAGTAACCGTTGCGATGACAAGTCTATTTGAAGGAAAACATAGTTTATAAACCTGAAAAGTAAAAAACGGCATTTAAACAAATTTAGTTTCAACATTCTTTCAAATTTTTCTAAATGTCAATTATTAACAAATGAATGTTTCTTGTGAAATAGTATTTTTTGATAACATAAAGAAAGAATCATCAGAATTAATGATGGCTTACTAATCTCTGAAGCCGAAACTAATATTGCTTGAAGTTTTACTGTGTTTTTTTCTTTCCTTTCAGAATCTCAGGAATAAAGTTGAAGATGCTCATGAAAATCACAATTACAACGAATCTACACAGGTAACTTGAGATTTGAATTCTTGTCTAGATTGAACTTTGTTTTGTACAGAAAAGCGTCTTTCTTGTCACTAAATTATCAAAAAGAAAGATCAGAAATAACCAGTATTGTGTTCATGATTTCAACAACATTCAAAGGTATTTGTAGAGGGACAACCATAGAAATAAACTAGAGAACGGGACCTTTGCCGCCATTGCTGTTGTCTGTGGAGCACAAAATTGTGTATCCTCAGCCTGCATTGGCTGTGTCGAAACACGTTTAGTTACCATCACTGTGAAGGCGTTTCATAACAAAAATACATGGAATGGCATGAACACACACACCATGATCGCACCATGTACTTTCATGATTGCACTGGACATGGGCATGCTAAAGCTGTGGATCAAGCATAGAAAACATGGCATATTTTTAACCGTTTGATTTTGGCAAATGTCGGTTTTGTGAGGGTACACTATTTGAGACTCCACAAAGAACAATGGGGTTACATTGGGCTCGCTGGTTTATTTCTATGGGGACAATGCTGGTATCTGATCCCAATAAAAGCCAACATTTAATTGATTGCAAGATGTGTTTGTCCTTGTAACTATTAAGTGTGTGACATGATTCATTACCTCATCATCAGGATCACATTTAAAATAGCTTAAATAGTAGCCAGAAATCAGAGGTACCGGTAATGGTTTTAGAGTGTCACTATATCTCACCAATGTAAGTAATCAAATAGTAATGCACTAGTCATGTTCAGATACCTAAGATGGTGAAAAAACCTTTTTATTGAAAGGGTAAATACATCATGGTGTCAACTGAAAAATGTCTTACAAACCACAAGTCAAAGTTCATGCTGGATTAATAACCATGTCAGTCATTGCCACCACGGTGGAATCCAACTAAAGATGTTGTCAAAGACTGGCGCCTGCCATTGTATGCATTAGAGCATCTTTAGAATGCTCTTCACCTCTATTCACTTTGTCAGCCAATAATCTTGATTCTCTGGAGCCAAAAGATTGTCTGGGGCTGAAATATGGCATAGGGTGACTTGATATGGATAGTTAAGGGGAGTGTGGTGAGGACCGACTACAAGATCCAATTAGACTTTGAATTCTCACTTAGTGTTAAGATGGAACAAGTACCAAACAGTGTGATAAATGTTTCCATTTTAAGTTTCTTCATTCTTGAGAAAATAACTTAATAAGACAAATAATAGGGAACCGCAAGAGTCTACTATTAGAACCATAGTGACACTATTTGCGTAATTCATGTTTTGAATCTTAAATATGTTTTTAGGATTGTGATCAAAATTTCACAGATTAGTTTTACCACAGTGTTACAAAACGTTTCTTTGGAATGAATTAATTTTCAAGAATAAATCTGTCTTAGATCAGATTTTGTGCCTTTCCTTTAAAGAAGGCCATGAATCATGAAAAGTGCCCTTGGCACTGTAGCAGTTTCCTGCAAGACACAATCCATGCAATGAGGAGTGGGGGATGGCATTTCCAGTTTAACAAAAGGAAGAAAATCCAGACAAATATTCAAGGAGTGTTTGACTCCGAGATGTTAAATCTCAGAGTGGAATTTTATCTGACAATGTCATTCAGAACACTGATGTCTGAAGTCTTTGACTACAAGTGTTATTATAAGTAATCAAGCTGATTTCATAAAGGTGCTTAGCATGGGACAAAAGTCTGCTTAGCTGAAATTAATTACAAATGTTTGTGTATATTAATTGTTAGTGTTTTGGTTTCTTGCTTAGTTGTGAGTGAAATGTTACGTGTGTCTGCTGATAGGAGCTGCTTAAGACTTCCTTTGTTTAGTTGTTTTGGGTTTTTTTATTTGAGGCTGTATTCAATAGGACATGGCTGAACCAGATAATTCTACTGATCTTTAATATCAAAGACCAAAGGTGTAATGTTGCTGAAACGCTCTGAAGTATTTAGGTGGGTTTCTATATTAAAACAAATTATCTTCTTGTACGCACTTATACACCAATTAGATTGCTCGAACGGAAGTATGATAATAAACCTTATCTTCAAGCACTTGTAAATCCTTGATCCTGATTGGTCAGCAGCCGTGAGATATATACCCATACCCTACCGTGCATATTATTGCTGTTTGAGTGACATACGCGCGCTAACTCAAGACACATAATTCCATTTTTTGCGTGTCTTTAGTACACAATTTTTGGTAGCAGGAAGAAAAATTTGTTATCACACGTGCAATCGTGGAATACTTGAAAATAATAGCATGTCTGTGTCCAATATCCAACTCGGCCTCAGCCTTGTTGGATATGGGATGCAGAATTGCTATGTATTCCTTATTCCACTGCTTTTGTGTGATAACTAATAGTATCATACTCCTAGTAAAAAATATTGCACTCTGCATATTGTGAGCATCTTGCGTCATGTTCCGTATACAAACTTTGCACAATGAACGTCATAACGCTTCAAATAGTATTATCTGCCAGTTGACTGGATGATAAATTCGTTATCATGAATGCTTGTGGAATATGGAAAAATATAGCATGTCTGCGTCACATGAAGGGACACAGAAGCGCTATATTTTTCCATATTGCACTTGTTCTTGTGTGATTACTGATATCTGTTTCTTTTTTATTTCTTGACCAGTTTGAGTACTTCAATTCCAACCTGATTAATACGGACTCTACAGGTAGAGAAGACAGAGATGCACAACTAAGAAAGGGATTTCATCTAGAACCCAATGTTCACTTCAATAACATTTCAGTTAACATCAATAAGAGTACTGTCCAGGTCCCAGCTAATGTTTACAATTTTGGTAAGTGTGTAATATCTATGTTTATATCGTTGACAATGTGTCAGTTTGACTTCTGCTATTTAAACTCATCTGCCAAAGGGACAATTAAAGACAAAGAACAAGATTTGATTTCATTTAGTTTATATCTTCGGACAGTAAAATACATAATTTTTATTTACATTTAAAATTGACAAAAGTTTCAAAAAGTGTCATCATAGATGTGTCAGACCCAATAAAACCGCTAACTACCAATATATAAACTCCTAAATTAAAATACAAAAAAACATATATAACTACAGGAAAAAATGAAAAGACAAACTAGAGCCATCAACCAAAAACAGGCAATTAGAAATGGCTACTTATTAATCAATAAAACATGGCAAAAATAAAAGAAGTAAAATACAGTACAGGCTATGTAAGATATGTAAATATCATAAACCAAAACATTTATTAGTTTCTGAAACTAAATCTCACTGATTGTAAAGTTTATATCAGTACCAATCGTCCAGATAAAATAGCATTGGACGACCCTCCAAGTTCAAACTCCAAACTCAATCGAATTAAAACTGATTTGAACAAATACAAAATCTCTGACAAAAAGAAATTGATGAAATTTTACATGTAGGTTATATGATGTGTTTATTGAAGACTAAAGGGAGTTTAGTTTTTTAAAAACCAATATGATATTCTTTCTTTTTATGCATTAGAAGTGTTTGTACTGAATTTCTTTAAAATGTCACAAGTTTGTGTAGAAACCTTGTAAGTGATACGGTCACACAACATTGTACTTTTTGTTGTGTTAAGTGTTGACCACACAACCAGTCATGCTTCAATTATAATCAATTAAACTGAAGGACACTAATTTACTTTCATCAAAATAAAAAGCTCCTTTGTGTAGACGAAGTCATACCAGCAAAGATCTTAATTACGTACAATATATTATTTGTTTTCTACAGCGGTATAACCATGAGTTGGATTAGTTGAATTTTATCGAATCAAAAACACTGATTGCTGATCTTTTACAGGGACATCGGACGTCATAAGTTTATGTAGTCCTGAAAAACTGGCATAGATGAAGTGAAATTAAATAAAGCATCTTTTAAGGTCATTTACAACAAATAATCTGATAGCAAATTGTGGCAATGCTTCTGGGTCAAAGTGATTGATGGTTTGCAAAACATAAAAGCTTGAAATTCCAGGACTACTACAAATTAAATTAATGACACAAAAGACTTTCATAAACAGGACAAATATTATTCTCTAAGAAGTAGGTTCTGCTTCAAACAAATAATAAATGATTGACACTAGATGCACACAGGAAGAGGGCAGGAATAATTTAGTTTATTTACCTCCAGTTAATAGTAAGTAGGTTAAATTTGTTTACAACATTTCATAAAAAGGCTCAAAATGTTTGAACTTGAATTTCCTAATTCCCCTAAAAATGTTAATGTAATCACTGATATGATATGATTAATATCTAGCGTTTTTAATACTTGATCATCAGCCTTTTTAATATTTGATCATATAATATTATCTGCTACCCTTTTTATCCTTACTAAGATTTCTTAAGTCTTGTGTTTTTTTTGTTTCTCCTTTCTTTAAGGTCCTGATGTCTTAAACGGCATTGAAGAAACAGAGTTTTTGGATGAAGTGTTTCAGGAGAACTATGAAGCTGATCCAACGTTAACCTGGCAATACTTTGGCCATAATACTGGATTCTTCAGAAACTACCCAGGTGAGTCTTCATGGCTTTCAAATCTTTGGGATTGACCTCTTGCCCACACGTCACCACATGCTGGTAAAGCGTGTAAATGCCACGTCGCCCCAAACTTTGCACTACACCATAACACACAGGGACATTGACTACCAAAAATGCACAGCCAAAATTATTGTGATAATGATGTCGGGTGAATTGGGTCAATATGGGACCTTTTTTACCATCTGTTTTGAAATCGTATTGTGGTCTTCTACTTAGACAACAAAATGCAACCTAAAAAAACAAAAACAATCACAAACTGAGAAATTAAGGAGAAATATTTATCAGAAAACTTTGGCGTTAACAGCTTCCTATTTTCTCAAGAGTTCAGTTAGTTTGGGGAATTTTCCCCCCTGGAAAGGTTAGTTGCATGAACAATAAACACACCCTTATTTGCAGATTGACTTGTTTGCCTTGACATCAATGGTCAGATTGTATGACCCAACTCTCATGGGAACTATATAAACTGTTAGGGTGAATGGATTACTGTCAAATTCTCTACCTCTAATTACTGCAGTCAATTTACACAAGTGACTCAGTGGTAGCACATTTCACAACTGTAAACTACAGGGATCGTGATCTTAAGATCACCTGCCTTTTAGGGATATTGGGCAGCATGTATTGTAGAAGGAAGAGACAGTGTGGACGATCCTCTGGGAATTTCCTAAAGCTGAAATGATCAATATTGCTCCCCAAATGAATCTTTTAATTATGACCTCAACTAAGTCAACATTTCTGTCAGTAAGTGCTGCAATCTATTACAATTGTCTATTGGAATGGTGTTGATTGTTGTCATGAAGGAGTCGTGGTTGAGTTGAAGGCAAGCACATAAGTCGTTTGCTTTGGTCTATCTTGATGCCACTGATGTAGATCAAAGAAAAGAACCAAATTTAATCTAGAGAAGTATGTTGACCATTGTCATAAGGTGATGAGTTACCAGGGAATGTTTTGGTTTCCCTTTCTCTTTTTCTTGTCATCACAAAAAGGCGTAAATGAAATTAAGTGCAATGGTCAATTACAAGAGTGTTGGCCATTGCACAGCGTATTGTTTTGCATATAAATGAAGTGATGGTCAGAGAACTGCTCCACACCCAGGCTATTTCACTCCGGAAGTCTTGATGACTCAAGTAGGGTTGCCGTCAAGGTGCTGTCCCATCTTGATAGAATATAAAGTCCTCACCTGCATCTTCTTTACCTTTCAATTTATGGAGACTGAGATCTGGACAGTTACTTGAGTCGTTCCTCTTTATTGAATTCCTTGTAATAACAAGTGACAAGATGAGAGAGAAGGCACTTTGACTTTGTAATGACTGTGCGTGCTTGGCTTTAAACAATTCAATGTAAACAAATAGTAATGGACTCTTAATAGAAGCATTGATACACTGGAAAGTATGACTCAACATGCAAGGAACTTTTTAGCTAAAATTGCAAAAGAGTAAAACAAATGGCATCACACTTCAGTGAAGCAGAAATCCTATCATAACTGGAACTGGGGGTCAAACCAAATCCTAAATCCTCTGCAGCGGATAGTACTCACGTGATTTCTCCAAATTCTACAAAGGAATGTCAGCTGAGTGGTAAAAATACAATACATGGTTTTATTGAGACTTATATAACCCTACCAGAAAGGCTACACAAAGTGCAAGATATGTAAACAATACCAGTTGATATGATTGACAAAGCAACATACCAGCACTTTACTGGTTTAGGCTGCTTATGAGGTTCAGATTGTGTGGATCATCAAAGAAGTGAAGGTATTAAAATAATCAAACCAAGGATGTCTCAAAAGTGAACTTAATCATTGTACTTCAGAAGCCTGAGGAAACCTGTAGATAAGGGTGCTTGCAATGAACCAGAAACACCGGGGTATAAACCCCTAGTTTTCCAAGATTAAGTGTTCTGGGTTCTTTAAGTCCTAGCCATCCCAGTACACATGACCAACCAAAGGACAAAGCAATTATGGTAAAGTGTCTTGCTCAAGGACACAAGTGTCACGACTGGCCAGGCCGGGATTCGAACCCACATTATGTAAACTACAGAACTTAAATTAGGTGGAAAAGCCAAAACATTCCACATGCTTTTCTGTGTGATAAACTACAATAACAACATTTGACCTTGACATTTCATTGTGTGCCTGGTAAAAGGGCATAAGGCCTTACGCCCTTTTACCGGGCACATATAAATCTTTCAGCCCAGTATTAAAAGGAAGTAATAAAATGGCCCCTGACATGACAAATATGGCATTATTGTTGCTTTTTGTTTGCTAGAATTAACCCAAAGATATGTTTTCCCAATCCCATGCAGAATTTAACCTTCCTGTAATAAACTTTTGAATGGCAAAAAAATTGATCAAACTTTCCTGCTCAGTTTTCTTGAAACATAAAATTTCCCATCATTTGCTTAACTCTTTTACCGAGAACTTATCATTACGGCGTTTTAGCGGGCACACGATGATTATTTATGTTTTTCAGTATAAATTCTGTGATATCTATCAGATCAGAGTGACTTTGACTGAATAGCCCTAATTAAGACACTCATACTAGTAAGACATTGGGTAGGGATGGCCATCTTGGAGTATTCCGTTTCTATCTTTGACTGATTCTATGGGTAGGAAATTGACACAAGAACCCTTTCTAATTAAATGTACACCTGTTATTTTAATATGATGTGTCTTGAATACTTGACTTGAATTTTCTCTTGCAAACCAATGGTGTACCATTCATTTCAAGTCTTTATAACAAGTCAATGCTAATACTGTAAAGCCTTTAGCTTATTGGCACTTTATGAACAAGTTGTCAAGTAAAGCTCCCAGGCATGTAGACCCTATGAGATTCCATTATTGTGAAGTCTGAGGTAATAACATGTTACACCTCTTCAACAAGATCTGACAGGCTTGACTTCAATTAAATGACATTTAAGTAAATTGATTTTGACAATCCTATAAAAGGTGTTTTGGATTTATGTAAAAAAAAAATTTTGAAGGACAATAATATTGTGTAATTTAAAGCCAAAAGCTGAAATGCTGATTGTTTTGATTGTATAGGAATACAGTGGGAGAAAGACGCACAAGGTCTGGATTTGTATGACTGCCGTCAGCGTGGATGGTAAGTCAGTTTATATTACGTCTCAAACACCTGACATGAAAGTCAATTTGGCATTTGTTGATTCTTCTGACTTTTCTTAGGTGGTCTTTGTCTGTATACTTCAATCCATATAAATGTTTGTCAAAGAATTTGAGGTCATAATAATGAAATAGTTGGTAGGTACACCAATATCAGTTTCCTGCTGTCATTTATTACAATTCCAAATGAAAAGTATATCGAGAAGTTGAAGAAATACTACTGTATATGATTCCTTTTTTAATTTAATCCCAATCTTACATACTACTTGTGACAATGAATTATCATTAGTACATAGACGGGGTATCATGTTCACTGCTCACTAGACCCTGAGGACATTATCCTAGACTTTGGAGTGCAAGGCAGGTGGATTTTATTAATATACCTCCTTCCATGTACCTTATGATATGATGGATACCTGATGAAGTCCCGAATAACATGAAAGGAGATAAACATTGAAAAGTTATCTTCTTTTGATTCTGTGTCTAAATGTAATCTTGTAAAAAGTGGTAATGTCTTGATGTTTGGAAGTTGTAGTTTCTCAAACTATTGCCTTTTGAAGCCATCAACAATGGTCTTATTGTAGATATCAAACTATTATAATAAACACTGAAGGGGAGTACACTACTCTTCTGATATATTTCTCGTAAACTGGAGATGTGGGAATCGCAAGGAGCCATTTCAGATCCTTGTTTATACATCCCTGAAAATGTGATGTCAATGGATTACACTCTCTTTGCTGATAAACAACTTCAGTCGTTATAAAACTCTTATTGGATGATAAATCATTTTGTTGGGTAAATGATTTTATTTGATGTTTCAAATTTTGTCCTCCCCCCCATTGAAAGAGCAGTCTGAGTCTCAAAATGATTTTTGTATATATTTCATCAATACGATTTAGGCTTTACATTCTATTCCATATGGGGGGAAAATATAACCAGGAGAGTGTTTTTATAAAAACACAATAATTTTCATGATAATTAATTCAAAGGGCTGAGAAAGTGCTATGGACAAACAGTCTGGTATTATTTTATTAAGGTAATAAAAGAGTGGCGTCAAGGTCTGTGGCCGTTAAATACCAGCAGGGTTGTGGCTGTCTTGATAAAGCAGCAGGTTCTTTATCACACGGCCACAAGCCTGCAAGGTTTTAAATAAGGGAATAAAAGAGTGGTGACCGAGGTCTTAAACGACCGTTTGAAACCAGCAGGGGCGTGGCCGTGTGATAAAGGATCGAGCTGAAGGCGAGGTCCTTTATCACATGGCCACGACCCTGCAAGGTTTTAAACGGCCGTTTGAGACCGAGTCACTACTCTTTTATTCCCATTCATAAATGCCCTTTTTGTTAAAAAGTGTAATAATGTAGGAAAATCTGTGTAATTTGTGAATTTTCAATTTCTGTCACGTCCTCCTTTTTGCAAAGGGCCAAATTGCATGCAACGGTCGATGGTTGTGTGTACTAATAGATTTTACATTGAGTATCGATACGTATTGATTGCATTACGCATAAATTAGCGCCCGCATAAGTTAGCGTGACAACACCTGTTTAAAACGGGTCTTAAAGGGTCTCCTGACCACCTTTCAACAAATAAGACTACCTGAACTGTCTGGGTATTTATTTATTTTCATTTAAATCCTTGTAATTATCAACCATATATATTATAATCTTAATTTTAGACTATTGTTTGTATTTTAGCTACTGTAACATCTGAAAATATTTTGCTCAATATGAACAGTGACATTATTTGTATGTTATATTAATGTGTTTTTGTAGAACTCTGCATTTATCTGGGATATTTCACTTAATGTACCTACAATTCTTTTCACGTTTCAAGATTTTGAAAACAACTACCCTGCTGACCCATTATGTAATGCTGTCTCAATCTTAGCTATCTACACTTATTATTGTAAATTGATCATTAGTTTTGATGAAGCTTTGCAAGAGTTCTAACATCTCCTCAACACCTGCTAGTTATTGATTGCATTATATAAGCCTAGGACATTAGCTAATTAGTCCTACCTGGCAAATCAATGCTTGGTTGCATAATAAGCCAACTCATTTGTCTGATTCTGTGTCCCTTTTTGATCATCCTTTAGTTAGCTGGGATTGGGTGAGAGGGAGATTCAGATTCCAAATCAGCTTCCATCAAGAGGACCATAGTTCAGACAGGGAGAGTTCTTAATTAATGTATCGGCGCTCAACCAACTGAGTTATCTAGCCCTATTGCTGACCGTCGCCCTATTTTGTCAGTAACTTTCTTCGGGGGTGCCAGCCATTTAACCGGTTACTGCCATGTAGCCAGGGATCACACCCCATGATACGATACAACCATAGAGCTAGCTCTATGGATATAACCTGGGAAGCAGCAGGACAGGGATCACCATAAGGGGATGTGACTTTTTAATTTCAAATATTAAGCAATAAACCACAAGGGAAACTGACTGGGTAAATTATAATTAAATTTTGGGGTGAACAAAGAAAAATTGATTGGAGTGGGATTTGAACCAGCGACCTCCAGATTAACAAACAGGCGCTCTACCAACTGAGCTATCCAGGCCTATTATTTGTGTATATACTCCTTTATGTTTACAGGTATATCTCATCTGCCACATCTCCCAAAGATATTGTCATCTTGGTTGACACAAGCGGGAGTATGACCGGGGTAAGAATTGAGGTTGCCAAGCATACTGTCAACACTATCATGGGTACTCTAGGTGATGATGACTTCTTCAATGTATTAACAGTAAGTTACTTACAGTCACATTCTAGAGAAATCATTTTAACCAGGCATTTTGTTTCTGAGAATGCTTCTCTTTAACCATTATAACAAAGGTAAATTGCTCCCAGTCATTGTCACATTAATATTCAAGTATCAGATTGATTGCCAATCCATTTACAGGCATAAGATTCCAATTGTTGAACCAGAGATTTTCGATTTTTTTCAAAATCAAACAGTGAAATATGTGGACAATAAAACATTCAGGAGGTATTTACTACAGACTCTACAAAACAGAATAAGATTGAAAAGTCAAGCAATAAACCACAAGGGAAACTGACTGGGTAAATTTTTAAATCAATATTTGGATGAATATTTGGAAGAAAAATTGACCAGAGCAGGATTTGAACCTGCAACCACCAGTTAATTGTACCAACTGAGCTATCAAGCCTCAATTATGACAGTCTCCCTATTTTGTCAATATCTTTGTTCAGAGGGTTAAAAGATGTCTGGAAATCTGGTGTTAAATGTCTTGGAAATCCATTGAATTGCTGTTAATAAAACCTTACTGTCAGGGCGGATCCAGGATTTTCCAAACGGGGGAGGGGGGGGGGGGGTTGAAATTTACCGATCAAGCAGCAAATGATGATTGAAGGTAAGTTGTGGCGACTGCAAGCGCGCAGCGAAGCCTTAACAGTGTGGGGCCCTCAAATGTCCTTCAACAGCACCCTCAAATGTCCTGAAAAACATTGTAGTATAATGCCGAAAGTTTATTTCTCATTGCAAGTGGGCGGGATGATATCTTGATTTTTTTGGGGGGAGGGAAAAATAGGGGGGCGTGCGCCCCTCACGCCCCCCTGGATCCGCCCCCCCCCCCCCCCCCCCCCCCCCCGGATCCACCCCTGACTGTGAACAGTCATGACTGCACTCCTTTGATAATGATTCAATTTACTTCTTTGTTTGCTTCTTAACAGTTTAGTGATACTGCTGAGTTTATTCAGCCATGTTTTAATGGAACTCTTGTACAGGCCAATGCAGACAACAAAAATGTGAGTTATTTTGTTATTATTTTTATGTTTAAAATGTTTTTTTTTTTTTTATTTGTTTGTATTATCTAATTCATTACTCTTTGGTTCTGTAGGTTTGCCCATTATTTTTTTTCTTACAGTATGATTTTTCTAACTATTATCTGTTCCTAAGTCGTGGGATATTCATTTAGTATTTTCCCAGGTACTGCTGAGCTTTGGAACTTTCTACCTCTCCGTCTTGTTTCCAATCATCTTACAATCTTCCTCAGTCTAAGAGAATTGTGAATACCTTCTCTTCCCCAATCCTTCTCCCTTTCTTTCTTTCCTTGTTGCCTTCACCTTTAGTGGCCTTTTGTCAGGCAGTTGTTAGTTATGAGACTCAGGGAGCAGAGGTAAAGACTTCTCAATGATGTATGTAAGAAAGCTAGTCACTGCTAGGTGACGGCAGAAAATGTTTCTATTTTACCTTTTAAACTTAAGGCTGTCAATTCTATGGGAGCAGTCAAAAGTAGTGTTATCATACAATCTATCTTCCTGTTTTTCTTTCAGTATGATGACTTCTTAACAGTAGTTCTTTGGTGTATTGTCATCACCATCATCATCATGTCAGTGTGTACTTCCTTACTATTTCTACACATTTACTGCTCGTCCCATTGTCTTCTTGATTATTTTTACCCCAGTGACTATTTTACCCTGAGGAGTGAAAACATTTTTCTTAATAAGACACCAGCAGGAAAAAAAGATCCAAACAGAGCACGCTGTGTATTTTTCATTTCCTGGCTGATAGTGGACAAATTGCTGATAGCAATGCATCCCTCACCGAGGGAAAACTGCATTCAATGATAAACTTTGTAACTTTCAGCTCTTCAATTCTTTGGCTATTTTGTTTGGCCTGGAGTACAGATTCCAGGACTGTTCTTCATTTCAATCCATGGTCTGGTTTGCTATTAAGACGACATACATTCTGAGTTAGGAGTGGGCATATTTATCAGTACTGAAACACACATGGGTAGCCACTGGGCACAACTGGCAATAAGGTTTTGTTACCTCCTAACCCCCCCCCCCCCTCCCATTACCTTTGACTTAATTTTATGTTATGATAATTAGTATCTGCACAAGGAATAAAATAAAATTTGATGGATGGAGACATTTCCACTCACTACATTCTAACCAGAAACAAGGATAATAAAATACAACTGTTAAAATAACTTACTAATTAAAAGTCATAGATTCAAATATATTTTGGACAACTGGAACATTTGTTACTGATTTAATTTTCCTACTTGTTAATTAATTTATAATAATATTTGTTAATTCAAATAAATTTAAATGTTTGATTGTAAGTGGTTGCTTCAGAAGGACCAGTTTGGTTATTTAATGCTTTTGGTTTTTGTGTAATTTTTCTGTCAGATATTGACAATGTTTTATTGAATGACTTTGGACATTATCATTTTGTTAATTTATGTGAATTATGTCCTTCTGTAAATTGTTGTACACTTTCAATAGATGTTTATATTGATATGTTTTGTTAGTTTTGATCGCAAACTCATTTCTGATTGTTGATTATTAATTTCATTTTCATTTTTGTTGTCAATCCTAGTTAATAAAGCAAGGACTGTCTCAGATGCCAGATCCCAAGGATATTGCAGACCTCAACCATGCATTGACTGAAGCGTTCGAGTTGCTTGAATCTGTAAGTCTTTAAAAACACACAGTTAGTTCACTCAAATGTCTCCAAATTCATCTTACATGATTCGATGTAGTTTACCAAGTCATTATTAAGAAGGCAACATTAGGACCTTCTGGTTCTTAGATTTACTCTTGTCTATGGTGCACACGACTAGGGCATTTTATCTTTGCATTATGTAGTAACTTCAAGTATGAAAATTGCTGGTTGTCTAAACACTAAATTATTCAGACAAGAAAAATTCGCCCAAACAACTTCAGTTATTTACTAGTTTTGTGTTGATTTTCCTACACTTGTTTCTTTCTGAGTGTTAATTATGATAGACCTATACTTTCCTCATATGTACAAAGTTATCCTTCAAGAAGAAGATCCCATGCAGTGTTGCATTCCAAACCATTTGACTTCATCAGGCACGTAATGACCCAGTCAACTTGTAATACACTAGACAGCTAGGTATTACTTGATGTCCTAGTCCCATGCATGATTTAACTTGAAGTGCATCTCCCTCCCCAGCTACTGATGAGGAGTGATGGATTTGACCAGTCAAGTAGGTCATCAGTTGCTTGATGAAGTCGGATAGTTTGTGGGCTCAATGTATAGTATCTAGTTTTACAACTAGTAGTTCCTGTATTACTGTATCTGTCTCCACTGCTTCTTACTGGATGATTGGTCAAATTGACTCCTAACAATCAAGATTAATGAGAAAATAATTTCACCTTTCAAATTAATCTTAGAGAAACTATTTTGAAAACTTGAAAGTTTCATTTCAGCTTGTCATAACCCAGTTTAAAACCCCAAAACACTTGTAAATCTGATCAGTTGGATGCTACAGTCACTTACTTGCATTGAGGCATTCATCTCCTACCATTACAAGCTTTGTGTAATCTTTTGATGGATTTATACAAATGGCTACATAAAGTACTGACTAAGTCACTTTGTTTTACTTGATCCAACCATAATATAATTCAACAGCCAGTGATCTTAAAGTAACTCAATAACTCAGCATTATCTCTCACTGCAATCCATCACAGGATGATGAAAAGGGGATGTCCAAGACTTTAGTTTGATGATAAAACATCCATTTATTGTTGTAAATTTACTGATATTGATTTTTTGTGAGGAATAGTACAAGCACCTTTGGTTCAATTCATGGATCATTGAAGACAAATGAGAAAATTGTGCATGTGTTTTCAACATTATTAATATAAAAGGATGAATTATGATTGATAGATGTATCATGAGCTAGGTCAGAGTTTGTTTTCTTGAGGTTATACATATATTGAGTTGTAAGGGTCTTCGGTAGCATAAGATGGAAACATGATTGGGTGTACACCATTATCTTAGTTATCTACTTCAGAATGATAGCTGATTGGTTTATTAAGTAAGAATTCTGCATCAGGATGCAGAATCATCTATTCTTTAAAACCAATCAATTGACTTGCTTGTTGTTGTTCAATTACATATTCAAGTAAGAGGCTTAGGTCGTATCCGAAATGGCCATCCTATGCTTTAAAGCATGATGATGCGGCAATCCAGCCATAGCTGTAGCCATAGCTAGCAATTCAGACAAAGCTTTATGTTTATTTTAACAATGTAATTTATTTAACTGATCCTTACATGTGGCTTTTCAGTCCCAACCTGATTGTGTGGGTTTTCCCGTTTTTAGGGTTTTGCCCCCACATTTAAAACTGAACATTCTTTTTCTTGTTTCCAAATCACCATCCTGTTATTGGCGCTTACGCTGTTGGATGTAACATAAAATAAATAAATAAATAAATATATTATTACCATATTTTTTTTCAGTTCCAAAATAGAACAAAAACCGTAAGTGCAGATGGTAGTTCTCATGTTTGGTTGCACAGATTGTATAATGTCACAAAGTAACCCACTATCAAAATGATAGCCCTAGTAGTAACAAGAGTATACTAAACAATGGGTCAGAAATGGAAAACAATTCTTTCTAAAACTCCTTAGGGTAGATAACAACCATCAAATTGGTATGAAACAAGCTGCTACTGAAGATCACAAAATTTGAACATTCGTTGGAGTATTTGGTTGAAATTCACAATTTGAAAAAAAGAAAGTCCTTTTTAAACATTAAGATATCTCAATGGTAATGGAGAACTTGAGGTTTTGTGTATAACTTGTGCTACAGATATTTATGGACACGATAAACAAAAAGTTTTGGAAACCTTTAAAGCATTAGCATCTTCCTGACATTGATCTCATTAAATATCAGTCAAGGTTAAGTTTTCAAATTCACTGCACAATGTGCAAAGAACGCTTGCACCAGGTGTAAGCTTCACCCATCAATGATCTTGTTTAATCTACTCTTGTCACGATAAAACCTTTCACACCAAGGAATGGAAATCACTGACATTATCACTTGATGTGAGTACTCACTCTGAAGGAGCATTCCTTCCTGGGAGACCCTCAGTGAAGTCTGTAGTATAGCTTTTAGAGAAAATAGGAATGTGAAGCTGGCCTGGGTAACTATTTGTCTGTGAAACTCATCTTGTTTGTCAGAGCAAGGTTGGTGCCGGGGTAGGAGAGGGTGAGGTAAGGGTTGAGGAGGGTGGGGGTAGGGGTTAGGCAAGGTTGGTGTGGGGTTGAGGAGGGTGTGGGTAAGATTAGGCAAGGTTGGTGTATCGTTGAGGAGTGAGGGGTGAGGGTTAATCAAGGTTGGTGTTGGGGTTGAGGAGGGTGGGGGAAGGGTTAACCAAGGTTGGTGTTGGGGTTGAGGAGGGTGGGGGTAAGGGTTAGGCAAGGTTGGTGTTGGGGTTGAGGAGGGTGGGGGTAAGTGTTAGGCAAGGTTGGTGTTGGGGTTGAGGTGGGTGTGGGTAAGGGTTAACCAAGGTTGGTGTTGGGGTTGAGGAGGGTGGGGGTAAGGGTTAACCAAGGTTGGTGTTGGGGTTGAGGAGAGTGGGGGTGAAGGTTGGGCAAGGTTGGTGTTGGGGTTGAGGAGGGTGGGGTAAGGGTTAGGCAAGGTTGGTGTTGGGGTTGAGGAGGGTGGGGGTAAGGGTTAGGCAAGGTTGGTGATTGGGTTGAGGAGGGTAGGGTTGAGGGTTAGGCAATGTTGGTGATTGGGTTGAGGAGGGTAGGGTTGAGGGTTAGGCAAGGTTGGTGATAGGGTGAGGAGGGTGGGGTGAGGGTTAGGCAAGGTTGGTGTTGGGGTTGAGGAGGGTGGGGGTAAGGGTTAGGCAAGGTTGGTGATAGGGTTGAGGAGGGTGGGGTGAGGGTGAGGCTAGGTTGGTGTTGGGGTTGTAAAACACAGGGGTAAAAGTTATTGCTTGTTTGTATTTTTTAACATTAACCAACATTTTAACCACCGCTGTTGGTTTTACGCATACAATGCACTGGTTTGTATTTTTTGTAAAAAGAAGTTCATAGTGACGTTCTGATCTCAAATTACTTTTCTGTCATCAACACACTTGATGGACATAAATCTAACAGCGGTGATCTCACATGGTATGATTTCTGTGAAATGTTTTGAACATCTTATATCTCTAGTTTCACAATATTTCAACAGCCTCTAATAAAATGTGTCAAGTTTCTAGATAAGAAACAATATCTTGTCTTGTTCGTCTCGCAGTTTAACAACACTGGCACTGGAGCAAATTGTAACCAGGCTTTGATGCTGATTACAGATGGAGCACACCAGACGTTTCAAGAAGTGTTTGACAAGTATAACGAGGACCGTCATGTACGTTACCATGAGGGATTGAACTGTAATGAAATACGTTTACTAACACATGATGAAAGATGCCGTATAATACAACTGACCTAACAAACTTAAAGGGATTATGGGCCTTTAGAAGAGTGCTTTCATTCTAGTTTGTCAAGGATGTTGGTTACGTTGTCAGATTTTACTTTAATTCCAAATTTATTGTTTGTAATGTCAAATGATGTCTTCATTAAGGCATGGCATGTATTTACAGGCCATGCCTTAAGTCTGAGTAGTAACAGACTGTGTAAGTCTAATGTGAACTCAAACATTTGGCTCTGTGAGGCCGCATCCGAATCAAGCGACTTCGGCTAAAGGCTATGGCTGCTGGCTACAAAGCCAACATTGAAGAATAGGAGTTTTCAGTGTTCCGGCTATAGCTACTATCGAAGCCATCAATTCGGAAACAGCCTTAGAGTTAATGATTTTGTTTCCTTGACATGTTAAGGTAATGTAAGATTGCCAATAAGTGCTAGACTTCTATGATCTATTGATACTTGATTAAGTTCTTGGTTGTAGAAGGATTTAAAATGTGGGATTCCTCAACAAGAGTTAAGAAACTGAAGACTGTAAATCCCCTTGAAGTACCTCTTGATGATGGTGTGTAGTTGTTGTTGTCAATTTGGGTTGTTATAGCAACGATGATGTAGCGTCTCATTTAACTTGTGATTTAATTTTTTTTTAATCTGACATTGTTCTGTAGGTGCGTGTTTTCACTTATCTAATTGGTGGTGATATTAAGGATGATCCAAATGTGCAGAACATGAGCTGTTCCAATAAAGGTAATGTACAAATGGTAATCAAACTCATTCAGAAAAACAAATTGAAAACCAACTCAAATTGTCTTCAAAAGACATTGGAGCAAATTGATACATACATGGCAGAAGAAATAATGATATTATTTATTAAGAGCCAAAGTTGGTAAAGACTGAAGTATTATTAACCCCAACCCTAATCCAGTTGGAACTCACAAAATGAGAAATGTAAACAAAATACTTTCTACTAACTCTTTAGCAGATATTGTAGATTTATATTGGAATTACAACATATCACAACTGTTGTTTTGTTCATTCTAATCAGTTTGGAACTACTTTTTCTTTTCATAATGTCTGGTTATGTTTGTATTTCTTCCTCAGGGTTTTACACACGGATTGGTGCTATCGCTGATGTGGAAGAAAATGCTTCGGTAAGTCACAAAAGTCATATCACTTATTGATCATTTTAAGGTTCAACTCAAACTCTTTCATTTGGTGTCATTCTGAAATGATACAAAATCATCATTCTAGACAACCATTGCAGCTCCTAAAGAGTGTACAGCACAAAACACTCAACTTTCAATTTTTAAACAAAACATAAATTATCAATTAAAAAAAAATGCACTTGTTTGAAAAATAAATGGCAATACAAAAATGCGCTTTTGTCAAATAAATGTCCAATCTTAGTTTAAAGAATTTCTGTAACTGACAGGGGAACTATCTTTTTGAAAATACATTTTTTCCTTTTCCAATCTTCTAGTATTTTCTAGAAACAAGATGATTTCCATGTGCGGTCAAAACTTGACAAACAAGCTTTTAGATATCTAATTGCTTATTCAAAAATGAGATTGTTGTCCTGACTGTAAACGTCTGTTTCCAACCAAAGTCATCTCAACTCTGAAGGCCAGTAAATTGTTGGTGTTTTTTTCTCTTTTTTTTCTGGATTATCAAGTAGGCCATCCGTCTATGTTACTGGAAACCCTGAACCACCCACAAGGTTTTATATTCCACTTGAGGATTGCGAGGCTTAGTTACAATAATAACTAGTAGTCTGTTGAAGAAGTATTTTATTGATATGGACTAAAAAAGATGACCATAAATTAATATAACATGAAGACTTCAAACTGGTAAAAGGAAGTAGGGTATCGTCTTAGGAATATGAGATGGATTGTCATAACAAGTTCATTGAAACTCAGTCGCAGATGTATGTCTACCTATTAAAAACTTGATTAATAAAAAAAGGTGGAGTTGTAAAACTTCTTGCAAACTCAGAAATGATGGGGAGTTTTAATTGTAACACTGTCACTGGAATGTTTTTTTTTCTTCTTCAGATTTTCAATTTTTGGTTGTTTACTGTTGGATGTGTGTTTTATATAGGAGCATTGATTATTATACATTGCTATTTTTGCAAAAAATTGTTAATGGCCTCACGTTTCGACCCCAGCAGAGTCTTTCTCAAAGGCTATTTTTGTATAAATGATCATTGTAATGTCTTATTCAATTTGCATTTTACATGCTTCTTACAAAATAAAAATACAGCAGAGGTTACATTAATCAGATTTCGTTCTAGCCTTCAGTATTGCAATAGTGTTCAATTGAATAGCCTAATCTTCATTTGAAATTTTGTTTCATGCAAGAATGCAAGAATTCATGAAACCTTCGGTCCGTCAAAAGCAAATTAAGTTTTCCAAATAGAAAATTTCAGTGTCTGTGAGCATTAATAGAAAATGTTTATAACTTAATAACAAAGATGTATCTACCTCCAAGACTGCAGCCCAGAGAGTACTGCTAAGTTACATTTTCAGAACAGGTGCATTTTTTTATTTGCAACAAGATAAAAAAAACCATGTATTCACTTCAAAAGACCACGCCTTTATCATTTTGAAAATATTAAAATGTGCATCAAAAGAAATTGGGTCATACAAATTAAAATTACAAATAAGCACCACTTATTTTTT
This sequence comes from Marthasterias glacialis, assembly GCA_911728455.2. Classification (NCBI taxonomy): domain Eukaryota; kingdom Metazoa; phylum Echinodermata; class Asteroidea; order Forcipulatida; family Asteriidae; genus Marthasterias; species Marthasterias glacialis. The sequence continues at coordinate 349,134 of OU452221.1, read as the reverse complement.
ATTGTTGTTGTTATAAATGTTATTTTATTTTTTGTTTGAAATATCTAATGGGCATTTTTAAAAGAAAGCAAAGCTTCACTGCTTCACTTCGGTGGGACTGTCATGAATGATTTCCCATCAAACTGCAACTTGTACGACATGGGCAGGTTATTTCACCCTCATTTCTCTCTGAATAGATGGCTCAGAAGTACAAAACAAATAAATGGATTGAAAAACAAATCAAAACAAACATTACATGTCCTGTTAAGTTGTGAAAAAGGCCCTCCAATGCTCACTTAAGAGTCCAATTCCAAGCAAGTTCCTTGTAAAATGATAAACACTTTGCCTAGGGTAGATCCCCTCATCAACTCCTCATTGGGGATCAAAGGAATTTGGAGATTCTGGACAATTTTTGTTGAGGGAATGAGGGATAGAGAGAGAAAACCTTCCACAACCCCTTGGATCAAAGAGATTGAAATATACTGTTCTGTATGTGGAAAGAAAAGGTTCAAATCCCATCAGGACAGTTTGTGACTGTATCTCCAGGATATTGATAAAGCTCTGAGTGTGCATTGAGTCAGTGACAGCTTTTGTTTTGTTTTAAAGTCTCAAAATATTTGGTTACATTTTTTCAGTGAAAACTGACATTAAAAGAGAACAAAAAATTATTTTAAAAAAAACTATGTAATACGGGTAAAACACAAATAATATTCTTTATCCCCGAAACAAAATTAACATCTATTAAAATCGTTGTGGTAGCTGCTACTAAAACATAGGATTCAAACTGCCTCTAGCTACCGGGCAGTCTCGATGGTCTAGTTGTTGAAACATCTGCTCTGGAATGGCAAAGGTCTTGGATTCGAATCCCACCCGAGGAATATGGCTGTGGATTTTCTTTTTCTCAAGACTCAGGAAAGTGTACTATCAAGTGTTTAACACAAATTAGTGTATGGGTGAAACACAAAAAATAAAAATGATGTAACATTGAGATTGAAAGGCAGTGGCCTACGGACAAACATATATAGAGATGAAATACAACAAAATAAAATACAAAGCAAAATTTGGTAGCTTAAAAATACTCTTGACATTTTCCCACTTATTTGTGAGTCTCTATAAGATAAGAACTCATTGTGAAAAGATTTGTCACACATACAATTGTATTCATTGTCCATCACCTTCAGACCTTGGCCTGGTTTTCAATTTTTATAAAAAGCTACTGATAAAATCTTTGTAGACTGCCATTTTTATTGGTTTCTGTTATTTAATTATTTTTTTTATAGATACTATTATTATCACATAATAGCAGCCGTTAACACATGGGACATTTGTCCGCACAAATTCAATCTAGTGTAATTTAAATGACAGTACGTATTCCTTAAATACTCTTCCACAAGGATTCATGCCTAATGCTTTGCTTTAATGCGATTAATTCACACTGAAAGCTTAAAAAAAAGCGCTAAAGAACCTTCAGTTGGGAAAAAATCTAAAGGGATTGACAATTCCCAAGGTGAAGTGAATTTCTCGCTACACGAGCTAATAGAAGTCAGCTCTGCAGTTCTACTTGACTACTCAATGTTGATTTCTGATCACGTACATTCCTTAGACGGCCCTTGTGAATGGCCATTCAGAGAACAAAAATGTGTCATACTCTTGTTTTGTTTCTATCGCTGGTGATGTTATGGACACGCTGGATGAAACTAGTGTCTTGATCTGAACTGGCTCATAATGAGTCAAGTGAGAACATCTTCAAAGTAGAACGACAACTTGACATTTTGCTCCAATCCTCCCAGGTATAGACAGAGCAGAAACGGCAAAACTAAAGATGGGTAATTGTGAGACATAATCAAATATCATGCTTTTGGTTGCACTTCACCCAGAAACTGAAAAGGAAAGGGAAATGGGTCACCTGTTTATAAAGTTTATGAAGGGGTAACAACTCCCAGTACTTCTTTTTATTTATTTCTGAGTTTTTTTAAATGTTGGTATCAGAAGTAAGCCATCACATGAATAATGCCTAACATAAGAAAGTGTGACGCTGTTCCAGATCGGTTTTATAATTGGAAGTTGTTGTTTTAGAAGTGTACACTCACTCCAAGCCTCTAGTTTTATATTTCATTAAACTAACATGTGAACATCTCATCAGTTGCATACTGTTGCAGAGTGTATGCAAATCACTTCTATTATTTATCTGTAATTGTAATTGTATTAATATGTTTTTATTCCTATGATTTTTCAGAAGTACATCCATGTTCTGAGTCGTCCCATGGTTATTGAACAGCACCACATCACAGTATGGACCAATGTTTATATGGACACCCTGGTAAATGAGGTTGATTTGTCGTTTACAGTTTTAACCCACTATGCAAACATTGCAGTATGAAAAGAAACTTCATTTTACCCAAATGAAGTTCAATTTAAAATCTGACTTTCTAAGAGTCTTTGGACTTCAATGTATTTTTCATCATGTTCTTGAGCTTTGCATTTCATGGTTGACTTTGTACAATCCTCTAAAAAAGTAGCATTGTGTTGCATGATGAGAAATATTTATGAAATGAATGTGACATTTCACAAATTGAAATGAGTCAATACTTCCTTTTGAACTAGCCTTGTTTTCCTTTGTCTTGCTCTTCTTTAAGCTAATGGACCAATTTAGAGAGAGAAGAGTTTGTTATGCTTTATTTCTTGGCATTGAAAAAGAAAAAAACGCCACAACAGTCCACTCTGATTGGTAAAAAGCGGCATGGACTTGACCCAAATGTTTCTCAGACAAAAAGACAGAGATGTCGCAAAGAACTTTGAGGAGAGAAAATTTGCGAATGTGTCTGATTGCAAAATGATTGATTAAAATATGAAGTCTGCGAGTGTAAGAACTAATAAGTACAGGAAAAACAGCTTTCCATGTACTTTCCCATGTGTCCAAACACTGCATGTCTGCCATGTGGTATTGAAACAGGTGTATTTGATATGATTCAGTTGAAGAGTTGTTGATAATTGTTTACAATAATGTCTGAGTCAACAATTAACAAAGGGTAAATAAAGGTTACTTCAAAAGATGAACGATTGAACACAATATAAACATTCATACTGTAATGCTTGTGATTTTGGGTAATAGATAACAATGTAAAAACCGTTTTCAGCTAAGCATCAACTAATTTCACTTACAACAAATGAAACATAACTAACCAACTTATATATTCTAACATCATTAACTACATATATATAACTAAATAAGTCTCTTGCTAAACTTAAGTGTCTAATGGAATATTTGCAGGCATGACAGGTGAGTATGTAGTAAATGAATTCTGTCTCTGCATGCTCTTCTTTATATAACTGTTTCACTTGATTTCTTCATAGTCATAGACATGAGTATCAGTGTGTGTGCATTTAAATGCCAAATAGGCTTTGCTGTCAGCAATGTTGCATAGTTTGACTTGTATATACCCTACATTTAATGTCATGATCTTTAAAAGAATTTAAAGGTGATTAAATGAGGGAATAAAAGAGTGGTGACGAGGTTTTAAATGGCCATTTAAAACCGGTAGGATCGTGGCCGTATGAAAAAGGACCGAGCAGAAGGCAAGGTCCTTTATCGCAAGGTTTACATCGACCTTTTAAGACAGACTCATTACTCTTTTATTCCCATTCAGAAATGCCCTTTTTGTTAAAAACTTAGTAATGTAGAAAAATCTGTAAATTTTCTATTTTGTAAATTTTCAATTCCTGTCACGTCCTCAGGCTGTGTTTCGTGAGGGGTTAAATTGCATGCAACGCTCAACGGTTGTGCGTACCTGGTGCGTGCTAATAGATTTTACATTGTGTATGGGCATGTATTGATTGCATTACACAAAAACTAGCGCCCGTGTGAGCTAGCGGATCAGAGCACATAGGCTATGAGCATCAAACGCATATTCAAGGCTACAGCGTTGTCTTTATCAGCCATTTAAAACTGGTTTTAAATGGGCTTGTGACCACATTTCAACCAATAGGACTGACTCAACTGTTGGGATAATTATTTATAAATGCAAACTAACAGAACGCTTATCTGTTTTGTTTTTTAAGTAAACCTTTGTGGTAGCTATGGAATCTTATTAACCAACTGCTATTTTTCCTTTTTGGTAGAAATAGTCACTTACTGTATAGTTGAACCTGATTTGTTTAGTCAATTTGAAGTTTGTATATTTTTTTTTAAATTTTCTTCTCAGCTTTTGTTTTGATCGGGTTTTTTGTAGTAGCTAGTTAAAGTTGTAATTGGATTAGTTGTCTGTATCTACTTTCCATTTTTTGTATTTTTTTATAATAGGTATAATCCAAAGTTCTTTTTCTTTTTGTAAAGCTTGCCACTAACAAACTCTTGCATTATCTGTCAGGTGGATTTTTCAATATAATTCAAGTTTTACAAAATTCCAATGTTTCATACAAAGTGCACAATATTGGGATAAAGTTAGAAATTCAAAGGTACTTCATTAAGTTCAAATGAATTCAGAAGAACTGTGCCATATTTTTAAAATATATTTTGATATATATATTATATTACAACTATTTTATTCTGTTGTATTGCACACGACTGTACTCTCACATAAAATTCCAAAAGCACAGTAGCAGAAGTAGGTTGCCTTTTTCATTTGATTGTTATATTACTTGTGCCAGTTATTAATCTTCAAGATAAAATTAGTCACCGCGAATGCAATATTATAGAATAAGAAATCTACAAACTTGAACAGATAAAAGAACCAAACTAATTTTAATAGAAGCTTGAAGAAACATTTTTTTAAAACATGGTTTGGAATTATCAACTCAAGAAAATTAATTCAGTGGATGTTTTTCTTTGACTTAGGGTTTACATTTGATGACAACAGTTTCCCAACCTGTCTTCAACAAGAAAGAAAGTAATGTAAGTGTTGTCAAATTTTAAAGTTTCATTCCTGGGGATTATCATTCAAAACAATTTATACGCAGTTAGTACTTGGCAACCAAATGAAAACTTTGGATGTCCAATGATGAAGAACGTTGTCGTTATAAAGCATTAAACCCTTTGCACGCCTCTTGCTGCTACACTCTATCTAACATTAATACAAAGATTCAAACAAGTGATGGACAACTCTTCCCTTCCTTCCTTATCAGATTATATCCAAATTACTATTAATCTTTCCCTAACAGCGAGAGCAAGGTATTTTACTTGGTGTTGCAGGGGTAGATGTTCCTGTCAAAGAACTTCTTAAACTGACCCCACCCTATAAGGTAAGTTGAAAGATCAACCATGATAAGATGTCTTCATATTCATGACTTTCTTGAGACAGAAACGTCTTATTAAGGCACAATAAGCTAAAAAAGAAAAAGGAAAATGGGAGAAAATATTGAAATAGCCCATTATTGATCTATCAAGAATTTGTTACCAAGTGCACACATATTTAAACATAATTTATTTTAATTGATGTAATATTTTTATTTTGTTATCCTTGCATGGATGTGTAATAAATTACTCTGTGTGATTTTGTTTGTGTTAAGTAAAGATGTACATTCATGGACTCTTACAGAGAGTAGTTTCCCCTCTTGAGTCAATCTTTCTTTAACATTTGTATGTATGCATTCAGCTTGGTGTAAATGGCTACCCATTTGCAATTACCAACAATGGATACATTCTGTACCATCCTGACCTTCGACCCAAGGATTCCCATGGCAGACTAAAGCCAAACTACAACAGTGTGGATCTAGCTGAGGTGGAGTTGTCTGATGTTGATGAACAGGTAAAGACAAAATCAAGTACTATTTTGACTGAAATGAAATCAAAATGGATATGTATAAAATGTATGAATATGTCAAAAAATGTTCAGACTTTGTTGTGATGTTAATTCCTCTGTGTTGCATTGTCTGTTTGCTCGTCTATTGGGTTGTTTGTTTGCTTGTTTCTTTGCTAATTTATGTGCTTGGTTGGTTGCTTGATTGCTTGTCATGATTTATCACTTGCCCTGCTGCATTATTCCTTCCATTTTGTGATCACTTTTTGTTTTGTTCTTGTCAAGTATTGGTTGTTTCATGGTTTTTTATGTGACCATAATGTGGGTTGGCTATATTTTTCTTTTGGTTGGTTTGTTTTTTTGTTTCTTCAATCATGTATTTATTTTGAATAGTTACTCAATTTCCCTTGATATTGCTTTATTATGTTTACTTGTTCGTTTGTTGGGGTGTTGTTTTTTCCCCTGTTGTCTTTTGTGTTTTTTCATTGGTAATCATTCAGTTTTCTGTTTTGGGTTTGTTGTTTTTTAAAGAAACAGCTGGACTACACAGCAAAAATTAACCGCAGCATTGTGCTTCACTTATGTATGTTGCCATAGTTACCTGATAGGAGTCTAATCATGCAGATTGCTGAACAAACCATCATAGGTCGATACTTGTTGCATACTTAATCTCTGACATTATGTTCATATCAGCAAGCTATTTTCATTTGCACTAAGATTTATTAGTCATTGTGATTGCTTAGTCATCTGTCATTATAAACTCCACCTGAAGAGAAAAGATAAGTTCTTGTTTGATAAGATGCTGAAAGTAAAGCATCAACAAAGATTACTCAGTTGATCTAAGACAATGGAAACCCTTTGACCCAATAATCAAAGCATTCAAATATATTATTACGCTATGAACAACATTTTGCTTGCAACTTTAAAAAGTGTTATACTTGAAAAAGGTTTTGTACACGTTTTCAGATCAAAGCTTTTACCAATTACTATTTTGTCATTTTGCAGTAGTGATGCAAATTGTTAGAAATATTTTATGTTATATTTTATATTTTATTTATCTCATCCAACAGCATAAAAAATGCCAATGACAGGGAGATGTTAAATAAGCAAAGAAAAACACTCAATTAGAAGTAAATAAATAAATAAATAATAAAAACATATAATAAATAATCATACTTATATTAAAAATAATAAATAATTAATTAACACAATATAGCAGTAATAAATAAAGTGCCGTACTTTCCATAAATTAATAAAACACATCTTTTAAAAAAATAGCAAATATAATCAGTTAAAAGTATTTGTTTATAAATTTCCTTATGACTATAAACATTAAGAGACAAAACAAAAATAGCGTACAAAAGGCAGAGAATGTTTAACTGTTACAACTGACAATAGCTTGATGCACCTGGTGGCAATCAGAACTGATGGAAGGTGCCCCAAACACATCACACATCCCATGCAGCCTGGTGTAGGTGGTTGGAATCCTCAAAGTGAAGCAACGCTTCGTCAAATCAACTCGGCTATGTTGGATGTAGAAGATGTGTTCATTTGCATGTTTTGTAAAGAAAACCCTTCCTCTAATTCCCATAAGGTTAAATACAAAAAATAAAAAGCATTGTCAGCATTTCATGACAAAGTAAAACCATTAAAGGCTGGTGAGACGTTACTGTTATCAATTCTGCACCTTATCAATGTACACCATGATTAATTGCCATGGTAACTACAGTTCAAAAGACTCCATTTGCTATTAATTTGACAATGATATTTAATCTGTCTTTAACTTTTCTATATATAGTATCATCATCCTATACTTGAGCAATGTTCAAACATCAATGAAAATTTCATTAACACCCTGAACGTTTAATGTGCACCTCTTTTTTTTCTTCAAGCCAAACCGGAGAAATGATGTCACTATCCTCGCTTATATATCATTTATTGCCAAATCATCATCATTCACATTGTGCCTTATAATTTTTCTTTCTTCTGCTTCTTCATCCTCATAATCATCATCATCATCATCATCAGGAGTATGAAAGAACGTCTTTAGATCTAGACCAAATTAAGGTGATGGTATCAACTGCACCCACCACGTTAACCCTTCCAGTCTTGGACAGTTTTTAGCCCCTCCTTCCTAGTCTAAACTTTCTGGCCCTGAATTGTGTCCTTGTTAACTCTTTTTCTCTCATTCTTCTACTCAAACTCAATTTTAACTCCTCTCTTTAGAAAGATAAGATGCAAAACTGTTAACTCGAAATCATTAAGAAGTCTGATCTGAGTGGACCACAAGATGCAATGCTGAAATTATTCTTTAAATAAATAAAAACATTTTAAAGTTAAGAATTTATCTAATATATATTGATTTTTTGAAGCAAGAGAAAAACAAATAATGCATCTTATTTATCTAAAGATGAAAGATATATCACTCAAGACAATTAAATTTTAGTCTAAACCAAATTGCATCAAGTAACTAAGTATTAAATAGGCCTAATCAGTAAATCAATTACAAAGAGTAAAAACATCACATGGCATACTTGCTGCTATCCTGAATCTGCTTACCAAATTTGTTTATTCTAAGCAGATTGGAATGTGCAGCAGCGGGGAATATTTCATCATTTTGGGAAAGTGTTTCTTTATTAAAAAGGAAAAAAGATTTGGGTGATAAAGATTTGGGTGATATATCTTAAAGAGTTATCAAACTAGCATTTATTGCCCAACCATGAATGTACCAACCGATCACCTTGACTCACCAATATTGACATTTTAAAACCCTCCAACCATCACTGTACCACAGGTAACACCAACTGTAGCTTGAATGACTGTAACAGACCTGACCCCATCACTCCCCACTCCATTCAGTTAACACTCAAACCTTCACCTTTGAACTCTGACCTATGATCCTTGAACTTGCCTTATGACAACCTGCATCTTTCTATTATGCACTGTGCATCTTGAATAGGTATCTATTATTAATCAGACAGCTACTGAACTCTGCATTTATTGCTGTGGCATCAACTGTTCATATTTTCAAAAAGTGTGCTTTTGGCATGCCTTTATATGAAGTGCAATAACATGACAGTGTAATGGTAAAAATGTTGGGAAACAGTGATTGATAAGCAAGATGGAACCCACATGATAAGATCTTACATCATGTAAATTCATCTTCAAAGGAGTTTGGATGACCACCAATCAAAGCTGTCTTAAATCTAGACATTCATGGTGGTTTTTGAGTGTCTTTACTGTGGAAAAAGGTGTTTCTTGAGTCAGGGAACAAAGCAGGGAGTAGGAATTCTCGATGCCCCTGTTGACCCATTTCACCTGACGTCATCATCACGATAATCTTGGTTGCGTCATTTTGGTGGTCAATGTTACTGAGTTATTCAGTGGAGTGCGCATTTTAGGAGACGCAGCATTTACACGTAAACCTATTGACCACCAAAATGGTGAGCGTGGCACAGTCGGCGCATGTGACGTGCGTGCAAGGGGTCAATATCTCTAAACACTCTTCCAAGGGATTTTTTTCTGCCTTATATTCTTACATTGTTCGTCATTGCATGTAACAAAGTCAGCATTTTTAATGATAACCAAATTGTTCACTTGCTGGTAGTTTTTCTAGGATAGATGTAGGATATTGTTAGATTGTGTCCAAATTGACGGCTACGGCTAGGGCTGGATCACCGCATCATCATGTGTTGAAGTATAGGATGTCCTTAGCAACACCCCTAGCAACAGCCGTAGCTGGAGCCATAGCCACCAATTCAGATACAGCCTTAGACTATTAGGTCAGATTGTCTTCTGGCTGGTACATTTCTCTGGAGCAATGGGTTTGACAACGATGTGGCAGTTTCTAAAGTGGTAGCAATGACGCATTAATCAATTATAATACAGGTGTATAATGATAACTAATAACTTCATTGTTGTCAGTTTATATGTTGTGATGGCAACTGCAAAGTATAACAAGAGAACCTAAATTCACACTGGTTAAAGTATGCTCCACATTTGCAAATGCTTTTATGTCATGCCAGTGGTTGGTGTCAATCACTCTCCGTTATCATTCACCTTGGGTAAATGAACTGGTTGTTTATGAAGCAAATGGTTGTACAATAGGTTGGATAATAGTGACATGTAGTAGTTAAAGATGCATCTTGTGAAGGTTGCAGAATGTTGTGCCTAAAAATGTATTTGTATGCAGATGAAGTTCCTGCTGCACTGTTATTGATTTTTCATATCAATATCAGTGATCAAACTGCCGTTTATTGGTAGGAAGATTCGCTACCAAAAGCTAAACAAAAATTACCTTTTAAGAACTTATGTATAAAAATGTGCATGTGCAATCTTCATATTGTTGTGTCACTCATCTATCGCTATATTCGCTTGCAACTCTTTTTTCCAAGTAATCATGGGCATCAGGAAACTACACTAGGCAGATGCTTCAAGAATACCAAAAAAAAAACAGCATTGTTGTATTTCCATCAATCCAAGTCAGACCCTGACCCCAACAAATTAAAATATAAATATATACAAATCAATGCATTAATAGAAGCCATGTAACTGGGAGAAATGAAACCCAATGAAAATGAGAATAGTGTGTTGTACATCTGTATGCTATTTTCCAACACAATACTACATAGAGCCTATCAATGTAGACACTCCCTGGTAGATATCTCAGAGTATGCAGGAGGTAGCTAGATGACATCGCACAATCCTAAGAATAGAATTCACCCAAATCATGAGGAAATATTTGTTTGTCCTTCAAGTGAAGATTGGAGGCAACAGCAAGGATTATTTTAAGGAAGATTTTTGAATAGAGGACCATCAGTTTGATAATGCTTACTTTGTTTACTCATTTTTTAATTGATATAAAATGTTCATTTTGTTTTTATTTTCAAAACAACTTGCTCTATACCATTGTTTCTTACAGCTACTCTCGTACTCTCTAAATGTAAAAGAGTGAAAATTTCACTCACTTGCCAGAGTGGTGTCAGTTTGGCTCTTTCGAGAGTGAAACTCACTCTTCACCACTCTTTTTCGAGTGAAAGGGTTTTTTTTTCACAAGTTGATCCTTGGTAACATTTCCCGCAGTCCTGCCATGACTTGTGTATTTATTATCAACAATTTTTGCTCTGGAAATGAGAAGGCAAAATGCAGTGGAAAATAGAACCCTTAATTTAGATTTATAGGTTGAATGAATCTTTTCATTGATGATGTAATAAGATCCCAGCCATTGATGAGGATATTTATTATTTTATTACCTCCACACAATATTTGAAACAAATTGCCATTTATGGAACAAATAGCCTGACTTAATTGTCAACGTGACATCAATTTATTTTGACATTTTGTTGTTATTTTAAAAGCCTGGCCCTTTCTGTCTATACACATCACCTATAGTTATAAAGTCTGTGTGTTCAAAAACAAGATGGAAATGTGTCAAAATGTGAACTAATTGGCAATGCCTTATAAATAGCTGTCAATGTTGGACTGTTCCATAGATTAAAACTGACATTTTATCACTCACAACATTGCCTATATACTATTATGTTAATTGGTGTTAATTAATTAGACTAATAACCCCAGCACTTTGATAGGAAAACAAGTCCTATTTGAAAGACAGGTCAATTTTGATAATATCCTTGGGTTTAAAAAAATGTTTAATAAAGAATAATTTGTAAAACAATGACTAGTTTTGATGTAGCGCTTTATCTCTGGTGTCTCAAAGCGCTTATTATTTTTAAGACAGGTTTTGCAAATTTTTGAATTATGAGACTCGTTCATCGTAGCACTTTATAAAGGTTTACAAGTTGCTGAGGTGCATTCAGCAGCCACTGCCAGAAACACCAGGGCAAACCCCTTCTCTTAGTGATAAGTGTAACTGGGTTCTTTTACGTGCATCACATGGAACCTAGGGCTTTACATCCAATCCAAACGAGGCAGCAATAAGTGCTTCAAAAAAGGCATAATGATCGCTATGCCAATTTTAGAAAGAACATGCTTGGTTTAAAATATAAAGGCCTTATCACAAAAGGCAGCCAGCTGTGTTGCATGTAAAAGGACAACTTCAATAGCACAAGGGTCATGCTTCTTGCATTGTCATACCGCCCACAAGAAAATGTGGAATTTAGTGTGTGAATTGTTTTCCTATTTGAAGATTGATTGGAACTGGTTGCTTGTGTAACATGGCCCTAAACCCCCAAATAGACTACTTGAATTTTCAACTTGAATTACAAAGACCTGTAAAGAGAAACATTTCTTCTCTTTGTGGTTCGAATTGAAGAACACAATGTTAACCATTCAAACATTAATGAGCTCCTATTTAAATGGAGGTTGGTTTGTTTGTTTTACTTGAAAACCTAGTATTTGTAATGTATGTGCATTTGCCCTAACTAATACTGTTTCATGACTAGGAATGTTATCTACAAGACAACGATTTGCATGGTTTTCAGTCAAGGATTATTGACTGTATAATATTAAGGCATGCAATAGCAAAGGTTTTTTGGCATGAAAGACCGATATTGGTTGCCATGGAAATCATTTATCCTTCACAGCATATAAATCCTGTACGTGTCACTTGATATGATACAAATCTTTAATATGAAAAAAATAATCAAATGTTTTGAGGGTCTCACATCAGATGTTAAAAACAGTAAGATGGTTTCAAATTCATGGTAAAAAAAAACAATTAAATTATTATATAAAATGTTGAGAATAGAAAAATTTATGAGAGATGTTTGATGATGATTTTTTCCTGATTATTTTACACAGCTTCGGACTGCTATGGTAGACAGGAAAACCGGATACATGAATATGACTGTCCGGATACACTCCAAGGATATGGTAAAAGAAATTCATTATCTGCTTTATATTGTGTCAAATAAAGTCTAATTCAATTATTTATTTCCATATTCCGTAATCAAATTGCTATCTTGAAGCTCAGATGAATTTGGGACATGAAACAGTCACCTAAATAAATATTGCGTCTTGAAATCTTTTCATCTATCAGCAAATGATGGCTGAGTATGTAAATTAAAAAAAAAAATCTGCAAGGGATTTTATTAGTATAATAATTTAAATAAACAGAACAATAAAAGACAAAACAATTACTCTTTGTCTAAAAAAAAAAAACATTAGCACCCATTGTGTTATGATTTTACAGAGAAATTTTGTGGAATAAATTTTTCAATCTATAAAACATTTAGAATCAGTGCTGCCTTCAAAGTAAGTAATAAATCATCCCACGTAAAATTTGTCTGATATTTGTCTTGAAAACAAGATGATTGGAAGAGTATTACAATTTCAAAAATCAATGACTACGCTAGCCCTTTAAAATTAAATGCAGTTTGTCTATGTCAATGCTATTATGTTTTATTAAACAGGTCAGGTATATGAAAGCCGCTGTGTATTTTAAGCCTACTTTCTTACATCCCAATGGGTTTCTGTCAACCCTCTAATGTGACAGACGTGACTTCCCTTCTTTGAAATCCAAATGCTTTACACTGCGTTGAATTTCCGATCAATATTGATGTATGGTGGTTAAATTCAAGCATTATTTGGCTTTAGCAATTGTAATTAAATACTCATATGCGAGAGTTACATTTCATATTACTCCTGGTTTGTCTAATTGAAAGATGTTATTTTAAGGTCAAGCTGGAAGGTGATTCTTAAACCATTTACAAGAACTTCTTTTTTTGTATGTTATGCTCTGTAAAATAAACAAATGTATGTTATTGCTGTAGTCTTATGTTTTTATTTCTCAAGGAGTTATTGGTAGCCATTTCATTTAAATTTTTCAATTTTTTTTTAAAGTTTGCTCTATTTTTAAAGCCTTGAATCTTCTTCATTTCCATTTTCAGAAGCGTTTGTATTTTCAGCTGAATCATTACTACTACACTGACTTGGCAAAGACACCCTTCAGGTAATTTTATCTCAGGGAGAGGGGTTGGGGAGGAGGTACATGAAGGGTTGTTATGATGATGGGGAGGGGGAATGAGGTTGGGGTTTTATGATAATGGGGAGGGAAGGGTTGTGTTTTAAATTTCTGTATCTTTTTGTTTCTCTTTTGCAACAAGTTAATTAAATCGTTTACACTTTTTTGAAACATGAAAAGCAAATCAACTGGCAATGGCCTGCATACCCTTTCACTTTGATGGCTATGCAAGCTTCCTAGTTAATGATGTAACATTGTGTTCCTTAATAAGTTAAGCTATCCACAAAGGGTATCATAATTACTAATTTGAAACCTTCTTACATGTCAATAATACATTTGGTATCCTATATAATGACTTCTAATGATTTCTTTTTCAGTCTTGGTATTGTACTGTCTGGTGAAGCTGGTCATAATCATCTACTGGGATATGAAACCTTTACAGACACTAGTGGAGATGGTAGTGGTAGTTTCATTGCAGACCTTTGCTTACTTAAAGAAGGTCGGTTCATAAAGGGTTTATATTGTTGACAATTTGCTTCTCAGAAGACCTTCTTTACATTAAAAGCATTGATTTACTGGATATACAATGATTAATATAAGAGATATAAGAAAAGGATCAGAATATTTCTATAATCCTGATGATTTAAGTGATTTGGATGACAGAAAACAGCTTAACCAGACATTTTCATTTTTGTATTTTTATTATTTTTTTCTCGGGGGAGGGGCAAGTGGGGGGCAAAGACTTAATTTGGGGAGCTACTTAATGTATTGAGCCCTTCATCAGTGCATTTTTTGGTCTCATTTCGGGGGCAAGAAGGGTGGGCAAGGGTTCTCAGCGGGGAGAGGAGCTCAGGCCCCCCCTTGCCCCCCCCCCCCCACCTGGTTACCCCACTGAGTGTGGTCAAACATTTTTGTACTTCCAGAAATTTAATGAGAACTAATTCATGACCATGTGCCTAATCTCTCTTTTGAGAGTTCGAAGCAGTCAGTTGACTTAAAGTTTGGGACAGTACACTCTAGCCATAATCCATAGAGTGCAAGGGATTCTAACTGTGCTTGTGTAATATTGATCTCATTGTCATTTCTGTTTCTAGGTATTGAAAATTTGTTTGGTTATGAGGAGACAGATTCAGTGGTTCTTGCAAATTGGTGAGCATTAAATGACTTATTTTCTGTATTTTCTTATTTTTTGTATTTTATTAAATCTTGCTGTTCAAAACAGAGCGATTAAAAGAGTGTAATTTCTGCTGCCAAATAATACTTTAGCAATAATCCAGAAGTTGACAAATTGTACAAATACAACACAAAGAGATTGAGAGTACTAAACATAGATCTATTATTTACTTCAGGATATACTGTCATTTAAACAATACTGAAGCCAGGAGTATGTCAAGGCCAAAAGCTCTTGAGAAATATCTTACACTAGCCATGGATAATGGGGGATATCTTAGCGACAAATGTAAGTATTCTCTTACCCTGTAATCACGTAGATTTCGTTTCAAATTATCTGGAAAGTATTTGATCCCTGTTTGTTTATTGATGCAGCTTAAAAGACTCTGACTTTTTTTCTCCTTCACTTGATGTGTTTATCCTCAAGGGAATGAGAGTCATTTTTATTTGTAAAATGGATTCTACAATGATTGAATGCAAGCAGCATATTAAGTACTAGAGTTTAAATGGATCAAAATCTTTTAACGTTTTAATTCTCTGAAAATGTATATTTAATCTGATACAAAGATTTAATTAAAGACGCTTATGAAAACAAGTTGAGATGACGTTTGTTAATGGAAACTACTACTTTTGTCACTAGTGTTGTATCGGTTTTTTTTTTGAAAGACAAAATAGCAATAAGAAAAAGATAAACGAGGGAAAAATTAATAATGCTAGTGAAATTTTCCAAAAGAGCGATGTGTTTTGTTGTTGCATTTTTGTTTTCACCTTAAAAAGACGCGGCTGATCAAAACAAAAAATTACCATGATAAGAAGAATCACTGTATGAGACAATTTCATCTTGTGTTTGAAACAAAATGTTTCAGTTTTATTTTGCTGATAAGTTTACAAGTTTGATGATGTTGCACAACAACAAGCCATTTTTTGTTTTTTTGTTTTTAAATGGATTTAGGGGACCGTAAGGTAAATAGCAGTATTTAACTGTGGCTGTTTAACACTGAGTGTTATTATTACCTAGAATTTAGATTTGTCTGTTACATTTTGTTGTTACTTTTTAGGTGATCCACATTTGATGAATCATGTGATATTTGACGCTAATGTGACCCAACCTCTCATCAGCTACTGGGAAGATATTTATTCTGCACCTGTTCAAGAGTAAGTATCACTTTAGTGGATTCAACTTTATTTTATTATTATTTGTGAGGATGAGGACAATTTTCAATTTTATTCAATTCAGAAATCTGTTATACTGTGAGTTCGTAAAAAAACAATGTATCAATTAGAAACCAATAGTATACAAATGAATGCTTATGAGTGCAATTGTAAGAATATTTTCATGAGTTGAAAGATGGAATGTTCCATTCATCGAGGCGAAGCCGAGTTGAATTGAACATTCCATCTTTCAACGAATGACAATATTCTTACTATTGCACGAATGAAAAACATTCATTATTTGTTTTATATAACATCCAAGTAGATCTTTGTCATTTGATTGGAGGATAACACTGTAAAGTATAATAAGCTTCAGCCATTTTTAATCAAATAGTCACTTTTGTCAATGGAGGGTGGGCGAGCGTGCAATGGAACAAATCGGATGGAACGAAAAATGCACGGTGAATGACGTAGCGTGCAGTGGTACGTTTATTTGCTGTCACTTGACCAACCATCCTCCAATCAAATGACAAGGATCTACTTGGGTGTTATAAAGTTCATAATGATTCATGAAATGTGTACTTAGTTACCGTGACCCACAAACCTGAAGATATCTGCAAACTTTGGTTATTTTCATTGAGTGACAGTTGATGAGGAAAACCCTAAATGACTGCAAAAAGACACTTGTTTTAATGAATGAGAGTCATTTAAATTGAACCAGAAATACTTTCTCATTTACCTGAGTAATTATACATGGCTCACTGATCAATATCTCATGTTAGTGTCTTCATTAGAGGATGCATTCCATTTTCAGAATCAGAGGAATCAGTCCTAACAGGGCAGAGGATCCAGCTTGTACCATTTGTCCTCAGTTTTAATAGGGTTGATGGCCTTAGCTTTCGATCCAAACCGGACCTTCGTCGGAGGCAAAAACAAGCACAAACATAAAAACGGATCCATTTATAGAAACATATATATCTTTTCCCCCGCTTCCCCCCCCCCCCCCCCATTGAAAATGTCTGGTTATGCCACTGCTGGATTGACTTTCCATCTGAAACCTTTTTGAAGAGTATGTAGTTAATCAGTAATTCTTGTTATTTTTCCCTCTTTCCTTTGATGAAACCAACCCTATCAATCATATAGCTCAGTGACACTTTCTAATGAAACTCTTGCTAGAATTGCAAGATATCAAGCACAATGTAACAATGAAACCCCAGAGACAGACGGCAATAGTACTGTTATGAACACTGATACTCCGTCCCTAATCACTCCAACAATGCAAATGACAACAGACGATATCACCACAATGGAAACATTAAACACATCTGATAAAGGATGGTCAATACCATTCACTTCCATTCCAAACATAACTGAGAATGAAGGGAATTCAACAGATAGTCCCTCAACCCTATCCTTTCTGGGATCTACCCAGGACGAGTCAAGTGAACCTGAGGTCCATGCAACAAATATGCCAGAGTTTCCTAGGTTGGTTGATCTCTTACCAATTGTGACTTTGCTGTGATGGATGCCTAACTTAAATATTCCTTTAAATGCACCACTTACCAATTGTGACTTTGCTGTGATGGATGCCTAACAGCTGATGGCAAAATATCCACTGATTATTTCAATAATAATCCTTTAAATGCACACTAGCTACCAATAATAAGGCTACTAAATGAAATGGGTGACTGGCCAAGAGTAACAGTACTGGTTATCACAACATCTTGTGTTTATTGTGTATTAATATTACAGGGTTGAATGACTGAACACACTTCATTTCTCTATTAACCAGATACTAATGACATCAACACCTTAATACTGGACTTGCCTTTCACAAGTGTCTTGCAAAGATTCAAGGTCTTATCAGAAATATTGGTTTCTTTCATGAGAAGAGTCTTTAAAGGAAGGATTAAGTGTTTTTCGGTAAAATAGCGCAGTAACGCATGCCAGCTTTAGAAGCAGATGCGCACTTGGTGATGTTAATGACTTAGCAATGGGATCAGTGTGCGTTGTGTGCGTATATTTTAGTAAACAAACTTGGATTGGATCTACTAATGTCATGAATGTGCACTATACTTTTAACATGATTTGCATTTATTTTCAGTGGGTACATCTTCAGGGAATCTTGACTTTCTCAAGAGCATTTGAGAAATTTTCCTCAAGTACTTGAGCTTGTGTGTATTAGTCTCAATTTAGCCTCATGTAGAACTTGAAATTAATCCAAGCTTTTCTCCTACATTTCCTTATATTTACCCTTTACATCACTTTCTAAAATTTAAATTAACATCTGTTTCTTTCTGTTTTGGTATGCTGTATTTTTGTAATATTTAGTTCCCTTTATTTATTTATTTGTTTACTCATTTATTTATTTAGATAAATATTTATTCATTATTTTTTTTTTATTTACTTATTTTTCCTTTTTTTCATTTATTTGTTTGTTTATTTATTTACTTAGTTTATTGTTGTTTATTAGTGCTTTTTTTATGTGGGGCTGTTTTTATTTGCTTTGTCAAAGGAAGCATTCCTGTTTTCTATTTTTGAAAATTGCAAAGATCAGATCGGTTTATTTTTTCCAAGGAGATGGGGGGGGGGGTAGAGAGCACTGTACATAATCCTCAGATAAATGATACTTTATTGATAGATGCTGAAATGTCTAGAATTCTAGATTGAGAATGAGAAATGCAAATACAGTGTCTGTACCATGTCAGACCTCACTAGGGTGTGACTTAATTGATTGGACATGATGGTAGGACAGGTTGATATGATGTATGTTCCATGAGTCGGTGTCTTTTATGTTGGGAATATTCTATACATCTGCTCCAATCATGTTCTTTCTGATCAATCAATTAAGTCTTATTTAATCACTACTGGAAAATAATTTTAACGAGCACAAAATGTATAAGCTAGAATTGTTGATGGTAAAATTCATTTTAATCATTCTAAGAATGGATTCATGTTTCCAGTCCTGAAAAATATAAATAAACTCTTCTGAATATAAAGGAAGTAAATTATTTTAACCAATAAGGTAGTAGATTTGAAACCAGTCTGCAAATGTTCTCAATGTTTTGCATTGAATTGATTGTTTTCCAGAGCGGGTGTTATTTTATCCTTTGTTGGCACAAAAGGTGGACTGACAAGAGTTTTCCAGAACCCACATTCTAACAAACAGAGGTGAGAATGTTAATCCTGTAATATCATTTCAATTTAATACTGATACAGTACATTATGTTTATTACAATGCAAAGATATATAATTCAAACACTATTCCACACTGTCCATTTTTCTTTTCAAGTCAAATAAAAAGTGAATTAAACTTGTATTTTTAATTTGTTGTATCAGTGAAAAAATAGTTGAATCAAATTTACTTATTTAAAGTTTTAAATTCAACAAGTTTAAAGTTGAAATCATTAATATATTTATTTTATTTAGCAATTTTGGCAATGAGTTTGTGAACACCATAGAAGAGGAATATTATCAACGGGCATCAGCAACTCCTACCAATAAATTCATCTACTCTGTCCCTCTCCAGGGTCAAGAAGGTAAGTTGTTATTAATTATTGGTCCATCGGTTAAATGGAAAGTCAAATGTTTAAAACCTTTGTGATGTTCCTAAATCCTTCCTGGGGTTCTTAAATCCTTCCTGGGGTTCTTAAATCCTCCCTGGGGTTCTTAAATCCTTCCTGGGGTTCTTAAATCCTTCCTGGGGTTCTTAAATCCTTCCTGGGGTTCTTAAATCCTCCCTGGGGTTCTTAAATCCTTCCTGGGGTTCTTAAATCCTTCCTGGGGTTCTTAAATCCTTCCTGGGGTTCTTAAATCCTTCCTGGGGTTCTTAAATCCTTCCTGGGGTTCTTAAATCCTTCCTGGGGTTCTTAAATCCTCCCTGGGGTTCTTAAATCCTCCCTGGGGTTCTTAAATCCTTCCTGGGGTTCTTAAATCCTTCCTGGGGTTCTTAAATCCTCCCTGTTGTTCTTCAATCCTTCCTGGGGTTCTTAAATCCTTCCTGGGGTTCTTAAATCCTCCCTGGGGTTCTTAAATCCTCCCTGGGGTTCTTAAATCCTTCCTGGGGTTCTTAAATCCTCCCTGGGGTTCTTAAATCCTCCCTGGGGTTCTTAAATCCTTCCTGGGGTTCTTAAATCCTTCCTGGGGTTCTTAAATCCTTCCTGGGGTTCTTAAATCCTTCCTGGGGTTCTTAAATCCTTCCTGTGGTTCTTAAATCCTTCCTGGGGTTCTTAAATCCTTCCTGGGGTTCTTAAATCCTCCCTGGGGTTCTTAAATCCTTCCTGGGGTTCTTAAATCCTTCCTGGGGTTCTTAAATCCTTCCTGGGGTTCTTAAATCCTCCCTGGGGTTCTTAAATCCTTCCTGGGGTTCTTAAATCCTTCCTGGGGTTCTTAAATCCTTCCTGTGGTTCTTAAATCCTTCCTGGGGTTCTTAAATCCTTCCTGGGGTTCTTAAATCCTTCCCGGGGTTCTTAAATCCTCCCTGGGGTTCTTAAATCCTCCCTGGGGTTCTTTAATCCTTCCTGGGGTTCTTAAATCCTTCCTGGTGTTCTTGAATCCTTCCTTGGGTTCTTAAATCCTTCCTGGGGTTCTTAAATCCTTACTGGGGTTCTTAAATCCTTCCTGGGGTTCTTAAATCCTTCCTGGGGTTCTTAAATCCTTCCTGGGGTTCTTAAATCCTCCCTGGGGTTCTTAAATCCTTCCTGGGGTTCTTAAATCCTTCCTCGGGCTCTTAAATCCTTCCTGGTGTTCTTGAATCCTTCCTTGGGTTCTTAAATCCTTCCTGGGGTTCTTAAATCCTCCCTGGGGTTCTTAAATCCTTCCTGGGGTTCTTAAATCCTTCCTGGGGTTCTTAAATCCTTCCTGGGGTTCTTAAATCCTTCCTGGGGCTCTTAAATCCTTCCTGGGGTTCTTAAATCCTCCCTGGGGTTCTGAAATCCTTCCTGGGGTTCTTAAATCCTCCCTGGGGTTCTTAAATCCTTCCTGGGGTTCTTAAATCCTTCCTGGGGTTCTTAAATCCTTCCTGGGGTTCTTAAATCCTTCCTGGGGTTCTTAAATCCTTCCTGGGGTTCTTAAATCCTTCCTGGGGTTCTTAAATCCTTCCTGTGGTTCTTAAATCCTTCCTGGGGTTCTTAAATCCTTCCTGGGGTTCTTAAATCCTTCCCGGGGTTCTTAAATCCTCCCTGGGGTTCTTAAATCCTCCCTGGGGTTCTTTAATCCTTCCTGGGGTTCTTAAATCCTTCCTGGTGTTCTTGAATCCTTCCTTGGGTTCTTAAATCCTTCCTGGGGTTCTTAAATCCTCCCTGGGGTTCTTAAATCCTTCCTGGGGTTCTTAAATCCTTCCTGGGGTTCTTAAATCCTTCCTGGGGTTCTTAAATCCTTCCTGGGGTTCTTAAATCCTTCCTGGGGTTCTTGAATCCTTCCTTGGGTTCTTAAATCCTTCCTGGGGTTCTTAAATCCTCCCTGGGGTTCTTAAATCCTTCCTGGGGTTCTTAAATCCTTCCTGGGGTTCTTAAATCCTTCCTGGGGTTCTTAAATCCTTCCTGGGGCTCTTAAATCCTTCCTGGGGTTCTTAAATCCTCCCTGGGGTTCTTAAATCCTTCCTGGGGTTCTTAAATCCTCCCTGGGGTTCTTAAATCCTTCCTGGGGTTCTTAAATCCTTCCTGGGGTTCTTAAATCCTTCCTGGGGTTCTTAAATCCTTCCTGGGGTTCTTAAATCCTCCCTGGGGTTCTTAAATCCTCCCTGGGGTTCTTAAATCCTCCCTGTGGTTCTTAAATCCTCCCTGGGGTTCTAAAATCCTTCCTGGGGTTCTTAAATCCTCCCTGGGGTTCTTAAATCCTTCCTGGGGTTCTTAAATCCTTACTGGGGTTCTTAAATCCTCCCTGGGGTTCTTAAATCCTCCCAGGGGTTCTTAAATCCTTCCTGGGGTTCTTAAATCCTTCCTGGGGTTCTTAAATCCTCCCTAGGGTTCTTAAATCCTTCCTGGGGTTCTTAAATCCTTACTGGGGTTCTTAAATCCTCCCTGGGGTTCTTAAATCCTCCCTGGGGTTCTTAAATCCTCCCTGGGGTTCTTAAATCCTTCCTGGTGTTCTTGAATCCTTCCTTGGGTTCTTAAATCCTTCCTGGGGTTCTTAAATCCTCCCTGGGGTTCTTAAATCCTTCCTGGGGCTCTTAAATCCTTCCTGGGGTTCTTAAATCCTCCCTGGGGTTCTTAAATCCTTCCTGGGGTTCTTAAATCCTCCCTGGGGTTCTTAAATCCTTCCTGGGGTTCTTAAATCCTTCCTGGGGTTCTTAAATCCTTCCTGGGGTTCTTAAATCCTTCCTGGGGTTCTTAAATCCTCCCTGGGGTTCTTAAATCCTCCCTGGGGTTCTTAAATCCTCCCTGTGGTTCTTAAATCCTCCCTGGGGTTCTAAAATCCTTCCTGGGGTTCTTAAATCCTCCCTGGGGTTCTTAAATCCTTCCTGGGGTTCTTAAATCCTTACTGGGGTTCTTAAATCCTTCCTGGGGTTCTTAAATCCTCCCTGGGGTTCTTAAATCATCCCTGGGGTTCTTAAATCCTTCCTGGTGTTCTTGAATCCTTCCTTGGGTTCTTAAATCCTTCCTGGGGTTCTTAAATCCTCCCTGGGGTTCTTAACTCCTTCCTGGGGTTCTTAAATCCTTCCTGGGGTTCTTAAATCCTCCCTAGGGTTCTTAAATCCTTCCTGGGGTTCTTAAATCCTTCCTGGGGTTCTTAAATCCTTCCTGGGGTTCTTAAATCCTTCCTGAGGTTCTTAAATACTTCCTCGGGTTCTTAAATCCTCCCTGGGGTTCTTAAATCCTTCCTGGGGTTCTTAAATCCTTCCTGGGGTTCTTAAATCCTTCCTGGGGTTCTTAAATCCTTCCTGGGGTTCTTAAATACTTCCTCGGGTTCTTAAATCCTCCCTGGGGTTCTTAAATCCTTCCTGGGGTTCTTAAATACTTCCTCGGGTTCTTAAATCCTTCCTGGGGTTCTTAAATCCTCCCTGGGGTTCTTAAATCCTTCCTGGGGTTCTTAAATCCTTCCTGGGGTTCTTAAATCCTCCCTGGGGCTCTTAAATCCTTCCTGGGGTTCTTAAATCCTTCCTGGGGTTCTTAAATCCTCCCTGGGGTTCTTAAATCCTTCCTGGGGTTCTTAAATACTTCCTCGGGTTCTTAAATCCTTCCTGTGGTTCTTAAATCCTCCCTGGGGTTCTTAAATCCTTCCTGGGGTTCTTAAATCCTTCCTGGGGTTCTTAAATCTTTCCTGGGGTTCTTAAATCCTTCCTGGGGTTCTTAAATCCTCCCTGGGGTTCTTAAATCCTTCCTGGGGTTTTTAAATCCTTCCTAGGGTTCTTAAATACTTCCCTGGGGTTCTTAAATCCTCCCTGGGGTTCTTAAATCCTTCCTGGGGGTTTTAAATCCTTCCTAGGGTTCTTAAATACTTCCCTGGGGTTCTTAAATCCTCCCTGGGGTTCTTAAATCCTCCCTGGGGTTCCTAAATCCTTCCTAGGGTTCTTAAATACTTCCCTGGGGTTCTTAAATCCTCCCTGGGGTTCTTAAATCCTCCCTGGGGTTCCTAAATCCTTCCTGGGTTTCTTAAATCCTTCCTGGGGTTCTTAAATCCTTCCTCGGGTTCTTAAATCCTTCCTGGGGTTCTTAAATCCTCCCTGGGGTTCTTAAATCCTTCCTGGGGTTCTTAAATCCTTCCTGAGGTTCTTAAATCCTTCCTGGGGTTCTTAAATCCTTCCTGGGGTTTTTAAAGCCTCCCTGGGGTTCTTAAATCCTCCCTGGGGTTCTTAAATCCTTCCTGGGGTTCTTAAATCCTCCCTGGGGTTCTTAAATCCTTCCTGGGGTTCTTAAATCCTCCCTGGGGTTCTTAAATCCTTCCTGGGGTTCTTAAATCCTCCCTGGGGTTCTTAAATCCTTCCTGGGGTTCTTAAATCCTTCCTGGGTTTCTTAAATCCTTCCTGGGGTTCTTAAATCCTCCCTGGGGTTCTTAAATCCTTCCTGGGGTTCTTAAATCCTCCCTGGGGTTTTTAAATCCTTCCTGGGGTTCTTAAATCCTTCCTGGGGTTCTTAAATCCTTCCTGGGTTTCTTAAATACTTCCCTGGGGTTCTTAAATCCTTCCTGGGGTTCTTAAATCCTCCCTGGGGTTCCTAAATCCTTCCTGGGTTTCTTAAATCCTTCCTGGGGTTCTTAAATCCTTCCTGGGGTTCTTAAATCCTTCCTGGGGTTCTTAAATCCTCCCTGGGGTTCTTAAATCCTTCCTGGGGTTCTTAAATCCTTCCTGAGGTTCTTAAATCCTTCCTGGGGTTCTTAAATCCTTCCTGGGGTTTTTAAAGCCTCCCTGGGGTTCTTAAATCCTTCCTGGGGTTCTTAAATCCTCCCTGGGGTTCTTAAATCCTCCCTGGGGTTCTTAAATCCTCCCTGGGGTTCTTAAATCCTCCCTGGGGTTTTTAAATCCTTCCTGGGGTTTTTAAATCCTCCCTGGGGTTCTTAAATCCTCCCTGGGGTTTTTAAATCCTCCCTGGGGTTCTTAAATCCTCCCTGTGGTTCTTAAATCATCACTGGGGTTTTTAAATCCTCCCTGGGGTTCTTAAATCCTTCCTGGGGTTCTTAAATCCTCCCTGGGGTTCTTAAATCCTTCCTGGGGTTCTTAAATCCTCCCTGGGGTTCTTAAATCCTTCCTGGGGTTCTTAAATCCTCCCTGGGGTTCTTAAATCCTTCCTGGGGTTCTTAAATCCTCCCTTGGGTTCTTAAATCCTTCCTGGGGTTCTTAAATCCTTCCTGGGGTTCTTAAATCCTCCCTGGGGTTCTTAAATCCTTCCTGGGGTTCTTAAATCCTTCCTGGGGTTCTTAAATACTTCCTGGGGTTCTTAAATCCTTCCTGGGGTTCTTAAATCCTCCCTGGGGTTCTTAAATCCTTCCTGGGGTTCTTAAATCCTTCCTAGGTGAACATACATGTATTTTATTTTACTTGAAATTCAGCTCTGAGGTCTTTTATTTGCCATTCACCATGATTTTAATTGTCATGTCACCGTTTGGGTTCAATGTTTATGAATTTTAAATACCTGTCTTTTCCTAGATGGCTTTACTTCGGATAATGCTGAATATCTTGTGACTGCAAGTACAGCAATCCTTGTAAAGAGAGATAACAAAAGCAGTGTAGCAGCAGGTGAGAAATCATCAACACCTCTCCACTGCCAAGTTGGAGTCTGATTTCATTCTTTATTTTCCACCTTTTTAAGGGTGAGAGTGTCTGTTTGGAAATGTTATGCTGTGTTTGTATGTTGTTTTGTACATTTTATCTATTTTTAGGGTTTGTCGTTTTACTGAATTTGATGTAATTTTAAATTTGTATGGAGTTTTTATCATAATTTGCACCTTCGAACATCCTTAATTGGAGACTGCATGCTACAAATTTAATAAAATATGAATTGTTATTTTTATTATAATATATTCATACTGGCTTGAAAATACTGTTATGTGATTGGTTGACTGTAATAAGTGGGTGTGTCTATTCTAATAAGTGGATAAGGTATCCAACTGATTGGTAGACTAACTTTTGTGTTTATGATGGCCCAGGATTTATTGCTGTATGAGTTGGTCTAACAGGCAAAAACAAGCTGAATTTAGAATGTAAATAATTCTGTAAATACTGTATTTTCTGATTTTAGCAATCGGTCATCAGATACTGCTTGATGACTTCCGAGATCTTCTTATGGAGACAACACTCAATGTAAGTATCAAAAGCACAATCTATCTCATCATTCACTTACACCATCTGTCAAGTATTTGGTATCATTTTTGTTGTTTATGTCAGGATAATAAAGATTTAAATGACTATCTTTGCAGCTGATGGAAGATTGTAATGACGTAGCTTACCATTGTGAACTCACCTGCTATAATGAAGTAAGTTCAACAGTTGTATGTTGTGGATTATTTTTGAAAAAATAAAATAAGCTGCTGCAAATTGCTTACCAACCAAACGGACCTGCTGTATAAATGCAAACAATTCTTAATAGTCTGACGTTTCGACCCAAGCAGAGTCTTTCACAAAGGCTTAAAAAGCCTTTGAGCCATTAACAATTTTGGATTATTTTTGAGTGGATTTTTAAGTGAATCCTTCTTCAAATGATGTTCTTAAATTTCTTGATATTACTGTTTTGTTTAGTCTGTTGGTTGCTACCTGCTTGATGAGCATGGGTACGTGGTTATGTCCAAAGACCAAACTGAGGTAAGATACATGTATGTCAGAAATAGTTAATGAAATGTAAATCTGCTGACTTGATTGTACATTTTATTGTCACATTGTATGAGTGAATGTGTTTGTGAAAAAAGAATCAAGTGATAAACCACCTAGACTTGGTTCCAAGTCTGTGACCGTGGTTTGCTATTAAGTCCGACACATAATCATTGTTGCCTGAATTGGCGCCCTCTTGTGACCTGAGCAGGAGAATTTTAACCTTCGATCACAGACTTGGGAATGTTGTTTATCAGTGCAGTATACGGCGATCCGTCCAAAATTGGACGGAGCTATCTGACTGGTCAGTAACCCCCCAAAAATGAATATTCAAAGAAACCTTTTACTGGTTGGAAAACAACTTGCGTGCATAAGCAACGTTTGCCAATGTGATTGGCAATCTTTCTGGCATCACCTTTGTTATGTAAATTTCAGTTACGAATACATGAATACGCCATAAATGCGACAGGGTCAAGTCTGAGATCGTGAGTCAAGTGTGGATAGCATGTGTGTATACGGGCAATCTAGTCAGATGATGTTGCGGAGAGAATACGGACAAATAACTGCAATCTTGGACTTGAAATTAAGTCTATAAACCACAAGGGATACTGACTGGGTAAATTAATTTAATTCAGTTTTTGGATGAACAAAGAAAATTGAAAAGTTGGTTTTGATCCCTGGTTATACAGCATCTTCAGGTTGTATGGCTTCTGAGTAGCGCCCCTTTAACAAAAATATTGACAAAATAGGAAGACTAAATCATAGCTCAGTTGCTAGAGCGATGACACGTTAATCCGGAGGTTGCAGGTTCAAATCCCGTTCTTGTCAAATTTCTGTTTACCCAGAAATTGAAAAAAATAATCAATGTACAAAGAATAACTTTGTTTTTTTTCCATTTGTAAATTAAATAAAGAGAATATCTGACTCCAAGGTAAAGGTTTATTGTGATCTGATTATAAATAAGTTTCTACCTTTGTCTGTTAGGTCGGTGTCCAATTTGCATCGTTAACTCAGCATGCTGTAGTCTTTGATGCAATGCTGGATAAAAACGTGTACACTGAGTAAGAGATAGTTTTTGTTCTTAGTCATTAGTTTTTAGTCATTTATAGTTTTTATTCAATCACTAGTTGAAATATCAGTAGTATTTAACTTAGTCTGAAATTGTGTGTATCTGATCCAATGAATGCAGACGACAAACGTAACAACGAAAAAACAAACCTCAATTGAAAATAATGTACTTGATCTAGAAAAACAAAATAATTATGTGGTTGTGGACAAGTGTTTTTCAAGTCAACTTTGGCATCTATTCTACATTGGACCATTTTGGCAATTTTATGATAATTTTACAATTTGATTTCAGAATAAAGAAAATTGATTATCAAGCGATGTGTACAGAGATTATCATGGATGTGAATAATGCAGCATCACACCTACTAGATGTAAGTGTTAACACTACTTTTGTATTCAATTATATTTTAATATTTACTTATTCTCCTGTTCCATAAATTTATCCCTTATTCTTATATTTTCATTTACTTTCAGCCTTTGATTTCACTTGGTACATTTGTGATGGGTTTCACCAAGCAGCTGATTCTGTAAGTTTTAAATATTGATGTATTTTGATTCATTTCTCTCTCTGTTCTTTGTCAACTTCATTAAACCCTTTAGTGAGTGACCCCCCTCTTCATTAATTCAATACTTCACTTATCAATATTTTTAAAAATCAGTCATTCGTCTTTACCAACTTCATCTAATCCAGAAACAAACTGCTGAGGTTGAACAGCAAGGCATAGTTCATTGACCTGCTATAATCCTTGCTCTATGCTATGATTGCTTGTGTATGTCTTTGCAGCCAGGTGTTCACCATATACTTTGCACAAAGATATCTTAGCACAGGGGTTGTGTCGAGAAGAGGTTCAGGTGCCTGGATGTCTTTTGCAAGGCTTGAGGGATCTTTTTTTATCATTCTGTTCTGCATCTTTTCTTTTTTCAGTTTTTAGTTTAGTTTATTTTTTGAGGGGTGGGGTTGAGGATTACGGGGTGGAGCTTCAGAGCAAGCTGCTGCATTTGACTTTTGGGGGATGATGTTTTCAGTCTGTAATTAGCAAATTAATTACCCATGTTAAACTGTCCCTAGACCCTCTAAAAAGGTGTTGAACTTGAAACAAAAACTGAGATAGATTCATTGAGCTAGATTTTATTAAGATTTCCCTCACTGCTGTAAAACAAAGTGTGGTTTGTGCAGGGGAGTACAAGACGTAGATGTTGCACGAAGATTCAATTATATTTGGCAATTGAATCTTATTCTTTGCAGGATTTTGTCTCATCTTGGAGTCTTTTACAGCCAGGAGGATTTTTATGTTGGTGCATCATCAAGTAAGTCAAGAAATATCTTAAGACCAACAGATTCAAGCATTCTTTTGTACCAAGTGCAATTAACTATTTTAACAGTAGTTGGCCGAAATAATGTAGTGTATTTTATAGATATTATTGCAACTTTTCTGTACAAATCTTTAGCTTTTAACCCGTTTGTATCTTTATTTATTTGTACTTTTTAATGTTTTCTCATTGTACACAGGGAAATTAGATTTTATGTTTTATTTATCATGACAATAAACATCTTTAATTTGAATTTTGTTGATCTTACAAGGAGAAATTTATTGGTGATAAAATGTAAATTGTTTCCATTGCTTTGCAATCCTAAACTGATTAAACACGTACAGTCAATAGACCCATGTACTGATGACATCACGGTTTGTTGACATGTACGCTTTCTTATGGGATTCAGCATGGATTCAGGTCTGGTCTACAGACTCGAAGCTTCATAGAAAAGCGCACATGACAATCCAGCGTGACGTCATCAGTATGAGGGCGCAACCATTGTTAAGATTGTGAGTTAATACAGGATTAAATAGCATCCCTGCTCTTTACCTGTGTGTTTCATTTGACTTGTCGATAGGAACACACTTTGTAAATAAAAACCAATGTTTTATAACTTTTTTTTGTCGTTTCCAGCTGAAGAGGCGATTTATGTACCATGTGATCAGGAAATGTTATATTTCATAGCACAGAGCGAGAGACTTCCAAAAGATGGCTACATACAATGCCAGTATTGTCGAAAGTAAGTTAAATTACAAAGCATTCTTCAAATGTTTTGTGTAAGATTTCTTAAAAATAACTATGTGAGTTACATGAAAGGTTGGGCAAAGTTTTAGAACGGGAACCTAGCCTTCCTCCTATCTGAAACAGCTTGGACATGAGGTAAGCGCCATAACTAAGGTAAAATTTTAGGGGGGCACAAGGGGTGCACCTTTTTTCCTAGGGGGGCACTTTTGGCCAATTAAAACTGTAGTTTCCGTTTGTATTTTTCCTAAACAAGCCCCTTGTCAGTGTTTTCTGACGTGTTGCATAAAACAAAATACATTGTGTGTGTGTAAATAATTCAAAAAAATTCTAAAAACATTGGAATTACTTTTTTATAATTATTATATATGTTTATATTAAATATTATAATTTTTAATCTCAAAAGTCCAGATTTCAAATGGGGGGGCACCCGGGTGGCATGGACATCAGTTGGAGGGCAGGTGTCCCCCTGTGCCCCCCTTAGTTACGCCACTGCATGAGGTCCTTACTGTAAAATGAAATGTAAATTAGCAAATGTCTTGATTGCTCTCTGTTTCTTTATCTTTGCAGATCTTACAGTGTTCACAGTGTACCTCACAGCAATTTGATCATGTTAGTGGTAGATTCGGACTGTGAATGTCTAGTCACAGACCCTATCAATTTGAAACCTACTAAGGTAGTCTACAATTCTGTAGAGTGGTGTCAAAGGTTACGAACACAAACACATCGTAGGCGACCGGAATCATGCCACTCTGAGCATGAATTGGTAGGTCAAGGAGTCTTGGAGCCAGATTTTATACCAAGAAAGCTTTTCAAATGCTTTTCAAATAAAATAACAGTTTGGTGCTAAATTTCCAAAGTTATTCAATTGTTTAAATTGAAAATGTATTTTTTTTGTTAACAGGAAAATTCCACTGATTGTGGCAGAGGATCATGGCTTGAACCATCGGTGCAATGGATGCTACTTATGTTGCTTTTGAAGTCCATCTTAACACAAGCATCACTTAGATCATGACAGTACGCCCTCTAGTGACCAAAGATTTGTACAGTAAACTAAATGCAATCATTACAAGGAAGGCTGGCCTTCTGGGTTTGAAGTGTGGTGTGTTTGTATCCATTGTCTTTAGCTCCCCACATGTATCTTGTGACTTACCAAGATTACAATTGTCATTATTTGTACACAGAATATAACATTTTTTTCTATTCGGTAGGGAAAAAGATTTCAACTTCTTCATAGCCTTGGAATTCAAATATCATTTACTAGTATTAAGATCACATTCTTCAATACATTAGCATCATGGCTTTCTATCAAATTAACGGACTTTTGATTATCCAACAAAAAGAATGAAAAATTTGTGAAGGCAACACTTCAAATATTCACCAATACTTTAATAAGCATGTATATGACTACTTGGTAACAAACACATAAAATGACTATTCATGACTTTGATGGTATCTAGTGCACTTTCATCATTCAGAACTCTTGTATACTCTCTACTCTACTCTTTTTGATATACTCACAATGGTTCCAGTTTTATATGGAAGCTGGTAACACATTTACTTCAACTGCATTCCTGTTAACCAAAATAGCCGCTCTTTCAAGTTCTTCAAACGCTTGAAAATTGGGCACCATAACATCGGAAACTTTTTTCCTATCAAAATTGTGATTTGAACAAGGTGTTAGTATGTCAGATGGGTGTGGTTATAAATAGTTTGTATCCATGAACAATCTTATAATGGTATGTTAAGGATGTTGACAATATTAATCTTATTCAATTATTGTTTGAAAATTGTTGGCAAACTCCCCTGAATGAAAAGTAGAAATAGTTTTGGGTTCAACTGAATCTGTGTTTTAGTGTGATTGACAGCTGAGTGGTTTGCAAACAGTTTGCTATTTTATTCATAAATACCCTAATTTGCGTGATACACTTTGCAGACTACTATTACTGTCGATAATTATACAATAGTTATGCAGTTACATTTTACTAAACTTACCAACTGCTCTACTTACTTTAATGGTAAAATTAACATTTTCCATATCCAAACTATTATCAAGTAACATTTCTGAGTGGATTACAATTCGATTGCAAAGCACACGCTAATGAGTGAAACTTTTGAGTTCTTTGCAATTCAAGTGGACATTGGCTGTTCTTTTTTTAACAATCGATGTTTTGCAAATGTTAATGAACCGCTTCAAATTCACAATGTTTTTTTTTTTTTTTACCATAGATTGTTGAACCTTTCAAAAATAAATGCACAAAAAGGCAATTTTTAAATAGAGGTAGTTAATGGTGTTTTTGATATATAAATAACCTCTCTGCTTAATCTGCTTAATTCAGATGCAGACGGTGTGTTACTTTAACAAAGCCAAGAGCTCTCTTTTAAAATGCTTGTTTGTTTGTTTGTTGGGTTGTTTGTTTGTTTGTTTGTTTGTTTTTGTTTTTGTTTTTCAGATCTTGATAACTGATGGATAATTGTGTATATTTTGGATGTGTGCCTTCGTGTTGCTTAGGGTTGACAAGAGAAACAAAAAGAGTTATTGTTTTATTGTGTTTTCATTGTCATATTTGACAATATCAGTTTCTGTACATATCTCTGGTCAGGTGAAATATTTATAATTTAATGCTGTTGCTAATATGCCAAATTGAGGGTGTTTAGAATGATATATGTTTGCAGTGATTGCAATGTTTAGGCTAGAGCAAGCAGGTTAAGTGTATAGGGGCTAACATGTGGGTTGTTTTTGGGATGTAGACTTGAATCCAGGCAAGTTTCTGGTGCTTTTTAACAAACTGCTGACCATTGGTTGCTTCTCGCTTTCCAGGCGTACATATGGGTAGCGGACATTGCTGTAAAGTGACATCCTTAAGGCATGTCTATCATCAGAGAAAAACGAGAAATGTTATGTTGGACATTTTCTCACTCTTTCGAAATGAATTCTATTTATAATGGTTCTAGATAAGGATATAAATACAAAGCCAACTGAACCACAAGGGGCAGAACAACTTTACTCCACCCAATATTTGTAATTGTTACCGGATTGTTGTTTTTTAATATTGTTTTATACAGTTTTGTTTAATTTTTATGTAGATTACAGTGAACTAAAGTTGTTTAACAATAAAGAAAATTTGTTTATAATATTAGTGGGGTTTCTTCATCCGTCTCATGCACGCGTTTTTCAGGCGTTTCCCATTAAGCAAAATGAATGTTCTAATTTGACCTATGACCTAAGTTTGAGTTACAATCAAGCTTGTTATTAAGATTCAGTTGACCTTAGGTCATTATACCTTAAAGCAGCAGCTCTAGAGTTCAAACAATCCTAATGCATTATTTGGTAGTGCATGTCAAAAATAGCTTGACTGATGCGTCTTTAACCTCTCGAAAAAAACGACGATTGTATAATAAAGCTTTTTAATTATGAAATATTAATATAATGTCTTCCAGCTAGAGGATTATTGGAATGTATTTAATCGAAATCGGGTAGTTTTGTTAGGAAGTAAACATATTAACATTTAAAGATGAGGTATGCTTAGATAAAAATGACGGTGAAACCTATTATATCAAGATTGTGCATTTAAGAATCGTTTGTTGTTGTTTTGGGGTTGTTTTTTTTTTTCTTTTTTTCTTTTAAGTTTGAATTATTTATAATGTTTCATTTGTCAGGCTTGTTCCACAATGATGACTGTAATGCACTTGATTGTCAAATGTTGTCGTTACGATGAGCACTGGTTTAACGCACGTATGGATAAAACAATGTCGGTGTAGACCTATCTCGAACCATGATTTGTTCGCCAAGAAGTTTTAAATTCACATTTTCTGAAGGGTATGTCTTATGCTATTCTTGTTGTTAGCACTCTGCTGCAGTTCATCATGAGCGTAGGGGTAAACACAAATCACCATGTTGGTATATGCCATATATATGAAGAGCATTTAAATAAACGAGTATTGGCGAACATTTCTTATTAATACTTTTTATGTAATGTTAAACCAAACTCATTCCAACACTTCGTGCTATGCCGAGATATGAATAAGTGTAAATCTTGTTTTATTAATATATTGTTTTCCTTTAAAAAGTTCACTGTTTTTTCTTTTTATGGTTAAAAAAAGAAACCAAAAGAACAATCGATTCCCTTTTATCAGTATTGTTGACAGGGTACTTTTACAATTCCTGGAAATACTCATCCCGTTTTTCTGTGTCAACCGTATTTATATTATACTTATTAATTGAAGAACTGACGTTTAATAATTGTAAACATATTCACCGAACAATGATGAATATTTATCCTTTTTTACGTTATCCTCGAATGAGTAACTTTATTACGTCTAAATTTGCGTTTTCAACACATGAACGAGTAACGTTCTACTGCGTCTAAATTTACGTTTTCATAAAATCGATCCTTAAAAAAAACACTTTTCATTTGTCTTATAATATCAGTGGATAATATTGATTCACTATAATAATTATCTGTCTTGGTTACAATGAATCGTTACATTTTCAGCTGCTATAGCCGTTTCATGTTATTGTCTCTGATAAAAAGTAGTCTTTGTTATTTAAAAGTGAAGAGGTTTGTATATATATTGTGTGCGTCATTTGAAATGGAAAAATCTATGCAGTATAATTGTAAATTTATTGGCATTTGCTGATACAACGTGTATAAATGATAATAAAAGTTTTGAATGCACTATTATAAGATATTTAGATCACGGATCTGTTTGTAAAACAAAAAAAAGATGAGTGGTGTGGGCTTGGACAGACCATTGTACTACCTGAGAGAGACTTGTGACGTCGTCTCAGGTGATGTCATAAGTGTGTCGCTTTCTTCGGGTCTCAAGAAACCTTTCAAAGACATATTCTTGGTTGATTTTTCTACTCACATAAAAGCCAACTTTGCAAGTTCGAAGAAATCTTATGATGGTGCTTGACCTGCAAACATTTGAAAAACAACGCTCTTCCATTTGCTAAAAATGACGTCCGTGACAACACAATCAGTAGCTTAACCAGCCGTGGGGGCAGGTGCGGAAGCTGGGAACTCTTGCCCCCCCCCCCCCCCCCCGTTCTTGGTAAGATAATCCCCTCTATCGGCTCAAGCTGAGCCAAACTGGGATGTTATGTAAAGTGACGTCAACAGCCAGCGGGAAAAATGCAAACGGTGAAAAAGAATGAACAAGTGCTGAGATAAAAAGAATGAAAGAAATTAAAATGAGGTCGAACGAAAAAAATTGCACAAACTAATAGTTCGATACATCAAAAGCCCCCCCCCCCCGGGCTTGGCGTGCGAGAGGGAACACAAAAAGAGAAATAGGTTATGTTTTGTAAACAACCCTCACCATTTTCTTCAAGGGTACAATTTGAAGTATTTGGTGCACCTCCCAAGCCATCGTGAAGTGCATATGCATACAAGTCTTACAGCATTGCGAGGACGCCATAAGACACCCAAAGTAAACCATGATTCTCTTGTGTTAACATAGTTGAACAACAGTATTACACAGCTGGATAGAGTGAAAGGTCATTGAAGATAAGAGTTACGCAAAAAAGTCAATCTTAATTCCATCTGCAAACAAAATATATCGCAATTGCTATGTGCACATACAAACTAATCTTGACAAACTAAAGTTGCTAACAAAACAATTTGATTTGACGTAGACCCAAGGCTTGTTAACAACTGGTCCACCATTTTGCACTATGTGAGTGTTCAGAAGACGTAATACCAATGATAAGTGTCAACCGAGAATTTTAAACAACAGATCAACAGAACTTGTATTATCTATCGAGAGCCTCGTCTGTGGTGGTTTGCGAGGAAGGAAGTGCATTCTTGAAGTCAGAAACTTTCAAGATCTTTTAAATAAAGTCTGCCAGTTCATGACAACTATTGTGGATTGAAGATTATACAGGTGTAATGGCCGAAACATTTCAGAGCAATATTGTGACCCGATCATCTCGATCGTCATCATTTTGGAGTCAGGTATCCGGCTCGACAAACCAACATAAAGATACCATCGTACAAGAGAAGTTATTCGGGAGACGACAACAGCAACCTAAATCAAGCAAATGGACTTCGACTCTCCATGCTGCAGCTGTAGCTCTATCAGGCCGTGGGACGGGCGATGAGGTGACTTCATCCAGGCCACCACGACCAAACAGCTCAACTAGCTCTAGAAAGGAGACTTTATACTTCGGCCGGGACATCTCGACTTCTATGTGGTGGCGATTTCGACGGGGTGGAGACGATGAAGAATCCCGTCGGTTCATCGACAAGACTGATGATGCCCCACCCCGGTATGAGAACTCATTTCGTATGGACCCTAAACCCGGCTGTAGATTTCAACCAGAGAGAGTTGAGAAAATTATGACCCAAGTCCTAGAAGATGAGTTCACCAGAGTGCCATATCGATCTGAAAACGTACCCGGAATTGTGAAGAAACTAGCAGATGATATCAAAACAAGAGTAAAACTTCTTCAGTTTGAGCGTTACCGGCTCGTAGTCTTGATTCAAGTCGGTCAGATTGAAGGACTTGAGATGATGATTAACAGCCGCTGCGTTTGGAACACTGACACTGACTGTTACGCTACGGCTACATTTCAAAATGGTGACATGTACGCCATTGCAACGACTTACGGAGTATATTTAGACTAGTCTCAAATCTCAATATGTATTTTATATATTTTTTTCAAATCTATGAATACTCAATCCAAATCATTTATAAAGCCATGTAGTTGTTAAATTGGGGGAAAAGGTCACTTGGTAATCCATATAGTCAATCATACAGCGCGCAAAGTTGTAGTTGTACGCAAAATTTTTTAACTGTAGCTTTTTAATTCTTTCCACAAATTTCAAAGAAAAGTAAAAAGATGGATAACAAAATTCCCAATGGTGGCTAGGTCTTGACAGTGACGTGGTCGATCTAGAACACATGTTTTATCCAATGCCTTGAACAAGAAGTAAAAAAAAACCTGAAAGTTAAAGGCTACTTTATAGTCTTTGGACAGAAAGTTTCCCAAAACACGTAATTCAGAAATTCGATCTTGTGTTTTAGTATCTGTGACATCATTACCTTTCCAATCATCAGATAACATAGAACAAGGTTTCCTTTTTGCATATATGCCATACAGTAAAGATCAAACGTTGATTTTTCATTAAAGAACATCATTGATGCTTTTATAACTTTGTGATAGGCTACTTGCTTGATTTAAAGATTGTTTCCGAGTAAAATGGATTTGCTGAGATGATACTCTCATGCTAAAACAGTGACAGATATAAGCCTACCTAGCTAATAAATAGTGCAGTATCTGAACACACATCAAACCCACTGAGTGCTGCTGTGATTCACTATTGACTCCGCAACGATACATGCCATAGCAATATCAATACAAAGTACATCCGGACTTTGTGGTTTCATTAATTACAAGTATAGTTTACACATTGCATTTTTTTTAATAATTAAAAGTATAATTGTGGGTAGAATCTTCACCGCCCCGAACTCTATAACTCTGCCCAACGCAAAATAACCACTATTAACGCGAAATTAACACAATGAAAAACACCAACTATGCATCCGTTATCCTTCAACTGACCCTAATAAAAGTTCTGCAATTGATTCTAACATCAGAATTGTTTAAAACTTCAAGTTTGATCCACATCATCGGCAAGGCAAAGTCCAAAAATCTCCACTTTTATTTCAACCAGTATTTGGGTTTTCTTGGTAAGAAAAGTGCTTCACTTGGTTGTGTTTTATTTATTGTCCATTAATTTAATTTAACCCAACTTGATTAGGTCAAGATACAATCCATTTTTAAGTTACAAAATTTAGGCATTTTTGTTTGAAACTTTTCTAATATGTGTAATAATTCACTTGAATGATCCAAGAACTTTGTGAAAAAACGAATATAAAATATAAGTTTCATGAAGTCTTCTTGGTGAGACGTATGATATGTATCTGGATATGTGGTGATGGCACTCCTATAATGCCTATTCAGTTTGATATTGTTGTTACATTACCGATCTGTATAAGAACATTGTTCCGGCATTCCAGTTGGACTTTTCTGCTAAGCCATTATGCCAAACCCAATACAGACAAACAATGAGGCCTACGTCCAATAAATTATGTAGGACAGCCCTTTTGTCTAATTTGTCTCATCCTTAATGCCTTGTAAGACAAAATTATATCTCTTCTCACCTTTCACAAGTAAGTCAATCGAATTAATATCTCTGACACACATTTTTGCAGGCAAGCTTGTGAAGGCGAATGCGACGTTCCTAATTTGTTATGAAAAGCACGAACAGAGAGTCTACTTCACCTTTTTCATAAAGAATCTGAGCTTTTTGACTGTTGTTTTTACTTGTTCTCTGTTATTACAATTTGTGTATTTTCCTTCAAAATGTTACATGACTTTGGGATGTGGGCCTTCGAAAAGTAAAAAGTATTCTATTCTAATGTTGCAGCAAATCTTGAAGTGAGTTGAATCTCTTTTTAGACATAACTCTGTACACCTTCATATTCATCTTCCGTTAGGTCGTGTCTCAAGGTGCCTTTCCAATCATCATTTTGGGTTGATGCATGTTCTTCACTCTGTGCATTATTCCCTACGTCACTCAATTCACTTGGTGTGAGTCTACCGAAAGACTCCTCGTCATAAAATGCGTTATGCGATACGTTTTCGGTGTCCTGCTCGGCTCCGTAGCGGTCGAAATCGGGTTTTGGGTCTCGTGTATTTTCGCCGTCATACGCATCGTTGTTGTAGTCGTAGAGGTTGTTAAACATGTTTTTGTCAATGTTTTGGTATTGGTTCTCATTTAGTTCGATACCGGTACCATTAGCTTCGTGTCTGTAGTCGACTGTCCCATCGCCAACGTAATGATCACTCCGATAACTAGAGTATGAATAGTTGTCACGTCTTGAAGAAGTTCCTTGCTTATGAGGAGAATGTCCTGTTGCAAAATGTTTTTCCTCTGTCTGACTTCCCATGAATTCCAGAGGCTCGTGATTTCTTTCAGGGGCATGGGTTCCAGGATTACGTCCTTTATGTAGAGTCTGTAGATCTCTTTGTCGAAAAGGTGTGAAACGATCATTACCAGAAGCAAACTTGACACTTTGGTCTTGTGAGGTTTTCTTGAGAGATGGTGCTGTATTATTGGGTTTATTTGTTACATGTTCAACTTGTGAGACAGCCGAAGGAGACTTCGTTCCTCGTACCTCCCTCCAGTACCAAATACAGACCATGACGACCATGATAAAGACAAGCAAAAATGCGAATAAGGAGCCTATAATGACTGCACTATAGTCCACTGGTGGTGTTGGTTCAGGACTCGAGACCTTTGTACTAATTGTGGTAGATACTACATGGTTAGGAGGTTGGGTCGGTAGATCAGCGGCATTGATTGTTTGAATGGTTACTATAGCAACCCCCTGGATGCCATCATTATCAATCACGACGTACATGATACTTGCACCCTCATCTTCCTCCTCTATATCCCTCAACGTGAACTGATTTTCTTCTATTGTGTATCGATCTGTTGCATTCTGCAGTTCCTGGGATACTTTCCAAAATGTTCTGTTGATAGTTGACGTCAGAGTAGTGGCAATTGAGGTAAACATAACTGTACTTCCAACAATAACAAAGCCATTCTGGTTCTGGTAGTTTATTGTCACCGTAGGCTCCGATACGATGTCAAAAGAAGCCATAACACAGTTCCTGCTTAAGTCATTCGTCAATGTGCGTGTCATATTGCACACAAACACTGCTCCTTCATCGTCTAATGAAGGGATGAAGGTGACTTCCGAGTACCTAAATTCACCGTCTGATGATGTCTCTGACGCCAGCGGATACCCATCTTTTTCCCAGGACAGGTTGACGGGTGGCTCACCGACCTCAGATTGGCACAACATGATACCAGTCTCTCCAAGGAAAACCTGCATTCTCCCATCACTAATTGGGATGCTAACCCCATCTTTTGTCAAGCCGCTACAGTTCGGATAGACATCCCCAGGAACATACCTAACTGTAAACTGCGCGATGTCAGATTCCAACACGATGTCACTTTCTGCACACTTAGCATCGGAGAGATTCCTCCCACAAACCACGAAAGAGAACCATGCTGTATCAAGCCGTTTGGGGTTGGTTAACCGGAGGGCAAACCGTCGGTTGTCTGGTAACACTACCTGTCGTGTTATCATGTAGTTGTCAGCATCCAGACCAAGCAACTCAAACACACTGTCCCGTTTAACTGTCTCATCTGCGATAACAAGTCCCTGTCTTCTTATAGCAACAATCTGTGTACTAACATCCATACTGCTAACTTGAAAGACTAACGGGGCAAATGAGTCTGGTTCCCCCTCATTGCCCTCAGTGCTCACTGGTTGGATCGTAATGCTCTGCCCGTCAATAAGCGATTTCGTCCACAAAACAATCAAAATCTGCCAAAAAACACATTCAGCCGCCATTGCTAAAAATTTCCAGTTTACAGTTCGGGAACTGGTCCAACTGATGTTATATCTAGGACCACAACTATCTAATTTACCGTTGCAGGGAGGTAAACCATGAAAACCAAATAAGAGTATTGCCAACACGATCTTAGGCACCCCTAACCTCGTGTAAATATCACGGCATTCAATAATTTATTATGATAATCATTTCGAATAGTCAAGTAAAATCTAAGTACTTGTGTGGGGGTAAAGTAAAGGATAATAATTTGCAACGACGGAGTACGCGTTATATTACTACCCTGATATATGAAGATTGAACTTGCCCTTTGGGATTAATGTATGCCTGTAACGTTGGTGGTTAATTATATAGACACACTGATGCAAAAACAAGACTTTTATATTTAGATAACAATTTATTTGTACAAGCAGCAATGCTGTACAATGTATATAACTGTTCAATGAAATTGGCAACTGTTTTGTTGATTTTTAATCTGGAATCTTAGTGTGGAATTGGTACTGGTACCGTTTATTTGCGACGTCATTGTTGTGAAAAATACGTCATAATCAATTATTGGCTATAAAGAGGATCTCATTTAACCTTCGTTCCACAAGACCATCATCCAAAACTAAACGCAATTTTTTGCCGACGTTTTTCTTTCTCAGAATTGTGTATTGTAAGTATTTTGACCAGCATCATTGTTTCAGAGCCTTCGGTTGTTCAAGTAGTTCTTTTGGTACTTGACTATAAAATTTCAAAATCAAAAAATGAGTTACACTCAGAATGCACCTGTTTCTTATCAATATGTCACTTTTTTATTGGAAACAACTTGTGAATCTAGGTTACAATTTTCGCACTCATAAAATCTTCTGCAACATGTCCCCCATAGGGATAGAGATATTTGATCGACCAAAGGTCCTGATTATGCGAGCATAGTTTACTAACTGGGCTCAGCGTGAGTTAAATTGAATTCTGTCCCAGCCGGGCATGCATACCAGTGTTACCCTTAAGTTAATATCAAATCTTAAAACGTCTCGTGCCATTCTAGAATCGCCACTGTATGGAGTGTATTCGTTTTTGTATTTGTCACCGTGGCAACGAGTTGAGTTGTCTGTCATTCTGGTATATGAAATGCAAACACAGTGTGTTCTGCAATATTCAAGAGATATGTAATCAGTAATCATAAGGCATACACCGAAACGGTCCATCGTTCGGACTGTGACTGGCCGTTTGAGACTTACGAACTCTATTGACAGAAAAAACCCTAATAGCTTTATGTGTTAATAAATAAACTGAATTCAAAAGCAAAGGTTGCTTTACAAGGATTAATAGTGTAAACATCATTTGCTGTGTGGAATTGTTGTTCAGGTAAAATTGGAGTGGAATCCATGTTCAGATATCATTGGTGTATGCCGGACATTTTACTGGACGAGAGCAAAGCTTCCAAATGGCTCAACTTGAGTGTGTTATTCTGTTTCTACTACTGAGTTCAATACCTAATGTATTTGCTCAAGTATCGATCGTAAAACAACCTGTTGATGTTATTGTGAAGGAGGGGGACAATCTAGCCACAATTAGTTGTGAATTTGTCAACGTAAACGAAGGAGACCAGATTGTCTCATTCCAAAGAGGAAACGATATCATCAGTGATGAACTAAGCCTCCGTTCTAGTAAACTAGAACAATTGGGTCTTGAAGTGGACAACTACAGCATCAAACGTAACATCAACGTGGGGACATTTGCTAGATCTTATGATCTTTCAATCAAATCACCAATCAGGAATGACACCAGCGACTACCGGTGTGTTGTATGTAATCGAGATCCCAGTACTAGCACGTGTTCTGATATTGTCCTGTCATCAGAGAAAGCAACACTTACTGTACATTATTTACCAAGAGATACCTATCCAATCTGCAATGCACCATCCACAGTTGATTCCAACGCCAGCTTTATTCATGTTCAAGAGGGTTCAACCATAGAGATCATCTGCTTGTCAGAAACCGGCAGTCCCCTCGTTGAGCTAGCTTGGACACAAAATGGAGCTGCGGTCAAAGGTCACATTGAAGTCTTAACCGGTGAAAACGGGTTATCTGAATCGAGATTGATGTTTATGCCAACCATGCAGGACAATGGAACAGTTTTGACTTGTACTCTAACGAGTGCTGCTTTCAATGATACCGAGAGAAACTGCAGCACCCTCCCGCTGGATGTTTCCGCTGACGGAAGTAAGGATCCAGGAGGATCTTCCGGAGGTGGTGGAGGATTAAATAGAACTATCATCATTATTGTCATCCTTGTCTTGATCATCGTCATTCTAATTGTCGTTATTGTCATTGTCTATGTCACCAAGAGGATGAAAAGAGATAGGGGCTCGTCACGAGGTCACAATATTGATTATCAACCTGCTGAAACCATAGATACTGATAGAGACGGCTCTGGTCAAATCAAAATAGAGCAGAGGGATGAAATCTAGCTGTATCAAACAAGTGTACGATTACAATCAGTGGTATACCTGATGGAAGTTCAAATTTAATTGTAACATGACAATGGAATGGTAAAGGAAGGATGACTGATGACTGTGGAGACGCCTTGTTTGTATAATCTGCCATTATGTTTGACTGAAGCCCCCCCCCCCCCCCCGCCAACTCCACCCCACCTGTCTAATGTTCTCTTTTCGCAACCTTTTGAACAGACAATAACGAACTCCACAATCTTTCCCACCGTAAGGAACTCCCACAGGTTTGGGGTGTCAAATTGGCTACCATAATTATATTATATTAATATCTCCAACATTTAACCGTGCATACATTCATATTGCACAAGGTTCTCTCTGATTGGATTTTTAAAGTCTCTATTGAACACGTGACCACCTATTCTAATTATTCTCGTTACTGGATAATTCTGTGATATTTTATGTAACCTTTAGCCCTCTCAAATGGTATAACAACACGGTTTCTCGATTGGGAATGAATTATTGTCCGCTCAGTACTTCGTCCTTGTTGCAGTTTGAAATTAGTTCCATACAAATTGTCGTGTATAATAATTATTTGAAGCCGCTATATGTATCGTGTTTTGTTTGTGTATACTTTCAAATGCATGTGTTTTTTATTGGTAAAGCCAAACTATTTAGTGCACTATTTCAAAGGATTTGGGCGATTAGGAAAATTGAAATCAAGCGACAATGTACATAGAAGTCACATTTGCTTAGAAAACCACAGAACTTTATAATGTAGTAAAATATTCTTCGGTTAACGTTAATCTTTCAATTGATTGTGCCTTTGATTGCTTGCTAACTTTTAAAATAAATTTAACTTAGCAATTACTAATGTTACATAATTCCTTTAAATAAGTCCACATCTGCGATATAGTTTTTGTAAATGCATACAGTTTAGAATCCATAAGATTGGCAAGATTTGCTAAGAAGCAAAGGCTGCGAAAGTTTCAGCTCAATTCTTTGTCATTTTATTTGTGTGAAAACAGCAACATAAAAGAGTGATTTGCGCACTCTTATTTAGAAACGTAATTCGAACCTTCTTGTACATGAGTGATATGGTGTAGGAGTATCGCGTGCTGCAGAAGATATTCACTCTTTCTTCATAATCTTTGCCCTCTCGTCTCAGAGTGAGTGTGTCCCCCCCCCCCCCCTTCCTGTTGTCTCAAACATGTAATGTATAGTCTGTTGATCATACCCATATGCCAAATCAGACTAACCGACAATAATTAGTCATCATCGATATTACTGTATCTTCTTGACAAGAACACGGATTATTCGATTCTTTTTGATGTGGATGTCGATACATTATACCAGTAAGTGACTGATTCAGATCGATAATATCACAGTAAAACCAAAAATATATATTAGGGACATAATCATAAAGAAATATTTTGAGTTGAAATCTCCAGCCCAACATTGGTAATAAGGAAAACAGAAATGTTCACAGATTTACATATACCTTACATGGTATACATATTATGATGGTAGAAAACTTTCCTTAAAATATTTTTGCCTGAAGTGTTATCGTTTTTAAATAAGATCCAAAATTAGTTTTCTTCTCAGTGAGACGAAATCTCTGCCTATAGGAATGCGTTCAAAAATGTTCAATGCATTTTTACTGTTTTATTACATACATCTTGATTTGTTAGAATGGAAAGATTTACAGTCAGTTTACCAATGTTGAGTTGGGGCTTTAAGTAATGTGTTTTTGTTTTCCTGAACTGTATTACAATGCCAACATTTGTAACGGCCTCACTTTGTCAACCTCGAGTCTTTCTCGAAGGCTAATGTTTAATACAAAGTTGACCAATATTTTGGTTACCATTATGCAACAGACTGTCTTTTTTCCATGTTTGTAGACTTTTATCGCAAGTAGCCATCTTGATTACCTCACTCTAAACCAATAGAATTTCAAAACAGAGGTTTGAAGGACAAATAGTCTGGTAACACTGTGTAATGTTCTATTGTTGAGTATGGGTACCATACAAGGAAAGTTGACAAGAAAGGCTGATACATTGTAAAGGTCAATGGATCCATCGGAAATCACCCCATCAAGACTTACTTTCCAAGAAACTTTGTGGCTTAATTTTCTTCACGGTGATGGCAAAATTTGGCACTGCTCGAAACATTAGATAGGCAGAAAAAGATGTATATATAGCCATGACATCAATGTTATTTCTGATATATAAGCGGGAGGGTGGTGAATACGACACCAGAGGAATGTTACAAGGGACACACTTTTGAAGTGATCATAATTTACGACTTCTTCAAACAACAAAATACTCTCAAGTTTTCTGGAACTTTTGTTTAGGCTGCGGCAAAGGAAGGGTGACTGACGAACACTTATGAGGTAAGAATTGTCAATTACATGTGTTCTTAACCGAAAGCATACTCAGGTCATACTTTGAATGACTTAAAACAAAATAAAGAAACAGCACAATACAATTAACAAACCAAACAATAAATGAAAGTAATACTATAGTTAGAAATGCCAAAATATTATAATAAATTGATCTTATGTATGTCATTCAAAGACGAGCATTTGTATGTTTTTTAACACGCATTTTCAAATA
Source organism: Marthasterias glacialis (assembly GCA_911728455.2). NCBI lineage: Eukaryota > Metazoa > Echinodermata > Asteroidea > Forcipulatida > Asteriidae > Marthasterias > Marthasterias glacialis. Next base: position 304,327 of record OU452221.1, on the reverse strand, counting down.
TGTACTGGCATTTGCTCCTTAAGAATATTAAATGAAAACAAATAGTGATAAAAACGATTTAAAAAGTTCTAAACATGGTTTAGTTTTGAAGATTATCAACGATTACTGGGTGCATATAATCTTGATTTAAAGAGAGTGAACGCTGACATTGAAATTGCTGTAGCTTATCTTGATTCAAAGAGGGTATTCTAACAGCAGTATGCCTAGTTTCTTGCATTCTGTACCTTAACGTATTTTACAGAGCGTATAAGCATATCTGGCTTCAAAAATATTACAAATATTGGCTGTACCTTATCTTGATTCAAAGAAGGTATGTCTGCACTCCATTGTGGCGACACGAGGTATTGTCATGATAATCATAGCTCATCTTTAACACTGCCCCCATGTTCTTTTTTAAGCTTATAGCCAGTGGGGGGTTCTCGTTTACCCAAGTCTGTATTACCGTCAGTTGTTCCACTTCTGTAATGAATATTGCGAACTTTAGTAATAGTTCCATGATCCCCCAATCCCCCAATCCCAGCGGCTTTACACCTGTAAGGAAGTTGTTAACTAGAGAGCCTATATCAACATGACAACCCCCCATAATCCCAAGGCAGTGAGTCACGTATGTAATTCCACGTCTATCGCTTGCAGTCAGTTCTGAAAGCTACCAGACACAGGGGAAGGGTGGGGGAGTTGTCAGCATGTCTGGATATTAAGAAGATGACGTGTCTTTGAGTACATAAATCCCAATATTGGAATACGCCATTTTATCTCTTAATTAAATTGGCTGGAATCGTAACTATAGTAATAATAATGATGAATTGCATTTGTACTATCAGGGGCAATGCGCTAGTGTTTGGCCATCTGTCAAGACCTTAGACCTATATAGTTTAACTTTCTAGTCGTGTAACACCCTGTTTTGTTGGGATTTTTTTATAAATATATATATTTTTTTCTTTTCCAGAATTCCGAAAGATTATTGCATTTCACTGAGGATTGTTCTTCCTGTAGTGGTTGTCGCATGCTCATTATGCACATTGCTGGTGTATCTTGGTATACAGTCATACAACAAAGAGAACAACAAGGAAGGTAAACAAAATAACAAACTCTGAGTACATCAAGATTTTGACTATAACTACATGCAATAAACAATTATGTTTATCAGGATGGTATCATCAATTCATTTACACATGTTCTTACTTTATACCAAAAAATAACTGAGTCCAGCAAAATCTAAGTGAACCGCTGTTTGTCCCTGTTTCGTTATTTGTATTTAACGATAAATTTCAATCTGATTGTGGTAGAAAGTAGACGTTGGAAAATCATGAACAGTTTCTGTTCAAATCAGACATTCAAAACTTTCTTTTTCAACACGTTTGGAAGCAATAACCACCTTACAATTTTCCGTTGTACTGAATGCTTCTATATAGGGCTGCACACAACTTTGCAAACGACAACCCATAGTACAATCTTAACAACGGTTGGAGTAACAACTGAGCGTCCGTATCCTGAAGCGTCTACCGAGCCTCCGAGTCTAAAAACAGAGCCATCAATCCAACAAGAAACATTAACGGTACAACCACAAACTACGAACCAAGATGATCAGCCAACAACAAACAAATGGACTACACCACCGATATCTTCAGCACACAACGCACCCTCTATTACATCACCAACAACGCCCTCTACCAACGCCATCTCTCCACAAACAACTTCAGACCAATCAAAGCCCAATCCTGAACATTCATTTATACCAGCGATTACCGAAGTGATCCGAAGAACAACAGGGGTTGCAGTGTCGGTTGCACCTGTTGATGTTTCGGGGTCATCTTGGTCATGTCCCACTGACGGTCAGTGTGAGTGGTTGCCTTCTGATCCAGTTTGCGGTTCTGATGGCAAGACTTACTCTAATCTCTGCGTTCTGAGAGATTCGGCTTGTAAGGCTGGCGACTTCACACTCCAACCAATGAGGAGAGGAAACTGTACCACAAAGGTTGGAATGGAAGGTTGGTCCTAATTGGTAGTATCACCAATATCAATGTTATGCTATTTCTATCAGTAATTTATATTTTCTACCAGTAATTTATTTGTTGTCGTACGTCGACATTTTCGTCAACATCATCGTCACGAGCTCCGTTATCTTTGCCATTATTCGTTTTATGTTTTCCCCGTTCAATTAAAATACTGCACAGAAGATTGAAGAAGAGTTTGATCTGACATAAGGCAGCTTTGCAATCACTAACGTCATCGATACCTTCTCCATTATTGTCACCATTTATCACAATCAGTTAGAAGTCCAATCATCAAACCAACAAGAACAATCACAGTAATTTATTTGTATCTTCTTTTTTCAGAATGTTTTAACTGTGAGGATTTCTTTGACCCAGTGTGTGGGTCAAATAAACAGAGTTATCTGAACATCTGCCAATTGAAGAGAGAAGTTTGTCGTAGCAGAAACTTTCAACTGAAAGTATCATTTGAAGGACTTTGCGAGTTACCAGTCATGGGTAAACTAATATTTTGATGTAACTGTAAAAAACATAACACCCTGCTCATTAGAACAGTCAATTAATTATGTTTTCGTTAGGTCAAAACAATTATCGATATTTACCACAATGACTGTTTTCTTTCTTAATCTTCTTTCAGTTTGTTCGAGCCGTCAATGCGATCCATTTCAGGGTAGTCCGATGTGTGGGACCGACGGGGTAACTTACCCTTCACTGTGCTACTTGAGAAGGACTGCATGTAAAAGAAGAGATTATGGTCTGGTAGAAGCATACCGTGGTGGATGTGTAGCTGGCAAATTAACCAGTATGTTGAACCTCTTAATTTGCACAATTCAATATAATGCCTATGCCAACATCAATGATCATGGCTCAGTAACCTCAATCTTTAATTTAAAGTGATGAACCACGTACATAAAAGAAAAGAAGTTCTAAACAATTTCTTTTTAAGTCCATCCTGTGAGATTTAGTATTAGTAATTGTCGGTCTGTGAAGAAAACAAATCAGGTGACAGGGACGAGTCTCGGTACCCATGATTTTGATATAACTCCGGAGAAGCAACTCTTCATTGACAGACCTTGATATAACGAGAGAAGATTTAATGTCTGAGATTGTGCTTTCCTGCTGGGGTTTGTTATCTGACTCTTTGTATAGTTAACTCTGGAATAAGATTAGGCATAGGGGGCCTACTATTGATAACTTGTGTCCGGTTTTCATTGTAGACGTTTGTCAAGAGCACTGCATTGACATTTGGTCACCAGTTTGCGGTACAGATGGACTGACTTACCATAACTACTGCTTCTTGCAGCGAGCAGCTTGCAGGGAACCTGGGCTTTTTCATGCTAACGATGGACCGTGCAAACTGAACAGCAACTTCTACCAAGGTAAGGGACCCTCCACTCAACCACACTCTTCTCAGACCTCAGGCTATTGGTCAAAAATTTGTGCATTTCGACGAAAAGGACTTCTGCACTTACAATTATTTCTAGAACACAGTGTTGTTTCTTAATTTCTGTTTGTAGTAAGTAATTAATTACTAAAAGTTTAACAATGCATTTTTCTTCAATTCTCTTTCAACCTTTTGCAGGTATCCTGGCATCTATTCCTTAGAACCACGCCCCCGCCCCTCATCGGCTTTGCTATTAAGGGTACTGCTGGACAGCATGGCAGTTTTTGTTCACAAAAGTTGTGCAATATGAACCTGAATATTTTCTTCTTAAAAGAAGACAGCAATTTTTCCCGAAAGTTTGTTATAACATCAGTCGGAAAACACTAAAGGCCATCTTCGAAACCACGGGTACGGCTTATAGGCTTCGGCTCTGGCTTACTCACTATCCACCTGGGTTCTAAGCCAGAGCCTAAGCCGCAGCTAGCCGTGATGTCGAAAAAGGGCATGTTAATCTCAGTTGATCTTCAGCGATAGGGGAAATTGCCGATATTCGTATAGCGCCCTCTTGTGATGAAGGTGATCATTGATTATGGTTGAGAGTTGGGTTTTCAAAATTATTGGTCGCCTCGATTGGTCAATCTTTTTGGCTTGTTGAATTACAATAAAGAAAATATATTACTAGTGGTTTTGTTGAAGTGTTGAAGTTTTGTTTTGATGGTTCGTCAATAAATATAAGCATTAAACAAAATGTATGTTGCAGTTGAATCACTTTTGGATTATAAATGAATTGTTGATTAAACTCAATTTATTATACTAATTGGCATGAAGGACAAACTAAAATATTAATGGAATTATTTAATAAACAAATTTTTAAACAAATATAGCATGAAATGGGAAAACCAATTCACCAGATCTGAAATACTGCGGGATCGAAACCAATAGCATATTATTATTAAAAACGTGGCTTTTTTCGATTGTCATATTCCAGACGATATTAACTGGTATGAATGTGCAGAAATATTTGTTGTTTGGTGTCTTGGAAACTATAATTATAGAGGATATGTGGTAGGCCTATGGTAACATATACTGGTCGAAAAACTCCGTGATGTCGGAGGCCTACATCACCTGTGATTTCATCGGTCTTCCCAATTTGTTTAATACATAGCGCCCTCTTTCGTTCACTGATAATTATATTCTCAAAGCTATAAATTATTTTGAATTTTTGAAGTACAACACACAAAATAATTTTTAAAATGATACATTAGTTTTAAATAGGTACGTGTACATCTAGCAAAAACACACAACATGTATAAAAACATGTTATAAAAACAGGTTATATAAATCATAAAAACATCTTTCTATGTTTACACCTCATAAAATAGAAAGGAACAACAACATTGTGAATTGTCAAACAAATCAATTGGCAGGCCACTATTTTCTCTCATTATATTATATAAAACATTAATCGAGTACAAAAATCTGAACAGCGTCACTTTTTCTTTCTTTCTGTTTCTTCTTTCTACGTTTCTTGTCTTTGCCCATATATGGTTTAGAAAACAATGTTTTATGCAAAGTCAGTGGTTCGTGTGATTTGCCTGTTGACATTCGGAATGGCCAATCAGATTGCTGTAAACCTCACTTTGATTTGCATAAAGATAACAACGCCGCGTTACGAGAAGGTCCCGGATGTCAGGAAGCGTCGACGATACATACGCATCCGAATACCGCGTTCGTACGATACGATACGAAATGTACAGTACATGACATACGGCACATCGCTTTGAAACCTCATGCAATGCAGTACACAGTCAGTGTGGATTGACGAGTTGATATTATCTGCTTTCCAGGCTTACCTTACGATGTGGGGAACGCGGATGTTCCCATTACAAACAGTTCTTGTCTGAACCACAGAGCAACACTGAAAAACTGCAACAGTCTCCTGTCTAACGAGGTTGACAGCTAACTTGAGTTATTCTTGTGCCATAATCAAGACTCGATTCACAACTTAGTGGCTGTTTTGAGTTCGGCAATCAGATTCGTAAACGACATAATTTGCCCACCCATATCGTCACAGCTTTCCGCCGCACTAACACGTAACTATGGCTCGCTTCTGGTGTGTTCTCATTATTTTAGTGCCGTTGTTGAAGTCAACTTCAGTGAATGCACAAACTTTTACCGTTCAACCCGCAGAAACAACCGTGAAGGAAGGTGATGATATAACACAAATGGCCTGTGAAGTGCAAGGACTAACCAATGACCAAATATTGTCATTTCAGAGAGGTGGCACAATCATAAGTGATGCTGGAAATCTACGAACTGAAGCTTTAAACCAACTAGGTCTTGTTGCAAGTGATTATGTAATGTCACTGGGTTCACCAGGGATAACCCGACTGTTTACGCTCTTCATAAGATCTCCTGTGCGAGAAGATTCCAGTGAGTTTAAATGTGTCGTTTGCAACAAAGTGGGTTCAATGTGTGATGAGACGAGTGCTTTCATTGTTGAATCTCAGGCAGCTTCCTTGATTGTTGCCTATCCACCTGGCCCGTCCTATCCAATGTGTTCCATACAGTCAGATTCAACAAACACAAATGTTGACCTTAATGAAGGAATTGCATTGTCATGTTCATCTGAGATTGCAACTCCTGCAATTGACTTGGCATGGTCGAAAGACGGAAAACCTGTGTCATCGGACATAAATGATGCCGGTGGTATTCGCGAAATTAAAAGACAATTCACTGTGCAAGCTGATGATGAGGGCGCTCGTTTTGTTTGCCATTTGACATATTCAGGGCCAGATAATTTTGTTAAAAACTGTAGTCTGGCTCCCTTGAATGTTGTGTCTGACCCCATCATCGCCATAGAGTCTCCACCACCAGTAAATGTGGGTGAGACTGCCGTCTTTACTTGCACCATCAGTAGCAGTACTGCTGCTATAACTTCGAGTCAATGGATTGTGCCAGAAAAGTTTAATGGTCGTCACAGCACAACGGGTAATTTAGTTAAAACTTTGACAATCACTGATGTACAGGTTGGTGACCATCTTGCAACTTTAACTTGCAGCGCCACTGATGAAGATTTTCAAACTGCAATGTCCTCTACAGAGCTACTTATTACAGGAATGGTAGTACCTTCAATACCTCCTACAGGTAACACTGTTGAACCACCACAGACTACAGAAGCTGCCCCAGGTGTTTCAGGAGGACTTATTGTTGGTTTGATTGCTGCAGCAATTGTCATAGTTTTCTTACTTGCTTTGATTGCCTGGTGCTACCAGAAGAGATGTCGTGGAGGTGCTGCTAAGAACAAACAAGCTGGAGTCTCGTCACATGTTCAAATACCAATGAACAACACTAACCAGTTTTCAGTATTGCCAGAAAAGACACCCAATCACAACGTTGGAGGGAAAGATTACCCAGATGACAGAGCAATGAACAATCCTGATGTTATTCCAAGAGAGAAACGAGGTGATGTACCAGATGGTGTAGATCCACGTAAATGGTGGAGGGACACAATGGCGCCAACAGATTCCAGCCAATATGAAGACCGAGCTGACTACCCAACCCCAACTATCAAGCGGATGAAGATGCCATTTGAGGATCGCAGCAACAGCCCCTATGAGAATTCGCGGATACCAAATGGCGGCTACAATGTGGACCATGGTTATGACCCTGTAGAGGATAGAAATCCTCGGTACTATGACGACCGTGATGTAAGCGATTCTGGTTACCGTGAGCCACGTTACGATGACTATGATCATGGTGGTTATGAACAACCACAAGGAAAAGATCCTCATTATGAAAGTGCAGAGTTTCAAAATCGTGGTGGAGATGATGGATATGATTATGACAATGATGCATATGAACGTAGTTATAATGGATTAGATCAAGGTAAACCTGATGATCATTATAATCAATATAATGATCACTATGATGATCAATATAATGATCAATATGGAGAGCCGCGATACGTTGATCAATATGGAGATCCCCCATATGATGACCGTTATGATGATCGGTATGAAAGCTACGGCCAACCAGATGGTCAAGAAGGATATGACATGCCACCGGAGGAGAAAGACCACCACACTGATCCTTATCCACATTATGAGCCAGATGAACGCATCCCTGATGGTCATTCATCTAATGCTGACCTTTACAATGCACCCTATGATGACCAGTACCAACGTGGTTATGATGACCAACCAATGGATCGCTATGGATATGATCAAGATGATGATAGAAAGTACGATTATGATGAAGATCTTGGAAACAATCAGGAGACCCCAAGCTATGTGTAGTTACTATTTAATTCATCTTAAAAGAATCGTAGTTTACAATATTGGTGCTGAAACAATAGTAATGTATTTTGGAGAAAGCTTTTTATTCAAACGTATCCCATTCTATGAGAAATGAAAATGATTCCTGTTTTTGTATTTTGGACACATTTTCACTTCACAGCTAACATTTCATTTTTGTATTTTCATTTAATTGATTGTATTACAATACCAATGGTGTAAACTACTTTTCGTTTATAAACTTTTGAGACAAACAATTAGCAGCTATTGTATTCAGATGGGGGAATGTATCGTGCCATGTTAACTTTCATTGAGATTTTAAAAACTGGCAGCCATAATTTTCCTCATTGTAATTTTACTCAATCAAGTAAGGTATTATTGTTGGATTAACTTCATCCATTCATGTTGATTATGGTTTTGACATTGTCATTTTAGTAATTTTAATACAATGTTTGGTATGTGGTGTTGTTGGATGACTCACACCCATCTATTTGCCTAAACCTTGGGAAGAATATTAATATAACACTATATGACTAGTGATGATTGATTAAAAATGAGGGTGGTACCCTACTCAATGTTAATGACTCATGTTAATCAACAAGTACAGGTACACACTAGCAAAGAATTTAACAAAAAGTTATATGCAATCTACTTGCCTATCATGTCTACCTGGATTCATATTATAAAAAAAGTTCATTTAATACGAAGGTTCAAAACTGGGCTCATAATGTAGTCTGTTTAGTTATTGGTTTAGAAAACAGTTGAAATGACTGCATCTTTTTTGTTTAAATCTGCCTTGACAACATTTTTATGCTTGCTATTTTTTCTTCTTTTAATAATTCTCTGTGACCCAGTGTTCTGACTTTTAGGATTTAAATCCCAGTAGCGGTACATGTACAGTACATGTGTGTACGTGTACTCATGTAGAACGTATGTGACTCATGAGCATTAAGGCACAACGTGTCTATGTAATATCCTATAGGTAATAACCACGTACATGTACATGTTCTTGTGTCAAACATGGTTCTTTCTTTAGTAGTCCAACATTTATGTGGTTCAACACAAACTGAAACCCTTCACTTAAGAAAAACAATAATGTAATCCACCACACCCTAATTAACGATATGAAATTCCTCAGTTTGTCATAAGCTAACTTACATGTAGTATTAGTCATCTAATAACATGAGGGAATATCATTACAAAGTCCCTGGGTTGCAAATGGTCAATATTTAGGGCAGATCTCCTGTTATTGTTAAATCAAGAAACAGGTGTGGTCCTTTTCATCTGCCACACCCATACCAGTCATTGTCCACAATGATCTTGTGAAATAGCAAATTTTTCATCCATGCACCTGCTAGATTGTGAGTGCATTTTTTAATTAATTGGTTGAACTATTTGTAGCTGATGGTGACAAGAGCATAATGAAAGTAGATTGATGTATTACCAAGAAATCAATTTACTTGCGTTATAATAAAGATCTGTCTGTACAGTGCCCAAGGCAGATTTGACATATTTTGATAGACTGGATGTGCAGGTTTTTTATCAAGTCTTTTAAACAATTTAATGTTAAACTCAACTGTCCAAACTGAATTACATTACAAGATTAAAAATATCAGACCAAATTTATCATGGTTGAACTTGAATGGTAAAATGCTGAAGTCATTCCAATTTTGTTTATTGTAAAAAATAATATGCAGCATTGACTTTAAAAGGTTTTGATTGGTTTATGATAAAAGACCTAATAACATTGTTTGTTTGCCAGAAAAACATTAAACTTTCTATTTTGATGGCAAAATGTAAAACATCCTTTGTTAAAGTAGAATGAACTAGCAACAAGGGGAGTAAAATATAAACATGATAGTATCATGGTTATATTGAAAACCCATACTGCATGTTTCATTGTACAATGTACATGAATGTACTATCATGTACAGGGGTTTTCATGCCATCTGTTTGACATTACATACCAGCTTAATCATCCTATTGATAGAAGCATTCCAAGTATTATTGAAAACATTTAGCAGTGTTATGATTTATGATTGAGGTTAAACATGGTATCTGCCCTCTCGTTTTTAAAGGCAGACTTCATTGCCCTGTCAGTAACCCTCTGTCATGACTGTAGTGTGTGGTTTGACAAATTGGAAAGATTAACAAAACTTTTGTATTGGTCTTCTTGAAATGAAAGACTTATTTGAATTCTCTGCTGGGCATATATTACACACTTCCCTCCATGTTACAGTCGTTCTACTTTCAGTAGAAGTCTAAAGTTTGATTTTCTTTATTGTGTATTATTTATATTTTAATGTATCCCACCTACAACTGGAGTACATGTACTCTATGTGGCCTTTATTCTTGATAAGCTGAAATTTTGCATTGTTAAAGAAATCTAAATATGTGGTTATTGCAGTGACACAAGTTGAATCAGTTAGCCAACATTGTTGCTGACATTTTTGTAAAAAATTGTGTAAACTATTATGGGTAAAATCATACCTTGTACATTGCACATACAACAGAAAAACAAACAAGTTTAAATAAAACACTTGGGTCATATTGTGTTTAATTTATGCCGTCACCTAAAAACTAAAAGAGTAGGGGTTACATTGATACACAAATATTGTGAGCCCCAATCAATATTAACTTGTTTACTATTGTACATTTGCATTTAGGTTAATGTGTGAATACTTGTTTGGTTTGAACTCAAGAACTGTGCAGCCAACCAATGTACAATGTAAACTGTACATGTAGTGTGTGCTGCCAAACCCAAACGGGATAAGATTAAGAGTGAATAATGTACATGAACTTGGTTTTGGACTTTGTATCCTAATTGAGTGAACCCAAGTACATGTAGGTTACTATTGCTGTACAGTGGAATTGACATTTTACAACAAGGTGTGGTCCTGTCTTAATGGACAATTGTTAGCGTCGTTTTTGTGAACTGTTTCCTCAAAAGGAGAGTCAAGTTAGAATTTTGTAAAAAAAAAACGGGAATGAATGCTCTGTGTTATGAACTAAGTAGTAAAATAAGACCTCTTGTGAAATCTTGCACTATGGGTGCATTCAAAAAGAAAACAAGATAGGATAGTGAAGGGTGAGGAAGTCACTCGTTTAAAACTTATAAACAAGAAGTTTGAGTTTACATGTAGTCCAAGTCAGACATTTTTATTCCAACTTAACTCTCTGACAGCAGGTGCAGAGTACACTGAAGTTAGGATCTTTTTTGTTTAACTTAAATTCATATCATGTTCCAAATATTTACAGGATAATGAAATGAACATATCTTAATGAACGGAAACTTTGTGTTAGAATACCTTAGAGTCTGCTTTGTAAGTCACTAATGTAAGTTATGTAAATCATGTAAAGTAGTCTAAAATACATAATACTTATGATGCTTATAATGGGTCCATTTAAATTGGTGTAAAATAACTACATTATTGGTAATAACTGTAAAGTTGATTGTTTTACTTGTGTACATGTACTCTGTAATTGACATGAACATTTAGCAGGATTTAAGTACCAAACTTTTCATATTGTTGTTCCTTTGGAGGAAGATTGTATGAATCAACAGCATCACAAGTGTAAGATACAATACCACTGAGTGAATATTCATACCACTTGATTTCAATTGTCTACATGAAGGTTACGTACACATACATGTACATATACCTTCTACTCAAAGCAAACAATGAACAGCTTCAAAAATATTCATGTATAGTGTGTTTGACTGGTAAATCAACTTGGTTCATTTTACACTTATTTAACCCTATCAGGACCGGGGGGCGAAGGGGCTTAATGTGGCACCCCTACCAATTTTTTCCCTGTAACTTTTTAATGCTTAGTCCGATCACCGCAACATTTTCTGACTTTTCCCAAAATAAATCTAGAATCATTTTGATACTGGGGGTTAGCTGTTGCCATGGCAATGGCAACCATTTGTTTGACCTTGGGTCACACAATTTTACTGTTTTTTTTTGTGATTTTTAAAATAATTTTCACTTATTTTTGATTTCTTTGCCAGAAAAGTGATAGTGATGAGTCACGTGATATTCTGAAATGGTGTTGGGAATTCAAAATGGCCGCCATTTTTTGGCAGCCATCTTGGATTTTGTATTTTCAGCCTGTAATTAGGGGGTCAAATTATATAAAGATTTTTAACAGTGGAATATTTTCAACAAGCTCATTTCTTACTTTTCAGACCCAAAAAATATTTAGATTTGTCAATCAAGCCTTATTATTTCTCCCTGGGCCCTTGGCGGTGGCCATTTTGACTTTTAAGTGGAAAAAACGGGGAAAAACTTCTTTTTTTTCCTAAAAAATGGGATAAATTATTGGATTATGATGCCCCCAAAGGTGACTCCAGTAAATAAATTAGGTTCAAATTATAATGATCTTGTTAAAATGTACAAGTTCGCCAAGTTTCAAAACATTCGGACGAAAAATGCAGAAGTTATGGCAAAAAGACTATTTTTGACCAAAAATTGACAAAAAAGTCAAAAACGCCCTCTGGTGAGATTTTTTTGACGTCACCATGTAGAACTCAATGAAATAAACATTTGAGGCAAGTTTCATCGAAATCGGTTGAACACTTTGGAAAACACAGAGGGGGCACTATGTGTCCCCCCCCCCCCCCTCCTTGTCCCTGTACACCAAAAAAAAAAAAAAAAACTGGTCCTGATAGGGTTAACAACATTATTGTGGTCAATAGGTTAACCATTCAGTTATGAAAATATTTCTTTATTTGGGCATATTTTAACCATTTAGAAATGCATCAATATAGGCCTACTACATGCATACTAGATTTAATGTAGTTGAGCAGGATTAATTGTAAATATCCAAAGAGATTTTTGTCTGATAATACTTCAAATTGTAAATAACACTTTCCTAATAGTTCATTTTGTAACAGAATCACAAATGTTTCCAGCTGATTCATATTTATGAATGATCGGTATTGTTCAAGTCTTGTTTATTTTGAAAGGAGCAATGTTTATGTGTTAGTTGTTGTATTTTGAACTAATTAAACCCCAAGGGTATTGATGCAGTGGATTAGTGGGTGTAACATGACATTATGTGTGACTCTGTTCAGACCTTTTCACCTTTGTGCAGTTGTTTTGTTGATCATGTTTGCCTCTGAAGTGTGGAGGTGAAAGCACAGACCATTGTTATTGTGATTTGACTTGAGTCTGGAGCCAGTTCTTTAAAGTTCATGATTTGTGAATCAAAACGAGTCTCGAATTACCAAAACATTAGCTGACAATAATGTACATTTAAGTTTGATTTATTTGAAGACCAAAAACCATTACATGGTACATTCATGGTACATTGGTGTAGTCTTGATTTTGAGATAATTTCATCTAAGAAGACACATATCACTATCAGGATCATCAATGATTATTTAACAAAAAGTTTGAAAGCAATGTCTAATTTAAAACAGCAGCATGGCGTTTTAGTCAGATTTGCTTAATGTTTGTGGTATGGAATTATGTAAAATAGTTTGGAACTTGATGTAGTCAACTATGTTGTATTATAAAACCCTCCCTTAATTTTTTGTTTAATTTTGGCGTTCAATAATATACCGATGTTTTATTTTTTCAATTAAACTAATAATATAGAAATTAGACTGGTGTTATTAATAACCAAGTGATTTAAAAGCATTTGAAATTAAAATGGGGCAAATTTTGTATAAACTAGTCCTTCTAGATTGTGTAAATAATTAGAGTGTCATGTTTGGATTTATGATGAGAATAAAACTGTTTACAATAAATTTGTTGTTTCTGTTTTTAATATTGGTACTGAAGTGGCATTCCCTCTTCCCGTATAGAATTTTTCTTTTCAAGGTACATGTATTATAAGGTAAAATGTTTCCATAAACATTTCATTTAGTCGTTAGAGTTGCTGTACATGCATGTAGTTTGATAGAGGCATAAACCTTGTTTTGAGTGTCTTGCTTGGCCTTGGTGCCATTATAGTACAAGGACCAACGGAAGCATTTTATCCAACTGAAATCCCTTTTTCAATATATAGAACTCTAGAAGGTGGCCTTGCCTGAGGAGTAATTTACATGTACTTCCAGATTTAAGGTGGTTAGTGTTACCACTAGACTGTAGGCCCCCTATCAAGCATAAAGCATAAAGCATGATTTGTCTTGCAGAATATTCTCAGTTCTGTATAAAAAAATATATATATATAAAAAAAAATTCATTCACAGTATGATCGAATAGTTAGTAATCCCCCCGATGTCTGATACCTTGATTTTCCGTTGAGTGTCTACAGTCATAACATAACACAATTATTTGCATGATCTGTAACGTAAATGATAATGTAGACATTGGCGTAGCCAACGTCTTTCTTGCAGGGGGAAAGGGGGCTGCACATAATAGTGGAAGAGGCACTCTTAGTTATAAATGCGTGGTTATAGAAAATTCCACAGTGCCCAGAGGCTGACGGGGTGGGGGCAAGCAGGGTGTTCCACAGGAGGGGGAGTACCCCTCCCCCTTTGCCCCTCCCTCTTGTCTATGCCACTGAATGTAGATGTTATCTTCGAATGAGTTATTTTTGTGATGAAAGTTTGCACTTGCACAATGCATTGAATAACAAGTGAAGCGAGTAGAGGGCATTTCATCATTAGATGGTATAGCATGCTCCTTGTCTAAAACGCTCGGTGGTTAATTTCAGTTTCAACTGAAAATGAAAAATAAATACTCCGTGCTAGCTGTGAGGTTTAGATGGTTATGATTAATATGGTTTACTTCCCTGTGTGGCCATTGTATCAGGCAACAACAAAGCCTTTCACTATATGCAAGGAAGAATGAAATAAAATACGGTTGAGGTTTTTCATAATAGTTCTCCAAATCGAAATTCTAAACCTGTGTAGTACCATTTTACAGAAAGGACATTTTGTATGCACGGCTGAATCTAACAAACCTTGTTTTGTTGCATTATGCTATGCGCTTTGTTATTAATCCCTGTTGAATTCCAATGAAAGTACAGGTCCCTATACTACGTGGTCTAGAGGTGGCTACCATTCATTTTGCCCATGGCATCTTGTTTATAAGAGTTGTTTTTAATACTGTCAAGTTTCACTCCAAATGGCCTGAAGTCTCTTGAGTATTATGATTTCAGAAGAAAAAAAATCAATTCACTTTAGTCCCATTCCCAATAGTATAATGATTCAATTCAGCTTGACTCACACCGGGGTATGTGTTGTCGTGCTTTCCTTTTCACAAACACTGGGGGAAATGTGAAAGCTGTGCCCGCCGTTAGGTATGGTGCCTCTTGTGGCGAGGGTCATGCTGTAGTGGTTGTGTGTTAGGCACTGATTGATGCTAAACATACACTGCTGTGTTTGTCTACATCGCCATTGGTGTGTAAAGTTATTAACAAATATTTTCATCTCGAACGAAACGATGAAATTACTGCTCCATTCAAAATTATAATTTTGCAGCTTAGTTTTTGAATACAGCTGACCATTGCAATTTAATGTTTATTTTTACACATACTTTTATTATTCCAGAGTTGCGAAATAATTGACAAGCAGCTTAATTTCATTGTTCCAGTTCTACCTCGTCACTAATGGCTATAAAGGGGTCGATGTGAACCATTGTTTGGAACGGGCCATGTAACCGTTGATAACTAAGCCCAGAGGCCTTCCACACTATACACGTGCCAGACATAGTAGAGGTAGCCACCTGTAACCGCTGCGGTTAATAATTACAATAGACCTTTGTTCTGGTGATGACCAAACGAAAATGACTCATCAATTGACTTATTACGAACTACCAAGATGTTACGCATATGGTATGAATTTCATGAATGGTGACTTTAATAAATCATTGACACTATTTTTATTAAGACTCCCCCTCCATTTCTGTAGATTTGTAAAATAATTTATATCAGCCGGAACTTAAGAAATATTTTACCCAACAAAAACGGCTCACTTGAGCCACACGACGGTGTAGACATACAGTTTACAGACTCTAAATGCACCCATTCCTTCCGTCAAAACACATTATTATTATTATTAACCCTGAATAACCAGCTTTTCGGCCACAACGTCCGTCAGGTTATTTATCTATTTATTTACGTCAACAGTTAAAAACCAAATTTTATTTTCCATTCATCACAACCATTCACAATTTTTATTTTAGTAAATAAAAATTAACTTCGTCTCGAAGTGAGTGACTCCATGTCTTTGGATTAGGGACCGGCTTTGGATTAGGGTCTGGCTGGTTCAGCTGCGCTTATTTTCTTGTTTGCGGTGTGTGATTCGTTTTTATCACAGTTGGTCCATTTTGTAACATGAACGATTTTGTAAAACTTAAACTATTCTGACGACGGAATTTAACATTTCGATTATAATGTTGATTGGACATTGGACCATAGTAAATGAACAGAGTTGTTATTGAATGTAAGCCATGAAGATAGAAACTCTACCAGCTGTAACGTCCACTCGTATATCCTCGCTCTATTAAAACTGCTGTTAATCTTTGTTCAGGCCACAAAAGACTTTTCTATAAGAATAGATCCCCAGCAAGGTTGTTGAACAGTAAACATAACCCATGATGTCAATAAAAACACGGCAGGTAAGTGCACAAATCAATACTAGTAACTGGTGTGCATTATTTACCGTGTTGTTCAGAATAATGGTCTGTGCTGCTCTATGCCTTCATCGTACACTGGTGCACAGCCAGCCCGAGCCCCTGGTCCGAGCTATCAAAGGCAGTCAATCACCTTACTGACTTAAAATGTCTGAGTAAACTAACAGGAGAAATGAAATAACTAAACTTACGATTATTTTTCAGTTTAAACTGCAGGTTATTGCTACGAATTGTTTTATAGTCCATGATTGTGTGAACAGTGATCACTTCCATCAGAACTGAATTGAAAATGGTCATATGAAATCACTATAGGGCCTATAGGCTACAATGTATAGTGTAAGTTCTATAATATTATGACTTGCGCTGATTCACATATGGGATACCTTGAGTTAATGATGGAGATTAAACTGGGAACAGTACATTCCCTTTCCATATTTTAGAGGACTGGCAGATTAAGTGGGTGCGCTTGAATTGAATTCTAAACTGGGGGACCTTGAATGACATCTGAGACCGAGAGACCCTCACATGGCACAATCATAGCGGGAAAGCCTCTGTGGCACCTCCATGGTGGTTCAACACTCGGACCTACTGTGCGTTGAGGATTTATACCTCTGAGTGAACCAACATGACACGACCGCGTAATAAAGAAAGAAATAGCAAGAGAGCTATGATCCCACAATGACGGAAGTTGTTGTGGTTGTATGGGCCACTACATTCAATCGCTGTGTGATGAGGAAATACTCCATCTCTCTGCTTATGGTCCCGGCCTCGGAAACATCATAGATCATACATGGCGTGTCTCGTGGCTGAGCAGATAAGAACACCGGACTCAAGCTCTGGTGTTTCTGATCAGCAGAGTGTGTGTTGTGTAATGCGCTTAAGAGAACCCAGTAGGGCTACACTTATCACAAAAAGGGGTTTGCCGGCCGGTGTTTCTGGTTTGATCGGCTGCATATTGCGCCACAGCACCTTGTAAACCGTTACATGGTGCTATATGTAAAGGAACAGGTCTCATACTTCAAATCATAACTCCACATACCTTGCAGGAAAAATTATAGAGCTCTTTGAGAAGCCCATCGGATGTGATAAAGCGCTATATAAAAACTGCGTATTATTATTATAGGCCTACATACAAAGTTAAAATAAACAATGAAATTCGTTTTGCAAGGCTTTTGTAATGACCTGAAAATTGCCACAACATCGGGATACATGTATATCCCCTGAGCATCTTTTCATTCGCACATGGCTCCTCCCACTTGGACTGCAGCTAAAAATAAACGGTTTGTTGTCGTCCCCTCGATCCGCCCCTGACAGTGGGATGAAGGGCAGAAAGCAAACTACCTCCATGGTTTCATCAGGTCTGGAATTTCATTCTTGGGAGGGCAAGGCTATTTTCATTTTGCAAAGGGCACTTCCAATGGATCTTAAAAGACTATGGGGAACTTTTGAAAGGACACGAAGGACATGACCAGGGCTCTGTGGCCTCCGTGTAATTCAGGCTGAACAAAGCTCAGCATTTCTTTTTTACCGATGTTAATTTGAGGGAAAGGCTACTCTAAAAAAGACGTAGGCCTATATTGAATGTTTCATGAGAAAAAATAATTATAACAGAGGTCGGTAAAGCATGGATGAAATTTGCTCCATTGGCATCATGCGGCGACCGATATCATGAGGTCCAGCACACGTTAAAAATGTGGGTCCGATTTTTGGCCGATTTGACCCGAAATTGTGGATTTAAATTTTATATAAGTGTTTTTATAGAAAGTTTAAAACTCCAACACACGCAAAAAAATAACAATCCGCCAATGAGTAGTGGGAGTTCTGAAAATGAACTATTTTAGAGATCCGTATTATCTCAAGTCCGTCAGCCATGTACAAGCATTATTTTGCACGTTACATGTATTTTGTGCATTGTCCATGGCATATATTATGCGAAAGTTTTTGTATGTTTTTTGTTATGAAACAGCATCACCTGTCAAAATTCATTCAGAGAAATAAATAAATAAATAAATAAATCTTCGGCGAAAATCGGGCGACGCAACATTACTAATCGAAATTTAATTATTAGTCCTCAAACAGCGCCCTCAATTGGTTGAGTTAAGTTAACAAATAAAATGGCGCCGCCCTTGAGATCGACCAGTTGATGAAGTGTTGTTTGTTACGTTTTGATTTTGACACGTTTGAATTGGAATTTCCGACTGTTATCGGTTCAGCATGGTCTGTAGAGTATTGTTTTTTGTATCCCTTTATCAGTTTGAATTCCATTAAACTGACTTCACATGGTAAATGATGGTATTTTAAAGTTGAAATAGAGCGAATGCCTTTTAAATGGAATGCATTGATTGCCATTTGCATTGGTTGCCAAAACAGTTCAATTGCATAAATTGCCAAGTTATTGTCCGGGCAATTTGATGATCTTCAGTGTCATCCTACATGCTCTAACTGCATATTAGGATCTGGCAACCTACATGACATGCTGACAATGATACTGTGATACTGCAATTAATAGACAAAAGTATCTACGTACAACTGGTTCACATCAAATCAAGACTCAAGTCGGCTTCCCTCAAGTCTTTCAAGAGACAAGATGAGTTCATTTGGTGGATTGATGGTGGAATATCCACAGATAGCAATTGACAGATTCCAGGGTCCAGCAGTTCTCAAAGCAAGAGCTTATTTCCTGTCCCATGCACATGCTGGTAATGTTTTATGATTTATTATTTTAATTGAAAATATTTCCATATCTGACTGCCACTTTCTAAGGAATATTTTAATGGATGTTCGGCCTTATTTCCCTTTTGTTATAAATTAAGGCAGAGGATATTTTACCGGCGAGGGTAATTACTCAAAATAAAATGATGCAAAACTATGTTGTCGGCAGATCATATAGCGCCCTCTTTGACACGTACATGACTAGCTGACAATAAGGTATTAAATTCCCATAAATTTCAACCACGTCCTTGTATCGTTCATAGCTGAGTGGACTACATGCACACATATGTTGTGCAATCGAATCATGTTTCTTTTTCAATTTTTTTTTTTCAAAAAATAATATTATTTTTTTATCATTGACAGATTGAAATTTGACTTCTATATTTAAAAGGATAGTGTTTACTTTTTTCTTTTTCTGATTTGTTCTCAGGGATGTTTTTTGAGGGAAATAAAGTCCAAAATTGCAGTCTGGTAAAATAGTGGTTCAGAGTTTTTTTTTAACTAACTCTGGTAAAGTGTCCACTGCCTTTGTTCTTGAGGAATTGGTAGCTAAAATGCTAATTATTGACCTTTGAAAAAAAAAGGTTCAAGTGGCCCAAACGCTCGCACACTCATGCCCAGAAAGTAATAATAAATTTCATAAAAGTACCGTTGTCAAGACTACCATAGACCCACAAAATGGCTTATTTTTCATGATTTCATAATAGTTCAAAGTGCCTGTTTCCCTCTATATACATTCTGTCAACCTTTCTGAACAGGTAAGGATATAATTGACCTAAATTAAGGGAGATAAAGTGGCAGTTGCATTCGGCATTTTTGCCATAATTAGTTGTGCACACATTAATTTTCATTTTTTTAAATTTGTTTGAAAATTAATTCTTTGCCAGATTAAATGTTGTATTGGTATTTATAAGACTGAGATGACTGAGTAACGGGCCTGCTACTGTACTAGTATGACTCCTGACCATGCATCCATACAGTGTATACACATTTTGAGAACCATGGACCTTCAGGGTCATGGCGCATGTGTCTTCAAATGGGATGTTAAGTTGTATAGGTCCCATACACGTGTTCTGTAATGCATTTAAAAGAACCCAGTACACTTATCAATAACAGAAGTAATTTGTTCCTGTATTTCTGACACGATTGGTCTCAGATTGTTCTTCACAATGGTTCTATAAGGGTCTCAATAATTCAAACTTAGCTCTGCATACCTGTTGTAACAACTTATGGGGCTTAAAGGTGCCCATATCAATTTAACATGAAATCTTGAGGATGACATGCATGGGTTGTGCATAGAGAACTAGAAGATTGAAATTCTAGATACATTTGCTCTGCTAAAAACCAAAGCTGTACAAATAGGTACATGTACCTTCTATTTCCAAAGACCTTTAACATGTTGACATGATTTTTATCACACTCCCCAGGACCATTTATGCAGCAGTAATGAATCATTTCAATTCAATGAAAGGAACCGGACCAGACTATTTCCCTTCCAGCCTCACTTTGATTATGTTGATTTGAATGGAAGAATTGTAACAAGTGGTTACTGTAATTGACAGGCAGGAAACCTTGATCAATGCCATGGCCATTTTCATTTAGCAAAAGGCACAATTCCATTGAAAAATAGTAAAGTCTATGGGAAAGTTTTGAAGGGACACCAAGGCCAATACCAGGGCAATGGACTCATGGCCTCTGTGTAATTCCAGACCTGCAGTGGGTAGTGACTGAGAAGTTGATGCTCATTTACCTTGAATGTGGGTAGTGACAGATCTACATGTATGAGTTGATGCTTACTTTATCTCAGATGATGTCATTCTTAATTTACATGCTTTGTGTTGACTCAATTATCAATTAAGAAATCGATGTATGTTTGGTTTGCTGTAACACTATGTGATTATATCTACTTTGCTATATACAGTAGATTGTTCTTGTGGGAACTTGTCCTTATAAACTCATGCCCAGAAAGGAACTAAATAAACAACCAAACCTCCAGTTCTCACAAGAACAATCTACTGTATATGTAGCAAAGTAGATATAATCACATGGTGCTATCGCAAACCAAACATACATTGATACCTCACCATGCAATGCTTCAAAACCTATAATTAAGAAATCCTTTTACAGTTACACTGACCATGACCATTCACCGTCTTGATGGAGTTTTTCGAGTGTATGGTACTTGCATGTAAGAAATTACAATAAGAAGAACTCTTCCACGCTAAGTGTTCTGGGTTCTTTTATGTGCACTACCTATCCTAGTACACGGGACCTACGGCTTAATGTCCCATCCGAAGGACAAAGCAATTATGGTAAAGTATTTTGCTCAAGGACACAAGTGCCACGACCGGGATTCGAACCCACACTCTGCTGCCAACAACACCAGAACTTGAGTCCGGTGATCTTAACTGCCACGACACTATTGCTTTTTATTACTCTTTTTTTGCTCTAGGAATGCAATATGAAGTGTGAAGGGTTAAAATAATCTGATCCTCTTGGTAGAATACAAAATCAGTTTTTGTTCTTAGCACTCTGACAGAGAATCAACATTAGGTTTAGTCTCAGTTTCATTGTATTTATCTGAAGCTACAGACTGACAGATAATTACATTGAGCCTTAGACTATTGTGTGTTTCTACACACAAGGTCTCTTTCAACTTCTTAGCTACCTCATGTTACCATGTAGGCCTAGCCATCAGCAAACCTCCTAACATGAAACTCAAACTCTTCCTTTTTAAATAAAAAAGTAATTGTTGTGTTTCAGAGGTACGTGTACATACATTGTATAATTTATCCAAGCTACAAATAATTACTCTCAGCCTACCTAAGGCCAACATACATTTATCATTTCAGAGATGCATTTATCATAGCTACAACTAATTACTATGAGCCCAAGACTGTTATGTGTTTTAGAGATTTATCATAGCTACTTGTACAAATAACTACATTGAGCCTTAGACTGAAGTGTTTCTACACACAAGGTCTCTTTCAACTTCTTAGCTACCGCATCTTACCATGTTTCCATCAGCAAACCTCCTTACAAGAAATTCAAACTCCTCCCTTTTAAGTAAAAAGTATACTTCAAGTAATTCAAAGGTAAATACAAGAGTCAAACAATTTGGTTTTGTCTTCTTACAGATCATATGGTTGGTCTGGATTCTCAGCAGTTTTCACAAAGACTTAAATCAAGGTAAGAAGGCATATTGTGAATGTTTACAAGAAACAAAAGAGATGTTAGAAATGTTTGAATAAGGTTGCTTCCTTTTCCTTTACTTTGTATTGCAATTTAACTTGGCATTTTTCATGATTAATTGTCCTGTTTTCATATACAATACTGCCAAAACGTGTGAAGTGTGGACAGCTCTGCCTAGAGTTGTACTGTACTGTGAAGTGTGGACAGAGTTGCACTGGAACGTACTGACAATAAAGATTGCACTTTGGATGTGTTTAAAATGAAGCACATCTGAAGGATACAAAGGCTAGACCTTGGTCCTAATATAAAATATCAATAATAAAGTGTTAATAATGAATACTTTGTAATTACTTTGGTTTAATGTTTAAAGCCATGACTGTAGGGTCAGCTGTGGCCAACACTGTGTGCATTTTTCTTGACATACCTACAGCATCTCTGACTGATCAACATCAAGGTCATTTCTCATCAGTCTGTCACACAACACAAATATACACAGCATTGTATACCCATTGATGTAAACAGCGGTCACAGTCATCCATGAAAAGCTGCTGAAGTATTTTTGTTTCTTAGCTAGAAAGAATGTCAAAACAAGCAAACCCCAAACATGCTGGTTAATTGTAAGAGTAGACTGGTACGTACAGTAGATCATGTAGATGGTTAAAGAAATAACCAAAGTGTCGTCTAGAAGAAAAATGTACAAAGTCTATGGGATTTAAGTTAGAAGAGCCTGAAGACAAAGAAAAAGGAAAAATAAAGTAATCTGCATAAAAATGCAGGCTTTTCCCACAGTAGTGCGGAAAAGCCATTTGCCATCACTTTAAAATGCACTGAGTTGTAACAAGATATAGGACAGAGTATATTGGGGTCATGTACATAGTATAGGCAGTGTATGAGGGTCACTACCATACAGTCATGGTAATTTCTTCTCACCTAAAATATCATCCCTTAAACTACAAATAGGTGTAACTTTTCTCTGTTTTAAATTCATGTAATTATATTGACCTTTACAGAGTAAACCAAGCATTATCTTAGAATGATTTCCCTATTAGGATGTTCACTGTACTTTAGAGAAGAATGCTAACATGTGTGTTTTTGTACTTTTTCTTAGCTGTGTCACAAACGTTTCATTCTTCTCAGATGGTACACTACATTTTTTCTTCTCTTGAATAACTGATGCATCAAACAGTCAAAAGAAAAACACTAGCAGAATGAGATATCAGTCACCTCTAACTAAGTAATCTGTCTATTTTGATCTGAACGGGAAAGTACTTGAATATAAATTAAGCAAAACGCTCTCTAAATATATAAAGTCGAAAGTGATACTCAATGTGATTACTTTTATAACAAACCGTGCAACGTGAATTGTTTATCTCAAGCAATGTTCTTTTTGTTTTAGTACCATTGTCCAAATAAAGCCTGAATGATGCAGGAATAACATGCACCATAAACTATTTCATTTTCATATTAACACATTTGGAATTAATATTATTTTCCCATTTAACAATTTTTGTCCTGTTGGCCTGTGGAGTATTTGCGTTTGAATGGATGTGAATATTATGAAATGAACCATAAAATGTTTGAATTGATTACAACAGACTATGATATAACTAGCAACCTGCATATGTTACCCCCAAAGTACATGTACGCTACACAGTGAAAGTTGACACTTAGGCCTATATACAGATGTTTTTGTTTCCTTCATCATTTTATCCTTCTACATGTAGTTTAAAGACTATTTTAGCAAAGTTGAACATTACTTGTAACTTTTACTTGACTGTCTACTGAAGTGAATGTTTAAAGTTAAGTGATTTTGGTTTATTCATCCTGCAAGTAGGTGTTTGTATATTTGAGCCATTTTATCCGTTTTCTTGATGGTGACACAGCAGCAATGCCAAAACTTTGATATGTGTAGCTTTGTTTAATTTAACTTCAGTTGAAAAAACAAACACAACAGTTCACACCAGCTGACTGCGCTTTCTTCCTGCCCTTTCAATTTTAATTTAAAAACCACCATTTTCACTTGACTAGATGAACATGGTTTCTGCCGTTCATATTTCACTTAGAATGATAGTGGAGAATGAAGACAGTGTAAGAGTTGTCTGGAGTGGCAGAGTGATCATCATCAGACCTTGGGCTTGTATTAGCAAGCAATGTGTAGATCAGGCCATAGATCATTTAGGCCTATAATGTACAACATGTGTACAGTGGAACAGTACATTCAGTGTGAGATTAGGAAGCAATGTTCATAAATCTTCAACAGTCACTGATTGAAGAGTTACATTTCAACAGAATCAATCAATCCAAGCGTCAGAATCTAAGGCAATGATTTCAATAAAAGTATTTTTTGTGAGAAATGTTGAATATTTTATTCATACATGTTATTCCCTTAAACAGTTCGATCCACTGTGAAAGAATAGTCTTTTGATTACAATTACTTGTCAGACAAAAATTTGAAATCTGTTGAATAGATCAACTAGATCAACTAGATTTTAGAGAAGATAATTATTTCATTTTCATAAAGTTTGAAGTCGGAAGGGAAATTAATAACTTAGTACTTCTGGAAAAGACATTCCATTGACAAATGCCATGCAGATTGAAACAAAATTAGTAAAGAACACAGAATTCTTCTAAGGCAGTAGCCTTGAATGCAAACAAAATGGAAGAACTTGCCTGTCAAAATCATGACTAGGATGATCTCAACTCAACGTGTCATTATTATCTTCCCAACCAGTTCAACATTTGCAAAAAGAAAATCTAAATAATTGGCTTGTTTTTGTAGGAGTTTTATTTTATTTCTTATTTGGTTCACCTTGAGAGGAAACAAAGTTCATTTATAACTGGCACACATATTTGTAGAATTATAAATGGGTAATGTTATAAGATTGCTGCTTGAGAAAATAAAATTAGCTGTTACAAACTGCTCACCAACCAAAAAATACCTGTTGTATCAATCAATGCAAATATTTTTTAATATCCTCACGTTTCAACCCTAGCAGAATCTTTCTCAAAGGTTAAAAGAGAAAGACTCTGCTAGGGTTGAAATGTGAAACCATTAAAAATGTTTGCAAGATTGTAGCTTTTGAGGTGACATGGAGGTAGGATTTGAAGAGTCAAATACTTCTATTTGGGCTGTTATAATATAATTTTGAGTTTGAATTTGTTGTCTCTATATTAGAACACACATCAAGCTATATTGCTCTGAAGTCACACGTGAGTTCTTACTGACAGACAGAAGGTTTTCTCATCTAGAGCCATACCTCATCAGTCTACCAATTGAAGAACCAACGTTAATCACGCTCTGTGAGGATACAAATGAAAAGGCATGACCTAGTTGGATTCTTACTCTTATTCTTGATTGCTTCAACATAATGACTACATTTAAAAAAAAAAATGATTAATTTGCTGGGCAGACATGGTTTAGGATTCCTTTTTTTCTGAGTGGCTGCTCGATTTAAAAATATGATGTGTTTTAGATGGTCATTATACTACAAATTTAGATTGTGTATTTTGACTATAAACTATATAGTAAGATAGATTGTGCAATACATTGTATCTTCGACAGTATCTTTGGTCAAATTACAATTGTTTGCCCAACAACCTTTTCAGGTAAAGAAGTTGTTGCCTTTTTAGTTACTGTTTGAATAGTTATTTGAAAAGCCAAATTACTGAATGCAAACTCGTTCCTTAGGGTGTGCATCCAGGCATGATATTCTTTCTTTAATCTGAGCCCTTGTACTCAATAAAATGTTCCTACTTTTTTCCAAGGACCAAATGGAAAAAGGCCTACATGTGTGCATCTTCATATGATTACAACCTCTGTGTCTTTTGATTGTGTTTAATCAATGAAGCTAAACTGCTTCATAACTCTGATTGCTTCACATGCTTTATCAATCTACACAATTCTGTATTTAGTGAATCAGAACCAAATATAATCTTCTGAGACTTTTGAAATGAAAACAAAATTGCAGAGTGCAAGAAATATGTAATGAATATTTGCAAGATAATGTTTTTATAAGAGTTTGAATAAATGATGATTTTAACAGACATAAAGTACTTTTTAATTTGTGTTAAACTGTCTAGAGAAAATGTTGCAATGAGTTGTACATCAGTGATTATTGAAATTTAAAGGGATAATAAATAATTCTTCAAAAACTTTTACTTATTTGTAAATTGTATGAATCATGTTTGCACTTTGAAAACTAAATGACTGAAACAAAATTGTTTGAAAGACCAATTAAATTTCAAGCGCTTAAAAAAAAAAAAAAAAAAAAATGAAATCACATGGCAACATTTTAGTCCAAACTCCAGCATTTTGTTTCTGTCTGGAGTATTAATCAACATTGTATTTTGATTCTTCTAGGACAAACAGGTGTTTGTTACCTTGCTAGCTGCTGGTCACTGCCCTGGATCTGTCATGTAAGTTACTCCTGAGTTATATCCATTTATCCTCCAAGGTTCAAAGTGTCATCATGAAATAATAAAAAGACTTTATTCAGGTATTTTTCAACCCAAGAAGAATTATTGTGCAGTAAAATGTGCCCTTGAGAATCAGCCTTGTAACCCACTGCCAATACCAGACATTTTCTGTCGAATTTTATTCTCATGTTTGTGTTTAAGTAAACACATGAGCCCAGTATTCAGAGAATTGTTGGATTTTATTTGATCCTGTTGAAGTCTTGTTTTGCAGGGGGTTGTAAAAGATGTAGGTCACATTTCCAGTCTTGGGAATAGACAAGGTTTTCTTTTCTCAAGATTGTAGGTTTGGCAACTGTGTCCCTAGTTGGAATTGTTTGCACACAAATCAACTTTTTGCCAGAATTGTGGTCGTTTTGCAAAAGCATTGCCCCCCCCCCCCAAAAAAAGGCAATTTCTGCTATTGAATATTGATCTGAAGTATAAAATAGAACCATCCTTGAAAACTCAAACGCCAGAATGGTACATGGAAAGTTATTAAAACAAACTGCCTGGAATCATCACATTCTTTCAAGAACCTGTGTAATTACAGCCCTTTAATACGTGTGTTCAAAATGTGTATGTGAAAATGGTCTTTCAGTTGGACCATAGAGTAAGAATGATACTCAATGGTTCTACTGTAGACACATTGTCCGTCTGCATTGCATTGACTGTGAAACAACTAAGATGAGTCATACGTGGTTGGATTTTAAAGAGAAATGCATGATTAGTATTTTGTATGATTTAGTTCATTATACGTAATACTTTAGGTTTAAAGATTTGCTTCTGGATATTAAGAAGTAGCGTAAGACCATAAACCATAAAAAGAAATTATAATTGAACTAAAACTGAGGCATATTTTGGTTAGTCTTGAAATTGTAATAATCCTATTTCTAGTTGGAATGGACTGGTTCATTCCTCCCCATAGAACCTTCTCTTTAAGTCGGAAACCACACACTCTTGTTAGGACAAAAAATAACAAAAAGGTTCACTGTGAATAGAAAAAAAAATCTGCTTGGAAAATATTTGGGCACAGGAACACTATAACTTCAAAAGCAGTGGATATTTGATGATGACATCTTATACCCAGATTCCCATGGGACCCTTGCTGGTATTCCTGTGGGTCATTTATTGTACAGTCTGTAATGATGGGAATTAGGCCATCTGTACACTCTTCATTGTACATTGATATAATGGTGCAGCCATCTTGTTTAAAGACCATGTCCGAATTGGCGGCTATGGCTACGGCTGCATCGCTGTGTCATGCATTGAAGTATAGGAAGTCCTTAGCAACACTCTTAGTAACAGCTTTAGATACGGCCTTACTCTCCTAATATTGATTTAAAACAAACTGAGGCTGGAAGGTAAAATAGTCTGGTCCCTTCTTTGTACACCAGACTTGATAGTTGTGACTACACACACTTTTTGTAGCCACAGTTCTGGCTTGGGCTCCGGCTGAGGCTGATCAGTTATTTTGAAACAAGTGCTTTGGATACAGGGCTGCAAGCAGGGCTAGGCGGGTGAAGGCTAAGTTTGAAGCCAAGGTTTCCAAAAGGGCCTACACTTTATGACTAAATTGTTGGAAGTGAACTATGAAAGCATTTCTGAGGAGGATAGCTTGTGGTACATTGTCCTGTATCACAGTCAGTCATTTACACTGGAGCAAGAGTCTGGCGCCCTCTGGAGTCAAGAGACACAAAAGTACATAATACTCTATTGATGTTACTGGGGAAAAGAAAGTTTTACATGTAAAAACAATACAAACAATAATTAATAGATGTGCAAACATCTCTGCCTACTTTATTATGATTATTGTCTGTTTCTCAAAATAGCCGTAATGTTCCTTCAAAATATTTGAGTTTGTTGTTTTGAGTCTTTTTTTGATCATGCACTTTTCCACAGGTTCTTGTTTGAGGGTGATGAAGGGAATGTGTTATATACCGGTGATTTCCGCTTTGCTAAAGGTGAAGCAGCACGTATGGAACCACTGCATTCTGGAACCAGGTCAGTCAATCCATCCCCCCTTTTCACCCCAAGCAGCCTGTTGACTTCTAATTAAATATCAGTGTAAGAATAGGAAGAACTTTAGGTTGTGAACTCCAGATCTTGCTCTTTTGAAGCTTAGAGAACCATTGAACAACAAAGCTGTTTGAATAATCCATATGGATGTGTGTTTTGAAGTTGTACTGGTGCCCACATTTAACTAAAATGTCTACTTGTTTTGTGAACCATTCATACTACAGCGTTAAAGATATCAAGAGTGCGTATGTTGACACTACATTCTGTGTGCCAGAGGCTATGTACATACCTAGCAGGGTAAGGTTGTCGCATTTACACAGTGGTATTCTTATTAGGTTCATTATGGCCATAAGCCGTGTTCGTACTGGACTTTTTGGGTAAACTTATCGAACGATGGTTAATATAACCAAAAAAAGTCCTGTGCAAACAGCTGGGGAAATGTTCCTCTTGGTTAATTTACCAGAGCTGAGTCGTTAGTTTAACAGGTCAACCACTGCCCCAGGAAGAATGACCAGGCTGGTGTGGATTTCACAAAGCACTAGGACTAGTCTTCTCTCGAGTTAGGACAAGTAACTAGTCCTAACTTATAGGACTGATCATAAGTTAGGACTAGTCCTAAGTCATGACTAGTTTTGTGAAATCCACCCCAGGTCAGTTTAACCGAGCCAGAAAAACCAGTACGAACATGACGTCTCGGTAAAATCTCCCGTCAACTGGTTCCATGACCTCAGGTTACTTCAATGACCTTTCATTGGCCTAAATCAAACATAAACATACAAGCATCATCATCACGTGTCACGCCAGTGCAGACAACTACGGAGACAACCTGTCCTTCTTCAATTCCTTTTTTAATCATTGCTGACCAAAAATAACAGGCCCAGAAATATCCATCGGCATCGATGGCAATTGTCGTCGATGCCCTAAAAATCACTGACATTTCACAGAAATAAATTGCCATGCCATTCATTATTTATATATTATATCATGCATAATAACTGCAAACTTTTTCGCCTCAAGTGACATAGTTAGACCAAAAAAACAGATTTGTTTGACGTTATAAATGCAAACAACCATGTACAACCAAGACAACAATGTAAGAGAGTGGAAAGACGGAATTTTGTTTCTATTTTAAGGGATTGCTCGTTTGGATAGTGATTTGGTTCGCTTTTGGGCAATCCTTAGGCTCCTGTTTATACTTTGTATTTTAATATGTCCTATTGGTTTTCGTAATTTTATACCGGTTTGTTTTTTCGATACTTTGTGTGTTGATGTTTTTAAAGCCTGAATGAATAAATAAATAAATAAACAAATGAATAAAAAGTTACTTTGGTTGGCGCAAATAAACAGGAAAATGGGCTTACTGCAGGTGCCCATAAAGTCAAAACGTATTGTAAACCTGCATAATGGTACCCAGGTAGTACCAGGGAAAACCTCAGTGTAATCAATGGTCTGCATTAGGTTTCAAAGGCAGATAGCCAATAGAAAAATTTGTTACTGCATATAATTTTCCTAATGGCTGGATTACTACAAAATGTAGAACTTCAGCCAATAGGAAAACTTGTTAAGCTGCCCATTAGGAATTCAGCCAGCCATGTGTCATCAATAGTGATTGGACTAGCTCGATCCTAGCACGTGATCCAGCAAATAAGTCTCACTACTACCAGAAACTTTCCTCTGCCAAAAAACGTGCACCTTCCAGTTGCGTTCAAAGGTCATGCACGTCACCCTCTTGGCTTCTTTGCATTTTTGGGGCCAGCTCAGTTTACCCATGTCTCAATGATTCTACTCGCGTCAATTAAATCCAAGTGTGGATTGTTGGAAAATCAACCATCGGAATGTTACCCATCGTCATGGTAAAGTTACCCAAAATTTTAATCCAGTGCGAATGTGGCTGTAGGTTAGGGTACTAAAAAAAACCATAATGAACAGTTTCAGAAAATAGTTAGGAAAGTGTTCACCATCCTACCCTTAGGCCCATTCGACCCTGAGTTGGCTGAGAATCCAACATCATTCACATGCTTCACTGGTT
This sequence comes from Marthasterias glacialis, assembly GCA_911728455.2. Taxonomy (NCBI): domain Eukaryota; kingdom Metazoa; phylum Echinodermata; class Asteroidea; order Forcipulatida; family Asteriidae; genus Marthasterias; species Marthasterias glacialis. Next base: position 273,662 of record OU452221.1, on the reverse strand, counting down.
GGGAGTGGATGCCCATAAACCTGTGCACTTGTTCCAAAAGAAATGCTATGGCAGTGTACAAAAGCAATGGAAAAGTTTGAGGGCTGGAATTTTGAATTGTAAGAAATGGTCAAACAGCAGGACGGTTCATATATTTGTAAAATGTTTCATCTTTTTGTAATTTTTCCATGTTTTACACAGGAGCAGTCCAAAGATGCTCTTCTTGACTTAGTAGAACAGTAAGTGAACTTAATAGTAGTCTTTAAGTATGAACAAAATCCACTAAAGTTGGATATCAGTTAAAAAGAATATTTATATGAAAAAGTCTGTAGAATTTGTGAAGTTTGTGAAATTCGTTTTTTCATTTTGTTCACATGTTCGACACTTTTGGATAATAAGATCAATGTATTGAATATTTTATTTTTCAATTGTTGATATGTTAGATTGTTGAAAGCCATAACTATTATTAATAATAAAAGTGATTTGTGAAACTAGAAAAATGGAAATTTACTTAATAAAGTGTCGTAGTTTTGAAGATTTTGCCAAGTAAACTAATAGATTAAAAGTCAACGGTTTATTTTTCTGATTGTTACCAATATGTTCCATGTTTTCTTTTTACACAGAGTGCTTTTGTGAATTCTGTGTGGGTGTTTTTACATACCAGAATACATGTACACAGATACAGAGGGAAATATCTTAGCTTGTGAAAATTGTTCTTCTTAACAAAACAACTTTCTTTATTGTTTTACAAATATTTAAAATTCCACATTGGGTTTTGTTGAGTTGGATTTCTTTGATTGCATAAAGCAATTCATGTCAAGTACAGTTGTTGTCATCACATTGGTTGTATATGTATTTAAAGTGAAAGACAAAGCTGAAACTACAGACAGTATATTTAACACAAATAATGACGCAATTCAATTTGAGTGTAAAAGATTTTGATAATTTTTTTTTTTTTTTTTTTTTTTTGCAGACATATCCAGAAGAGTGCTACTCACATGGTGCGTCTGGCGTGTAAAGCTAAATATGGATATGAGTACCTGTTTGTTGAGATCAGTAAAGAGTTTAATCTAAAGGTAAACTTCTATTATTACTCATTCTCTGATGGCCTGTGTGGGCTCAATGTCACAAAGCACGTAGTTTTAGCTCAAGATGGGTCGTCTGTATTGTTATGGTGATTTGTATTTTTACATCATATTTTGAGAATTGAGTCATGTTTTTCATTGGTGCATTGTAAACTAGAGCTAACTGAGTAGTTTATGGCTTTGGGCTATGGCTGTAGCCATTGGCTTCAATTAACTAATGATGATGATGATGAAAAAATTCAATGTAATTACCTAGCCATAGGCAAAGCCACAGCCAGATCTGTTTACAAAACCCCCTTGCCCTTTGTCTTAGATACACAATTGCACAAGCTACTATGTATTATTTATTATTTGTTTGAATACATACCAACAACCAATGTCAAAACATTTTAATTTATCTGTATATACATTTATATCAAACAGGACCCGCACTTCGTTAAGAAGTAAGAAATCAGATGTTATGTGATTACCAAGACCCATGTCATAATTCAATAGTTCACTCATTTGTTGAAACATTGAATGTTTCTGTACACAACTTCTTTCTTGACAATAAGCCAGATTGCTTTTGATCTTTCAGGTACACGTGTCACCAATAGTCATGGCACAGTATGAGAGAGTTCCTGATCTAGCCAAGCATCTGACAACAGATGGCAGCACCACACAGGTTCATGCATGTAGGTATATGGTAAGTCACAAACCATTTTAGAGTTAATTACCTTGGCCCATTGTCATGGCTCTACAGTCAGCAGAGCCATGCATTTAGGAACTGATGTTCCACAAACATATCTGTCAAAAGTGTTTCCCACAATGCAAAGAGCTAAGTTATTTTTTATTTGATACTTGAGGGTTGTACTAAGATTTCAAAATAACTGGTCTTGTATTTTCGTTTATTTTCCTAAGCTACAACTTATGTGAAAAACTGACTAAAAAATGAAACAAATTATGAAAGTTTATGACTGATTGAAAATTGTTTACCTGTGAGGAATGTATGACTTGTTTTTGACTGCAGGATTGTTCAATGGATAATGCCACTGATGTCTTAGTAGTTGTACCAAGTACAATGTGGTTTACTAGTAATGCTCAACCCTCTGATATCCTAAGGTGAGTCTAGTGTGGTGTTCATTTAGAAATGTTAGATTGAGCCATTGACTGAGGTTGGGATTTAAACGTCAAACCTTGAGATAACTTAGTCTAAAGCATTGAATTGTTTTCAACACCGACATGATGCCTGTAGATTATTGTGATTTCTGCACACGCATTATGAATCCTCCATGCTGTTTGGTACATGACGTGCTATTGTTGTGTTGTGTGCATGCGGCGGCCATAGCGGTGGTGGTGTAAAGCATCATAAATGAGCAGTGCTGGGATTAGTGTATACCCAAAGTCTAACTTATCTATGGATTGCTGTATTTATCATACTACCAATCACCTTGTGATAAGAGAATCACTATGCTGTCAGTAAGTCAATATATCACACCTGCTCACATCTGATGCTTGCCCAGAGTGATCGCTACTTGCGGTTCCTAAGCCCAATTGTGTGTAATAATACCTTTGTATGTAATTTTACAAAAAATCACACATTTCAATGTTCAAAGGCGTTTCTTTTGACACAAACTTAAAATTTTGAGAAGACCTCGAGTCTTTGAAAAACATATTGAACTGTATTTATGAAATTATTTTGTTATCTTGCTTTGCCCTTTCTTGTTCCAATGTGGTTGTTGTTTTTGCCAAGTGCCCTGAGTGTTATTAAGTTGACTGATACCGGCACTATACAGATTTATATTTTTTCCTATTATTATGCAACAGCCATATCCAACTATTAAACTTTACATACATAAATCCTCATACAAAAATGAACTCAATGCAATTCCTATGGGCTGCTTGCCATCAGTTGGAGCCAGTGTGAGTGAAGTGGGCGTGGCTTATAGTGGAATCACACTTACCAACATGACTTCAGTTATTAATGTTCACATTTATTTAAACCATTTATTCAGCTAATTTGCTAAGCATTATTGTCCTTTGTAGACTGTGTTACTTTGCCCATATGAATCATTTCCCTAGATTGATTACCACCAATATCAGCTTGTCATAATGACTTGGTTTTATCTCTTTTCTAACAGGAAAGTTGGTCACCGATACAGGCTTTGTTTTTCCTTCCACTCATCTTTCAGTGAGGTGAGTTGATTGTCATGTTTAGGCTGTTTGTCATTGGTTGTAAACAATCTTAAAGGCACCTCCCACATTAGATTTGAAGATGTTGTCCCAAAAATTATTAAGGCAATAACAGCGTGTGAACTCAGTCTTCATTGCATAATACTGACTGGGTTGTTGGCTGGTCGGAGGGCGAGGTCCATTAACAGCAACTGACCACCAACTTAGGTCATTACCATGCAGTGAAGACCGGGTTCTCACACTGTTATTGGCATTAATAAATACCTTTAATGAAAGAACGGTAAAAATCTGTATCTTGGTACTTGTATGAACTTTATAATCAGTGACCTTTATATTTAAATTTAGCAAGTTATAATTATTTTTTGGATAAGTGTTGGGAGGGGGGGGGGCTACCTGTCCTGTACCTTGAGCCTATTGTGTCAATGAGTTTTAAATCTTGAGGCTGAGTTTGAGTCTTTGAGTTTTTTTAGCTCAAATCTGAGTCACACATCTCACAATATAAATTCACTGAAAGAGAACAAAAATATGAAGCAAACATTGTTGTCCTGGTTACTTTCTTTTTGAAATTGATGCTGTTATTTTGATTTTATAAGACAGTGAATTATCGTATTTTTGTTTCTTTGATATTGACTCTTAAAGGTGCGAGACTTTCTCAGCTACATTCGTCCAGTCAACATTTATCCAAATGTTATTCCTTACAGATGTACAGAAGAAAAGATTATTGAAAGGTAAAAAGGTCAAACCTTCCCCACCCCACCCCCCTGAAAAAGCCCCTAAAACATACAAAAGTACAAAAGAGACAAAAACAGCTTTGAAACAAGGCACTCTGAACATTTTTTATCTGAATTGACATTGTACTTTAATAAAAGCTAAAGTTATCAGGGTGTACTGAAGGACTGGCATGTATTTTTTATCATCAGTACAATATCTCTTAATTGATAAATCTAGATGATTTAAAGAAAGTTGATGATTGAATAAGTGTTTACAATCGGTGTTAAGGGAGAAGGGTCAATTGAAATTAGTAAGATGAAGGGTGAGGGGGGGAGGGGTTGCTTTGTCATCCTGGAATGAGTAAGGGAAAGGCTCTCAGAATCCATATGACTGATTGTTGAATCTATTGTAATACCGTGTACATCTATTCTTGAATTACATTGAACTTGAAACTTGAAATTTTACTTAAAGGTTGAAGGATCTTAAGAGATGTTCAAAGGAATGTGAAGTCAGTGAGAAGTCTTCATATAAACCACTTGGCAATCTTAAAGTATCAGCTAGGACAGTCAGGAGATATAATGCAGGTAAGATTGCTAGGCATATTCCAACCTCATTAAGCTGCTTAGCATATTCCAATCTCATATAGCTACTTAGCAAGTTCCAACCTCATTAGGCTGCTAGCATATTCCAACCTCATTAAGCTGCTTAGTATGTTCCAACCTCATTAAGCTGCTTGGCATGTTCCAACCTTATTAAGCTGCTTAGCATGTTCCAACCTCATTAAGCTGCTTAGCATGTTCCAACCTTATTAAGCTGCTTAGCATGTTCCAACCTTATTAAGCTGCTTAGCATGTTCCAACCTCATGAAGCTGCTTATCGTGTTCCAACCTCATGAAGCTGCTTAGCATGTTCCAACCTTATTACTGTTCATACTGTTCATACTTTTTTATTGTCACATGCAAAATGTACAGTGAAATTCATTTTGGTTTTGCGTATGTAAAAACGTTTATAAAAAATACTCATTACGACAAATCAAAAGAAAAAGAGAGAAAAGAGACGGCAATAAAACATGTACAAAATTACAATTCATTAAACATGTTAAATAATACGCTTGCTATATATTAAAAACACTGCTGTCGAATTAAGCCCTATGTTAAAATACCCTCATTAAGGATACGTACAGCTGTGGGGTTAAAACTCTTTAATGTACGATTAGAACCGGATTTGATGGATTGATATCGGTTCTTCGACCGCATAGGCTGAAATAAGACATGTGCTGGATGAAACTTGTCATCTACAAAAGAGAGAGCTCTTTTCTTGACTCGGGAAAGATACAGATCTTCAAGTGATGGCAGTTGGCATCCAATGATCTTACTAGCAGTGTGGATGATTTGGCTGAGATGCTTCCGGTCATCAGCTGTTGCATTGCCCCACCAAACGATCACTGACTGTGTCAAGACACTCTCAATCACCGCTCGATAGAATCTCAACAGCAGTTTCTGACTGACGTGGAAACTTCTCAGCCGTCTCAAGAAAAGCAATCTCTGTTGAGCTTTTTTGACGATGAAATCAGAATTACATCCCCATTTGAAGTCAGATGATAAATACACACCAAGAAATCTAAAATATTGCTCTTTTTCGACTTCAGAGCCGTTGATGACTAAGGGAGTCATAGCTGGTGGACTTTTGCGAAAATTAACAACAATTTCCTTCGTTTTGCTAATGTTTAATTCTAAATTGTTTTCAGAACACCAATTAACAATAGATTGAACTTCATTACGATATGATGTCTCATCGTTTCTAATTAATCCACCCACAGTCGTGTCATCAGCATATTTAACCATAAAATTGCTAGCCGAAGTAGTGACACAATCGTATGTAAATAGTGAAAACAGCAAAGGAGACAGAATACAACCTTGAGGCGTACCGGTATTTAAGACTAAGGGTTTGGAATAGTTATTACCAACCCTGACAATCTGGGAACGATCTAATAAAAAGTCTAAAATCCATTTACAAAGATTTACATTTTGCCCTAACAAAATCAACTTGTCATACAACTTAAAAGGAGAAATCGTGTTAAAGGCTGAGCTGAAATCAATGAATAAAAGTCTGGCATAGTTAGGCATTTTCTGATCCAGAAACCGTGACACGTTAAATAATGCCAGAGACACTGCATCCTCTACCGATCTATTTTTCTTGTAAGCAAACTGATAAGGATCAAGCGAAGGTGGAATATTTGCTAAAATATGTTGTCGTACCAGAGACTCCAAACACTTTACAACCATCGATGTCAATGCAACTGGACGGTAATCATTTAAGCAAACAGGTGTACGCTTAGGCACAGGGATAACAAAATATTGCTTAAATACCTTTGGCACATGACAAATCTTTAATGACCAATTAAATATAACACATAGAATTTCACATAGTTCGTTCCTGCATGATTGCAGAAGTTGTGAAGAAATCCCATCTTGACCAGGAGCTTTCCTCTTCTTTAGTTTGGACAGTACGCGGCGGGTATCCTCCTTCGAAACCTGGAATGGCGGAAGTAGGTCATTGCTATAAGACATTGTTGGCCTGTCCAGAGGGCGATCGAAATTCATTCAATCGATCTGGCAATAGAGGATCATTAGTTGATATACATGTTGATTTGGGCTTGTATCCATTAATTTTATTGAAACTGTTCCAGATTTCTTTTGAATTGTTGGATGAAATATTTTCCTCTAGTTGTCGTTGGTAACGACGTTTTGCATCATTAATTGCTTTCCTCGCAGCATATTTCGCCCGCTTCCAAGCTGAAATGTCCCCTCTCATGAATGCCGTATCCCTGGTGCGGAGTGCCAAGCCAACTGAATAATCAAACCAAGGTTTGTCGTTTGGATAACGAGTTGTTGATTTCTTAGGAATGCAAAGCTCCTCACAAAACTTGATGTAATCCATTGTGACTTCTGTGCATTCATCCAAGTCAGCTGCACTCTCAGAAAATAAAGCCCAATCAGTGCAATCAAAGCAGGCTTGGAGTCGCTGAACATTCTCAACTGTCCACTGTTTTATTGGTTTTTGATGTTTGAGCTGTTGTTTGTAAGCAGGAACCAGGTGAATCATATTGTGGTCCGAGTTACCAAGAGGAGCTCGATTTAACGACTTATAAGCGCCCTTGATCGTTGTGTAACAATGATCCAGGGTTCTATCTTGTCGAGTTTTACAATCCACGTGCTGGTAGTACTTGGGTAAACCCTTCTTTAGGTTACAATGATTGAAGTCCCCGGTAACAATGAAAACGGCGTCTGAGTTTTCATTCTCATGCTTTGTGACAATGGTGGAAAGTTGGTCAATAGCAGCAGATGCGTTTGCCTTGGGTGGTATGTATACCGCAGCCATCACTAGTGAGCTGTGTTCTCTAGGCAAATAAAATGGCCGACATTTAACAATTAAAGTCTCCAATTCCTGTGTGCATGAGTGTGAAATAGTCCTGGCATCGATGCACCACAAGTTATTCACTAGAAAACATAGACCACCTCCAGAAGACTTTCTCACTTCACTGAAATTACGATCTGATCGAAAAAGTGTGAAACCTGAGGGTGTTACTGCTGAGTCAGGAATTGTTGAAACCAGCCAGCTCTCAGTGAAATAGAACACAGAATATTCCTGATAGTCCTTCCGAGAATGGATGATACAAGAAAGTTCATCAATTTTGTTCCTGAGTATACGAACATTAGCTAAAAACATACTTGGCAGGGGTGGTCTGTGTTTCTGTTGACGCAATCTTGTTAAGAGTCCGCCACGCTTACCCCGCTTTCGTCCACGACGAGGTTGTGTATGCGTTGTGTTATACATTTGGTCCTTGTTTTGCCCATCACATTCTGACAATATGTTTATTAAATGGAGACGTGATAGCACCTCTTCCGTTAGCTCATTGTTACTGGTACGAAGTACAAGAAGTTCCTCTCTCCCATATACGTAAATTCCAGAGGATGGAGTGATAAAAAACGATAAAAAGAGTGATATAGTGAGAGCACACAAAACCGTGTCGCCATGCACCGGCGCCATCTTGAACATTCGTAAGTTTACTTATTATTTACTTATTAAGCTGCTTAGCATGTTCCAACCTCATAAAGCTGCTTAGCATGTTCCAACCTCATAAAGCTGCTTAGTATGTTCCAACCTCATTAAGCTGCTTACCAAAACATGTTACTCAGTAAACTTCCATTGCTATTTAGCAAAATGTTCTGAGCAAAACATACCTGAGCTATGACAAAGGCTAAGTCATTTGAGATTTATACCTAGTAAGGCTTGAAATAAGCATCAAGATTTGGAATTTTAGCCAAGCAAATGACATTAATTGATTGATTTTTTTAAACAATTTTATTTAAGTAAATTTTGTTGAAGATTATAGGAAAGCCTGCATAGTTTAAGAACCCGTTTACATCAGATGTCAATGTACTGGAAACTTTTGTTGGTTTTAAATGATTGAAACACTATTTATAATTTCATTTCACTAGTGTTAAGTTGTATTTGTTTGGAACTTTCAAAGCTTTCAGCATTAGAATGGGAATATATGGCAATGTTAAGTTTTCTTTTAAGGCTTAGATTTTCAAAGAATCACATATTTTAGGAAGTTTGTTTGGTCACTTGAGATTTGTAAAGTCATTGTTTACAGCTGAAAAATCAGGTTTACTATACAGGAAGACCGTAGTCTGTTTGATAAAATGAAACAAGGAAACAGGATGGTGGTTGATGATATGAGCTTTACTGAAGTTGTCAAATGATGCCATTATTGTCATCTCATCCTGTTTAGTTAGGTTTCCCTGAACTACCCTCGGTAATAAAGCCATAATTATCACCTGCTGTTGTGATGTGGATAACCGTGGGGTGACATCATTTTTAAATTGCATAAAGGAAGAGAGCCTGTAGAAGTGGTTAATTTCTTTGCTAAAATACCAGCACAGAAAGAAGTAGCAACATGGAAACTCAGAATAAGTATCAGATATTATGGAACTGCTTGGTGCTAACCTTTTCTGTAGCTTCAATGCAGATGACTGTCAATGGAGACTGCAAAGTTGACATCTTTAAAGGCACTGTGGACTGCAGTGGAAGGAAATTAAGGACATTACCAACCCCTCTGTCTCTTAATGAAACTCTGACTTTTAACTTCAGCGGGAACGTTTTGCAGCACTTTCCTGGAGGGACTGCAAGATTTACATCACATCGTCTCGAAAACTTAGATTTGTCCCACAACCAGATTCAAGAAGTTGATCCAATGGCTTTTGGGTTTTTGCCATCTCTCAAGAGCCTGAATATCACCCATAACAAACTTTCTTCAATTATAAGTGGTTCTTTTATTAATTTAAGGAACCTCCAAGATCTGGACATCAGTTACAACAATCTGTTTGACCTACCTAAGGGACTGTGGGAAGGTCTTATTGAGCTAAAGGTTCTGCTTTTATCCAACAATGATCTAATCATGCTAAAAGCAGGTGCTTTTGATATTCTTAAACAGTTGAAATATCTTGACCTTTCTCATAATCAAATCAGTGTTATAGATGTGAATGCATTCACTAAGTTAACACTTCTTAATCATCTTAAATTATACCGTAATAAATTGACAGAAGTCCCTCACATCCCTGATGGCTTCAGACAAGATCTTCAGACTCTGAATCTTAGTGGAAACCCAATCTGCACATTAGGACCAAATGCCTTCGGAAGACTTGTGTACCTTCATTATCTTGATCTCAGTAAAATGGATCTGGAATATATTGACCCAGTAACGTTTAAAGACCTTCAAGCTCTGAATGAGCTTTATCTAGATAACAACAGGCTTCAGACTCTACAAGTGAAATCCATTGACAGCTTGCAAAGTCTTCATGCTCTATCACTGTTCAACAACCCCTGGGTTTGTGACTGCAGCCTCAGTGTGCTTGGTGAATATTTATTCTCAAATACCAGCAGCAATACTAATGTGACCCAAAGTGATTCCACATTCTGCAGAAGTTCTGATTCTGAGAGGGTTCCCCTTCATCTCTTGGACAGTAGCAAGTTGTGTGCATTCCCTTATAAAGTGGTATTACCAGCAGTAATAGGATCAGTAGTTCTTATATTCATTATAGCAACACTGATGTGGTGTGTCTGTAGAAAAAAGAGAGTGAATGAGCCAACATCTCCAGGAATCATCCCACAGCTTCCACCAGGTATCTCTCAGCAAACTTCTCCTGTAAGCTTACAAGCATCAGTAACTATGACTGACTTTGAGAATAATATCCCTCATGCTTGTGGAGACAATAGCACCCTGTCAGGTAATAAAACTGATGTCTTTACCACTTCAGACCATTACTACTCAAGTATTAAAGTTGAAGCCCCTGTGTACTGCTATGCCAATAATAGAGACTTATTGACTTGTTTGACTTATCCTGCAAAACCTAAAGAGGATAAAGATGAGGCCAAAGATGATGGGTTGTACCTCGAACCAGTAAGGAAAACTCCCATTAACTAGTAGTAGAAGGTGTCTGATGAGGATGATGAGTTGTACCTCATCCAAACCAATGAGAAAACCTCCCATTATCTAGTAATAGGTGTCTGATGAGGATGATGAATTGTACCTCAAACCAATGAAGCCCCCCCCCCATTAACTAGTAGTAGAAGGTGTCTGATGAGGATGATGAATTGTACCTCAAACCAATGAGAAAACCTCCCATTATCTAGTAATATAAGGTGTCTGATGAGGATGAATCATTATACCTCAAACCAATGAGAAAACCTCCCATTATCTAGTAATAGAAGGTGTCTGATGAGGATGATGAATTGTACCTCAAACCAATTAGAAAACCTCCCATTATCTAGTAATAGAAGGCGTCTGATGAGGATGATGAATTGTACCCCAAACTAATGAGGAAACTTCCCATTAACTAGTAGTAGTAGTAGGTGTCTGATGAGGATGATGAAACCAATGAGAAAACCTCCCATTAACTAGTAATAGAAAGTGTCTGATGAGGATGATGAATTGTACCCCAAACAATGAGGAAACTTCTCATTAACTAGTAATAGAAGGTGTCTGATGAGGATGATGAACTATACCTCAAACCAATGAGGAAACCTCCCATTAGCTAGTAATAGAAGGCGAAGGCGTAATAGTAGAAGGTGTCTGATGAGGATGATGAATTGTACCTCAAACGAATGGGGAAACCTTATTACTAGTACACACGAAAACCAACAAATTGATAATTTTAATATATATATACAAAGTTTCTTTGGTTTAAAGTTGTAAGCAATATCAACCACAATATCCATTATTTAAAAATTCCAAGACTGTTTTGATGGCTTTCTTAATGTAAATTACTCCTTTTTGTGTTGAACAAAGAAAAAATTACTGCAACAGGATTGACTCATTGTTTAAAGTACTGGCACTCTACCAACTGAGCTATTCGGCCATAATGTTGGCAGTCTCCCTAGTTCGTCAATATCTTTGTTCAGGGATGCAAGTCAGAAGCCATTCAACCTTAAACTGCTGTGTAGCCAGAGATTACACCCAAATTATACAATACAACCATAGAGCTATATAGCTCTATGGATACAACCTGGGAATTTTATTTAAGTATAAAGTTTTTTCTTATTTTTTTAAAATTTTCTATTCTGATATCTGACTGTTTTTGTTTAATGTATCCCTTGTAATGTTTAGTTGTTTCGATTGTATCCCTTTCCAAAGTTTTTTGTTAAGTTTTAAATTTGTGACTTTTCTTTTGTAATCTGACTGCAATTTAGCCGTTGGCTGCTAAACCATTTCAAATCAAATCAAATCAAAGCAGCAGGTCAGTGATCAGCTGAAGGCGATGCAAATTTTTAATATCAAATATTAAGCAATTAACCACAAAGGAAACTGAATGGTCAAGTTTGAAACAGTTGTTTTCCCCGGTGGTTTATTGCATAAATTATTTCTTTATACTTATAAATGCAGTTATGTAACTTTCTAGTGTTTTTCAGTTTTCTATGGTCCTTTTATTAAAGACGAAAGAGAAAATCAACTGAACATGTCATGCCTGATAAATGTAAACTGGCCATACACTCCTTATGTATTGATGTATATATTATATGTAAGCTTATGTAAAGGGAATTGGTAGACTTTGTCCCAGGCTGCTGTCATTGTATTTGGTTGCTATGGAAACAATGAGCAATAATTGTGTACACAGAGTTTTCTTTGATTCTTGCTATATGCACAGAAATTTTCACTTTAAATATAAAAACACATTTAAACTGTTAAAGATGGAATGAAAGGAGGGTGCATCATTAACAATGAAGATACACTGTATTTAAATAAATAAATAAATAAATAAATAAATAAATAAATAAATAAATAAATAAATAAATAAATAAATAAATAAATAAAATTAAATTAACCAAGAATTTCAAGATAATCTAAAAATCCAATATAATCTTAACAGGTAGTTTTTTAGTCTGCTTTTTAATGAACATTTTGAACATTTTTGTTTATTTTTTTTATGAATTTGAAATTGACTGACACTGGCATCCCTTAAAATAAATCACTTTGAATTATTATTATTTGTTTTACAAAAACTGAAGAAAGAAGTACGATTAACCTGCCTTTCTTAGTTTTAAAATCACTTCATAAATTTAAAATTAAAGATTTATAAATGAAACATTGCCTTTCAATAAGCAACTGGATTTAATGTTTGTAATGATATCTATATTGATCTATATTGATCAGTTTTGAGTATTTCATTCAACTTGGGACAAATAAATCACCTTCAAATTTAAATTGTTAGTTACTCTTTATTCTAGTACAACAACCAATAGGCTTTCTCTGGAACTATTTCTTTGTAACTAGGCTTTGAACTTGAAAACTTAATTCTTGGAAATGTGAAGAAGAAAGTCTACATTAATACATGTTTCTTTAGGCATTGTACATTGTACCTTATTCTTAGTGAAAAAACTTTAGGATTGTTATGTACAACATGGAAACAATTTAATATAGTAAAGAGACCAGGGGTGGATTTCACAAAGTGCTAGGACTAGTCTTATCTTAAGTTAGGATGAGTAACTAGTCCTAACTTATGTGACTTGTCATAAATTACGACGGACTAGTCCTAAGTTAGGACTAGTTTTGTGAAATCCACCCCAGGTCATGGTCACGATCTCCGTCTCTTCCATTATTAATCACTGGCCTTTATAAAAGTACTGTATACATATATGTAGTTTACTTACACAAAAGCAGAGTGAAAGTGTAGTGTAGTAATCTCCTCAGTTAAAATCTGAATAAATCAAAAAATATTTTAATGGTACTGTTGTGTTATGCAATTGTCACAGTGCTTTCTCACACCTGGTGCCAATGGGCATCTCAAAGTGCTCTTTATTTTTACACCATGTATGCAAACCTGTGTTTGAATTTGAATTATGAGAACCATTTATATAGCACTTTGTAAGGGTTTAACCCACAGCCAACCATTTACAAGGTGATGCCTCATAACCCATAGCCAACCATTTACAAGGTGATGTCTCATAACCCATAGCCAACCATTTACAAGGTGATGCCTCATAACCCACAGCCAACCATTTACAAGGTGATGCCTCATAACCCATAGCCAACCATTTACAAGGTGATGTCTCATAACCCACAGCCAACCATTTACAAGGTGATGTCTCATAACCCATAGCCAACCATTTACAAGGTGATGCCTCATAACCCACAGCCAACCATTTACAAGGTGATGCCTCATAACCCATAGCCAACCATTTACAAGGTGATGTCTCATAACCCACAGCCAACCATTTACAAGGTGATGCCTCATAACCCACAGCCAACCATTTACAAGGTGATGCCTCATAACCCATAGCCAACCATTTACAAGGTGATGTCTCATAACCCATAGCCAACCATTTACAAGGTGATGCCTCATAACCCACAGCCAACCATTTACAAGGTGATGCCTCATAACCCATAGCCAACCATTTACAAGGTGATGTCTCATAACCCACAGCCAACCATTTACAAGGTGATGCCTCATAACCCACAGCCAACCATTTACAAGGTGATGCCTCATAACCCATAGCCAACCATTTACAAGGTGATGCCTCATAACCCATAGCCAACCATTTACAAGGTGATGCCTCATAACCCACAGCCAACCATTTACAAGGTGATGCCTCATAACCCATAGCCAACCATTTACAAGGTGATGCCTCATAACCCACAGCCAACCATTTACAAGGTGATGCCTCATAACCCATAGCCAACCATTTACAAGGTGATGCCTCATAACCCATAGCCAACCATTTACAAGGTGATGCCTCATAACCCACAGCCAACCATTTACAAGGTGATGCCTCATAACCCACAGCCAACCATTTACAAGGTGATGCCTCATAACCCACAGCCAACCATTTACAAGGTGATGCCTCATAACCCATAGCCAACCATTTACAAGGTGATGCCTCATAACCCATAGCCAACCATTTACAAGGTGATGTCTCATAACCCACAGCCAACCATTTACAAGGTGATGCCTCATAACCCATAGCCAACCATTTACAAGGTGATGCCTCATAACCCATAGCCAACCATTTACAAGGTGATGCCTCATAACCCACAGCCAACCATTTACAAGGTGATGCCTCATAACCCACAGCCAACCATTTACAAGGTGATGCCTCATAACCCACAGCCAACCATTTACAAGGTGATGCCTCATAACCCATAGCCAACCATTTACAAGGTGATGTCTCATAACCCATAGCCAACCATTTACAAGGTGATGCCTCATAACCCACAGCCAACCATTTACAAGGTGATGCCTCATAACCCATAGCCAACCATTTACAAGGTGATGCCTCATAACCCATAGCCAACCATTTACAAGGTGATGTCTCATAACCCACAGCCAACCATTTACAAGGTGATGCCTCATAACCCATAGCCAACCATTTACAAGGTGATGCCTCATAACCCATAGCCAACCATTTACAAGGTGATGCCTCATAACCCACAGCCAACCATTTACAAGGTGATGCCTCATAACCCACAGCCAACCATTTACAAGGTGATGCCTCATAACCCACAGCCAACCATTTACAAGGTGATGCCTCATAACCCATAGCCAACCATTTACAAGGTGATGTCTCATAACCCATAGCCAACCATTTACAAGGTGATGCCTCATAACCCACAGCCAACCATTTACAAGGTGATGTCTCATAACCCATAGCCAACCATTTACAAGGTGATGCCTCATAACCCACAGCCAACCATTTACAAGGTGATGCCTCATAACCCACAGCCAACCATTTACAAGGTGATGCCTCATAACCCATAGCCAACCATTTACAAGGTGATGCCTCATAACCCACAGCCAACCATTTACAAGGTGATGCCTCATAACCCATAGCCAACCATTTACAAGGTGATGCCTCATAACCCACAGCCAACCATTTACAAGGTGATGCCTCATAACCCACAGCCAACCATTTACAAGGTGATGCCTCATAACCCATAGCCAACCATTTACAAGGTGATGTCTCATAACCCACAGCCAACCATTTACAAGGTGATGCCTCATAACCCATAGCCAACCATTTACAAGGTGATGCCTCATAACCCATAGCCAACCATTTACAAGGTGATGCCTCATAACCCACAGCCAACCATTTACAAGGTGATGCCTCATAACCCACAGCCAACCATTTACAAGGTGATGCCTCATAACCCACAGCCAACCATTTACAAGGTGATGCCTCATAACCCATAGCCAACCATTTACAAGGTGATGTCTCATAACCCATAGCCAACCATTTACAAGGTGATGCCTCATAACCCACAGCCAACCATTTACAAGGTGATGCCTCATAACCCATAGCCAACCATTTACAAGGTGATGCCTCATAACCCATAGCCAACCATTTACAAGGTGATGTCTCATAACCCACAGCCAACCATTTACAAGGTGATGCCTCATAACCCATAGCCAACCATTTACAAGGTGATGCCTCATAACCCATAGCCAACCATTTACAAGGTGATGCCTCATAACCCACAGCCAACCATTTACAAGGTGATGCCTCATAACCCACAGCCAACCATTTACAAGGTGAGGCCTCATAACCCACAGCCAACCATTTACAAGGTGATGCCTCATAACCCATAGCCAACCATTTACAAGGTGATGTCTCATAACCCATAGCCAACCATTTACAAGGTGATGCCTCATAACCCACAGCCAACCATTTACAAGGTGATGTCTCATAACCCATAGCCAACCATTTACAAGGTGATGCCTCATAACCCACAGCCAACCATTTACAAGGTGATGCCTCATAACCCACAGCCAACCATTTACAAGGTGATGCCTCATAACCCATAGCCAACCATTTACAAGGTGATGCCTCATAACCCACAGCCAACCATTTACAAGGTGATGCCTCATAACCCATAGCCAACCATTTACAAGGTGATGCCTCATAACCCACAGCCAACCATTTACAAGGTGATGTCTCATAACCCATAGCCAACCATTTACAAGGTGATGTCTCATAACCCATAGCCAACCATTTACAAGGTGATGTCTCATAACCCATAGCCAACCATTTACAAGGTGATGCCTCATAACCCATAGCCAACCATTTACAAGGTGATGCCTCATAACCCACAGCCAACCATTTACAAGGTGATGCCTCATAACCCACAGCCAACCATTTACAAGGTGATGTCTCATAACCCATAGCCAACCATTTACAAGGTGATGTCTCATAACCCATAGCCAACCATTTACAAGGTGATGCCTCATAACCCATAGCCAACCATTTACAAGGTGATGCCTCATAACCCACAGCCAACCATTTACAAGGTGATGTCTCATAACCCATAGCCAACCATTTACAAGGTGATGCCTCATAACCCATAGCCAACCATTTACAAGGTGATGCCTCATAACCCACAGCCAACCATGCCAGAAATATTGGAGCAAACCCCTTCTGGGTTCTTTTGTGTGCTTTCAATTTTGGTTAAAAGTCTTACTCAAAGACAAAAGTGCCAATGAAATGGACCCCAACCCACACTCTGACAACACCAGATCTTCACTCCAGTGCACTAGTCTGCTAGGACATGATATCCCAGTATGTATGCTATAAGTATTTTATATACCATTCATAAATACCCCAGCCAGTTTGGGAAAATTTGGGCATTCCTATTGGTTGAAAGGTGGTCACATGACTGTTTAAAACCGGTTTTAAACGGATGATATAGACACAGCTGGAGCTGTGAAGGCGCGTTCTGCGCTCATCATAGCCAAACGCGTATTGGCGTTATAGCTTACGCGGGTGCTAATTTACGCGCAGCGCAATCAATACATACCGGTACTCTATGCTAAGTCTATTAATGTGCCTGCGTACGCGCAACCGTTGAGCTTGGACCCTTCGTGACAAGAATTAAAAAAAAAAAACACAGAAAAGTTTCACGGATTTTCCTACATTATTACGCTTTTTAATAAAAAGGGCATTTATGAATGGGAATAAAAGAGTAGTGACTCGGTCTTAAACGGCCGTTTAAAACCTTGCAGGGTCGTGGCCGTGTGATAAAGGACCTCGCCTTCGGCTCGGTCCTTTATCACACGGCCACGCCCCTGCCGGTTTTAAACGGCTGTTTAAGACCTCGGTCACCACTCTTTTATTCCCTTAATAATTTTGTTTAGTACAATGTACTAAGTTTCTCTATTTGATTATATTGAGATGTCATCATCTAAAGGGAATGTACTGACATCGATGCTAAAAAGCATCTCACGCATTTTTCTTTGTCTCATGCGATAGAAGAGTATTCCAGTGATTGTACAAAGTAAGACCACAATAGCAAGACCAACACAGCTCCCAAGAATAACCTTCGTTTTGTTTCCTTCATGAGATGCATCCTTAGGGAGAGGAGTTTTACAGCTCAGACTGTGGGTGGGGACACCAAAGATGCTCTGCCCAACAAGTTGTGGTGGGCTTAGGCACTTAGGCTGGTGCTGACTGGTGTTAAATACTTGTTTTACTTGCTTGGGGGTGAAACGTTTTTCAACTCTTTGGATGAAGTCTTGAAGATGACAGTCACATGCCCATGGATTGTCACTTAAATCTATTTTAAGATTGCCACTAAGCTGAATTGAATCAAGTATATTGTAAAATAATGTTGTCAATTTATTATTTGAAAGGTCCAGCTGATGGATATTTTCAAGTCCATCAAATCCATTTTCCTCAATGCTACTCAGTCTTGAGTCTGTTATGACTAATTTCTTAAGATTTGTTGCATTCTGGAATGAGAATGCAGTTATATCAGTGATTGAGGTTCGTGAGTAGTGAAGCATTTCTAACTGTGGTAATTCCATTAATGTATGTGTTGGAATTTCTTTCAGAGCGACGTTATTGTCCAAATATAGCTCCTTTAGTCTTGGAGCATATTCAAAGTCCCCTTGTTTGACAGAGCGTAGCTGGCAACTTGTGAGATAGATTTTCTCCAGTTGTGGTATAGGCTTTAAGGCAAGAAAAGGAACAATTCCAAGAGGGTTATCATGGAAGTTCAATGTTGTCAGTTTATTTAGTCCTGAGAATGTAGCTTCAGAAAAGCTTGCAGCTGAAAGCTGATTACCACCAAGTTCTAAATCTGTCAGTGAGTACAGTTGGCTGAAAGTTTCATCTCCGACAGTCCTTAAGGCGTGGTTATTTTCCAAACTTAGCATCTGAAGATGATGTAATCCGCTGAATGACTGATAGTCACTCAGTTCTGACAGGTGATTGTAACGAATGTAAAGAATGTGAAGATTCTCCAGTCCTTGAAATGCATTTGGTGGAATATCTGTGAGAGCGTTAAAACTCAACGACATCCAGGAAAGCAGCGTCAGACCAACAAACTGCCTTGGTTGAAGCTGTTGTAGCTTATTGTAGTACAAATACAAGTGTGTAACTTTACTCAGACCATCAAATGCATTAGGTGCTATAGTCTCAATGTTATTGTAGTCTAAATACAATGACTTCAGTTCAGGAAGCCCATGGAAGGCATTTTCATCAATAACCTCCAAGTTGCCCTCTATCAGATAAAGTTCTTTCAATTGGTTGAGATTGTGAGGGAGAAAAGTATAGCTTGGTAGGTTAGTAAAGCGATGGTTTGGGAATTTCAGAATTGTAGTCTCTTCAGGAATATCAGTAGGAATTAAAGTAGCGTCTGGACAGGTGACTGTTTGCTGGTTACATTGACAGAGTTCTGGACATGCAATGCTGACATTCCAGTCTGAGACCAGGAACAGCCAAACTAAGAACAAGAGAAATCCAATATTGGTTCTATAAGGTTCTTCTCTCCATGGCAACACCATCATGATCATGGAAAGTGTCTATGGTCTTTGGGAATGAGTTCTTCACTTTCAGTGTCTTACTTTCGCAGATGTCTTTTTTATTGATTCTTACGGCCTTGATGTTCTTGTAACTCAGCAGTAGGTTGAGCTTGCCTCAGATTCTGTGAAAGATGAGAAAAAAATACACTTTCAACTTTCAATATTATGAATCACCAAAATGTGACAAGTTATAAGAATTTTAGAAACAGCATGAATGGCTCAGGTCTATCATTTTGTGCAGTTTTATTAATAGAATGATTTATTTAGAGTATGTGCAATTTATCTACTGTACAAGTGCTTGAAATGTTGCTAGCTGGTGATTTGTCTATTTGTATCATTAATTTAAACCAAGTAAAATGTAACAAATTTAAGTAATCTTAAAAGTACAAATCAATAGTGCATTAAATCTTGTGAAGACATCAGTGTCATACAGTCTGTTAGGCCCAACTGGTGTGTCATTGGCTGAGCAGTCAACAATGGTCAAGTATGGATTCAAGCTCTGGTGTTTCTGATCAGCAGAGTGTGGGTGTGAGTCCAGGTCTTGACACTTTATTGATCACTATTGCTTTGTCCTTCAGATGGGACGTATAGCCGTAGGTCTCGTTTGTTGTGAAACACACTGAAAGAGCCCATTACACTTATCGCTAAGTTAAGAGAAGGGGTTTGCCCCTGTGTTTCTGGCAGTGGCTGCTGAATGCGCCGCAGCACCTTGTAAACCTTTTTATAAGGTGCTACATAAATGGGTCTCATAATTCAAAAACTTAAAAAACCTGTCTAAACTAACAATAAGCAACTTGAGACACCTGTAGATTTGTAAAGCCATATATTTACACAGGTTATTAGTCATAAAACTAGTTTTAGATTGATTATAATAAATTGCCAGTGAAACAACAAGCATTAAATTGAAACTTGAAAATACAACCCACTTCCGCACAAATCAAAGAGAAGTTGCTTTGTTTTGATTTAACACAACAAGATCAAGGTCTTAGATTCTGAAATGCATGCACGTTCTTCACCAAAGTAAATGTACACATATATTCAATTCATGTATATGGACATATACTGCAAGTCCCATACTGTTTGTCTGTAGTACATGTATGTCAACTCACTCAGTCCGAGTACACTGTAAAAAAAAAACATGGAGGAGGGGGGGGGGGGAGATAGAAATATACAAACCATGGAAAATCAATGTTTACTTATACAAACATACACACCGCACAGAGAGGTCTGTTTCTTGACATGAAACTGAAAGAACTGTTCATCATGACAAAGAGGAATACACCAACAACCACACAATGGCATTGAGTTGAGGATAAGTAAGGTCATACTACTACCTTGGTTTCCTTCCTGTAATCCTGCATGCTTTGAACTACTTTTTTACATATTAACATGAAGTCACTGTAAACATCTGTTACATGCAAACATTCTCCCCTACATTATCTAGTCCAGGCAGATTAATAATTTAGCTTAATAAGGAGAGGAGAAGGTAGCAGCCAGCAGTAGATTGTTAAACCAGATAGGTCATGGGTCAACAGCTTGTGGGTTGTACCATTATTAATACACAAGGGGTGTTTTGTATTTTATTGGTTTTATTATGAGGAGCGGGTATAATGAACAACGTACACCATTAAGCTGGACATGTACATACATGTACATGTACAATGGACATGTATGTACCAGTACAAGTCTTGAACTGAAGTCCTCAATCCGTTAGAGTCCAAGAAATAAAATTAACATTAAGTTAAGGACAGCAAACTGTAACAAGTGAACAAGATGATGTATAAATATTGCCTTTCTTTTGGGGTTATTTAGACGAATATGAAGAGAAAAGAACTTAATTGTCATTTTTCTTCAATCAGAATGTTTCTTTTGTAAATTTCTTGTCTGCAGTTGATTATTGCTATCATAGTTTCTCTTACAAACCAACAGCAAGAGGGAATTTTCACAAGGTGAAACACACAGCATGAACAAAATAACATTGATTATAGACGGGTTTTCTAAAGTGATGTTACACAATCAATTTTTAGATGAGATTCATTTTAGAAAGTTCCCTTAAAATCTATTGAATAACTTACTCAAATTTGTATGAACATCACAGCTTATTAACAACTTTACTACTGTAATCTGCATATGGAAAAAATGAAAACATTTGCTAACAAAAGAACACAATTTGGAGCAATTTTTTAGAAAACAAAAACATCATTATGTCATCAAATTGTTAGCTTGTTAATAATATGTACTTTCTAACTCAAAATTATCTGTCTCTGTCTGGTAACTTACTGTGTG
Source organism: Marthasterias glacialis (assembly GCA_911728455.2). Classification (NCBI taxonomy): domain Eukaryota; kingdom Metazoa; phylum Echinodermata; class Asteroidea; order Forcipulatida; family Asteriidae; genus Marthasterias; species Marthasterias glacialis. The sequence continues at coordinate 252,073 of OU452221.1, read as the reverse complement.
TTGAAGGTTTTGTTGGCATCGCTGATGGATAAAGCAGTTTGTCAGGCTGGACATAACTGGTCATTTTTTTATAATCATCTAAACCATTGAAACAGGAAACTGGTCATTCAAGGGCAATTTTTAGGCTACAGTGTGGTGGTATGAGGACATTTCAGTCCAAGGAGAAATACTCCATGAATTTCCAGAGTGACCTGAGCATGTCACGGCCATCTACTATCAGTCAAGAAGAAATTATACATGGAGCTTCTTGTAAATTATTATCAAAAAAGATATTTCATTTCATTGTAAGTTTAAATTGAAAACTTCATTTGTGTATGGTGGAATTGTTCCTCTTTGGTGAGAATGTATCAGACTGCAATGAAGATTCACGTGACATTTAAAAATCAGATGATCTTGTTTTCTGTTATTATAATTACATTATGCAATTATTTGCGAAAAATATTGGGGTACATTCCTATAACTTAAGCAGTGGTCTGTAAAACTTGTCTCTTTTCTTTACTTGATAGCTTCTTGTAACATTGGAAGTGACACCGAGGAGGAGCTGGATGTTCTATTTAGTGACTCTTCACCTCTGATTAAGAGAAGAAAAATAATCAAGATTCATGAAAACCAACATGAGGGAGGCCATGAGTCTGATGATAATCAACAACAAAGTAAGATTTTAGAAATGTTTGTAGATGTCAGTAAATGTTTATTAAGTGGTCTAAGCACTCTACTAAACCTCTTCTACATGATAAGATGAACAAGGTGCCATGCAAGATCAGTTTTGAGACACCCACAACAATGTTTAAATTGAATACAATTTTTCTTTAAAATGTGAGCACCTATAAGGTGAAATTTTAAAGATTTTAAGTTTTCTTCAAATTGTAAACACAATTAAAACTACTTCTGTATCTTTCATTCTTTGCCCTTTTCTGAACAGGAATATTATTGGACAGAGAGAGATCAAGTGGACAAGTTTACATTGCCATGGATGACAGTGACTTGAGCAGTTGTGAGCTTGACTTGTATGATTCAGCCCCAGGTAGTGAACAGTGTCAGACACACAAGGAAGATAGAAAACAACATTATGATACCACATCTGAGTCATCAGGAGACTTTGTTAAGTCTACTAATCTGGACTTAACCCCTCATCAGAACACCCAAGGCTCAATGGCTTCTAGAACTCTAACTGTAAATCTAAAGCATTCTGAGACAGAGAAGAGATTCTGCTCAGATAAAAAGCTGTCTGACGTCAAATCAAAACATGCTGAGATAAGCAGCTGGTTGAGATACCTTCCAAACTCATCATCAGTTGAAAGGCAGATACTTGGGGAGAGGAAAGGATCAAGAGATGAATCATTATCTAGGGATGATACACATCAAAGAAAAGTCAAAAATGTTGACTCCTCTGACAAAACAAACAGAGGCATGGACAGGTCAAAGGTCAGAACTTATCAATCTGCAAATAAAAAGCAGACTGTCGAAAGCAGACAACAGTCCAGGGATGAATATCGATCTATAAGTAGTACATGTCATCAAGGCACCAAACCTGACAACTTATCAGAATTAAACAGCTCATTTGCCGAGTCAGATAAAACAGAAGAATACGATATCAGCACCAGCCAAGATTTATTTCTGGAAAATTCATCTCGTGAGGAGTTTCCAATTAAACCTGAAAAGAGTGACGCAAGAAAATATCATGGAATGTTAGATGGCAAAGATTGCAATCAGTCTAAAGATGTTTCTAAAGCTAATGTAGGGTTTCAGTATCAACGCACCTGTTCCGATTCAATCAGATGTAAAGAAACTTCAGAACAGGTAGATTTAAGATTAATTGATACAGCAGATAAATGCCAACCTTTCCTGCAACAGGATAATTCCCTCTTAAAGTTATCGGATAGAATGAATCGACATATTAATGTACCAACATCGGCTTCTCATCACATCTTGACTGATTTGGGGTTTCAAAAGACAGTTAGTGAAATACAATCATTTGGGCAGTCTCATCAGGACACCAACCATTCAGAAGAGACATTCTTACCTAGCTCTCAAGGGTCTCTTATCTCTCAGGTTTCCTCAGATTTCGACATCCCATGTACCCCAGAGGGTAAGAAACTACACCCTTCACAAGTTGAGGAGGTGAAGGCCATGATAGCAAGAGGTGATTCAATACCACTGGTATCTTGTAATAAAACAATCATACCAGATTAGTGGGATTACTGAAATAAAAGGAGATTTCATGGGAAATATCTCTCGCTATGTGAGTTGCTTTGGTTCAAGAATGTGTTATTAAACAACTTAATATATCAATCGGTATATGCTGTGATTATTTAGTATGTCAATCAAGGATTAGGTTCATTAAAACATTGCAGTAATGTTTTTAGCATAAAAAGTGCACTGTATGTCAAAAGAGCCTAATGGTTAGTGCTTTCTTTGAATGGAAAAAATACTATCACTTTTATAGTGTTGTGCATAGTATGTGACTAATGTGTCATTTCCAAATGTTTATTTTATTCTAATTTATTAAATTAAACCATTTTAGACCAGGGCAAGTTGTTAAATTTGATTGTTCGAGTGAAAAAGCTGTTCAACTAATTTTAGATGAATTTTTCATATTAACATGATTTTGAAATGTAATTCAAAATACCTTTGAAGAGTAAATTTTGTTGCAAATTTGACGAACAATCTTTAATGTAATTTGGAATTGTTGGCATGGTTGGGGCTATCTTATTCAGTTTGGGAATTTATATTGAAAGATTTAGATTTGAAACTTTCTGTCTTACTCAGCAGTTTTACAGCAGTTTATTGTATTATTAAAGCAGCTTAATATGTGCTCATGCATAATCAACTGTATTTTATTTAAAATATTGATACATCAACTAGAGTTGAGCTTTGATGTAAATGATGTAAACAAGATGAATTGATGTTAATTAAATGGTATTACTGATTGGATGAGATGCTTTTGTATATAGAATACATTATGAAAGTATGAGTGTTTTCATCATCATCATCATCATCATCATCACCTTCGTCGTCATCGTCGTCGTCGTCGTCACCTTCGTCTTCGTCGTCGTCGTTGTTGTCGCCGTCGTCGTCGTTGTCGTCGTCGTCATCATCATCATCAGACTGTGTTCATCCATTACTGGATGAAGCTCTCCTCCAGAAATTTTATTTCGTTTTCCATTTCTAGGTTGCCATTCAGTTAGTCTCTTGGTCAACCTGTTGTCATGTCTTCTTGACAAGTGTCCAGCCCATCTCCATTTCATTTCCTTGATCTTTTCCATGATGTCTTTGGTCTTAGTTTTTTGCCTTTGTCTTATGTCTTACTTTGTCGCGTAGAGTAAGTCTGAGCATCCTCTTTTGCATAGCTCACTGCATTGATATACAAGAATATTTTGCTAATTGATAAACCATGCATGCCCATTGTTGATTTGTTCATGGGTGTGTCTTCATCTGTGCTCCCTATCACTCCTACCTGAATCCACAACCTGACACTCACTTCCCCTGAATTCTCAACCATTATATTGATATTTACATCCAGAGCTTACCTTGAGCCAACTACTGTAACCCCACAGTCATTTCATATATACCTAAACCAGACCATCTAAAGCATAGCCAGTGGGGAAGGGAGAGGGGGCAGGGAAGGTTCCCTCTCTCGCCTGCTTCCCCCTCCCCAAATCTTTTTTTTTTTTAAAGGACAAAATTAAATGAACGATTCGATACATGAAATAGCCCCCCAAAATTGATGTCTATGCCCCGCTCGCCCCTCTCCCAAATGAAAATATCTGGTTACGCCACTGCAACGTGGGTCCAAACTCCCCATGCCTCCACCCCACTTTTATTGTCCCTGCCCTTTATTCCCCTCCCCCATCTCCCATCTCTGCTGTTAAAGTTTTATTTAATTCCCCAATCACTAATGCACTGCAGTAAATAACATAAAAGCACCCCATTGAATCCCATGGTTGCTCCTTAAGCAAGTCACTTGGACTACACCATCTTATTTTTCAGAGATTAGAGGCTCGTGGGTTTTGGTGGAGGGTGGGCGTACCCTTGATGGTCCGATGTAAACAATAGTTGTTGGAAATTGATAGCTATAGAGGGCGCCCTTATCGTAAGTGGCACATCCAGCCAGCCGCATATACCGTGCTGAAGTGAAGGTCTTTTTTGTGCTTATTCTGTTAAAAACGGAAGAATGACTGCCCAATTTGAGTGTAATTTTTGTGACTTCAAATCACCGTATGATTATCATGGAAGCAAGCCACTGTTTGTTCATGCGTCTGTGTCGTAAGTTGGACATTAAACAGTGAAAACGTAACCTGTGTTTCCTGGGCTGTTGCAATTTATTACCCCGATCCTCTCGACCGATTTAGTTGTTTGTTTTTTTACTTAGTTTTTAGAGTGTATTGTCAGAAGGATCGAGGCCAAGGGTTACGGTTATCGAAACGAACTTGACCTGTAGTGTGTGACCAGGAGTTAGGACCTTCATAAATTTCCTTCATGCACGGTTGGTATGACCTTGGTACAACTACATGCATAACCTTTCCAAAACTGTTTCCCAACATAAAAATGGGTAGTTTTCATTCACTGTAACTTTTTGGGGGTGAACTTTGAAGAAAAATTGACCGGAGCGGGAATTGAACCTGTGACTACCCGTTTAACGTACCGACGCTCTACCAACTGAGCTATCCAGCCCTAACATTAATTTTGGCAGTCTCCCTATTTTTTAAAAAACTTTTAGTACACTTCCACTCCAGGTTCGACTCCTCCGTTGCATTACATACAAATACAATATCAAGATTTTTAAAGGGCCCCGACCATTGCGAACATTTTTATAACAATTTTTTTCTCATTTATTCTGATGGAGGAAGCTGAAACTTAGTTTACATATTCTTTATGATAAGTTATGTCTGGAATTCCAAGACTGCTGGGTTCAGAATTGTTGGGTGAAATCCTTGGTTGAAAACGTGTGTGCATGCAGGGCTCACACTGCTGCTGACAAGCTAGGAATCAACGATATTTGTTCAGACCGGAGACAGTCCTTAAACATTTCTTTTGAAGTAGGCATTCCAACAGGTTGCCCTGCAAGCTATCCAAGTTCTACCACACCTTGCTCTGGCTGCTGTTAACTCATCCCAACTCATGTAACAGTTAGGCCCCTTCCAGTGTAAATAGTGCACCACCATGTTTTACTTTTCTGCACTTGTACCAGACACCTTCGAGTGGTTGAATAAAGCCAGTAAGGACAGTTCCAGCAAGTCTTGGAAAATGTACAAGTAACGTATAAATGTTCATGATGTGTACTAGTGCACAACGAAATGTTTAGGCCAGACGATCAAACACTTTTCAACACAAGAATTTAACAGTTTTGAAGCTGAAATCATCCAAAGAATTTTTTTTCCAAAACTGTGTGATTCCTTTGCCTATTTGAAATTTCGCAAGGCTAGGTGTAAATGCTCACTTTTCCAACGTTCTTTTCCCTTTTTTTTTTACAGTGATTTAGGCCTACATTGCAAACAAAATAACAGGCGGGTGGCTACATAGTCGTCCGATGCCGGTAGCGAATGACTAAAAAAAAACTCTTTTGTAGTAGAATACTGGTAGTGGTAGTTTATGAAACAGAAACGTGATTAATATCTATGTCAAAATATACAACTTTAATAAAAATGGCTTAGTAACTGTTATTATTACCAAAAGCCGACTTTTGGTGTGACTCTGTCGGTCAGGGCATGTATTTGCAAGTAGTTTGCCATCAGCTCAGATTACTATTACCAACAATAGGTCACGTGATGACATGTAAACATTGGTCACGCAATCGGTCTATTGACATCGTAGTGAGGAGTCGCTAGGCTAACAACAAGAACCAATAGTCATACATGTACACACTGTGTACTCTATAAACGCAGCACATCATGTGCTGGAGTTTTAAGCATAGCATACTCCATAAGGTATGTACATGGCATAGGCATACAAAAATATGGCAAAATGTGACAAAACCGTCCCATCTTGCTGACGCGCCTTGATCAAGGCTACATCCATTCTAATTCCAAAGGTAAAATTTGCTGGACTTTCTCCACATGCCAAGTTTATAAGCTAACATGCACCTGACGCTAAACATTATGAAGCCCTATTTCCATTCAGTTCAGTTTATTTTCCACATAATAGAAAATGAAAAATTATAATATTTAACCAGCATACATTTTAATGAATATGGATTATGAGGGCCCCCCTAGAAAGCAAGCCTTGTTGAGTGGGTCCCCCCCTCCCAATTACAATAAAAAAAATTCACAAACACAGAACAAGAAACATTAGTATCGTAATAACGTAGTAGGCCTACAGAACGTGTTTCCTTTGTGGCCTAAACACAAGTGGCCTAGTAGCTTCTTAAAGACCCATGAAAACAGCTCATCATTCACTCACTCATCATTCACTGTCTGTGTGCAGCAAATTCTTCTTTGCCAAATAACATTTTAGGAAAATATAATTTATTTTTTTTGGACGCTGTACTGATTGTGTGAGCAACAACATTTAATTAATTTCCATTTAAAAGTTTTCTAAAACACATCCAACCAACCTGTGAAAAAATCTTATCAAATTCAGGTGTTCCCGTTTTAGTCCAAGATTTGAAAAAAAATCATTTTTTGTAAGTGATCTTGGGATGTACTTGAATTGATGTGGTATGCATTTTATAGTTAGGGAGTTTCCACTTCAGATTCTAACTGAACAATCGTAACCCTCAATCCTCCTGACTGTTGTATACCTGAGATTATGTACTGTGAACCATAGGTTAAAAAAATGTAAAAAGAAACCCAAAACCATTTAAATGTATCCACTTGGGTTTATTTACAATGTCTACAAGAATTGCAAAAGACATGGTCTGTCATATCTCTTAGGTGTAAGGTACGTGACCAAGAGCTATGATTATTGCAGACTCATCATCTCTGTCTTTCATGTCACAACCTCTTTACAGTTTTAGTTTTAAACATCAATCACAGTTGCATGATTATGATGGAACTATTTTATCTAGATCCAAACCATGTCAAAGTATTGCATTGATTAAATTTCATCTTCTTTTTCAGTTTAATGGAAGAGGTGTATATGCTAAAGGATCCATTTGTGGCAGAAAGTAGACATATCACTGTAGGATCACACTGTTCAGTTTGTGACAAAGCAGTTTGTGCAGCCCAGGTAAGATAGAATTATCAATGTACATCTGTAAAGACTCTCTATCTGTTCATTTCCTGGTATAGTGTAAACTGGATTGTATGATTGCTTGGATCCAGCAGGTGTCATGGCCTGAAGCTCTAGTAGCTAGTAGTCATCAGGGTCTAGTAATGTGTTGGACTGAATGGGTACTATCCATGTGGTTCTTGTGATTGATTTAGCTTGATGCACTACAATGTAAACAATGTACTTGGTAGTAGCCTAGGCTGCCGTTACTCTTACATGTAGCCTCAGGGTATTAAGATCAGGGCTCCAGGTTAGGAACAAGACCTCAAGGCTTGAGGCTGGGAAAAAATCTACAGGTTTAGAAATAAAGATATACACCAAGGTACTATTATTCAAAAGAACAAGACCCCGGACTTGTTTGATCATACGTTTTCTGTCCTGATGCTAAAATCAGTGGCCTCTGGGCCTGCAGTCCAGTGTATATTTAGAGTCCTGAGGATAAGGAATTAACTAAAATAGCCTAATGTCCAAAGGTTATAATGTACAATGTACTAGCCTTATAAATGTCCATTCTTCTGCCATTATTGTTATCTTGGCATGTTTGTGGTAGAGTCTTTCTCTATTAATCTGATACACATGCTTTGGAACTGCAGTTCTTGCTACACAATGCACCTGCTCCAAATTTGTGTACAACTATCTTGATTTCTTGATTTCTTGATTTCTTGATTGCATTGTAATTTGTAATATATTTGATTTCTTGATTGCTTTGTATGTATTTTGTCATACTTGATTTCTTGATTGCATTTATAGTTTATATTGTATTTGGTTTCTGGATTGCATTTGTAATTTGTATTGTATTTGATATTTGAAGGACTGAAGCTTGTTTTATATAAGATACCAATGTGTGTTATCTTGTATCAATTATGATTAATAATTGTCTTGATTGCATTCTACCTTCATTAGTACGGCATAATGTTTACATATGATGTAGGGTTGAGAAATTTCAGACTTTTATCTGAATTGAAACCTATCTATGTCTGCCCGGTGGAAAAAAAGGAGCTGTTACTGTCTTCAGATATGAAGAAATCCTGTTGTTTGATCTCCTTCTCTAAGCACTGAGAATACTGTTCCTAGAAGCTTCTTGAAATCTTTGAACTCCAGGGTTACCAAAAGAAGGAAATGTCATCATTTCTACATACATTGTGTACCTCCTAAAATTTGGATCCTATATTCAGATCTTGTTATCAGCAACGACTCTCACCCTGGTGAAGTTTGATTTCTCGATTACAGAATTAATATATAGTTTTTTGTTAGTAGTGTAATGTAGTTTCTCTCCACAAAATCCCATATGTTTAACAGATTTTGGGGTCATGTGATGTCTGTATGAGACCAAAATAAAATAAATAAAAATGAAAAACCATCACATGACCTAGTGCTTAGACTTAAGGTCTTAATTGAGGTCTTAATTCATACTTAGTTAGTTATGCAACAGTCACATGAATACTTAGTTAGGCAGTCTTGTAAAATTTACTAAATGAATCTTAAATGGTATAAACTTTTTTTTTACAGTTGTTTTCAGAAATGAATTGCTTTGAAGGTATATCATATGAAGACATTATTATGACATACATGTAATGCTCCAATCAATAGAAATTTTGCAGGTTTTGTGTTTTTTGTCCAAACAAGATTTTCCAGTATTAAATTTGATTTCTTGATTTCATTGTTTTGCTTTCTTCAGGACTGCAGTTTGTTCTACACAAAACGTTTCTGTCTTCAATGTGTGCGAGAAAACATCCAGGAGTTTCCTAATGAAATAAAGCAGGTTTGTCCATTTGGATCCTTTCTCTTAGAATTCTATCAGTCATATCTTGCATAAGGGATAATAAACAATCTACTTTTGCCATAAAGTGGAGCTATTTTTCATTCATCACCCTGACTATAATGTGTTTTAAGATTGGCATACTGCTGTACTGTAATGTCAGGAACATTCTGAAATCAATTATACTGCTATTTTTAGAGTAATTAATAGTTCTATTGCATTTTGAAACTGTTATTTAAGCGTTTTTGTTGTTTTTGTATTCAGTTGTGTTGTTCATAATGTATGTCTTCTGTCTGTTCGTTTGTCTTGTTTCTGTCTGTTCATAGGCTGATTTCTACAAGTCTCGGCTTATCAAATCGGCCTCCATACTGTTCCCTTTCTTTGACTGTATAAACCTTTATTTATTTAAACTACACAGTTTGCTTTTGTATGTAATTAATATTATGTTTTTGACAGTATGGAAAATGTAAGTGTGTATTGCTGTTTATGGATAAGATTCTACTTTTCTTTGATTTAGGAGATGGACAGGAAAAGCATTAAAGCCAAAGAATGAAAGGCGGACAACGGGCAGAGATGAACAACCTGGAGTAAGTAATAATTCCATCTGTGTAATGGTGTTGTAAACCATGAAGTTAGTCTATGACAAACACCACCAAGATTCAAAGATTAAGAATGACACCAAGAAAAAGTCCTCAAAATCTCAAATCATCATACTAAGATTGAGACCTTGTAAAATAAAATGTTAACAAATTGGCAGGTTTTAGTACCAATTCCTATTTTCTTATTATTTATTTAAAATAAAAACAGTTTCCGGATACGATGAGTATTTTCAAGATCAACTGTTTTACAGTGAGTTAGTGTAACAAATGGAGATGTTTGAATTGTTTTTCAGTTTTTATTCTGAGACGTATTCTGGGATGTTACTTCAACAATCCAAGACCTGAAAAGACCAAAATCAGAACCAGAATAAACATAGGTGTTGAGAGCTTCAAGACTGATGTGCAAAGCATAGACAAGGCAAATGAAGCCTTTGAACAGCAAATGAAGCCAAGCCTATTGCACTTGTGTAGAGTACAGCTTGGGTCAGCTTAAACTGTTCAGTCTGACCAGTGAAAGATTGAATTTTAACAGAGCAAATGAAGCCAAGCTTATTGCACTTGTGTAGAGTACAGCTTGGGTCAGCTTAAACTGTTCAGTCTGACCAGTGAAAGATTGAATTTTAACAGAGCAAATGAAGCCAAGCCTATTGCACTTGTGTAAGGTACAGCAATCAATGAATGGAATAGCCTTGCTCAATGCACACCAGCGGGACGGAATGGTTTAGTTGCATTTTGACATATTTTTTATTCCTATGCCCCCTAGAGTAAATTATACCCCAAACTCCAGTTCACGATGTGCAGTGCTTACACAGTACATAGTGTGTGTATGACTATCGTTGTCATGCCTTGATCCTTCTTTACTTGCCAAAATACAAGGCAGCTCATTATGCTAATGTCACTAAAAAAGTATCTCATTGGTTCTTGATTAGCCTAACAGCTCCTCACTATGACATCAATCACAGCCTGTTGCTTACAATGTGTGCACATGTTCAGATTACAAATGTGTCATGCCCTTGAATGATTCCCTTCTTGAATATTGTCATTCAACTCAGTGCAGTGCTTTTCCAAAGACAGCACTGAAAGTAAGCCTACTTGATTTGAAATGTTGAAGGACTGTCTCTGCTCAGAACGAATGTAGTTAAACATCCTTTTTTTATTGTTTTGATCAAACCATAGAGCAAGGAACAGACCGTGTTCCTTTGCTATATGATCCAACATTTCCCCTGAAAATGCCATTTTGTTCACAAAACAACCAGGCAGCCCACAGTGCATAGTAGAACATGTTCTGTCCCAACTTGAGAATCGCCTCAACTATAGTTGGGACTGGTCCCAACTTGAGTGTTACAGTTGGGGCGCCCCAACTATAGTTGGGATTGCAGTAAATACAGAGTACCATCGGAGCCAGTACTATATATACTATGTGGACATGGAGGCAAAATTAGCAATGCCACCCCCCCCCCCCACACACACACACACACACAGAACAGCAACACAACACTGAAAGTGTTAATAATGACAATGTTCATTTCTTCAATTTTTTTTTTTCAAAAAATGGACAAGAATAAAAAGTTAAAAAGTATGAAGTTATTAAGACCACTTTATTTCAGTACTTGATAACATTTGAGATGAATTAGAATTTTGGTTTCCGAGAGAAGAAAAATTAAATCCAAACTTTGGCAACTGAAAACGTCACCTGTCATATGTGACCGCCGTCAGAACCCTCTAAAAAAAGACACTTGTAAACCACATGCTCTGTACATAATTAATTACGATGAGTTAGCAACCCAGAGGACCGATACTACTATCAACCAAAGGTCCTTTTCCAAACCTCGCCTTTGGCAGCGGCTCTGCTTTCGTGTAGAGCTGCATGGGCGATCCCAACTATAGTTGGGGCACACCAACTACAACACTCAAGTAGGGACCAGTCCCAACTATAGTTAGGGCGATTGTCAAGTTGGGACGGAACACATACACCATGTACACAGTGAGTTGCACTACCACATGTACATGTACAAGTTCCTGTATAGGGGTCTAAGTCCTTGCTCTGTGGTCAAAGCTATGAACCTGTGATTGGCCATTAAATAAAATGAACCACCCACATCTTGCACACAAAAATCTGTTGGAATTCCGTTGAAAATCCATTGGGAAAATAAAGAAACACATCAGCTTTCATTTCCAGAAGGATCAAGGCTACGTGTGTGTATTGTGCATGGACTGAGTGTGCGACTGCGTACCATTCTTACTGACTCCATGCATGGGTAACTCCGGGCTATGGGAAAGCGCTAAGACAGCTTAAGAAAATTAGTTCTTTAGAACTATTGCTCTGCTGTGTAGAAGGGAATGGCAGTGATGTGCAGTGGTCTATACATGTAAGTCATAGTGTGGTAAGAATGTGCCATCTGCACAGCAACTTACATTCATTCTATTATCCAACCTAAAATAAGCAATATGTTAGGCTACATGTAGTGCAAAAATTGAATGCGCAAGTGCAACATATGGATGTCAAAAGTGTGGTCAATTAGTTTCCCATATTGTAATTAAGTCATTTCACGAGGCTGGGATATTGTGTAACATTGTCATTATTATTAAAAGCATTCTAACATTTGACTCCATTATTTCATGTAACATTGGCCTTAGAGTGTGAAAGTATTGGTTAAAGTTTTAAACTGTTTAAATTGATTTTATCAACAAATATGATGAAAAATGCATCATTTAGACATAGCATAGACCCTGTGTCCTATTTCATCAAGATTATTTGAAAGGCTTTTTTCAACAATCAAATAGATAATGTATGCACTTTGTGTACTAATTGTAAAACATGCAATGCATCTAGGAAAATGATTATGGTAGTCGGTGATTAAATAAAGCAGAAATGGGCAGGACTAAAAAAAACAGTAAGACGTAACAGGGACACCGTGTCTTGTGACATTTCGATGTCTGTTACATCTGCACTCTGTTTTTTGAGTCTTGCCGTTTCTGTTGTATTTAATCACCCACTACTGTAACAAATGTTTTTCTCGGTGAAATGTGTGTCATCTAGTTATTAGACAAAGTGAGTTTGTATAATTATGTAACTGAGTGTTGAAAAACTGAAAAACTACATTTTTGATCATATTTTTGTTGAAATAAATTTAAACAATTTAAAACTCTAACAAACACTTTCAGACACAAAGGCGAATTTAATGATATGGATAAATGTCACACTTTGTGTCCCAATCTGGTGAAATGACCCAATAATATAATTGGCTAATGAGTGAACAAAAGGGGTCCTCATGTCTGTAGGTAGGCCCTCCCAAAGTTGCAAACTTATACATGTAGTATGGTTTGTTTAACAACAGGTGTATTCCTATTCAGTTAAAATCCATGCAAGGCTGTTTTTTGAGTATTTTTTACATCATAAGTTGATTGTGTTTAGTAGTAACTCATGATTAGACAAAAGAAATGACACATTGTTTCACATTTAATTTTGTACAATATTTTTTTAAAGAAATTTCACACTGAAAGATAAAAATACACATATAACTGGTGTTAAATCTATTTGGTGTAAACTTCGTCCAGTTGTTATTCATGAGTTTAGTGTATAAAAAACATCAAGCATCTCTAGCAGTTTACATTAACTCGTCTTAAGAATAGATTTGTTAGATACTAATAAATGATGTCAAATTTTACTAGTTACGATTCTGTAACACTTGTCAATATCTGTACCAACTAAAATTTATTGGCAATAAGAAATTAAAAATAAATGATTCTTTGAAGTTTATAACCAGTAGCACTTTTGTGTATGTTCGTTCTTCCTCGTGCAACTTTGCACAAGACATTCTTTGCAGCCAGTGGTTTTCTGGGATTAACACACAAGCTAGCTGTGTACATGTATACAATGGGTTCATCAGGCAGAGATGTACAAGTGTAAAATACAATAATCAGTGGCGTAGCCAAAGGACTGCACCCCCCCCCCCCAACATCTTGACCCCCTGTCAGCCCCTGGACACCGTGAAATTTGCTATAGTCGGGCAATTTTAACTGAAATTGTTCCCCCTACAGATTTATCTGTGCCCCCCTTTCAAAAAAGATGCTGGCTACACCACTGCAACAAATATGTTGGTCAGTCCAACTATCAAACCAACATGCATTCGCTGTATGAGGTGTCTTTTGCTCCTCCAAGATTGCCACATGTTCATGAATAATTTAAAACTGTTTAGTTTATTGGTTTCACTCATGAAAAGGTATTCTTAATGCAACGAGTCTTTCAAACACAATACATGTATTTACAAGTAGTCACAAACTTTCTCTGCATTATCTATTGTACTTCAAGTAATCCTTAATGCCAGTCAAGATGAACTAGTCATGTGTGATTAGAAGTCAGATAACCTCAATGTATGAATCAGTGTCATGTATAAAAAACATAAAATTCAATTTGTTAAACTTTATTGAAAATTCAATTTGTTAAACTTTATTGAAAATTCAATTTGTTAAACTTTATTGAAAATTCAATTTGTTAAACTTTATTGAAAATTCAATTTGTTAAACTTTATTGACCCTCTAAAATCCATAACAACATTTGATTTATTAAAGACTGTGCAAATTTGTTGGAAATATAAAGCTTAGCCTGGTTTGGCAATGCAGGTCTGATTCAATACATCGTAAAATAAAGATTTAGTGATCAAATGAATTGCTATCATCGTAATGAAGAAACATACTTTTACACATGTTTTAAGCTACCATAATCAAAAAACCTACAAATAATGGCTCACATGTCTTATACCATGTATACTGTGTAATGATTTAAAAGATTTTAACCAATCAGATTTTGTAACATACCTGGGTCTCCCATTGGACAGGTTTTTCATCTATTTCGTTCAGAGGACTTGTTCACTTTGTCCCCTGAAGAACTAGACTTATTTGTTTGTCACAGTGTTCGCACAATGGCTCTTACGAGACTGCTTGCTCCCGACTCCTGCCTGTAAGCAGAAATCTTGCGGAGACAGCTGCATTGCTAGAACAGCGGTGTCACAAGAGAGACATTACGTTTTCACAAGGACAAACATTGTGAAAGACATCCACAAATCTGGAGTTAATGTTGACAAATAAGATGAATGCCCTTTAAAAAACACAGTAAGACTTTGGCAGTTTGTTTTACAACCCCATTAACCCTAACTCCCCCGAGTGATTTACTAGGATCCTTCCCCACTCTTAACAAATTCCAACACCAAATGGGGTAACTCAACACCCAAACTGTGGTACTCTGATTATGGTGGTATACCTGAACCCGTGTAAAGCATGATCAGTTTACTCATAAAGTCCTCAGTCCAACAAAATCCAACAAAACCTGCTGTTAGAGTTTGATGGAATAGGGACTGCATTAAGGGTTAATATAAAGACATCCAGGTTCAAGGCATGGTCTCATGTTTCATACTGAATTTGTTCTTTCCATCATCGAGTGTAAATAATAGTTATTAGTTTTACGAAAAATAAAAGTTTAAATAATACATTTACAGAAGGTCTTAGTTAACATTTACCAAACTGGAAAATTAATACACATGATTCACAATACAAACTGTACATTTATAACAATGTGCTGATGTAGAAAAGTGTTTTTTCGTGATTTGCAGTGATCCAATTTAAGTCGTACATGTATACACTTGGTACTTTTAAGACGTCTTGAGTTAAACTTGAATCTATGACCATCTGCTAATCACAAAAGTAGCTACATCTACAAGTAAAACTTTTAAGCTACATTTTCAGGTACAACTTTTCTGATTTAAGAATTCAAAGCACCTTGAAATTAAACCAAACCCACCTTCCCTGTTTCTTAAAATTAGCAGATGGATAAGATAATCAAGTACATTTCAAACAGGTCTAACTTGAGCAAAGTTTTTGAATGTTACCAAACAATGCAAAAACATTTTTAGAAACACTGCTTTTTGAAATTTAAATTTATACATCCCGTGCCCCAATCACATAATTTCAACCATGCAAACTATTCACAAATTTAACATAAATATGCCACTTGCCAAACCAGCCAACACTTATAAAATTTGTAAACAAAATACATGTACTTAATTCAACAATAGTCAGCCATGTTCTTTCTGACAGAAGTAATTGAAATTCCCTTGATGAAAATTATTCACAAATACATTAAATTACAACAAATAATATTCAACATCTATCCTGTCTCACTACAACATTGTTGGTCATGTATTTATGTAACTATTGAAACTTGATTAAGCTAAAGTTCCAATAATGGACGTTGAATAACAATTGTTGTTGCATTCGTAATTTATGAGGAAATGGTAAACAACAGCAACAAACCAAAGATGTGTACTGGCGAACTATGATATATCAAATACCATTTAATATCTTAGTTTATTCCACAATGTTCCTTGGTCTAAATAGGGAAAGAGGAAGCTACCATCGTGATACTCGGTTAGCATAAATTCAGATAATCATATGTCCATTTGTTTTCACTAGTAGGTCAATGAAAAAAGCCTTATTTCATAAAGCTAATATGCTAAAATTATTTGCTAAAAACAACCAAATTTTAGTAACATTAAATCCATGTTGCCATGGCTTCAGTCTAGATACAATCCATTCAGAACGCCACGCATCCATTCCTTAATATTTACATGAGTCAAAACTCAGTTTCTGCAATATTTCTTCACAGTAATAACTCGATCCTAAGTTCTGGGCTATTAAAAACTACAGCCATTCCTACATGCAGATTGTAACACACCACCAGTTTTCAGGGATCTTGTTTGCAAAGCTTCAAGCTAAACATTATGTAACATTCAGTCATTCTCTTGTAATGGACCTGATACTTGACTTAAATTGCTTTTTATTTCTATCATCACAAATAACGATTACAACACCTTAACAGAGACGTCTGATGAAACTAGACTTTGACCAATTCCATTCTGCTGGTGGATCAATCAGTGCATGACTACAGTGGTATAAATGATGCAGCATTTTCACAACACAAACAAAAATACATGCGAGAATTGTAGTTTCTCTCGGAAGCCTACTATAAAAAATACCATAGAGGGCGCTGTTCATAATCCATTGACATTACCATTTGTTCGTTCAGCCGAAGCATCGTCAGAATCAATGGTTGTTCTGGTGTGAGATTTCTCTTTATACTCGGTGATAATCACAGGTACATTGTTGACCACAACTTCTGTACTAATGGCTGAACTCCGATCAACATTTTTTAAACGGGGTCTGAAAAATTGTGAAAGAGAAAATATAAATCATGAGCTGTGAGAGGGAATAGCAATGAAAAGTCTTTGCAAATTTGCTTAAAAAGCAGTCTACTAGAGCATACTATCCGAAACGTTGAGTAAACCAACAGGTCTTTTCAGAGCCATCACCACTCAAAAGAGGTTTTACACATGATGCTACCGCTAACCTGTCACTTATTGCTTAAAAAGGTTTCTTTCTTTTTAACCTATTATTTGAATGATTTGAAAAACTACCTTGAAATGCCAGACAAAACAAAAGGTTTGATTAATTTAAATGTATTCAAACTGAAATGTACTTAAATGGAAATGCTTGCCATGCTAAAGTCACAACTCTCATACCACACTGAGAGATAAAGTTCAGATGAGAATGAAGTAAGAGTCATCCTTATAGGAAATGATTCTTTTTATTACCTTGGTTTCTTAGATGTACCAGCTTTCCTCTGTGCTGGACTACGTGGAGTTGTCTTAGTTGTCTTGACGTGAATCAGAGGAGACAGATTCTGTTGAGCCTGTTGCTGGGCAACTAGTTGTGCATTAAGCCTTGGTTTTCTGTCATAGTTTAAAAATTGATGGTTTGTAAATTTGTTTGAATTAAAGACATTTCTGTGTCTTCATACAATGTAGACCCATTGGGGTGGGGTGGGGGTCACACTAGTGACTACATTTATGTAAAATAGCTCTCAATGTTAACTAAAGTAAAGGGATGGTGACAAATGATTGTTGACAATGAGTGTTGGTATTTTGATTACACCATCAGACTACACATCGATAAATGTTATGGTGAATACTACAAGTTCAACACATCAGTATTTGATAGACATTGATGGCAATGACTATGTCTCTATCTCAAGACTTTTCTAATCATCTATTGTTACAGCTTAACAAGTCTCATGCTATTGATACACAAAGCAGTCATTAACAAGCATTCTGCACAATAGTTCTATGGTACATTCAGATGTATGACAGTTGAAACACTACTGACCTGGTGGATGTACCTTTACGGACATCACACATAGCACACTTGAATGCCTCTGCTTTGTTACGATAAGTACACACACTGCAGTCCCAGTATGAGCCCTCTGGTGAACGAGAACTACGCTTAGCTCGCCTGAAACAAAAACAAAAATAGTCTCATCAAAATCCTATTTCAATAATACTGCTGAGAAGTTGTTTCTTGGAGAAACATGGAGAGTTTAGAATATGAGGCATTTGCTACTGTGCATTCATGACGCAAGTGCAAAATACAATAGTTTAAAAACTTGAAGATTTTTTAAAATTGTACTTGTGTAAAAAAAAATCTATTTCCATTTGCTCTTTTTGGTAATCTTATTTTGTCTTTAAGTCCACCTTTGCCAAGATTCTTTGTGCACCCTAAGAAATCTTACTCCAATTTACATGTTACACCATTTTCAAGATTCCTTGAAATCTGACTCCAATCTACACGTTACACCATTCTCAAGATTCCTTGTGAGCCCTATTAGTAGACAAAAAACCATTTAGTGGTGAGCCCCTCTCATGAAAGTAGTCATTTGAATGTTCTTCAGCCTAGACTTAAATGAGTCTAGTGATGGTGCCTCCCTTACACATGTTGGTAGCCACTTCCATTCAACAAGGGTTCTTGGAAGGAAAGAAAGTTTCATGTTTCAGAAAATACACACATGTACAGTGAATAAACCTGTATAGAAATGTGAATTTCACATCCCATTAAACCTGTTAACGACAAAGATTCATCATCATCTAATCTGACCATGGAAATGTGTTTAATTTCCATTTATAAATAACCCAGACAGTTACGCAGTCCTATTGGTTGAAAGGTGGTCACATGACAGTTTAAGACCGGTATTAAACGGCTGACAGAGACGTAGCGGGAGTTGTGAAAGGGCGTTTTGCACTCACAGCCATACTCATGTCTGCGGGCTAACTTACACACACACTAAATTCACATAATGCAACCATACATATCAGTATTCTATGTTAAATCTATTGAGCATCGCATGTAGGAATTGAAAACTCAAAAGACATAATTTTTGTTTTTCCTACATTATTGTGCTTTTTGACAAAAAGAGCATTTATAAATGTGAATAAAAGAGAAGTGACTCGGTCTGAACTGGCCGTTTAAAACAATGCAGGGTCGAGGCCGTGCATTGAAGTGAAGGACCTCGCCTTCGGCTTGGTCCTTATTAAACAGTCGTTTAAAACTTTGTCACCACTCTTTTATTCCCTGATTAAAAATGTACGCTGTAGCACACCTGCAGTGTACATGTATACTGTACATGTTTATGTACATGTACTAAACTACACGTCTAGTCACAGTATCATTAAAGAAACAAAGTTCGTTTTGTACAAACAAGTTGTAATCCTACCTCTTGTTTGCAGCTGAAGTGGTGGTCAGGTGTGATAATGAGTTTGTTTTCTTTCTCTTACGGGATATTTTGTTTCCTTGATGTGTCTTCCATTCCACTGCAGCAGATTGAACTGCTTCTTCAAGTGATTCCAAACTGCAAAACTCCTCCAGGATGAATTCTTCATCCTTGGCAGGTCCAACATAACCAGGAATAAGCCCTCGGATTTTATGAGTTAGCTGAAGTTGGTCTGTGTTTGACAGAGTTGCTTTGCTTCTACTGACTGAGCTGATCAATTTCTTGGGACGGCCCATCTTTTTAGGTCTCGTTGTTAGCTCTCCACATTCTTCAAGTAAGTTCAGTTTGATGATATGTGGCTGTAGTTGCTGAGGTTGCTCTGTAGGGGTTGAGAGTACTTTCACTTCACTCAAAGAAGTCTTTTTGGGACGGCCCATCTTTTTAGGTCTTGTTGTTGGCTCTCCAAGAAAGTTGCCCTTGATAATCGGTGGATGAGGTTGCTCTGTAGGGGTTGAGAGTACTTTCACTTCAATCAAAGACCTCTTTTTGGGACGGCCAATCTTTTTAGGCTTTGTCATTGGCTCTCCAAGAAAGTTCTCTCTGATCATCTGTGGTGGTAGTGGCTGAGGTTGCTCTGTAGGGGTTGAGAGTACTTTCACTTCACTTAGAGAACTCTTTTTGGGACGGCCCATCTTTTTAGGTTTCGTTGTTGGCTCTCCAAAAGCGTTCCCTCTGATCATCTGTGGTGGTAGTGGCTGAGGTTGCTCTGTAGGGGTTGAGGGTACTTTCACTTCACTCAAAGAACTCTTTTTGGGACGGCCCATCTTTTTAGGTCTTGTTGTTTGCCCACCAAGAAAGTTGCCCTTGATAATCTGTGGATGAGGTTGCTCTGTAGGGGTTGAGAGTACTTTCACTTCACTCAAAGAACTCTTTTTGGGACGGCCCATCTTTTTAGGTCTTGTTGTTTGCCCTCCAAGAAAGTTGCCCTTGATAATCTGTGGATGAGGTTGCTCTGTAGGGGTTGCGAGTACTTTCACTTCACTCAAAGAACTCTTTTTGGGACGGCCCATCTTTTTAGGCTTCGTTGTTGGCTCTCCCCAAAAGTTCCCTCTGATCATCTGTGGTGGTAGTGGCTGATGTTGCTCTGTTGAGGTTGAGGGTACATTCACTTTAGTTAGAGAACTCTTTTTGGGACGGCCCATCTTTTTAGGCTTCGTTGTTGGCTCTCCCAAAAAGTTCCCTCTGATCATCTGTGGTGGTAGTGGCTGAGGTTGCTCTGTTGAGGTTGAGGGTACATTCACTTTAGTTAGAGAACGCTTTTTGGGACGGCCCATCTTTTTAGGTCTCTTTGTTAGCTCTCCATATTCTTCAAGTAAGTTCCCTTGGATGATATGTGGCTGTAGTGTCTGAGGTTGCTCTGTAGGGGTTGAGGCTGCTCTTTTTCCACTTAGAGAACACTTTTTGGGACGTCCCATCTTTTTGGGTCCAGATTTCAAATCCTTTGGACTTGCTATTTCTTTGAGAAAGGTCTTTTTGTTGATGTGCAGATTCAACGTTTGAAGTTTCTTGAGGTTGGCTGAAGTTGCTTTATTTCCAGAGAAGGAAATCTTTTTAGGGCGTCCCATCTTCTTCACTTCAGTTTTCTGTTTCTTCAGCCTTGGTATTTCAAGGAATTTGGTAGCCTGTGGCTTTGAAAGCTTATATCGCTTTCCAGTGGTTTTATAATTTTGATGTTCACTTAAGGAAATCTTTTTGGGGCGCCCCATCTTCTTCACTTCAGTTTTGTTGTTCTTTAGAATTGGTGTTTCTTCCAGGAATTTCTTTTTGGTGATCCATTGCTTTGTGGTGGCACTCTTTTTGGGGTGTCCCGTCTTTTTGTGTGTAACTTTCAGTTTCTTTGAAGTTTGTATTTTTCCAAGGAGATTCTTTTTGTTGACCAGAGGATGAAGTGGCTTTGTAACAGCTAATGTCATTTTAATTCCCCTCGTAGAATTCTTTTTGGGACAGTATTTCTTTTTGGGTCTAGGTTCTTGGCTCTGTTGATTCTTTTCAAGGACTGTCTTTTTGTCTCGGTTGGAAGCAGTTACTTTGATTTTGTTCATGGTCTTCTTGGGGCGGCCCATCTTTTTGTTGCTAGGTTCCTTATTTGCTTTGCCTGGTGTTTCTCTTACTACATGTAAGTTAACTTTGGTGACTTGTAGAGTCTCTTGTGATTCACAAAAGGAAGTCTTCTTTGGGCGGCCTTTCTTTTTAGGTAGACTTAGAGGAGGATCTTTCTGTGCCAGTACTCTTTCAGCCGTTTCTTTAGTGACACTAAGTTCCCTGATATGCGGATCTAATGGTTGCTTTGTGTTGGCTGGAGCCTCTTGAGATTCAATCTTAATCTTCTTTGGGCGACCTCTCTTTTTAGGTTGACTTCCCTCCCATGATGTATCTCTACAAGCCTGATCATTGTGAGTTAGTTTGGCTTTATTGATGGTTGCCTTCACATTTTTACCAGCCTTACTCTTCTCAAGTTTATTTTGGGTAGTGACAGCTAACAATGCTTTAGATTTCTTTAGCAAAAGGTTAACCTTTTGAGGACCTCGTTTTTGGGGTTGACTTGGAACAATTGCATTCTTTCTAGAATACCAATCCTTTTTAGTTAACTTGGCTTTGGGAACAAGTACTTTCTTGACAATTGGTTTCACAAGTGAAGACTTCTTTGTAACTTTGAAGGGAGTGATTGCATTCTTCTGGTTACTTGCTTGATCCTTCTTAGGTTGCTTGCCTCTGATGGCACTTCCTTTCTTGACCTTTGACTTCAAAAGCTGCAGTTTCTTTGTAAAAAGTTTTGTTTCTTCAGATTCAAAAATGGCGTCCTTCTGTTTCTTTGGGCGGCCTCTCTTTTTAGGTTTACTTGTGGCTGTATCAAAGGACTGGTCTTTACTTCCCTTTTTGAGTATCTTTCTTTTGTAGCCTTTCTTCTGAGATTCAAATTGAGGAAGCGATTGGTCATCAACATCTTGGTTCAGTTTGAGTCTTGGATTGTTTACATGGCTGTCAGGTGGGATTAAAAGCAAAGGCTGTTCTTTGACAACTGAAGTCTCATTAGATTGACTGCAGTGGCCATAAGATGTATTCTTACTACAGCCTCTTTTTCCTTGTCCAGAAAGTAAAGACACACTTGAATCAATTAAGTGGACTCCTCTTGCCTCCATGTCATCCTGTCTTGAGATTTCTCCTAAGATCTCTTCATTACCAACCTGATGATTTAAGATCTTTGTCTGCTTTGTGACGTCTGAAATCACTGATGATTCACCCAATGCAGGATCTTGTAGACGTACCTTTTTGGGCCGACCTCTTTTTCTTGGTACATGTACAAGTAAGTGATGGGGTATAGAGATTCCAAATTTGCTCATAGCTGGGTTATTGGATTGCACTGAACCAGTAAGAGGTGTTGAAGACAACTGATGACGCTTTATTCGTTTTGCTGGAAAGATGTAATCTTCGGAGTTTAATGTCTTTGAGGCTGTCAGATTTCTTTTTCCAAGTCTTTGATGTGTCTGTGGACATTTCGAGTTTGACTTCAGCGTTTGCACCATCTTGTGTGTTGATGTGCTTTTAAACGCATGTTTTCTTTGATGGTATGTTTGGTCAATTATCTCTGGCACAATTGAGTTAGATTGATGGAGAAACTCCTTGTGCTGATTTTCTGTCCCAGATAGTGGTTCTGGCTTCACAAAATCTTCAACAGGAAATTGCGAAAGTTCTCTTTTTACCACCATATGCTTTCTTTGTTCACTCATCTGAGATTTCCTCTGTTTGGATTTCTTAAATCCCAAACGCGAAAATAAAAAATGCTGATCTTTTTTTCGAAGAGTCATATTTGCTAGCAATGGATTTTGCCAATTTGTTGTCCTTGGACCTCGGGTTACATTGCCTGTCTCTTTACTCAGTTTCAAGTATTTTCCATCTTCACTAAGGTTACCCTGAAGTGATGTAGTAAATGGTGTGTCAACCATTACAGAGTCCAATTCTACTTCAGAAGTTCTGTCATTTATCTCTGTCATTGAGACTTCCTCTGGGATGGATCCTTCAAACTTTGGTGTCAGCTCTTGGCCTTCAGGGTTTGTATGTTTGAAAGAATCAGTGCTGCTGGTGGTGCTGCTCTCAGATGAAATATCAGGTTGCAACTTTTCTGAAGAAGAGGATTCTTCTGATGAAACCTGGAGTGAATCTACAGATGTCTCAGGGTCAAGTGATGACAATTGTTTTTTAAAATGAAAACCTTTGGAATGTTGAAGTTCCATGGCAATTTGTTTTGGTCGGGCAAATGTAGACAGACAAGAACGCTTTTCTCGCTGTGATGGATAAAATGTCACTGATGACTTCGTTACTTTTCTTTTCTCATTGTGTGTTATCAATTCATCAGGTTTCCTATTGCCATCTGAATTACTGAGTAAAGCAGCTTGTTGTACACCATTTAGCTCTTTAGACATGTCTTTCTCATTTGTTTTTGTCATTAACGATGTAGTACCATCTTGTGAAATGGACTTTGGTTCATTGCATTTCTCTTCACTGTGATTTGTTTCCTTTTCATGTATCAACTGAGGCTTCTCTGAGAAAGACTCCTCTGTCAAAGTCTGTTGAGAGTCCTGAGAGGAAACTTGATCATTAATGCTGATACTTGTTTCTTTGTCACAATTCACTGGCGTCAATAGCTGATGACTAGTCTCTGTTTCATGTTGCTGAGACTCGCCTATGTTAGTAAAACACTTTGCCAATGGTAGATGTTTTTGAGGTATTATCACCCTTTTGGGGACATACTCTGAGTCATTATGGCTTACTGCTTCACTGTGATAACTTTGTACTGAGTCTAGTGAATAACTACAGCTTGGTTGCTTTAGTTCCTCTATCCCAGACTGTGATTTATTGACTTCCTCTTCATCGACTCTCTCATAAAAATAGGTAGTTTCTTGTCCTCTGTTCTTTGGGACTCTTTTAATATTCCATAACTGTTTGAAAATGAATGTTTTTTTCACACAGGCATTTTCACATTCATCCTCTGTTGGAATGTTAGTTTTTTCTTCTTGGCTGTTTTCCTGGGCTTCACATTCTTGCACACAAGATGATTTCTCTGAGGTTGAAAGAAGATTATCTGAATCATATTCAGATGACAAGTCAGGCTGAATAACCGCCACAGAACCTAAATTACCTTCAACTTGACTGCTGCTAGAGGTTAGTTCTTTAACTGGATTGTCCATCTGTGATTCAGCATTCCTTTTAGCAAATTCTAGCTCAACCTCCTTCTTTCTGTCCAAATCACTCTGAAATAGTGGGAGTACTAAGCCATCTACACTTGTATCAGACACTTTATCCCGTATCAATGAGCAGCTTTTTGTGCTATTTACAGTTAGCTGGATCATTTCCAAGGTAGAAGAACAGGATGTCATTGCTAATGAAGTGGTTTGAGTTTCACTATTGTGTTGTTCAACAGACTCTGGGCTATCCCCACTCATAATTCCATAAACAACTTCACTTCCAATGCTTTGGGTAGGTTGTTGACAACTGGTGTACGTTTCATTGATGTATGTATCTTGTTCACTGAACACAGGGACATTATCTGATCCACTGTCTGGACTTTGTTTCTTTGGTAACATTGAGTGCGTCTCTTGAGTACAAATATTGAGAGTTTGACTGATAGCTTGAACAGATTGGGTTACCTCTTGTTGAGAAATGTTGAAAGATGGGATGAGATCTTGTTCACTCAATGCTGAGATATAATCTGAAACAGTTTCTACTCCCATATCACAATCAGGAGTCAGTGACTCTTGTTCAGACACAATGTGAATGGGGCGGCCATCTTGCTCAAATTGGTCTGCATCATCAACAGTTTCTACTCTCATTTCACAATCAGGAATTGATGACTCTTGTTCACACACAATGTGAATGGGGCGGTCATCTTGCTCAAGTTGGTCTGCATCATCAACAGTTTCTACTCTCATTTCACAATCGGGAATCGATGACTCTTGTTCAGACACAATGTGAATGGGGCGGTCATCTTGCTCAAGTTGGTCGGAGTCGTCAATAGTTTCTACTCTCATTTCACAATCGGGAATCGATGACTCTTGTTCAGACACAATGTGAATGGGGCGGTCATCTTGCTCAAGTTGGTCTGCATCATCAACAGTTTCTACTCTCATTTCACAATCGGGAATCGATGACTCTTGTTCAGACACAATGTGAATGGGGCGGCCATCTTGCTCAAATTGGTCTGCGTCATCAACAGTTTCTACTCTCATTTCACAATCGGGAATCGATGACTTTTGTTCAGACACAATGTGAATGGGGCAGTCATCTTGCTCAAGTTGGTCTGCGTCATCAACAGTTTCTACTCCCGTATCACAATCAGGAGTCAGTGATTCTTGTTCAGCCACAATGTGAATGGGGCGGCCATCTTGCTCAAGCTGGTCGGAGTCGTCAACAGCTTCTACTCCCGTATCACTATCAGGAATCGATGACTCTTGTTCACACACAATGTGAATGGGGCGGCCATCTTGCTCCAGTTGGTCTGAGTCTTCAACAGTTTCTACTCCCATATCACAATCAGGAATTGATGACTCTTGTTCACACACAATGTGAATGGGGCGGTCTTCTTGCTCAAGTTGGTCTGAGTCATCAATAGTTTCTACTCCCGTATCACCATTGGGAATCTGCAACTCTTGTTTTTCAATGTCAGGGTTTTGGGTGTCATGAAGTGATCCTTCTTTAGGAGTGACATTCTCTTCATTGTCCAATCGGACATCAATTGAAGAAGCTTGTGTTTCACTTTCAGGGTTTGCTGTTGATTTGGTTAAATCTATGCTTTTGGAAAATCTTTCTTGATCATTTTGAACTGAGTGTGTGGCAAGAACAACTTGTGTTTCTATCTTACTGTCAGGACCCTCAGTCTCAAGTGGAGAATCTATATCACTAAAGCTGCCATCTTGTTGAATGTGAACATCACCAGATGTGGTTTGTGTTACTGCTTCAATCTCAGGGTCTAATGACTCACGTGGAGTGATGATATATGTTGAGCAGCTCTCACATTCACCGAGTGTTTTTACATCACTATTGTGACTCTGTGGGTGATGTTGAGAAATAACGCCAGGAGGGCTACGACCATGTCTACTCTGAGCTGGGACATAAACATGTACTAAAGTTGATTGTGCTACGACTTCAACGTCGGGACTTGGTGTTTCATTAGAGGATATAATCAGACTCAGGGTACCATCAGCTTCAGCAATTACTTTACAGTCACTAGTTTGCGTCTCATGTTCAGTCATGACAGGAGAAAGACAACTTTCCACTTTATGAGATACTGAATTTTCAATTGAAGTTTGAGTTTGAGAAATAATGGGATTTGGGTTGTCATCTTTTCCTCTGGAAACTTGAATGATGTCTGATGTAGTTTGTGTTATTGGTTCACTCACTAAGCTTGATGTTCCATGAGATGTTCTGATACGAGTTGGCCTTTCATCCTCTTCAATTACAACTGCAATATCATCAGCATCAGAATCCACTTCACAAAAGGAGTCCTTCAAACTATTCATGTCTTTTTGCAGGTCACTTTGAATTGTTTGACATGTAACTTTATTTTCATGACATTTCCTTTCTTGGGTAAGTTCTGTGTTTTTTTCCTGCAAGTCTTTGCAAGTCCTCACGGTCAGCTTTGGGGGTTCAATGGAGCTGGTTTCAAGTGGCACACAGCTGTTTGTATCAGTGGACACATTATCTTGTACAATAGGAACTGACTGGTTAGGATTTTCTTCATTTTCCTTTTGTTGTAAACACTTTTTTTTCCTTCCTCTTTTTCTCTTGCGGATCCGTTTCCCTTTCAGACACACTGGTACATCATTCACCATGTGAGTCTGTTCTTCTTGACTGTCAATTTTTCCCTGAACCAATAGCCAGTGTTTAGAATTGTAACTAAGCACGTGGTTTTTGCCTACATTAGATCGATATCTTGCATATGGTCGAAGCCCCATTACAATTTTGGGTGAGTAATCTGAAGTCTTGAGATTATCTTGATCCTGTAAGATTGGGGGTACCTGGACCCCTCTGTTTTCTGGGCCGGTGAAATGTTCAAGTTCATCAGATACTCTGGTATTTAATGACTTCAGACAACTATTTTTCTGGATGCTTTCAGATAAATCTTTGGCATTTCGTTTCTTAGACAGTGTTGAAGAATTTCCCTTTGCCTTTTCATTATTTCTGTCTTTTGCATGTCGACATTTTTTCTGAAGTAGAGAGTTTCTTCTAAGCTTTGTCTGTATTGCACATCTTGAGTTTATATTGCTTTGGCTTGGAGTTGAACTTGTTACTGTTGTACATGTAGTTTGTGTTTTGTTTAGTCCTGCACTGTAACCATAGTCATCTCCTTGTAGTCTGTTCGTAACACTTTCATAACACAGTTTGTTCAGTGTGACACTGACTTCATTGTTTATCAACGATTTTGTTTGTTTTCCTTCCTCGGTAAGATTCTCTGGTGTCTTTGCTACTTGCACTTCTTTCTCATTAATTAGTTGACACTTTGGTGTTGGCACTTGTGGTGATTTACGTGTAATCTGACTCTCCATTTTCATTTTTGTTGATGTGGGTGAACTTAATCTGTTGGCGCTCTTCACACTGCAGGGTTTCACATCAGTTTTCAAGGTTTCAGTACATGAAGTAGTCTTCTTTTGACTGACTAAACTCTCATCGAGTGTGTTGGCAAAATTATCCACTGCTGTATTTACAGTTGAAATCCACTTTGTTGTTGATATCACATCACCCACTGAAAAATGTTTTTGTTGAATGTCTACTTGAGGAATTTTGTTTTGAGAATGACATGTATGGAGACCTTTACAACTGCAGGCACTTTTGCTTTCTTCTTTTCTTTTTGGCGGCACTGGTATGCATCTTTTTTTTTGTCTAAGAACCATGACACCTCTGTTATTCTCTACATTAGCGTCTTGATCAGTTTTCTTTTTTTCATGGCAACCTGAGGTATACATCTTGTTTGGTCTCAGCAGCATTGAAGTTTTCTTGACACTTTTCGCTTTTCTGACATTTATCTCCTGATTTCTATAGCGTCTTGGTAACAACATTTTTGATTGCTTTTGGTGGGTTGATGTATTCTTCCAGACTTGTCTACGACTTTCATTTTTAAGTTCACTTGATTTTACCTGTATCCTCTGTGATCCATACTTTTGTTTGACAGTTTTTGTTTCATCCACAATCTTGGTGTTACTTGAACAGCTACATGCATATCTGGTGTCTGAAGGGATACACGTTTCTTCTGTATGTTCATTGGAAGTGATCGCTGATAGCTCACTGCTTGACTGGTGAGAGGAATTTGAAGTTTGTCTAGCTAGGTGGTTGAGCTTGATGGGACTAAGTTGAACTATCAAAGAGGTATTTGTTTCGTTTTGACTAGTGTCACCCTGATCGAAGCCGTCAGAGTAGCTACTGTGGCATTTATCATCATGTTTATGAATGGCGTCTGATGGACTGCACTGAGTTGGTTGATGGGTTGACATAGGATCTTTCAAAGACTCAACTGAAGCACCACAGACAACCTCTTGTACTTCAGGGAGGGTCTTCGGGTTTATTTTGAGTGTCTTCTTTCGTCTGCTACGCAATGCAGAAGATTTCTCGTTTGACCGGAGGAGCATCACATTACTACTTAGTTTTGAATGCTGTGTGTACACTGCTTGAGATTGTTTGCTGTAGGTAGGAGACAATCCATGGCTTGTATTCTCAACTGCTGTATTTGACGAAGATGGCAAAACTTTACCTTTTTTTCTTCCTCTTTTACCCTGAATCTTTTCCAATACTGATTTGTTTGGTGTAAGGTTTTGTGGTAACCTCATTATTTCTTGGTTTGCACATTCTTGAGAAGTTTCAAGGGAAGTTTCTCCGACATTGCTGATGTTCTCATCCTCATGTTTATCTAAAGCTTTGATCACCTGTTTTGTGGATTTTCTGGACGTTTTTCTTTTGAAAGGTGAGCTTGTAGGGCTGTTGCTTACTTTAGTCTGGTGACACATGCCTGCCTTCTTCTTGGATAAACTTACATGTGGTACATAATGCTTATTGGGACTTACACTCATTGAAACCCGTCTCCTTTTGACAATTGCACAAGATTCCTCAAGCTCCATTGTTTGGCAATATGTTGCTGAAAGTTTCTTGATTACATTTTGTTGCACTTTGGTGACTCTGCGTTTCTTAGTGTACATTTTGTGGCCCACTTGAATCTTGGGTTGTTTGAAGTCCTTTGAAACATCTTGTGAGATTTTCTGCCGTTTCATTTTCAGTAACGTTTACACAAAGGGTACTGAATAGTGTTTGGAAAGGAATATCAAATATGCTGCAGATCACTTAGCTGTAATCACTAGAGTTTTATCCTGTGCTTGAATTTCTTCAAATATTTACAGAACAATTATCACCAACCGGCTTGAATTCTCTCCTTCAGAATCAGAGTCTTGATCACACTTCTAGTCTTGCATCATGTAGCCCTGGTTCCATTACATGCTGCAGCCTTTGAGTCAGATGAAGTGCCCACAGCCACAGTTTGATCTGCAGTAGATGCGAAGTGGAGTTATAGTCACCATATAATCAGTAAAAGTTCTTTTCAGATGGCAAAAGTATCCACTATAAATCCTCACGGAAGACAGAAACCAAGAGGTGGCAGTTGCATCCCAAGAAATCAAAATTACATTCATGAAGAGATGATAAATATAACATGGACATGATGGAGGTTGGTTTACAGTGTCTACATTTACATCCCTGTGTAAAACCTTTCCTTTAAAAAACACATCATCCTGTTTATTAATCTAGTACATGTTTGTATGGACAGTGCAACTGCTACATCAGATGTGAAAAGAAAGCTTTACATTTATGTATGTAAAGACTTCTTTAGTTTGTGTATTTATACACAAATCTGTTCTGTACTAGCACCAGGTCTGTATGCAAGGACATCAAGGCATTTTCTCTCATCATGGTAAAAGGGCTCCACTATGTGGAATTTCTATTGGAACATTTCAAGGGCACCAAGGCAATGACCAGGGGCAACGGAGGCAATTGCCTCCATTGCCTCTGTAATGTATCAGGCCTGCATCACACTTGATGTGGTATTTTGTATTGTTACATTATGTGCATGTTAATGTGTATGATGACCTTCCGTATTATTTTCCATTCCAAGACTCTCAACTTGGGAACACTTGACAATAGCAAAAGCCAATTCTTTTTCCAATGTAACCTTAAATAGTCCCATGTACCTCAATGTAAACGTAAGAATACATTTACATAAGTCTGATACATTTCGTCTCTATGCACTTTGACAGAAATGTTTCATGCTTACACCATGGGATTAAAACAGTTAGTTCACTTCAAAACATGACTGTCAGTCTGGAAGATGAACCCTTATGTCACACAATGTACATGTACAGTTTGCACAATTTGTTTATTTATTTTGATTTTTGATCTACATGTACCAACTACAGTTAGAGCTAATGAACATTGGCAGATCCATCTATCTTGAAACCTGATGCAATACATGTATTTAAAATAAGAAAGCATGCTGAGTCACTATTGGGCCCTATTATACAACATGCATTCAATGATAAAATGATTGTCCATACACAAGTGGCTCATGTGCTGCCATGGTTACCAACAACATAAACATGAAAGATATAAGTTGAACTTTGCCAATTCAACATACATGTATGAACAAATCAGCATTAATCGGGCACTCTTACTCTAGTCTTAGCCAAGGTTCACAGAATGTTGTACATTAATGTCAGTGTCGCATGTGCAGAACAGACATGTATCAATATCATGTATACATATTAGTCCGTGTACATCTGTCTGATCCCGTCCACGTAATATTTATGTAAAATACAAATTATACAATTAAAAGCCATAGCAGGGTAGGGGGAGGGCAATTGCCACACAAATTTGGGGAACATTCCGTCAAAGCGAGAAGAAAAAAAGGAAACAAGAAATTCCAGGCAAATGAACCTTTCTGTTCCCCTTAACCAATGAGACCCCATAGGCCTATAATTAAAGCTCACAGCATAACCTTGGTCTAAGCATTGGATTATTGTGATTTGCATGATACAAAATCTGTGATTTAATTAGGCCTACCTGTTCTTTTTCTGATTTGTGGCTAGAGGATTTTAATTCTTAGAGGGGAAAAGTATGAAATTGCGGTACGGGAAAAATAGTGTTTTGGAATTTTTACCATCGCTGTACTAAGTAAAATATCCACTGCATAAAAAAACTAAACTGTAAGAGTAATTTGAGTGTAAAAAATAAAAGTGTAAAAAAAACACTGTCACCTTATCAATATCACTATCACTCAGTCACTATATCAGCTCTTCCCTCATTTGCTCAGTCATTTATAATTAAAGTCGTAAAGGTTTCCATATCCGGCTGCCCCTTTTTTAGGGATTTTTTAGACTTTTTAATGGATGTTGGGCTTTATTTCCCTTTTTAAAATATTCCTCTCAAGGAATTGGCAGCAAAAACGGTAATTATTGACCTTAAAAAAAGAAAATTTAAGCAAACATTTCCTTGCGCAGCTGTAACTTTCGCGCATTCATGCCCAAACGAACTAAAATGCCGCTTTTAGCGAGTAGCATTGTCAAGCCCAATGTTCGTAGGCCTAGATGTGAAAATTGTTCATGATTTTGAAACTTTGTAATTGATCAAAGTGCCTGTTCCTCTCTGTATACGTTCTGTCAACCTTTCTAATTCTAGACATGTAAGGATATAATTTGACCTACATTCAGCAGGGAGATTGATAAGTGGCAGCCGGATACGACATTTTTGCCTTGGCTAAAGCCCGTTTCATACTTCACGCCAAAGCGAGGGCGAAGCGAATTTTGGCGACACAACAATTCAGTATGCGCTGTTTTTCAATTGTGATGCAAGAAAATTCGATTCGCTTTCGCCATTCGCATGAAGTATGAACCAGGCTTTAGTCTGTAGTGACTGTAGCCTTAGTATGCTTAGTTTAGTCTTATAATGACAAGATTGAATTGTCATGAAAGTTTACTTTACTCCATTTATAGGTCTAGCTTTTCCACTTGCCCTGCTTACGGCAATCTGATCTAAAAACTGATTCCTCCTAAAATAAATATTAACCCCTTTTGGGTGTGACCGTCCGAAAACTGGGCAACACTTTTTCCCACACCACAATAATTCACTGAGCCTGATCTGAGCATCGGCATCGCATCGACACGATCGATGGCAAATATGTTGACATCTGGCCAACATAAACCACATCAGCTATAACAGACAAACAAGAAAACATAACATCAATAACACAAATAAAGTTGTAATATATTTGAACAATCAAATTATTTTTACCCGCTAGGACTGCGTTTTTGGTCCATAATTTCGGCACAGAATTCTCAATCACTACAGTACTACAATATGGAGCCCAGAGCAAAAGCGCGCTAGTTATTATGCACAAACAGCGCCACACAGCGAGCGGTATGAGAAAGTCAATTAAGTTACCGCTTTTGCCTCGTCCTCTGAAATGGCCCGAACCCAATGGGTCTTTCTGAATAGCCCTTACACTGTTCCAGATAACACGCAGAAACCTTCAATGACATCTCAAAAACGTCGAAATTGCTATCATGCATTCTGTATGCAGATGATACCAGTATCTTCTATTGCAACAAAAATCTCGTCTCCCTCTATGAAAATATAGTTAACAATTCATTCATTCATTTCATTTCATTCATTTTATTTTGTTGCAGGTAAAAAGCCAAACACATCGAAAACATGGTACAATAAACAACAGAAAAATCTAATACAAACTACAGTATAAAAACAGATGAACTGGTTAATACATGTGACTGGTTCAAAGCAAACTGCTTATCCCTCAATTTATCTAAATGCAATTATATGATTTTTAGTAACAAAAAAAGGTACAGTAATTCATCAAACCTTAACATATTGCATTAGATAAAACATTTGTCAAAAAAGTTAACAAATTAAATTTTTGGGTGTTTTTATTGATGATAAATTGACTTGGAAATTTCACATAGATGAAATTGTGAGTAAAATGTCCAGAAGTATTGGTTTGATCAGTAGACTTAAAGGGTCTGCATACATTTGGTAATATGACTCTGAAAATTTATGGCAATAATAACTCACTTGGTAAGAAGTACAGCAGCTTTGGATAGTATAATGCATTTTGAGAAACGTTTCACTTCGAAGTACTGCAGTTATGGAAAAATACATCACTTTTTATCCCCCCAAAAATTTGAATCTGAGAAGCGTTATGGCCGTAACGCTTCTCAGAATGTGTATTCCAATGACGGATACTTCTTCTGCGTGAACACAACCGCTCCAGATTTTTGGGGATATCTCAAAAACGCTGCCACCTTTTGTACTGAAATTTACACAGGTTAGTTGTATGGCATATATCTACAATTATATAGCATCAAGGCAAATGTACGGTTCCAAAAACCAAAGGTATACTTTGCCTTTAAACATATTGTCCCTCTTGGAGTTCTTAAAACTCTTTACACTTCATTAGTACTTCCTTATTTTTCCTATTGTAACACCATTTTGGGGAAACACTTCTCATACAAACCTGAATAAACTAATTGTTCTGCAAAAGAGAATTGTTCGAATTATGACAAATTCATCTTTTAGGGCTCACAGTCAACCAATTTTACAAAACTTAAAGTACTTAAGTATTATTAACCTTAACAAATACCAACAAGCCTTATTTATATATAAATATTTGAATAATTTACTGCCACACTCCTATTGTCAAATGTTTATACTTAATCGAAATCTACATAACTACAATACTAGAGCATCATCTAACTTACATTTCCATATACCCCAACATAGAACATCTGCCTTCTAAAACAATATTAAATTCTCTGGACCTAAAATATGGAATTCCTTACCACTGTCTCTCAAGCTCCTATACTACATAAGCTAAAATCATACCTTCTGTAAATATTATACCTTCTAATTTGTATTTTATCTAATCCTGTAATACCTCCTGTCGACTTTCCATCCTTATTGCCCTAATTTCGCATTACATATTCCATTTTAATATTTACAGTTTTGTACATGCATTGTTATAACTTATGTTTCCAAACGTTTACTTGTTTTGTATTTGGTTGTGTTTTGTTATTCACGGCATGCCTTGCACAAGCTTTTGCTTTTTTAGGTTTTGCCTCCTCTTCTTCACCTGATTTTTTTATTTGTACTCCTTATATATTTCGTGATTCTTCTTTGTATTTTATGTTTCATTTACCATGCATGAAGAGGAAATAAATGTTACCAAGTGAATAATGCGTGGCTATAAGAAATTCAAAAACTGTTCAATCACTCCAATAAAAACAATGAGTTTTTTTTCCTTTTCCTTTATTTTTAGAACATCATTGTTCTATCAGTCAAACTCCAGCACAACCCAACCAAAAAAAACAAAAACAAAAAAACAAAAAAACAAACAAACACAAAAAAAGGGCACACTTATTACTGTCCTGATGATCGCAAAATACACATAAATAAGGTGGCAATCAAACTAAGATGTGGAGAAAAACAGTGACTTTTGGGGATCATTTCCTATAGTTTTTGCCAATACTGAAAGACATGAAGAAAAAAAAAATAATAAAAAAATATATCAATCTAATTATTTGTCAGTTTTAAAAATGTTTCTTACAATTTTCAGAAGTATTTTCCATCAGGTTTTACATACTTTTCCCAAGGAGTAAAACTCACAAACTAAATAATCTCTGATTAACTGAAAGATAAGATTGTGAGCCAAATAAGACATTCTGCATATGCACAGGCACTTTTACAAACAGTGTACTGTAGTGTGTTGACAAGTACCAAAGAAACCAGTTTCAATTCAATTCAAATTCACATTTATTTCCATACTTCAATGAAAAAATAATGACAAGTATATGTAACTATGGAGTCAAGCCAAAGATAATATTAAGTAGCAAACTCGGCACCCAGTAACAGGCCTACGGGCATTTATTGTTGAAAACACCTTGAAAGAAGGGTCAAACGCTGGAATTGAAAAGTTGTGGAGTTTTTAAATTGTAGTTTTAAAGGAAATATTTATTTATTTGTCCATATATTTGTTTGTTTATTTATTTATTTTAATAAAGATCCTTCATGAGTTTAATTATAATTACTTTGACTCCTATTTTAATTACAAGTGAAGTGCCAGCAGATGATTCAACGCCTTGCAGAGAAACTAAATACAAGACGTCCCATTAGAATCACTTTGACTCCTATTTTAATTACAAGTAAAGTGCCAGTAAATGATTCAACTACACTGCTACGCCTTGCAGAGAAAGGTTGTTAGGTCTACTTTTTGTGCAGACGCAGACATTGGTTAGCTGACGTCCCAGACTTCCACATTTTACATGACTAATATTCATTTGGTTGTTAGGTCTACTTTTCGTGCAGACGTGGGCATTGGTTAGCTGCTGTTTTGAACTGGGTGCCGAATTCATATTTGTGCAGGTGCCTAGTTTGTGGGTGCCGAGTTTGCAGGGTACCGAGATGGAGGTTCCGAGTTTGCAAGGTGCCGAGTTTGCTAGGTGCCGAAGTCACCGGTATGCCTAGATTTGATTTGATTTAAAATGGTTGATTAATATTTTACCATAGCAGCCAATAGCTGAACTGCTACCAGATTACATAAAATGCTACTTTCAAAACATCTATCAAAAGCTATAAAAAGATATACAAACATTAAAAAATATTGGACAGCTGTAAAAAGAAGCCAATAACAACATTAAACAGGTGATATTGGTAAGAAAAACTACATTAAATTAAATTTGACACTCTCAAAATATCCAATGCAAACCATTTGAGATGTGTACAAACCATAGAGTTATTTCAGACCGTGCAATTTTCAGTTCTGTTTGCAAGAAAATAACCTCCACTGCTGCCATCATGATGCTTAAATGAGCAGCAAAGAAACAGATGTCAAGTCACTATCAGAACAGAACTATGAATTTATTCAGCCATAGAGAGGATCAATCATGGTTTTTTTTGTTACTTAGGATCAGAGATGTAGACAGAACTACACTGTGTCCAAAGAGGGTTCTATTTAACTTATCTTAGTCCCAACTCAACATGAACAAGCTCAGGTAAACTCAAATAGATTATACATATAGTACCAATATGTAGTGTCATGGTCCAGAGTGTAAATAATGCAAGCTTTTGTAAATTTCATTAAGAGTAAAGAAATTATGAATTAAATGTTTTCGTTAGTTAAGTAGGGGCGAGCACATTCTTTAAGATTGGGTGCGCAGTCACTCGTTTCGTTTTTAGAACTTTTCTTCGTACACCGGACAAGAAAGAACATTGGAATTTGCAGAGTGTGTAGAATGCCGAGAATTCAGGATTTGCTATTTAAGTAAGGATTGCTGCAATTCTCGTCCCTCACATTTTATTTCCTCAGTTTCTGGGCGGAGGTCTGCAGAGCAGCAGAGTGGGTGGAGAAGTCTATCTCCGAGCCCACATTAGAGCGGCAGTTTTAGTGGCCAGACTGTGATATTCGTCATGTTTTAGTTTCGCCGTTCCTGCACGGATTTATCCGTGAAAACCTCCAGTAAAGTTTGTCGCTGCTGCAGAAACCATGCAGTAGGCTGCTACAAGCACCTGTGGTTCTTCTACTACCTGAAGTTTGCACGTTGACGACGCGGAGCTGTGACTTCCCGAGAGAGCGTCAGACTTTACGACTCACAGTGACTCGTGATATGGGCACTGGAGTTGGCCGAGCTGTGGTCGTCGGACAATGTTTGTACCGGTTGCGTGAAGCAACAACGGTACGAGAGCAACCAAGGGGGCCGACCATTGTCTACATCGGGTTTCATCACATCTCGCGTGCTTTTCAAAGGACAGCAATCTACGGGGACATTCATCAGAGTAGCCGGACTTTGTCTTCATCTCTCGTCAAGAGAACTGAGGTATTTTAAAGAGATTATTGCGGGTCTTCGACCTTATTATGCCTGGGCTGCTCGCCCCCATTTCAAACTTTTCAATTTCAACCACTGTTTATTTAATGGCATATAACAACTGGTTAATACACTTTTGTACTGCTATAGTTTTGTTTTCGTAATTTTCATATTAAATTTAATTGAACTTACTTGCTGCTTGTTGATGTGCATGTCTGTTTGACTACTTTTGTTACCCTTATTTTCCAGGGCGTGGGTTACTTTTAAAATCACTTGCGTTTAGGGATTTGGGTCGTTACAGTAGATAATAATGTCCCTTAATAATACCTATGACCTAAATCAAAGGTCAAAGTTCATAACCTTGAGGTCAGACCCAAGGGATCCAAAATCCACCATGGAGGTCAGGATTGGCTTGAGGATCAACTGACAGCACATTCCTTGCTGGTACCATACTGTCTTTATACTCATTCAGTCGTGTAGTCATTTTAGAAACAATATCTGTTATAAAACAAAACACAAAACAAGTAGATGAAAAGTTTATTTCCCTTGTCAATATTTGCATCAAAAGCAAACAATTAAACGATTGTTGAAGGTTGTCCAGTCAACTTAAACAAATTAGACACTTTAGGTGTGTGCAAATGACAACCGAGACAAAATCCAACATCATAGTTATGTGTAGATTTTAGTTATCAAAACAACACCTGCTAACCTTTTATTTTGTGTCACTTTAACTTCTTTATGAGATACGTTGGAGATTGACTAAATCAAAACCACTAAAAAAACTGTGAAGTGGCAGATTTATTGCAACACCGTGTACATTTCAATTAGGTTTTATTAACACATAAATAACTACAGGACGGTAGTCCAGAGACAAAAAGTTAAAAAATGCTGAATACATTTTTACCGTTTTCTCGCAAATGACAACAATGAAAATAGCTGAAATTTTCACAGGTTGGTTTTATTACAAATATCTTGATTTGTGCAAAGACTGTAAGCATTTACAGTCAGTTTACCAGAGTTGAGCTGTGGCTTTAATGTTTGATATACAGTGAATAACAAACCTTGGTTCGATCCAGCTATATTGAAGAATTCACAAGGGTCGTTGGTGATATTGAATAAGCAAGTGGCTTCATATGGATTACAGTTGGTAGAAGCATTACTGGGTTTGGGCAGGCAATGTACAGCAAATGCTCCAGAGGGTGGTGGCGGCGGATTGTAATCTGTAAATAGTCAAAGAAGAAGAGTCTAGATTCAGTTCATACATCCTAGTACAACTATACTAATAGTCAACCAATAGACCGATTGCGCGACAATGTTTACACGCGGTCACGTGACCCCCTATCGGGGATGATGTCATACAGCTGGTGAAAAAATTTGTGTAAAGAGATAGGCCGTGACACAGAGTGAGTTCGAAAACAGTCGATTATACTTTCGTTAAGCGATGAATTAGTTAATCAGCCCCTTTATTTAAAGTAGTATGGTGAGGCATTAAATTAAATCACATCTCTGTTTCATAATTTAACAGAACTCTTCTGAAAAGAGTTTTTTTTTGCCATGCACTACCGGCGTCGGACTACTATTATGTAGCCACCCGTCTGTTATTTTGTTTGTAATATTGGCATAAATCACTGTAAAAAAAGGATAAACAACGTTGAAAAAGTGAGCATTAATACCTAGCCTTGCAGAATTTCAAATAGGCAAAGGAATCACACAGTTTTGGAAAGCAATTTTTTTGGAGGATTTCAGCTTCAAAACTTTGAAATTTTGAAACTTTGAAAAGTGTGTGGTGATCGCGGTCGTCTGGCCTAACGTTCCGTCGCGTGCTGTACACATGTGCACATTTATACGGTACTTTTACAATTTTCAAGACTTGCTGAAACTGTCCTTACTGGCTTTATTCAGCCACTTGAAGGTCTTTGGTACAAACTCTGGAATATGTTTCACAAATATCAAGCAAAAAAAGCCTCGATCTAATTAACTAAATGCATTAATCATCGTGTACCGTACCACCCTTTCCTATGGAGGATTACGTGTGTGTTTACATTTTTAACCCAACAGGGGTCACGTGACGCGGGTCGTGCAATCGGTCTATAGCAAGTAACTCTAACTAGTAACCTTGCGGGTACAACCAAAATTAGCGAACCCAGAGGGGTGGGGACAGCCCCCTAAAATCAATTTTTCTTTAAATGAAAGAAAAAAAGAGAGAAGGGGAGGGGAGAGAAAGGATCAATAGGTGAGTAGGAGGCACAAGAGGAGATGACCTACTTATTACTGTACTGACCGATGCGCACAGGAAATGGAGGCACCCATCAGTGTCGAGTTAATACATTTTGTGACATCTGAGTCTTCTCAGCCCCCCCCCCTCTCCCCTAAAAAAAAATTCTGGATCCACCCATGATTCATGTATAAATCTCTTTTGAGAGGAGTGTTTGGTCTCAATGTTTCCAACAGTGTACTCTGTCCACCTTAAAGAGATAGAGTGTACTGTTTGAAATGAAGGACCGCAACAGGTCTTTGCAGAGCCAACACTACTCCCAAAAGAGATTTATACATGGTTGTACCTGCAAAGTTACTAGTTAAAGTTACTTCCTCTTGTTATCCACACCCTGCAATGATTTATACATGGTTGTACCTGCAAAGTTACTAGTTAAAGTTACTTCCTATTGTTATCCACACCATGCAAAGATTTATACATGGTTGTACCTGCAAAGTTACTAGTTAAGGTTACTTTCTATTGTTATCCACACCATGCAAAGATTTATACATGGTTGTACCTGCTAGGTTACTAGTTAAAGTTACTTGCTATTGTTATCCACACCATGCAAAGATTTATACATGGTTGTACCTGCTAGGTTACTAGTTAAAGTTACTTTCTATTGTTATCCACACCATGCAAAGATTTATACATGGTTGTACCTGCAAGGTTACTAGTTAAAGTTACTTTCTATTGTTATCCACACCATGCAAAGATTTATACATGGTTGTACCTGCTAGGTTACTAGTTGAAGTTACTTTCTATTGTTATCCACACCATGCAAAGATTTATACATGGTTGTACCTGCTAGGTTACTAGTTAAAGTTACTTCCTATTGTTATCCACACCATGCAAAGATTTATACATGGTTGTACCTGCTAGGTTACTAGTTGAAGTTACTTCCTATTGTTATCCACACCATGCAAAGATTTATACATGGTTGTACCTGCTAGGTTACTAGTTAAAGTTACTTCTTATTGTTATCCACACCATGCAAAGCTTGAAACAATACTTAAAGTTAAATAGTTCTACACAATGAAATCTACTCTGTTTAGTGTTATATGTAAAGATGCCATGAAGAAAGCAAACTTTCCCCCAAACCAATGTTACAGCAAAATGTTAAAGAAATTGTCCAAACTTCCATTTAAGGATGGATTGTGTATTACTTACGTGGAGGTAATCCCTCGGGCTTGTACCAGCCAGACCAAACCCCTTTTTTTATATCACCATTAATTATTTTCATGTCACCAATTCGTAATGCAGATACATTATACATTGTATCGATGTTCAGTAGAATCTCTTTCCGTGGAGAAGTCAGGCCACTGTTCAGGGTTCAAGAGAACATACAAATATTAAATAATTGCCTGCCAGGACCAATACACAAAAAGGTATGGTAGTGTAATGATTCTGTCTAAGCTCTGCCATACACTAATCTGAGCAGCTTGTCCATGGTGGTTTGCACCAAAGAACGTGTAGGGCCGAAGGCGCAAGATGGGTTACTCTGGCTGAAATGTGAAGTATGCATTGGACGCCATTTCAGTAAGTAAATCTATTGATACAACAATTGATCAGTGCAGACAATGACCATTGCTAACAATGATATAACAAATCATTTGCTTACTAAAATGTTGCCCATGCTGTACTTCCTGTTCCAATGAAAAAAAGAGCTCCAGTAACCCATCTGGCCGCAGCACACGCACTTTGAATCCTCCATGCTGATTGGTACATATGCGTGGCCGATGCGCTATTATTGCGGTGGTGTATACCACCATAAACGAGCTGTTTGGATTAGTGTATACAGCAATTCCAAATTCCCCGGATGGCATAATAGTAGCTTCATAAACCTCATTCACAAGGGGTTGACTGTGCCATTTTGTAACACACATATATCTAGATCTAAAACCATGAGTCAAATACTATACACATTGCCATAGCTTGCCATTGTATCTACACAATAGTTGTATTTATTACATTTAAAAGGTCATATCAACCTTTGGCATAGAGGAAAGGACCTGTACGTGTTCTTCAGAAAGAAGTGGACTGAAGTTTACATAGAGGTACAGCAGTGTTCACTGTGTACATTATACATTGTACTTACAGTGAAAGTGTTGGCCAAACATCAAACCCATCCAGATTCTTCAAAGAGCTCACATCTCCACCGGCCAAACTGTAAATTGTTGGCAACCAATCACAAACATGGAGTAGGTCATGTGATATGCGCGCTGGTTTCTTCAAAAGGTTACTGTGCACAAAGGCTTTAAGGAAATGAACAAGAAGACAATAATAAGCACCAAATTTTAAAAAGAACAAACATTAAGAAATGACATATTAATGATTTAAAAGAAATTCTACCTGTTTGGTGTTTTTTCTGTTTCTGGCTCTTTCTTTTACCATTATTTCAAACCATTTATTTACCGTTTTAATGAATCAACAAAAATGATAAAAATAAATAAATCTGAAGGACAAGGCTACTTTCCTTTAAGAAAATGCACTTCCATGAGAATCTTTGAATGTTCTGAAAACATGTCCAGTGAGTCCAAAACTGAACTATTGTTGCCTCTGTCAGTCCTACACATCTTCAAGTTATAATACTGAAACCTTAACATTCCAAAGTCACATTTAAAAGCAGTATTGGATTTACCTGTGCCTCTTACACCTCCCTCCCATAAGGATAGCTTAGTTCCTCTAAGTGGGTAGTTATTGGCGTGATTGAAGTCAAATCCATGGGCTGGTCCACCATTATCAGTAGAGAAGAAGATAATAGAGTTGTCATACAAACCAGCTTGTTTCAAGGCTCGTGTGACATTCCCTACCGACTCATCCATTACAGCAACCATGGCTAGATTAGACAAATGGTAACAATTATAATGTGTGCAGCAGAAGTAATGGCAACTAAAGTACTGGCAGCCAAAGTACTGGCAGCCAAAGTACTGGCAGCTTAAGTACTGGCAGCCGAAGTACTGGCAGCCAAAGTACTGGCAGCCAAAGTGCTGGAAGCCGCAGTACTGGCAGCCACAGTAATGACAGCAGAAGTACTGGCAGCCAAAGTACTGGCAGCCAAAGTACTGGAATCCAAAGTACTGGCAGCCAAAGTAATGACAGCTGAAATACTGGCTGCCAAAGAACTAGCAGCCAAAGTACTGACAGCAGAAGTTCTGGATATATTTTGTCATTTAAAATAGGCATGCTTTTTAGTTCTGTAGGAAGCATCCTTGGTTAAACTAATGATCTTGAATAATACAATTCGGTTAATAATTGGAGAAAAGGAACATTCAAGCTTGAAATTTTAAGATGGTAGTTGGCGGAAAAACTACAAAGTAGTACATACATATTGGGTTGTTTCACTTGACATTTTCTGTAGATCCCCCAACTCTAAATTAGTTTAAGTCACAAGATAATTCCTGACCTGTATTTACCTGCAAACATCCTTCGATTGTCATCTGTGATGTTAGTAAACCTGTCATAGTATTCTTGTGGAGCTTGTAAAGCATGCTTTGCATCATTGCCACTATGAACGGCTTGATGAGCAAAGTACAGGAACAATGGCTGATAATTAATGAATAGTGGTAGGGGTAAAAATACAGATGCATCTTTTACAGTCAATGGCTTCAAAAGTATTTGTCTCAGTATACATCAGGAAATGTTTGACAAATTAAGACACTCCATTGTGACACAGTTTTATGGTAACATTTTAAGTGATACAGTGATTGTTTCTTTCATTATGGTTTTCTTTTTAAAATTTCCCTCTTGAAACTTTC
Source organism: Marthasterias glacialis (assembly GCA_911728455.2). Classification (NCBI taxonomy): domain Eukaryota; kingdom Metazoa; phylum Echinodermata; class Asteroidea; order Forcipulatida; family Asteriidae; genus Marthasterias; species Marthasterias glacialis. Next base: position 208,942 of record OU452221.1, on the reverse strand, counting down.
GTTTTTTTAAACCAAACAGGTTTTTGCAAACCTGATTTATAGAAGCAACAGCCAGATGGGTCACGCCAAATTACACATGTCATGGAAAGGTTTAAGGGTGGTGTTGATAATTCCAATTGTATGTACCTGTGATTTATCGTGTGTAGCAATAATATTCTCTGCTTCTTGAGTGTAGATCTTGGTGGAATATTTACCATATGGTGGCTCATATGTAGAGCCATTCTTGTGGAAGTCAATTCCATTAAAAACCTGAAGATAAAGTCAAAACAGATTAAGTGATAGATGAATAATTTGCTTTTTATTCAATGTTTTCAAGACGGATGAGGATGGTGGTTTGAAAATATAAATTTGACAAAAAAAATTGATGGACCAATGCTTCTGTAGTTTGGTATTGCAGCTACCTTTCATTCAGGTACTATTTTTGATGACAATTTACGACAATAACTTACTATGGGTCTTACTATCACTTTAAGAATTAATTTTGAAATTGTTAGCCATTTACCTCTGTGTCATCATGTGACCAGTAATCTTGTTTGCCAAGGTAGTACCCAAAATGAGTATCAAAACCTCGCTGTGTTGGAGTATACCTCTTATCGAAGAATCCAAGATGCCACTAAGATATAAACATTCAATAAATAAATAAATTAAACTAATTTAACCAATAGAGAATCCTAAAATGCAACATCCATCCATTAGTGGTAAGTGCAACAAAACAAAGTCAAATTTCTCCAACCAATTTCTAAGCTAAAAATCCAACAAGTAAAAGACCAAAATCCAAATGATCACACTGTCAGTTGCTACTTACTTTCCCCACCATGTGTGTTTTATATCCTTGCTGCTTTAGCAATTGTGGCAAGAGTGTTTCATTCAGGCCAAGTCCCCATGGTTGTGGACCAACAATAACACTGTGCCACATACCTGAAAAATAAGGATGTCAAGAATACATCATTGTATTTGCAGTTGCCATTGTGTTGACAAATAAAAACAAATTAGAAAAAGAACTTACCAATTTTTGTTGTTGTTTCAACTTTACTTTTTACATCTTATAAAAACCAAGAAATAAACTTGTACCTTGACAGGAAATACATTAAAAGAATGAAATACATGTAATAATTACATTAGGTATAGTCAAGAAAACTGCGGCAATCAATAAATATTTCTGATGTCTCCAAATAGGAGAACAAACATCAAATCAGCATTTGGTAAAACAGGAACCAAACCTCTGGATTCCGATGAGATTTTACATGTGTCTGTACAAAACTAAAGGTGGGGGAGGGGGAGGGGGTGGTCAAAAGATTGTAAGTAATCAAATTGAGGTTGGTTACTATGAAGATAGGATCTTAAGATCAGTCTTACCTGTGTGAATTGGATATTTTCCAGTCATCAGAGAACTACGTGTTGGAGTGCAAATCGGAGACACATAATAGTTGGATAAAATCACACCACTGTACGCCAACTCATCAATATTAGGGGTAGGAATCTGGTATGACCCGTGAAAGCTTACATCATTCCAACCCTGTATCAACATTAGAGAGATACATTGTTGATTGTAGAAAAATTGGTACATTTATTTTCTTTTTGATGGAGGTAGTGTAAACCTCACGAGGACTCAAAAGTTCTGAAAAAATTAAAGTTCAGTTAGTTCACTTATTTCAACTACAAAATCATGATATCCACAAATGAGACTACTAGTATGACCTTTATAAATAGTCTATGTAGTTTACCCAGTAAGTGCTGGATGACGTCATGTATACATTCAAATGTTTCCCCTGCCTGGAAACAGAAGCTGTGTAAAGACGCCATTGTGTAATTTCAGAATACCGGAGCAAAGGTCGCCTGAGCATTCCACTGCCAAGCTTGCCCAGACCACACAGCTGCCGTCTAATGCTTCGTTTCACCCACACAAAGACCAAAAAAAGTCTTGAATATGTTGGCATTTTTGGACTATTGAGAGCTGGTTTTTGTGTAATCCCCGATCTTTTGTTCCAAAAAGAGGATTATGAGGCTTCCACCATTGTTTATTAATTGTATTTCAGCTCAATGGAGGTAAGTAAGAGAGAGCCCGCAATCGAGCCACGGTTCCATGTTTAGTACCACTCCTGTGCCGTAGGTCACGGTTGATGTTTTGCAATTGACGCTGTGTGAGGTTGACACTTTCTTGGTTGAGAAAACAAAACAGACAATCCACTAAAGAGAATGTTTGTTCTCTTGGCATTGTTAAGTCAGGGTTTCTTTGTGGCAGCGGTACCCTCAAAGAAAAAAATTCAGGCAATTCTGCCAAAAGAATCCTGCCAGGGGGACGGGAATAAAAATAAATAAAAATCCCAGCAGCAACTGGTTAAATCAAACTAGATGCTACTTACCAAGTCATCAGCTAAGATGAATATGATGTTGGGTGGTGTCTTAGATTCAGGACTGCCGTTCTGTCCGCAGACTGGGTACTTAGCAATGCTTGTCAAAATGACAACCAAAGCCAAGATGTTCTTCATATTTGAGATATAACCAATGACGTAAAGACCAACGTTAGCAACAGATGGTATCATTTCTCATTAGTTTTCAAGTTGGTGTTTATGCTGATGCCAATAATGGTACAGTGTATGTAGAGAAAGTCTTGACCTGCAAACGTACAACAAAATTAATTGTTAAACTAGTTACATGAGTATGACTATTGACTGAGGTTAAACTTATTACATGAGTTTGACTATTGACTGGGGTTAAACTAATTACATGAGTATGACTATTGACTGAGGTTAAACTTATTACATGAGTATGACTATTGACTGGGGTTAAACTAATTACATGAGTATGACTATTGACTGGGGTTAAACTAATTACATGAGTATGACTATTGACTGGGGTTAAACTAATTACATGAGTATGACTATTGACTGGGGTTAAACTAATTACATGAGTATGACTATTGACTGGGGTTAAACTAATCACATGAGTATGACTATTGACTGGGGTTAAACTAATTACAAGAGTATGACTATTGACTGGGGTTAAACTAATTACATGAGTATGACTATTGACTGGGGTTAAACTAATTACACGAGTATGACTATTGACTGGGGTTAAACTAATTACACGAGTATGACTATTGACTGGGGTTAAACTAATTACATGAGTATGACTATTGACTGGGGTTAAACTAATTACATGAGTATGACTATTGACTGGGGTTAAACTAATTAAATGAGTATGACTATTGACTGGGGTTAAACTAATTACATGAGTATGACTATTGACTGGGGTTAAACTAATTACATGAGTATGACTATTGACTGGGGTTAAACTAATTACATGAGTATGACTATTGACTGGGGTTTAAACTAATTACATGAGTATGACTATTGACTGGGGTTAAACTAATTACATGAGTATGACTATTGACTGGGGTTAAACTAATTACATGAGTATGACTATTGACTGGGGTTAAACTAATTACATGAGTATGACTATTGACTGGGGTTAAACTAATTACATGAGTATGACTATTGACTGGGGTTTAAACTAATTACATGAGTATGACTATTGACTGGGGTTAAACTAATTACATGAGTATGACTATTGACTGGGGTTAAACTAATTACATGAGTATGACTATTGACTGGGGTTAAACTAATTACATGAGTATGACTATTGGCTGGGGTTAAACTAATTACATGAGTGACTATTGATAGTTCCGACCGTCGGGAGGATGGAGGGTTAGATTATCACAACTAGACTATTGACTATACCATTGACTGAGGTTAAACTAATTACATAAGTATGAGTATGCCATGTGGGTCTATTGACTGACGGTACACCAAGCATTAGTATTATTTAAATAATTGTACATAGCCCTATTCCTAGTGACTTTGTGGAGTCCATCATATGCCTAGACCCAGTAACTGGGGCGCTGTACTCCTTTTTTGAGATTTTGACATCATCAATCGTACTAGTATGACTGATAATGTCAAAATCTCAAAAAAGGAGTACAAGTACAACCGATAATGTCAAAATCTCAAAAAAGGAGTACAAAACTACAACCGATAATGTCAAAATCTCAAAAAAGGAGTACAGTGCCCCAGTTACTGGGTCTAGGTCTACATTATGGCAATACCTGAATACCATGAATACGCTAGGCTCCCTCTTCTTTTTTACTAGCCCACATAGTATTGTGATAAACTTTTAGTTTTAAATGAGCGCTTGCAGTTTTTGCCATAATTGTTCTCTTACCATTATACGCAATTGCTAAATATAAAACTAAAACTAAAAGGATTTAGTACTGCTGAGTGAGTGCTGTACTGCCTGGCTGTTTTGGTGTAGTTTTACGAAGAATCTCCTTGTCCTAAGACTCCTAGTCCTAGTCCCACTACCACTGATCAGCTGATACTGACACGTTTAAAACCCATTATCCATTAAAATTGGGATGAAGTTCAACTGTGGTGGTGTGATCTACTTGTTTTTGTATCCGGTGCAGTGAGCCCTTATAAACAGACTCTTGAGGGCGCAATACAAGAAAACACCGCTCATGCAGCTGCTGATGACTGACGAGTGACGGCAGCAGTAGACTCTCTGGTCATTTTTGAAAATTACATTTACGCTGAGATTTTTATTTATTTTGCTGAATTTAGATAATGGCTGATGACTGCTACGATGACGAAGTCTTACTAGAGGTAAATAAAAAATAATTTTGTGGAGTAATGCATTGCGTGTTGTACAGGTGTAGTTGCGATACTCGTCGTAACCCTCCATCCTCCCGACGCACAGTGGGCCAGGAGGTTTCAAACTGCTCCAATTAGGCAAAAAGTCAATTAGTCATTCAATGCTTTAGAAATGAACTATTCTACATTTTGTACGTCTCTAAATACCTTCAGGACTATTTAGTAAGAGTATTTATCTTTAAAAAAAATCCTAATTTGGGTTATACTAGTAATAAATTCGAAAAAAGTAGAAAAAATATGATAAAAACTGATTTTTTGTAAAACTTAACTACATTAATTATTAAACACTACAGTCATCGAGTGCCCTGTGTGAAAATTATCGCCATGCCAATTGACTTAAAACCACTTAACATTTCATGTTTGATAAAAATCAACTCAATCCAAAATTTGCTTATTCATTTCGGTCCCAAAAAGCATGGTAAAAATGGGGAAAATCATACAAATTTTGTTTTTTTTATTCATTGACACCGGAATCACATATTTCCCTTGATTTCCGTCTCTCTACCTTTTTCTTGAAGCCTGAACGTTCAGGAACATTTTAAAACCAACTTTTGCTGCGACTTTTTGCGACTTTTTAAAGTTATGTTAGTTTTTGTAAAACGCATTATAGGCCTCCGGTGTGATTTAAAACAACTGTATGCAACCAGCTGCGTGTTGTGGCCGAGCAGTCTAGCACACCGAATTCAAGTTATGGTGGCTTAGTCATCACAATGTGGGTTCGAGTCTCTGCCCCGGCACTTGTGTCCTTGAGCAAGACACTTAACTATGATTACTCCTTTGGCGTTTATGTCCTAACTTGAGGATCCTGCCGAGCAACAAAGTAGAAGTAGAAGAACACTTCGCAACTTGTTCAAAAAAGTAAAGGACGGCAGTTTCTGACATCGGCAGCTTTGTATTCACGTCATCCGGCGCCTACTGGGAATAATAATATTATTATGAATAATAATATTATTATTAAGAATTAAAACTATTAATCCCCCTATGCGCCAATGCCACAAGGAACTTTCAGGTCCTCCAACACTTCTTAGTTCTAATTAATCAGTTGCATTATCTGTAGACAACATTAAATAAATCGGGATCTGTTTTCTCCACAAGCCATAATACCACCAGCATGACCAGTGCAGTGGTAACACCCACAAGACAAGGGGCCATATTACCAGCACAAATATCATAATATTCAAATTACAAGTAACCAATATCTTGCACACTTCGTGGTGTTCAATACTGTACAAAGGTTAACCAAGAACTACACTTAAATTAAAGGACACTTCTATGATCATTGATCCACAATCAACATCTGCAAGCTACATATACCTGTTCCTTCCAAACTTGACAATCACACCAACTATAGTTGAGACTGGTCCCAACTTGAGTGTTACAGTTGGGGCGCCCCAACTATAGTTGGGATTGCAGTAAATACAGAGTACCATCGGAGTAAATACAATGCCATACAGTAAAAACCATCGGAGCCAGTACCCCCCCCCCCCCCCCCCCCCCCGCTAGCTGTCGTTTGTTATATAGCACAGAGAAGATGTATGTCAGGTATGTGGACATGGAGGCAATATTAGCGATGCCAACCCCCCAACCCCCCCACAGAATGTGATATGTCCGCACAAACGGCAACATACTGAAAGCACAATACTGAAAGTGTTAATGACAATGTTCATTTCTTCAATTATTTTAACGAAATGTACAAGAATAAAAAAATAAAATAATAGTAGTAAATGAAGTTATTATAATTAGGACCACTTTATTCTAGTACTTCATAACATTTGAGACGAATTAGAATTTTGGTTCCGAGAGAAGGGAAATTAAATCGGTACTTTGGAGATTGAAAACGTCACCTGTCATATGTGTCCGCCGTCAGAACCCTCTAAAAAAAGACACATGTAACCCACATGTTCTTTACATAATTAATTGTGACGAGTTAGCGGCCCAGAGAACCGATACTACTATCAACCAAAGGGCCTTTTCCAAACCTCGTCTTTGGCTCCAGCTCCGCTTTCGTGTAGAGCCGCATAGGCGAGCCCAACTGTAGTTTGGGCGCCCCAACTATAACACTCAAGTTGGGACCAGTCCCAACTTAAGTTAGGGCAATTGTCAAGTTGAGATGGAACATACCTACCTGTCGGAAATCATTTTAGTCAGCAGTTACTCTAGTTTTGATGTATGATTTTACAAGGCATAGAGGCATGAGGCAACCACAGAGAGACTGTGAACATCAGAGTAGGAGAGACTTTGGATAAAGTGCCCAGTCTATCAACCATGGTCTAAGCATCCTAGATTGAAATGATTAACATTTGTTTTTCTTCGCATTCATTTTTTCCCACAGATGTCCCATTTATAAATTTGTGGTATTCACCCATTAGTTACCTTTTCTCCTTTTCCTTTCTTTGTTTTTGTCATTTGTTTTTCCACCCCAGTTCTTTGCACCAGCCAGTTCTTTCCTACCCCGTTTGTCTCCTTCCTGATTGCTTTTCTTATCTTCTCTTGTCTCTCCTGACTACACCTTGCTTCTTTATTTTCACTCCATTTCCAGCTGATGAGTGTTTTTGTTACACAATGTACTTGTACATAAATGTTTACATTATGTGTGTGTTGTGTTGTTATTTAGCATTTAAGAAAGACTCTGCTCGGGTCGAAACGTTGCATTTAGGCCCATAGGCCTACAGTACATTTTGTTTGGTAAGCACTTTGCAACAGCAAATTTCCTTGTCTTCATTTGTCTTTATTTACCTGTGTCCTCCACTTCACCAAGCATGTTTGCCGAGTTGTTGAGGGCAACAGAGAAGGGAGCCGGCTACCTGCTGACTCATGTGGAAGGACTTGGTGCAAATGGCTCTTGAAATTATTGTTTTCACTCACACAGTTTCTGATGATCCTTTGATAAAAGCTGAACTTCTGGATGGCAAGATGTGAGTTGCTTGTACATGTAGATCATGTAGATATTGTAAAGTTACCCCTGGTTACTGAATTTGAAGAAGTTGCTTGCCCTAAGACGCTCTATGCCATTATGTGTTGGAAGACCTTGATGAGATTGCCTCTGACATGACGGTGAGACTCGATAAGTGTTGGATCTCTGGTATGTGAAGGGATGCTGAACTCTTTCCAGGACATTACCTACATCTTTTTGTAAGTAAGGTCTTGGGACTGAGTGAAGACTGATTGTTATGGATAACAGTAGTTACTACATCTCTTTATCTCTGTATATTTGATACTTAATTTATTTCTCAGAATTCTCCACTGAGTCAGTATCTAAAGGAAAGTTGTCCAGACCAGGAGTTTGATACTGTTCCTTCTGCTCGGAAGTCTGTACAGCGTGCATTGAAGAAGGAAAACTACAGCATTGGTGGTATTGTTCATGCAACTAAGGTAAATTTTTATAAATATGAAATGCCTTGTTTAATTTAGATTTTATCAGTGTGTACTGTAGCCCATCCAGCTGACTCTGCAACTATTAAATACAGCTCTTCTTCGTTTCTATTGCAGATAATGCTAAGCCTTAGATACAGGGAGATCATTAATGACAGAGTCACTTGGGCTATAAATACTCCATCAATCTTTCTTATGGTTCCTTAACCAGTTGCCGCCAGGATCTTTCATTTTTTTCTTGTTCAGGAAATATTTTCTTGGAATTGCAAGAATCTTTTTTTTATAGTAACGCTGGCACAAAGAAACTCTGACTTCACAAAGCCAAGAGAACAAAGATTTTCTTTAAAGCACCAGGATTATAGGATTCTCTAAACGTCAAACTCATGCTTTGTGAATTGCAAAACCTCGGCCATAGCTCACGGCCGAGGATTGATCCTAAATCCAGAAACAAGGCTGGATACTTGGCTCAAATTTCACACAAAAATACAAAACTGACGTCACTCGTTTGCTGCCTCGGAAAATTATTACGTCATATTGGCCCAAGCGTCATCTGGCAGCAGCTGGTTAAAGATTGATCAAGTCTTACCTTGTTTGTCATCTTGGTTCTCTTTCTCTCTTTCTATCTTAGGAATTAATATGGAAGTTCTTTCAATGGCTTTATCCATCTGTTATTGGATATGTAGTAAGTATCCATTATTTAGTTCTTATATTTTGCCCATTGGTCTCAGTCAGAAGTATCAGTCACGCCTTGAGTGGGCCGGTTATTTCATTTCTGACTTTAACTTTGACGTGATGTTTTGCATTTTATTTGTCATGCTTCTTTAGGTGTAGGTAGCCTTTGATATTTCTTAACCCATTGATCTATGAGAGATGTGTATAGTAGAAACTGTTGATTATGTTTGCAAGCTTACTTTGTATAGTTGGTACTGCTACTGGTCAATCATTCTGACCAATATTGTTGTTATTGTTTTAAAATCTCATCTTATTTCAATTGTAAGGCCATGCTATACAGAAAAAAACATTTATGAGGTTTCAATTTTTTTAGTTTGTTTTTCTTTTGTATCTGAGACAAGTCGTTAACTTATTAGGTAATTATATTTTGCATTTTCAGAACATGACATTTGTTCCTGAGTATTCTAGCTTGGCTTTAGAGAGTCGATGCTTATTAGAATCAGACCAGCAGATTGTGTGTGCTTATTATCCTAAGATTGATTTAAGCAAGTCTCATGGCGTAACCCTAGCTTCATACAGCAGGATATGGTTCTTTGGTTTTTGGTAAGTTGTGCATTACTGATCTCTTGAATTCATTGTCTCACTGCACATGATATTCACATTATTGACAAAACATGCAGAGTTACAGAGTCAAACATGTGTGACCAGCATATTTCAAGAAAAGACTACTTTTTATGAAACTTTACTGGATCAAAGTTGTTAGAATCAGCAGAAAAAGACATTACTGATGAGTTCATGTCTTTAAAAATATGTACACATAGACATCACCACATAGTGCTTGGGCTTGAAAACTTTGAGCATTTCACTGTATTTGAGTAATATCTGCTGATATTGTTTTTCTCTTACTTTAATCGCTCTTTTGAGGAGAATGTCTCAACTAAGTCACCTCTTTACACATAACTTTAATCACATTTGTCTTCAAGCATTGAAGGAAAAATCAAACTAGTGGTAACTATGAACTGAAAGTTCTATAGTTAAGATAAATAATTGACGAGGAATAACAATTAACATAAATCACAATGAGTTTGTCTGAATTTCCTGCATAAGATGATAAGTAAAAAACAACAACTTTGTTATCTGCTAATGTTATGTGTAAAACATAAAGAACACATCAATGAAGCCATATCAGCATTTATTTGGTCTTGATTAGAGGTAAACCATTATGCACGTGTACTTTCATTTTTGTAATTAATCCCAAGATATTCTTTTTGTATGCAGCTCTCTGTTTTTCCTGTGTATTGACCTGAGTGCCGGTGTCCATCATTTACCAACAAGTTTAGCCTCTGGTCTTCAACATCTACCTGCAGTACATTTCAGCTTTTATCGTGTCTTACAAGTGGCTTGTTATTTGTACATGCCTTTCTTAATTCATCTCATGTGGACTATGTTTACCTTGAAGAGGCGCCACAAGAAAGGCATAGGATATATGAAGCAATGTCTCAGGCTGTTAGATCAACATGGGGTGTTATTGAGAAAGTGTATACGCTACATACAAGAGGTGGAAGTTATCTCAAGAGGATTTACAATGTAAGCAAAAAAGACAGGTCTCATGAGTCAAGTTGTAAATAATTCACAAGATTTTTGGAAGTTGAGTAATTATATTTCAACTAATGAGAATCCATCAGGAATTTGACATTGACATATTCAGGTTTTTATCTTGTAACATCTGACACAATTTCATCTGTTTTAATTGGTTGTATGTAAATTTGCTCCCAGGGTTACTTCATATACACCAATCATTCGTCTTGAGAACTCAAAATCTTCCGCAACACATCGACAATGCACTGTTCTAAGACAGTCATGTTTCATTGCAGCCAAGAGTCTGTTCTGTTCCTTACGTGATGCAACATTGACAGGAATGAGAAAACTCCCTCTATTGGCAGAGATTGACCATGTCAGCAATTATTTAGCTACAGTGGACTTACAGAGCATAGCTCCTTGGTTTAAGGTAAAGAGTTGTAAATTGAATAATGTACATGTTTCTATAATAACTCTCTAAAACTGGCATGTTGTGTGTAGCATTATATGTGTAGCATTATATGTGAGATTCTTGAAAGTTGGAGGACAACATTGCTATTCTGAAGAATAAAATCATTTTCAAGAAACATTTCAGAAAATTAATCTGTGCAAATTTGGTCACAATAGATGCCAAAAATGATCACATTTACATTTTTTAAGTGGTACCATTGGAAGCTGAAACATTTCATGTCCAAATAAAAACTTATGAAGGGTTTATAATTTGATAAATGATTAAATTTTGTAATTATTTCAGTTTTCTGATGATGATGAACTTCACGATTGTGTTGCCGAGTATACAAGTAATTTTTCCCTGTCTGCACTCAAGGTAAGAATTGGAATGAAATATTTTCAGTTCCATTATTGCTTTTCTGAATCATGGTTTGGTGACAATCAGCAAGTGGTTGGTGTGTTTTTGAATGGAAACCCTAACCATTGTAAAATTTTACAAAATGTTCTTCGCTTCTCTTCAAGGTTGGAAGATACCGGTACACAGGAAAAAATACACATGATATTTTGTTCAATTATAAAGTGGTTATATTCTATCTGTATAAAACCTGTGAACATGTATGTATCATGATTACAGGCAATGAACAGCCTTTTCTGTGAGCAGAGGTCAGAGTTCATACGGAGACTAGTGTTGAGTATGAGTCCTGCTGCATTATTACCAGATCAAACTATAGGTGAGTTATCACACATAGTGATCCACTCTGAGTATTTCTATATGCTCTGTCATACTCAAATATTAAGTAATAGATCATGTGTTTGTTTTACAGTTTCAATCCTCATTACATCTTTTACTTCCAGATTCAATTCATTGTCATCTCAACTTGATTTATAGGTAACGGTGTTCTAGAATCTTGGACAAGTATTGTCTGTGCAGTCAATGAATCATGTGAAGCAAGTCTTGGCAAACTACAGCGAAGCTATGACTGTCACCGACAGAGACCAAGTCACAACAGAGAACAAATCCCTTCAAATAAGCAGCCTGAGACTCAGGATGTATCATCACAGCATAGGGTGATCAATGCTATAAGGAGTTTAAGACTCCATCTTGAGGCAACGCTAAACAGGTGAATTATTGTGAAGAGCAAAAAACATCAACATATATTGTAGACCTTGTTTATATACAATGTGGATACTTTTCATGGTTGATGAGTTTAATCTGAATATGTTTGCAACCCTGGTTCAACAATTTTATTACATTTAAAAAAAAAATAATAATAAAATTAGATGTTGCAAACTGCTTACCAACCACAAGCACCTGTTGTATAAATGCAAACAATTTTTAATGGCCTCACGTTTCAAAAGATGTAGTCTTCAGTGGTTATTTTCTGCTTTGCATTGCATTTGCTTTTTATAAATCCTTGACATTTACTAGGTGAATAAAAGAGTGGCGATGAGGTCTTAAATGGCCGTTTAAAATGGACAGGGTCGTGGCCGTGTGATAAAGGACCGAGTTGAAGGCAAGGTCCTTTATCACACGGCCACGACCCTGCAAGGTTTTAAACGACCGTTTAAGACCGAGTCATTACTCTTTTATTCCCATTCATAATTGCCCTTGTGTTAAAAAGCGTATTAATGTAGGAAAATCTGTGAAACTTTTCTGTTTTGTAAATTTTAAATTCCTGTCATGTCCTCCTGCTCCGTTTTGCAAGGGATTAAATTGCATACTAATAGATTTTACATTGAGCACTGGTATGTACATGTATAGCTAGCGCACCAACACGCGTAAGGGTATGAGCACCAAACACGCATTAACCAACTGATCTGAAACAGCTTAGCTAGCTATGTCTTTATCAGCTGATTTAATACCGGTCTTAATCAGTCATGTGACAACCTTCCAACCAATAGTACAGCCTAAACTGTCCGGGCAATTTATGTTAAATGATTACTGTCTTGACTAAAGAAAATTTCATCAACAGGGTGATTTCAGTAGAAGATGTTTTGGAGGAGATTGACAGCTCTATCACTAAGGATAGCAATATCAGATTTCTTACATCTGAGATGTTAGATGCTGTCAAAAGGGAACTTACTGCATCTCAAGATTGTCTCAAAGAAGCATCATCATCACTGGAGAAGATCAATGACAAACAACAATGTAAGAGGAGATTTGACTCTACAATTGTCCTCAAGACATCTTGTTCCTTGTAACTCTTCTTTTGTATTTCAAGTAGGATATTCCCATGTGATTGTTGCTTGTAACGCTTCTTTTGTTTTTATGAGTTCGATATCTCTATCTGTTGTGCGTCTTTCTCCATCTTTGACAAGTTTCAAGAACTTACATGTAAAAACATTCTTGTTCAGGGATGCTTTTGAACTGTTTTTATGAGCTTATATGTTATCTTGCTTTGCATTTACTTCTTTCCAATGTGGTTTTTTTGCAAAGTGCCCTGATTGTTATTTAGTTGACAGATACTGGCGTTATACAGATTTACAATATTATTACTATTGATAAGTATTTTACAGGCGACCCATTTGCTTTTATTGAGGCTTTCAAGATTCTTTTAAGGTTAATGAATATTGTTGGATTGAAGATGGTCATAGTTTATGAGGACAATGCTCTTGTTTGTACCTGGTGTAAGTTCAGAAAGATTCGCAAAGTTTTAATTATCTAGCCTTAGGTCAAGTATTCTATGTTCACTAAGTTGTTGTTCTTTCATTGGCTAAAAGTTTTACTGCATTTTGCATGCGTCATTTCAGGAACATTAATTATTATTTAAAAGTTTTACTGCATTTTGCATGCATCATTTCAGGAACATTAATTATTATTTAACGTATTTTGTATTGTAGATAATACACACAGCCATCAAGATATCAAAGATCATGCAAATGAGCAACAAGATGTGACTAAAGACAACAGAGTTCCAATTCCATTGTTACCAATTAGAGATACTGAAATAGAGTTTGATGACCAGGTAATGCAAGTTATAGATATTGATTGATAACTATATTAGGTAACATCATAAATTTATGTTTCTTCCTTATGTAAGCATTTGAAGTTGTTTGATAATCTCTTATCTCAAGGTTTTCTTGGAAGATGTGAAGCTGCCCTGTATCCAAACATCTTGTGGGCAAAGGCCCATCACTCATTCTTCAAGACTTCTTAATTCTTGTCAAATTACATCCATGCAAAACTCTTCAAGTGCTGTGTATAACTTTCTGTGAAAACTCACAGATGTTTTTTTTTAAAGCACCTAAAGGTTTATGACCTTAAGTTTTAAGTGATAATGCTGTCTATAAAGAAACAACCATTACTTTTATTTCATTAATATTGTAAATATTGATAAACTTTTTTTTATAAATTTCAAAATATTGTTATTAATTGGTAACTAGAGTAGGTAACATCTCGATTCAAAACCAGGTCTGTAACCAAATTAGGTTGTTCCTTATTTAAGGATTTCAAACTGTACATTTCTTTTCCTCAAGGTTTTCTCAAGGCCCATTACTAATTTCTTCAGGATTTTAAAATTCTTGTTAAATCATAACCATTCAAAATGGTATAAAACTTTCTGTGAAAACTTAAAGAAATTTAGGGATTGTAGATAAACTTCTTGAAGTTTAAGTATTTAAGTTTTAGGTGCTATAGTATGGTTATAAATGTCAATATTACTTTTATTATTGATTTACTTTTTGAGTAGTTTAAATAATAGTAATCCTCATACCAACATTTATATCCCATTTTCAGATTTTTGAGGCCTACACAGAGAACGAGCCGTGGGAACGATGTGATGAAGATGACTGGGGAGAAGGGATCTCAGAACAAGAAAAGGTTTGTAATAAACAGGAAGTTTGTTATTTTGTTTTTCTAGAAACCAATTTTGTTCCCTCATCCTGATGGGTACCTTAATCTTTTTTGTAATGCTATTGGAATGAATGACTTGAATTTCAGATGTAAGTCAAACATTCAAATCATCAAACACAATACCATATGACAAGGAACTTTTCCTTTTTCCTTTTCTAAGTTGAGACGTAGAAGAGAGGCTGAAGAAACCAAAAGACTACTTCAGGAACTACGCTCTGTCCTGTCAGTCAGAAAAGCTGAGCGGGAATATATGAAATTCAACAGAGCCAGGAATGATGGCGAAACCAACAACCCAACTACAGCCGATGAATTTAAACAAAATAAATTAGGAAATCTCAATGCGAGTATGGAGAATATCAGCTTAGAATGTAGAACGTCTGAGGTTGATTTTAATGGAAGAGATCTCCCTGAGAACATTGGGTCTCAAGAATCATCTGCTACAATTGCAAATGTTGATGCTGTAGGTGGAGATACACACATGCCTTCAACGTCAAGCAGATCAGAAGATAAGTGTAAATTAATGGACAGAGATGCCATGAAAGAATCTGAGACTGAATCTAAACCGAGCCATGAATCCAAAATGTCACAGACTGATATACAATCTGTTGAAGAAACAGCTGATCATCAATTATCAAACAATACAAATCAACAATCAGATACATGCAGATTTAGAGCATCTACTACATGTAAGTTGGCAACAGCAGAGGATGAAGCTCATCAGACACAAATGCGGATGCCATTTAATTTCTTGCCATCTTTAGCAGCAGAGGCAGCCAAGAAGTCTAGACTTCAGGCTGAGGAGATGTTTATAGGTAGTGATGAGGAAAGTGAGGAGTAGGAGGAAGCCAGGTACATGATCTTGCATGCTTTGCCATATCCTCATTGAACTCTAGATTGGTGTATACTGGTGCATGAGCAAGGGGGAAGAGGAGAGGAAAATCTTTATCCCATCATGACTGGGAAGGAGGGGGTGTTTCACTAACTCCCTCTTGATTTGAAGAGTATTGCTGGATATTACCCTAACAATGCTGACTACACTGTACACTCTTGCCCCAGCAATACCACTGCATCATACCCTCAAAAACAAGGTATCTGGCCTAATGAAATAAATCTATTTGATTAAAAGCAAGTGTCATAACTTTTCAAATCCAACTGTATTTTTTATTGCAATCTTATGTGCTTTAAATCTAAACACAAACCAATCTAAAAAGGTTGCAAAATAATACACAAAATATTGAAGCTATTATCTTTTTAATTAAATTTTTTTTATGAGGCAAAAATACTGCTGTAATTTTCGCTTTACAACTTTTAAAAACTACCATTTTTTACAAATACTTTATTTTGTACAGAACCTTCTCATTATTTTGTACACCCTGATAAATGCCACAAAAAAACAATGCACCAATATTCATTACTCAAAACATCAAACATGTACATTTGTACCTCACATCCAAACCAAAAACAAAAACACACAATTTTAAATGTTGAGGAAAATAACCATTTTACATGTCTTCTTAGAAGGGTTTTGAAAATGGGAGTTTACCCCATAAAAATGCACACAAAAGTTGACACAGTAACCGTCTTTATATGTGAAGGGAATTCTAAGACTACAGTGACAAACTCTTAAAATTGATGATTTAGTTAAAATAAATATCTGGATTTGTAAAAAGCCAAGTGATGTTTGAGATGCTGGACCCTTATTTGGAAGAGAACAGTTGACATTGTAGGAATGAACAAGTTAACTTGTTTGCAATCACTGGCATAGATCCGTTGTTGACAAGAAGGGGATTATAACTAAGTACTTGTAGTGACATTCAAACCAAGGACTTACTACAATGGGGTCCAACAAAGAGTTGAATAAAGGAAGGTCCACGATTGGAGGCCATCACAATTTGTGTGTTCAGTATCAAGCTGTAATGGTATGGGGACGTAATGCACTTTGAGGGAAGACGACCACTTTCTCATTTTTTTGTTACCAGATGGAAAATTTTAGGGGAATGATCCTTTGCACTATTCCTGCCCGTCCACCCTCCCCCAAATAAAACAAGTGTATGTGTTAGTGTGTGTTAACAAAACCATTTAGTGCTCCATATGTGGCATGGTTTATCCCCCCCCCCCCCCCATTGTGTCTTTATTGTGTTCTGGGAATCTCAGGAATTCTTCAGGGGATATTTTTGGGGGTAGTTCTGTACAAGAGGGGAAGAGTGTATTAGATTTAAAATATGTTTTGGGACTCCCTCTGCCACATATGGGGCTTGGTATAAAAAAATAAACGACATGTACTTGTAAATGAGTTGTGGAAGTTGAAATTGTAAACAGCACCAATTACATACATTTACAGCAATTTATAACACTAAAATATAAATAATATGATGACCAAAGAGCAAATCAAAGACGTCAAACATTACAAGTTGGGTTGACTTGATAACAGCGGGCATACTTTTGCATAAAATATGCAAATGTTGGTAAATGAATCACACAGACAGTGGTCCAGAATGGATACTTCAATGCAAACACACAATGACATTAGTTTTTTAAATTTGCGCTTATTCTTTGGCACAAATGTTTGTTAAAAGACCTTTTACTGTACTTGTATAAGTTACGTATCACATTCTTTTTCAATTTTGAAGTCAAACTTGTACAGGATGAGTTTAAAGTAAACAAAACATTTAACCCAAATACTTTGTCAATGTTTTGGTTTGTGTTCGTTTCATCTTTATCTTCTTTTATCTTTATTTGGGAAGCTTGCAGTCACCTCAAATGTATGCTGTAGTAAACTGTTGATAACCATCTTCAAGATGCAACTTGCATACCGCCATTGTAAGAGAGACTCAGAGACATAAAGTCTGCTGCTGTACTGTCTGCCATTCTGAAGAAGAGACATAAATAAGTCATAGTTTAATTCCCTTCATTAATCACTGAATCATCACTCAGTTACAATCCCCAGGCTTCCATTTCTAAGTACATGGTGCTCCACAGCCAGAATTCAGTGTTTGGAGAAAATCAGGGTTGAAGTTGAACTGTTTTTCAAAGTACTGTTTCAGAGACTGTTGTCTGCTTGCTTGCTTCTTCAATCATACAGAACTGTTTTCAATCATGCAATAGTTTTGATGAGTTATTCATTCACAAGACATGCAAGCAGACCACTGTGTGTAAACCAATGCATAATGAGATACGTCGTTGATGAAAATTCTAATAGCTCAACAGGTATGTACGTCACTTCGCAAAAGTTGTACCATGGGTGTTTTGCACTAAGCCAGTGAGTGCTATGTATTTCAGTGGATAAAAATGGATAAAGTAGCAAACCACGATACGTCTTTTTGTGGATACACAAAATGGCAAATTTAGTAATATGTTGGTCATGCTAATTAGTGTAATTACGGAACTATTGGGTGCTAGGTCCTGAAACATGCTGAAATATGTTAATAATGAGAAATAAACAATTTGTACAAAACCATTAAGGCAAATTTTGTGATTTTTGACACGGGTGAAATACTAACCTTGATGTTGTAGCAGGCCTTAGTAATGTGATTTGTTCCAAGCTTGTAGTACTGGTTGACCCACTGTGGTCTGGAGTTGAGGCTACCGATAACCTTTGACCTCCTTGGCTTCCTTCTAATTTCGGGAAGCCAGAGAAGCGGCGTTCCCTGGTACCACCAATCTCACCTCCCCATGCCGAACGAGCACCCCTCCTTCCATAGGTTGGGCTGAAAACACAAAGTTGGTTGAAATTTATACTTGATGTTTATAAATTGCACTTGCAAAATGGAAGATTCCCAGCGGCAACTGGTTAAGATGAACCACCTGATCATTTCTTACCTAAAGTGGAAGTCTGGAGGGAGTATATTGCCCAAGTTGGAATCTCGTCTTGACTTTAACAACTGCTTCTGAAAATCCTTCTTGGCATTGCCGTACCCATTGAAGATATGATCACAGAACAGCAATTTGGCATTAGAATAAATCTGTAATAAGTAAAAGTTTGGCATTAGAATAAATCTGTAATAAGTAAAATAGTCTTACTTTTCGGTAATGTAATCATGATCATTTTTAGAAAGAAAATCACCAACAAATTTGTTTTAGAGAAGTTAATAGTTTGTTATTATTTATAATAATATTATTTGTAATGTTTTACCCATATACCGATGTGTGTTAAGGACTGTATACTCAGTACTTTCCCGAGTCCTGTGAAAAAAAAAATCACAGGCATTTTCCTGGAGTGGGATTCGAACCCACGACCCCCGCCATTCTAGAGAAGATGTCTTACCAACTAGACTACCAAGACTGCCCGGTAGCTAGAGGCAATTAATCCATTATATATTATACATTTATGTTGCTGGTGATGTTTTCACCAATTCTCACTGATGTTACTGATGTAGTATAAAGAAAATAATGTCAAAAATCAAAGATTCAGTTCTCTAAAAACTGCATTAAAATTATTGATTTGAAAAGTCTTAGTGAAAAAACAACTGATAAAGTGAATCAAAAACAGCACAAACAAAAACAATTACACTACTTACAAGAAACATCCCTGGGATGGCATTGTGCTGAGTGAAGAGTATTGGCATACCGGTACCTGCTTTGTCACCAGCTGAAGATACATCATACATCAGCATACGATAAGAATCACCACGACTCTGAAATAAATGTAAAACAGAGGCTTAATATTCAACACGTGTTGTTTAATTTGCATCATAATAGTTATATTAAATATCAGTGCATTCATAACCCAATATCCTATAAAACTAGTGAATTATTATGGGATTAGTCTTGTTAGTGTGCCTGACTATTGAATCACTTGTCACTTGTCACTTATCTATTTCAAGCTTTTATGATTTTAGAGTGTTTGGTTGTGTGATGATCTGTCGTCCATGTTTTTTGTGTTTCCAAGCCTTGCTTTTACTAGCCTTTCGGACATCTGTGTAGCTGCGAAGCCACTGCAGCGAAGACCAATTCAGCGCGCACAAGAAGTGGCGAAGCCATGACGGCTTTTTCCAACTTGTCAGGAATTTCTTATGTTTTTCTTTATTTCTTGATTTTTCCCAGTCAATCGAGGTTAGCACGCATTAACTTCATTTGCATTGTGATTGGCTAACCTTTCAGCACTGCTCTTATTTGCGTGAAAATTATGAATAAATTATGGTTGAATAATTCAACATCAAAAAACGCAACATCAAGTTGGAAAAGGCCCTCATGACTTCGCCACTCGATCATGGGCGCTGACTTGTATTGGTCTTCGCAGCTACACTGCTTTCTAAGCAACGAAGGTCTTGACAAAGGGCTATGCTTTTACCTAATAACAATACATGTATATTTCTTGGTTGTAATTTCTATCCATGCCTGTACCTGATAACACGGCTTAGTTCTATTCCTATTTTGCCTCTCATATAAACTAAGAAGCATGTTACTGCAAGGTAACCCATCTGGAAGCAGGGATGATGTCACACATATCACAATCAGCTGTGACCTTGGTACCTCCTTAGTAAGGAACTGCTGTAACTCCAGGTCATTGATACTAGGGATGCGATGGCGACTACATCGACAAGTTGCCATAGTATCTCCTAACAATTCAGCTCTAAGGGCACTGTGAATATTGGGTTAAGGCCAGGTTACTCATATAAATACACAACTGTAATCATTTTACTTTTGTTTAATATCTGTTTGATCTATCTTCCTGACTGGAACGACAGTAAGTGAAATGACTTTTGCAGGTGTGTATGCACCTCTTAATAAAAGATGGTAGGATATCAGCTTATGATAAGTCATTTCATTCAAACCCTCTTGTATTCAAGAAGCCAACCATAAAAGTAAATATTTTACCCACGGCAGGTACACAATGAAACAGGTGTGTATACCAATTGAGTCATGATGAATGGAAGTTATAGCGGATAGAATTGCCAATCAAATTTCCCCATAATATGACTGCAATCTAGATAGTATAAACTGAAATGACTAGCTATGTAAGGATACATTGGGCAGCCAGTTAGTGGAGATGGCTTCTTCCGGTCTGTGCTTACAGTTGACATGGCATTTCTGCTAGCTGGACTACGTGATCTATCACCACCACCTGCATTTGGACTGTAAGAGGGTACAATTCAAAAATATAACATCATCCTTAGACCAATAAATAGCAATAAATTGCATATCCTAGAACCAGTTCAATGTCAGCTTTGTCATAGACAATTGGAATTTACAAATAAACTCACCCACTGATTGTTGAAAATACTGCTGGTGTGCAAGGTTTGGACGTGGCTCCTTGGTCATCAACATCAATTCTTACTCGGTCATGTTTCTCAAGAGCACGTGTACTTGTAGATCGGCTACTTCGACTCAGTGATAGTGAAGACACTGTGCTGAATGGACGTCTCTTATATGAGGACATTGTAGGTGCAGATGGAACTCTAGCCTTGGAGAATCGTGTCATGTTCGGTGAGTCTGCATCTGTACCGTCTTCATCTTGAGGATTTGTGAGAGTTGCTTTTGCAGATTGAACACCACGTTTCCTTCGCTTAGGAAGAGTGGACTCATTCATAAGATGCATAATACCTACAGCTATACGGTAGTGATCCATCCAGTCCTCACATGTAAGCCTGAAATCACAATTGCATTTTATTTTATTTAAGCTATTTTCTCAAACAAGAACTGTTTTCACTAATTGTTTAAGGTCACTTTGTTGATTTATTTTTAAAGTTTGACAATTCTGATGAATTTGGTGGTCCTCCCCAGTTACATGTATACTGAAGATATTACCATACCTAGATTTTCTACTTGTTACAGCAAGTTCTTTCTCAGCTGGGATGCCATACTCTGTCTTCTCTTCAATCTCAAGACTCTTTACAATTTCTGCTACTTGATCCTTGAAGGTACTTGTCTTGGGTACCTTTGGATGAATAAATGGGGTTCCCTTAGCCTTCCATCTTTGTATTTCTTTCTTGGGTGCTTTCTTAATAACTGGCGGAGGTCTTATACTTTCCTTGGCTGCAGTAGATTGGAAGGTCTCGTCTGTTTCCAAATAACCCTGTAAAATAAAAAAGCTCCAAGTGTAAAGTGACATAGCATGTACATGTACAATCAAAATTTGATACTACAAAATAAATGACATTATGAAGATAAACAAAAGCTGATCCAAAATATTTCCAGAGAACAATTCAAAGATTTTCAAACTTGACATGATGAAAGTTCAATACATTGGCCAGGATTTTATTTTGAACATGGTGCTAATAACTCTACTTTGGGAACATTTGACAGCAACTGTTTTGCAATTCTGCTCCCTTCTCAACATTTCCATCAGAAAAAATTGTCAACAGACATTTGGAAAGGCATTAATCTTATATCTCACCAGATCTTCTTGAGTAACTGGTTCTACTGCCATCATCACCTGACCCACTTGAATCTTTGCAGTCTCTTTATGACATAAGAAAGTCAATGTCATCTGAGTCTTGTTGTGACACCTAAAGCTAATGTTATGGTTGACATGGAAGAAGATGGGTGTGGCCATGCGTAGATGAGGGAGGGGCCATCCCCACTTGCGAGTGACCACACCCTCTGTGTCTATCACCATACCTCCTTTTTCAGTGCTCAAGAATCTATATGAAGAAGAAACAATGATGTGAAGTGTGTTAACATTTATTTAATAGAAGTCTGCATGAAGATTTTAATCAGTGAAAGGCTTGAGATGATCCATCTTCAGACCTACAGTGTACCCTACATACATTATAGATGTTTTGTCACAATAGATTCTATACTTTGAAAAAGTCCTAATACATAGTTTTAAATTTAAATAACAAAATGTTCAAGAGGTTTTTAAGATTAATATGTGTATCCTGATGAAGTAATACCAAGTGTGCTTCAAATCTGCTTCAGAAAACAACTGGTTCAACTTACCTAACAATGCCATTTGGATGATAGCAACATCCTCGTCCAGTAGGAGTAAACTCAGCTAGCATATCATGGCTATCATTATCATTATATACAATGGTGTAATAACCTGGGCGTCCAAACCCAGCTTTACTTAGAATAATGGCTAGATTGCCTGACGGATAGCTGTGAATATAGCAGGTCAAGGATTATTACAGGGTCAATTGTTGACATCAAATGGGCCTTATTTTTGACTGCCTGAGGGCGCCCTTCGGGCGCAGATTGGGGGTCAAACCAGATGCAATTAGACTTCTTATAAAGCAATTAATATACAACTTTTGAGGTTTGTTTTTATTGACAGTTTTACAATGTAATCAGTGTATGACATTTGCTTGGAAGATTTGTATTTTTAATGTTTTGCAATATTTTTGTATTACAAAAATGGAATTAGTATTGCGCCCTCTTGCTGTCAAAAATACGGTCTATTGAACATTATTTTCTGAGTGGGCAACACATATGAAAAAACATGTACCTCATAAACAAACAACACATTATACCATTGGTCAAAGTGCTGTAACTTGCTACAGTAATGACTGACAACATGCCAGTGTAATTTTCAATCCTATTCAGGGAAACCAAGCTATCCAAGATGCTGAACTGAACAATGTGCTTAACAATGCTGATCCCAGTAAACGCTTCTTATTTCAGTGAACAACTCATCAGATTTGAGATTTGAAAGGATACAAGATATTCATGGTGCCATCTGGTAGACCAGTAATGACCTTATGTTGACCTGGAGAACCAGATACTTGAGGTAACTTTGGAGCAACAATCCTTCCAGCACTGTGACTCAATGATTTAGTATTCCCCCGCTTCCCAGTGTACTTTAGAATGGCTTCTCTCTTAGCATCACCATAGTAACGAAGGTACAAAGGTCGATCTCGACCAAGATCCTTCTCACGTTGGAGCTGTTCTTGGCTGTTGAGAGGGGGAAATTAGTTGTAAATAATTTGGGATCATTGTGTAAGATATCTGCATCAATCTAGTTATATCAAAATAGTTCATTGTACGTTCACTAAAATATTAGTTGCTTTCTGTAAGTTATTAGCTTTAATAGTGTTTTTGCTTGTTCCTGGGGTTAATTGCAGGCTTCTCAGTGCGGGTGAAAAAACAGAAAAGTTGTCACATATTGAGTAAAATGAAAATGTACAAAGATGAAGAAAACCACAAACCAAAATGTAATCAAAATACACAAATTAAAAAACCCTGTTAACCAATAGGCATTTTTCAAAACTACTCCATCATTATCCAATAAAAACAAAGAATGTCTCCAGAGAAAAAGAACACCTGTGATGCCTGGTATATGAACACCTGTCTGTAAAGAAGTACTGGATACTTTACAGATTTATGTAGTGTAAACATCATTTATCCACAATAGTCTTTCAGCTAGATGTTAATGTATATATAGCTAGACATAAGAACACTTAATGAATTGAAAACTACGGTACTTAACAGCTGTGTACATGGATGCCATAAAGAGAGATATTGTCTGGAATACAATATTGTAACATGGCAACCATGTCATGTAACTCAGCAACCGACATCCATAAAGCAAAGTACACTCATCATTAGCATGGATGCTTGATAAGTGTACATTGTCAAACAGTTTTAACTGCTTGGTATTTTAGTTTTTCAAATCATAGTAACTTTCCTACAAATGTGCTGGCCGATGCTTGAAGAAAGCATATCTAATATTAACCCTCCTACTGCTAGACCATTCAAAATTCCAACTCTCACGTTTCCCCATTGCTATTGTACACACATGGTATTATCATTTGAACAGTATTAATAGCAAGCTGTACTACCATTCAAAACCATTCTCATCATAGAGGGACCATTGATTCAACACAGCTGTACTATCATCCAAAACCATTTGGGGAATCAACACTGTACAAAGTTATCTCACCATTCAAAACTACAATTCAACTCAATTCAGATTTATACACGATACTCATCAGATAGTGAATGGTTTCAAATGGTGCATCAACTTGTTCGTAAAAGGCACCAAGAGTAGAAGGGAAGATGCAAACAAATGCACAACACTTTACTAATCTTGACTAATAAAACTTGAACTTGATCTTACGCTAATGCCATAGCTTGCTGGAGTCTATCCCTTGCCCATTCCAAAACTGTCTGCTGCTCAAATTCCTTCTCTGTCTCCTCTTTCTCAACAATCCATCCTTTTTCCTCACAGATCTTAGAAGACATGGAGAAACTGATGACTTGAAGAAAGTTGGGCTGGTGGACAACTACAACAAGAATCATGAAATACCATACTTATTCACATTTCAGTAATATTATAAACCAGACGTATAAAACACGGTCTTTCTTTGGCAAAGCATGTTTAGAAATTTGGACACAATTTTTAAAACACCTTTTTGTCATAAAAATAAGGAGGATTTGAAACTTTGCATGGTGGGAATACAATCTAGTAAGGTTATCTCTACAAACTCACAGAGAGAGTTTTATGTACATGGTGTCCCTGCAAACCTCACAAAAATATATAAAAATAATGCAAAAAGAAAAAAGTGTGAGAAATTGTACTTTATTTCAAAACTCCCTGCCAACATAAGAATTATGCTTACACACAAGCATAAAATATCCTTCTACCATAAGCACCAATTTGCTGCTTAGTGTAAGCAGTTTATGAAACAGAGCCCTGACTTCATACCTTCAGACTGTGCTTCTCCAAGTAGTGGAATATCTCCAGTTAGTTTACCAACCACAGACATCCTATGACTTGCAGTAGAGGCTCGCCTATCAGCTACTGTCCAAGGAAATCATCAAACAGTAAAAGTTTTGAAAAATACTTCACTTTGCTTGGTGAAGTGAGAAAATCTGAATGACTTAGAAACACTTTTCTGTTTGAATGAGCTTTACAATTTACAAACCATGAAAACTGAATTGCACATATAGCACTGTTCACAAATTTAATTGACATGCTACCACATTCTGAATAATCTCACAGAAAGATTCCAAGTGTGCTGCTTTACTTTAACAAGTACTACGTTTTATAGATCAGATAAAACAAGTTCTGTTTAGTAGGCAAAACATGTTTACAGTTTTATTTCAATGTAATGAAATTTTTATGGCAAAAACTTCTTACCAGATTCAACTTTGAGCTGTCCCCTACTCTTCTCTGTTTTAGGGCGTACACGTTGTGATGATATCACTGAACTACTGGTACCCTGCATATCCCTATAACTTGACATAGCACTACCTATGGTACTATCCATTGCTGACTGGGAACCTTTCACTTCCTCTTCACCATCCCCTGCTTTCTTCTTTTTACGTTTCTTCTTTTCTCCTTTATCTCCTTCTCCACTTATCTCTTCTTGGTCACCTTGTTTCTTAACTACACCCTCCATCTCCTTCTGGTCTTCTCTTGGGACATTTTCTGGACATTGCCACTCATACTTTGTGTACTGGGCTTCGGAGGTGAGCTCTTTATAAGAACTTTGTAAGTCATTTACCAATTCCCTGGCAAGATCCAAGTGTTCCTTCTCGAATAGGTAAAGAATTTTTGAAAGTTGGACAAGCAGCGTTGGGGCTGCAACAACTGCCTCATGGTACATTTGCCTTTGGGAATAATATTCTCCATCTTCCAAGCTGTCCATACTACCACGTCTTCGCAGATGCTTTGTGAATCCATCTGCAGCATTTCCATTCTCTCCATCTTGTCCTTCGTCTCCACCTTCCCCATCCTGGGCTTTCTTGTTCTTCTGTCTCTCTTGACTTGACAGAAAGGCGGCAAGACGAGGATTGAGATTGGCAAAGCGAAGACTTCTTGGGAGCTCATCTGGATGCTTCCTGCGTCGTTTTTTCCGTTTAAGAATGATCTTCTGATCGAAAAAAAATATCTGTGCAGAATATGTTGTCATTGTGTAACAACATTTAAGAGCTTTCTGCTTCTGTCTTCCTAAAAAATATAAAAATAACAAAACATCTGTAAGGAAAAATGTAAGTGTTACTTTAAGGTACAGTTTGCACTGCCCTTGAATTATGTTCACAGATCAACAGTCAGTAACACTAACAATAACAAAATCAAATAAAAAAAAAATCAAATTTCAAAGTCATGCTGTGATTCAGTTCCAGTTCTCTGGTAGTAGTAAAATAGTCACATCAGCCAGAAAACCTTTGATTGTTTAACTTCAAGAGAATAAAAAAAAAATCAAAATATTAATAAAATATTCAATCAATAAACCTTCCTTATGTCATGATCAAAACTTTAACAAAATAATAATTTGAAATCCATTCTAAATACATGTACCTGCTTGGTTGTATTCCGGAAAAGTTTCCATATCCGGCTGCCACTTTCTAAGGGATTTTATTTAGATTTTCTAATGGATGTTGGGCTTCATTTCCCTTTTAAAAATATTTTCTCGAGAAATTGGTAGCTAAAACGCTAAACACTGACCTTAAAAAAGAAAATTCAAGCGGACATTTCATCGCGCAGCTGGCACTTTTGCGCATTCATGCACTCATGCGTTTAGCAAGTAACGTTTTCAAGACCACAGTAGACTTGAAAATGGCTTATTTTTTCATGATTTCGACACTTTGTAATCGTTCAAAGTGCCTGTTCCTCTCTCTGTATACATTCTGTCAACCTTTCTGGACAGGTAAGCTAAGATAGGTTAATTTGACCTAAATTAAGGGAGATAAACTAAAGTGGCAGCCCCTAGCCGGTATGGCAATTTAGCCTGTATTCCAACACCACTGTCATGAGAAATAATGTAAAATACTTACATTACTATTTTGACAACTGAAGACGATTTGGCACCGTTGAAATTATCCAAATAACAGTTGAGTTAGACCTTCCATGCTTCATGAAGTCGTTAGTTGGTGACTGTGGCAAGTGTGTGGTGGTCGTGTAAACGGTGATCAAACGGTGGTAGTATTTTCTCAGCTTACTAAAATTGACATTTAGTACTCGCTTTACATTCGATTTAGTGTGCGAACAACACTCTTAATCAATTATTAGTCATTGTTTTAGCGCTCCCCCTAAATACTAAGTAACAACGTCATTAATGCTCTCTCGTCAGCTCTCCTGCCTACTGCTCTAGCATAAAGTTGCCATGCAACTGCCTCAATATTAAATTGCAATTTTAAACGTGCAGATGGTGTCCCCATGAAAACAATAGTTATCGCTAAATTTAGCTCTTTATTACAAGAACAAAATATTTTTGTGTACAAATAAGTTAAGCTTAATTAAAAATTGACAGAGAAACCTTTCAAAAAACTTTGAAACAATAATTCTGGGAAATATAACGCAACACCAAAACTACGATATTAAAAGTCTTTTCTACCTGAAGTGCCGTATTTGTAATTCAACAGAGGGCGTATTTCAATTAATTTGTGCTACCTGCTGCAGGCAGAGGGTGCTCTACACTAACTTCCATTGACCTTGATTAAAAAAAAATCCTTATCCAAGACTATGTCCTTTTTTTGACAATACTGAAAATTGTATCGTGAATCGTAAACTTTCAAGTTCTTTTAATTCTTGGCAGAGGTCAACCGTTGAGAATTGTTTCGCTTAATACTCCCCAGGAAAACAAACTGGCTTTTTGCCATTTTTCATAAAGCATCCTCCCACTTCTTGCCATGCAAAATAAAACCAACTTTAAAGCCAAATTTATCAAGTCTCCTCAAAAGTTGAAGCACATGTAAATGAGTCAAATTCCTTTGTATTATTATAGTGGGAGTTCCCCCGATATGTTTATTTTTTATTTTATCTTATTCTGATTATATATAAATCTCTCCCTCTCTCTCTCTATATATAATCAGAACCCACATTTATAACTGATGATTACACAATCAATTTTTTGCTCAATGCCCACCCCCCCCCCAAAAAGGCAATAAATTATCCCCAAAGGATGTTGGTTTACAATTTAAGTTCATCAGTTTGGCTTATCAATTTCTGCCTAATAGTGTGATGCACCCAGCCATGGGGAGGGCAGTTTTACTATTTACAGTGCAGACCTAGCCTAGGTTTAAACTAAAATCGTTATTTGCAAAATATACCAGACAATAAAGAATATAAACCGTTTTTAAAGATGGCAATAAATGTAATATCTATTATTTAAAGAAACAGTGCAAATAGAACGCAAAGTTCCAAGGCTTGGACAATCACACAAAATGATAACAATACAACACAAGTTCCAATACATGTACATCAAGGAATAATCATAAACTTTATTACATCGTCTTTACATAATTTCTTAAGCATGTTTTTGTCCTTATGCCACTTGAACTGAATTATGTACATGTTTTGTAATTCTTTAACGTAAGCGTTAATTGTCATTTCTTGGTACTCCTTATGTATAAAATGACAGTTATGGAGGCAGCCGTGTTGTAATTAAATCAATACATTGCTTCTAGGAATGGAAGCATTCAGAAAAACTACAATTAAAAGAACATCAACAGAGACGTAAACAATCTAATGGATCTTATTTACTGCTCCTCTACCATCATCTAATATTTCTCCTGTTCTCAATGGGACCAATAAAAGAAGTTACTATTTGTTTTCGGTTTTGGTTTGGTTAAAATGTTTTAAGTGGGATTAACCATGAACAAAGTTTATTACCTGAATCCTCTGGACAGACCAGTGAGATAATTTTAGTTAAAAATTACAATTTGTAATATTCAGCACTTTTTGAAATTATACATCGGGTCAATCTACCATTTGTAAATTTTGATGTACATTACAGGCATGGTATTTGACCCTTGGAATAAAATAGGGAACTTTGATTGAGAACAAGGCTGACCTATACAAACATGTATGGTATAGTTTTTGAAGCTATTTAATAACAATATCCTCGAATTTTTCTGAGGGGAAAATTTGTAAATAATAATAAAAGTAGGAAGAATATCCTGTCTGACATTAATGTGACCAGATATCCTTTATTATATAACTCACATACAGATCCTTGTCATTTGATTGGTGGAACTTAGATTATTCCTCCCATCCACATCAGCGATCAAAAAGTCCCATTTGCCCATGGGGAACAGTATTTCCCATTCAACAGTTAGTCTGCATTCAACAGTTTACTGCAAGAAATAAATTGGTTATCACGCCGGCATGGAGTAAGGGAAAATATAGCACATCTGTGTCACAAGATTTATGTTTACCATAGTAATATATCCCGGAGAACGCTGAGCTCGACCGCTCTCCGTGTCGTCTATAGACGCGGCGTATCGATATGCGTGATACGCGTGTATGGCAAAATGATCATCACGTGACAAGCGTGTATGGCAAAATGGCAACGCACTTAGACTGTTTCTGTGTGTTTTCAATGTGCTAATTTTGCCATACACGCGTAAAAAAAATGGCGGAGGCGCGTCCATAAAGTGGTCTCACAACAAAATTGCATGCACAATGATGCACTCAACGTTCTCCGGGATATATTTCTATGGTGTTTACATGGAGTCATCCATGTTGTTTAGTTTTTTTTTTTTAAGAATTACCAGACTGTGGGTAGACCAGGAACCATCTGTGTTTTGTGTTTATTGAGAAAAAATTCAAATGACAAGGATTTATGTGTGAGTTATATAAAACATATTTTGAATGCATTTCATTCGTGCATTATTGCAGAATATAATCACTCCGTGAAATCTGGCTTTTCCATTTCACTCGGCTTCGCCTCATGAAATGGAATAGTCCAGATTTCACCTTGTGGTTTTATTCTGCAATAATGCACTAACATGCATTTGATATTTGTATACTGTCGCTGAATGTTGAGCAAAAAATCTTTAAAGTAATTTCTTTATTTGATAATGCTTAGGTTCTGCGGAAGAGCTTTATGATGTCAGACAAAGTCAGTTGGCATTGTAGACACTCCTGGGTCATTATTTTCGAGGTTGGGACTAAATTATTCTCTGGTAGTTTCAAGTCCATAATGCAGACTCTGTGATAACTTTATGCTACAACTGATAATGTAGTTTAAGATGAATTCTTCCATGACTGTAGGTATGCCATACATACTGATGGTTTGCTGGAAAATAACTCACAGGATGTTTTTGGGTTAAACTGCTGTTGCCCCTGTAGCTGTTGGAGTTAATAAGCATCTTGATGGCTCCAAGTTCCAATGGTCTTTGACCTGAAAAACAATGGGAAATGTATGAAATTACAGAAAATATAAACAAAGATCTGCAACTTGAGTAGCAAGAATTCAGAAACAATTTTGAGGATAAAAAAATTGGGTTAACGTTAATACCGACCTTAAAAACCAAATGTGTCTGAATAAAAGCTTGGCAGTATACATCTAGTTATATTACCTACTCCATGATCCACTGTAACCTTATACAGTTTGATTATGCTACGGGCGGAGCAGCTGGTGCTAGTATTTCCATATCAGCAAACTCTCTCGCAAACCATACTCCAATACCAAAGAGAAGTGCATTTTTGATGAATTGCCTGAAATTAAAAACAGTAATTGTTATGGAAAAAACAGGTTCAATCATTCTGAAAGATTCAGTTAAAATTACATCTGAATTGTATCTGAACTTACTTGGGGGGAGGGGGGAGGGGGAATCTCAAAAAAGGAGTACAGCGCCCCAGTTACTGGGTCTAGGCACATGCTAAGTTCGAGTATAAGCAAGTCTCATATTTCCGCTGGTCTCCTATTTCCGCGGTATAAGAAAACTATTTTTTGCGGCACCAATTCATTATCTATGGACGACTTTCATTCAATGAATCAATAACCAATAACCTTCTGCATATCCAATAACCAATAACCTTCTGCATATCTGGTAAAAAGAACAAATTTAAAATGTCGTTCGACCCAGTAACTGGGGCGCTGTACTCCTTTTTAAAAATTTTTGACACTGTCGGTCGTACTAGCACCCCAGAAAAGTATGTATAAGTTAGTTTGAAAAGCTGTTATGGCGAAGAGGATTTAAAACACCTCTAAAAGTGTACAAAATGACGACAAAGACTGAACAGAATTGTTGGAAAATCGTCTAATGGCTTCTCAAGATATCAAAGTTGAAATAGAATGCATTTAATTGTACTCACAATCACTTTCTGTCCTCCAAATCGATGATTTGTCAGCCCACTAAAACCACTCAAATGCATTCGTTACAATCGCCATTTTACTACTGATAGTTATGCGATTCTCAAAGACTGTTTCCTTACATGTGTAAAAAGTCGTATTAACACTACGAGGATTGCGTGTTCGCTGATGCCCTGACTTGCACATTGTCTTGTACATTCAATGCAGGATACCAGCTGTACAGCGTGCGCGCTTGGCCAACCAAATGCAAGTCAGGGCATTAGCGAACACGCGATCCTCATATAAGGAAACAGTCGTTGAATATCGCATGACTATCAGTAGTAAAATGGCGATTGTAACGACTGCATTTGAGTGGTTTTATTGGGCTAAAAAATCATCGATTAGGAGGACAGAAAGTTATCGTACATGGTGTAAGTACAATTAAATGCATTCTATTTCATCTTTGGTATCTTGAAAAGCCAGTAGGCGATTTTCTAGCAATTCTGTTCAGTCTTTGTGGTCATTTTGGCCACTTTTTTAGAGGTGTTTTAAATCCTTTTCGCCATAACAGCTTTTCACACATACTTTTCTGGGGCGCTAGTACGGCCGACAATGTCGAAATTTTTTAAAAAGGAGTACAGCGCCCCAGTTACTAGGTCTAGAAATATATGCTATTTTACAGACCTGGCAAGTTTACGCTGACCATGGTTGCAAAAAGTGCCATTTTATTAATTACATTTTTACCTTAAGTGTTGTCCGGCAATTCGGAATTTCAGTGTCCAGATGCCGTTTCACTTTTTAGAA
This sequence comes from Marthasterias glacialis, assembly GCA_911728455.2. Classification (NCBI taxonomy): domain Eukaryota; kingdom Metazoa; phylum Echinodermata; class Asteroidea; order Forcipulatida; family Asteriidae; genus Marthasterias; species Marthasterias glacialis. The sequence continues at coordinate 176,600 of OU452221.1, read as the reverse complement.
TAAAAATTACATCGAAAGAATTTATTTTCACCTCAAAAACGTAACAAATTGTCTGACGTCGAAATAAGGCCAGAAAACTGACAATCGCTAAAAACTAAATAATTTCAACAACTTTTGCAAAGGGTGCCCTCAATGTGTGTGTTTTAACATGAAGTAAAATTGTGCAGGTTAAAGACTTGCCTGCGCAAGTACAAAACTCGCCAGGGTGAATGTGCGCAATTTTCAAAATTGCGCAGTTTAGTTTTCAATTTACCCGGTTACTATTTTACGCTTAATATGGAGCAACTCTATGATGTACCAGACCAGTCCAAAATGGAGTGCAGGGGTGACTACAGAAATTTGGTACTCCGCAATTAAAATGCCTTGTAAAAGAGCGAAACTTGCCCGGTTGGTGAGAAATTAAAACTTGTAATTCGTTTGAAGGTAATTATTTAACATTATGATTGAATTTAGCTCAATTAATGTAGAGGAAAAAGCTTTGCGGACCATTTGAAAAACTACCGCGGATATATGAGGCTCGCCTCCAAAATCACACCGCGCGTATGCTCATTTTCTGAGACGTTTTCAACGAATTTAATCTGAAAACTGGTGGATTTTGTTCAAGTCAAAGTGGAAAGTAATACTTCAGCAACAATAATAAAAGGAACTTTGCACAGGTTGGTTATTTATTTTTTATTTTGATCGAAAAATGCAGCAAATACCGCGGAAATAGGGTATTCCATCCTACCCATCTTTATAAATTATCATTTATCAATCATCAATAAATGCTTTTTTAATATTATTTACCCCGCAGAAGTTTTTGACATGTTTTCGGTCATAATGACCATCCCAGGACTTGAGGAGAAATGTATTTAACTTGTGTTGATTCCTCCTTTATTAAGAGAGTTTTCTGTTCAGACACATTCTGATAAAAACTTTGAAATCTGAAACTTGTGTTGTGAAAGCGAAGAGTAAACGACGTCCCCAAGCGTTTAGTTAGACTATACACCACTTGCACACAACTACACTTGCTCGTGGTCAGGGACCCGACTATTTTTACAAGCCAACCCAACCAATTGGTGCAAGATATGCGGACAAATTTTCCAAGGTACATGTTCGAGTAGGATCCTACTCTACACAACTGGTACTCTTCACGGTACTCTTCACGATTGTTATGTTACTATGATATGTTACCAGTGCTTAGTCAGTTCCCCATACAGACAATGCAAAATGGCATGCATAGGTGGTTTGTTACCAAACATCGTACCGACAGCGTTTGTAAATTCAATTCCTGGACCAACCAGTCACCTCTGGAGCAACGAAATTGGCTATTTACTAATAAAATACTAGACTTTTTGATTGACAAACTATTTTATTCTTATTATTAAGATGTTATCTGTTTGGTTAGAAAATGCAGGTCATGGTCATTATGAATGTGAGACATTGTGGACTAAAGTAAGTCACGATACCATGGTTTATTCGAAGAACTCCCATTCCCAACACACTTTTTACATCATTCATACGTTTTAAAATCTCAATTCTTTATAAAAAATTAAAGAGCACTTGAAGTTGAACAAGGAAAAAATATGTGTTACTGGTTTTATCTGTCCCATGTTCAACAAATACAGACATACAGTTCATATTGTGTAAAAAATTAATTTTGATCACGACATATCGGTGCTGTTTGGTTCGATTCGCAAAATGCCCCGTGAAGTCAGATACCTACGAATTGGTGGAGCGAAGAGGTGGGTAGGCCTATATTTTCCAAAAAAAGTGCAAGCATTGCTGATGATAGTGACAGCGACTCTCCCGACGAGATAGAGGGGGAAAGTGACGACGAAGCAGAGGTTCTTGGAGCAGAACGATTCAAATTCGAGCCGCTTAAAAGGAAGCAGGTGACAGATGATAACCAAGATTGACTCGGAAATGGTAATCTTTATTTTATTGAGTTACTTGGAATCTCTTCATGACTGTTTATTGTTTACATTGTACTCCTGTTCTTTTACATGTTTACGAGACATGGGATTAATGTACTCCTAGAACTATGAGGTTCGTTCGACTATCGTCTCCTCGTGGAGACGATAGCGGAACGAACCTCATAGTTCTAGGAGTAGGATTAATGCATTTGGATTGGACGTGTTGGGACGAGTTTGCTATTATGGTGCGAGCTGACGAACACTCAAAGAGTTTGTACTCTACTCTAGACCCAGTAACTGGGGCGATGTACTCCTTTATTGAGATTTGACACTTTCTGTCGTACCAGTTAGTAAGACCGAGTATGTCAAAATCTTAAAAAGGAGTACAGCCTACTCCTTCATGAGGCATGAACATAATAGGCAGCAGGAACATATTGAGAAAAATAATTTTCTGCAACAATTTTCTTCCAAAGAGGTGCAGCTATGATCTTAGATAAAATAGGGCCTACACGTACAATGTACATGTAGTTAGTTTTCTGTGCTAGCTCCAAACATGTTATTGCAGTTGAAAGGTGCGGGGCTGGGGTGGTGAAATTAAATTTTATGATAGCATATTGCTATAGTTTTAGTTTACAATCTTCATCAAATATTTTTGTGCAGGTGTTCTTGTGGTCACTGTGTGCAACAACCATCAGCAGTGAACTGCATATGCTGCAAGGAAGTAGAAAAGACAAGGACCACAATGGTGGCACTGGAAATAAGCATGGATGATGCAAAGCAGTACATAGCCTCACATGATTGATTTGAAGTTGTGTACCTTCACCCTGATGTGCTGGAGACTGCCTGTCTGCAGTATTGGGCCTCCATGTACTACGGTGGACATGCTATTGAGGGAAAACTACATGTAGATCAGTAAGTACATTATATTCTTTGTTGCTTGTGAAATTGTTCAAGTGGTATTTTGGGCCAGTTAATAAACTATTGCACGTACATGTACAGATAAAAAGATGTTTCAAAAAAGTTACCCCTTCACAGCATAATTTGCTACAAAATGTCCGAGCAAGCCTTCAAACAAACAAAATTCCAAACAAACAAAATAGACATACAGACATCTCATCCCACAATCAATGAGATGCATTGCAGTGTTTTCAGTTGTACCCTTTTATTGTACCATGCAGTTGTACCATGCTAGAACAAAGCCCAGCCTGCAATGAAGATAGTGGCTGACAAAGCAGTGATGGTTTTATTTCACTTTTTTTCAGAAAATATTGCCATGTTACTTATCGGCAAGTGGTCAGATGGTGTTGGGGATACCTTGGACGCTATAACAGAGTGCCTCTACCATCATGCATTATGGATGCCATCCGAGGAACTTTTCCCAACCCAAATGGACAGTACAAGGGATTTCGTTATTCACCACTTGATTAGTGAAGAGATACACCTGGACACCAGGCCTCATTCTTGTCGGGGCAAGGCAGTTTTTATCTAAAAGAAAAGACGATTTTTTCCAGGCAATTTTAATTTCATGCATTCAAGGGAAAAATGCAATTACCAGGGAGCATGAAGGCAATTGCCTCCATGCTACATCAGACCCAAGTGCACGATATTGCCTTGTTATTCAAGTTTTTAAATTAGGTTTATTTTAAAAAATAATTAACTATTAACTAATTATTTTTTTTAATGACGTGCAACATGTACAGATTTTTTCAGACTATCCAAGAAATCAATTCGATCAAATTCAATCGAGCATTGTCTGATTCAATCCTGTCCATCCTCTCTACCTCTTCATTAATCATAAACCAGTCTGGTAAGGTATAATTCTAGCCCATGTTTTTTTCATGGGACTTTTAATTTAAGTTGAACCAGATGACTTCTGATTATCTGTTCTCCCTTCCATTGCACAGTATAATGCCATCACCTGTCTGTTTTTGCCCCACCTACCTAAATTTTGAATTCTATCAAGTCACTTTTCTTTTTAGTAATTTTGATATATTTTGATATATTTCTCCAGTGTTCCAAGGTTTTAAGATCTTCTTAAGGCTTCTGAACAATCCAATGGGAAAGAAATGTACATGGTTTTAATGCGATTAAATTAAATTTCAATATTGAACCTTTACCATTGCTGAGTATGGTATTTGTTTTTTCATTGGATTTCAGTCCCAATTTAAATGGCTTAACTTATTCTGTACCAGGTTTAACAATAATGGTTATTAATCGCAAAACATTTGTGCATAATGGCTGGAACCTACATGTAGCTCAGGGCCAATGGAATTTCTCCCATTGGCAATTCAAAACCATGCTACATGAAATTATGACATTGAACATCAGTTGCTTCTCATCAGCTCAATTAATGTTTTATTCTTGCCAAACATTATACATGCATGATGTATTTTGTGCCATATAGGGACCCCCCTTTCTTATGCCTGTGATCCTCTACTGTAATGCCATCTTCTGCAGAGGTAGTCCTCTCCCCCCACACTTTGTCCCTTTCACATGACCCTATACTTTAACACCATCTTTTGCAGAGGTAGTTCCCCCACCCCAACGCACACACACACTAAACTCAAATATTCTGAAGAAGTCTGGGACTTTGCTTAACGGTGGTACAATTTGAAATGTTGCTCATCTCTGAACACAAGTTTTGTACTTATGTGTAATGTTCATGTATGTGCAGGTAGACACTCTTGAAAAATAAAAAAGGGTGATAGATCAACTTCATTCACACCCAAAAGCCATCAAAATAGGCATTTCTATTATTCTAAGATCGAGGAACTAATAGACCGATTGCGCGACCTACGTCACGTGACCGCTGTTGGGTATAAAATGTAAACACACACGTAATCCTCCATCGGAAAGGGTGGTACGGTACTCGATGATTAATGCATTTAGTATATTCGATCGAGGCTTTTTTTTGCTCGAAATCTGTGGAAGATATTCCAGAGTTTGTACCAAAGACCTTCAAGTGCCTGAATAAAGCCAGTAAGGACAGTTCCAGCAAGTCTTGAAAAATGTAAAAGTACCGTATAAATGTGCATGATGTGTACAGCGCGCGACGGAACGTTACGCCAGACAACCGCGATCACCACACACTTTTCAACACAAAAAAATTAAAGTTTTGAAGCTGAAATCCTCCAAAGAAATTGCTTTCCAAAACTGCATGATTTCTTTGCCTATTTGAAATTCTGCAAGGCTAGGTATTAATGCTCACTTTTCCAACGTTCTTTACCCTTTTTTTACAGTGATTTAGGCCAACATTACAAACAAAATAACACCGGGTGGCTACATAATAGTCGTCCGACGCCGGTAGTGCATGGCTAAAAAAACCTCTTTTTAGTAGAATTCTGTTAAATTATGAAACAGAAATGTGATTTAAATTAATGCCACAACATACTACTTTAAATAAAGGGGCTGATTAACTAATTCATCGCTTAACGAAAGTAAAATCGACTGTTTTCGAACTCACTCTGTGTCACGGCCTATGCTTTTACACAAATTTTTTCATCAGCTGTATGACGTCATACCCGATAGGGAGTCACGTGACCGCATGTAAACATTGTCGCGCAATCGGTCTATTACATTACTTTTATAATGCCACTTTTTGGGTCTATCAACGACACAATATGCATGAACATACAGTGCACATTATGTAAACATACCTGCAGTACATGTGCATTCACACAGACACACAGAACGAATGTAAAAGTACAGAAGGTAGAGTAAATGCAAACTGAATTTTCCTGTAAGTACATGTACATGTAAACTCTATGCACACTGCATAGGTGCTACAGAATTAGTTGCAAAGTAAATATGGCCTACATTCAGGACTTCAAGTTTGTTGTCCTTAAGTGTTTTTTTAGAGCATATACTGCTGTTTGCTTAGTTTTCTTCCCTTTCTTCCTCAGCGTTGTGCTTTGTGGCACGTCACCACCTTTCTCATGTCCCTTCTTTCTCTTTTCACTCTTCTTAACTTGGATCTGTGTACCTACACCGCTCGCTGTGTTTCTTGAGTTGATGTAGTGGCTTCCTCTGGTATGGGTTGAGCTCTAGCAACTGGTTGCGTTCTTTTTCTAAACCACGAAACAAATGAATGCACAGCAGTGTCTTTAATGGGTGTATAATCAAAGTACTCGATATTGGCCCAGGATTGCAGACAAGCTGTGGGTACATATCTGTGCAGAAGTCTTGTCTCTCTCCTTGGACAGAAGTACAGCCTTCTTTATGATGCTCTTCATAAAGTCTGAAATTAGAAAAGCAAATACTCAAACACGCACTCTAAAAAAAAAACAATAATGAGACTCCATTCCTTTATTTTTTTTCAAACACATGTGAACAAAATCCAAAAGTCATGACTTTTGGTAGACTCCATTAAATTTCCTTTTGAAAGATTCATGCTGGCTAGAGCACGAGTGCAGATCCACTACTATCATCATCCACTACGCCATAGAATGAAAACCACTGACATGACTGACCAACTGTAATAAGCATCATGCTGCAGAAAGTAAAATGTGTAATGCAACTGTGGATCTTACCTTATGTGCTGTTGACCAAGAGTTCCTGAACAGTTTACCCCCAGTAACCTGCTTTGATCTTGGTAACAGAAGCTTGTACCGGAGGTCACCCACTTGCAGTCTTGGATTGTCTGCGCCTAGAATTTTCATTATAATGCAGAGCTGCCATGTAGATTCTGCATGATCAGAGAAAATTGATGGAACTAATAAGCAAAAGGATAAAGTTGTAGGGCCATCAAACCCAAGAATGATTTGACACACAGATGATGGACAGACTGTTATACAGTGTAACAAACATCCATGTGACTCTTGGCCGAGTCCATTGTCAAGTCATGAGTAATTTCAGTCAAGTTATCAACAGGAATCCTGGGTCGAACTATTTCAGCATCAACTCAAGGATTTCACGACAACTCAAGACAACTCTAGACAACTTAATTCAGCAAGCGAAAATTACCTTGAAACAACCTTGACAGAATGTACTAAATAATAGGTCTGGTCATCATTTTTCTCACAAAATTGACTGAATTTCCATGAGGGAAATAATTTTTCCATGAGGGAAATTATTTTTTCAATGAAATTAACCTACTGTCTGTGTTTTTGTGCAAATGTGAAGCTACTGTGCTTGCGAATTCACACCGACCATACCATTTTACCAAGGGGGAGAGATAAGGGGGAAGAAAAGAAATGACTCGCAAAAAACATGTTTCAATCTTTCTGTTCTCGAGTTGATTCTAATACTACATGTAGTAGTAGTAGTACAACCGGGAATCCTCAAGTGGTACACTACATACATGTATTCAGAAATAATATTTTTTTCTGTAGATAAGTCTATATTGAATATACTACACCCTGACACCTGAGTATCCAGGTAGAACATTATACGATTGATAAAATAATTGTCTATCGCAGTTGATTCTTCGATGGTTTCTTTTTGCACGAGGACAGATTAAATATGCATGTACATGTATATTATCAATAAAAACTGAAGGGTATAAATTCATGCCTACCCAGTTTTTCTGACGTTTCTTGAATGCCGTGCCAGAACGCCTTGCTGGCCGTGTCACCTGGGCATCGCCACTTTCCTCTGACTATCTTCTATCATGCTATCGACATTGCAGTTTTGGTTGATGGGGCTTTCAGGCTAGGTACAGAGCCTGTCTTCAGCTTGAAGTTTCTTCTCAGACCATGCATGCTCTATGGCTTCAAAGAATCATCCAGACAGTCTTCCGTGAATTGTGCACTGCACATCAGCGACCATTTTGTTAGCGCGAAATCAGTTCGAGCGGTGTCGACGAAACGCACCCATTCTGCAGAAGGATGCAGGCATAATACCTACTAGGGTACTACTACACTAGCACCCAAGACACCTTTGTACAATTCGATAAAAAACAGATTTCTATCGACGCTATTAATGAATGGGAGACAGGAAATCTGGGAGACACCTGCCCCTCACACTAATGCAGCTCGCTCCGTTTGTTTACAAATACAAATAAAGCCGTCTCCCATCAATGACGTCATGGGTCAAGATCACGAAGGGCGCCGCCAACGGCAGAAGTGTTTCAAGTTTGCCCAAACCTAGAGGATAAACATCGGGAGGCCCTGTTTTGGTAAAAATGATGTATCGCAAAAATTGTCGTTCTGAGCAAAACAGATTTAAAGTTTGACTGACAGGCCTTTTTAATTATGATTTTTGGAGCGCGAATATTTTTTTTAGTGGGAAATAGCCAACATTTTTTTGTTTTACTTTTTGAGTATTATTAAAGAAACTGTGGCAGTTTCAGTGGCGTAACTAAGGGAGGGCGCGTGCACCCCCAACCAAACTGAAGTCCGTGCCCCCCCCCCCCCCCCCGCGTGCCCCCAGCTGGAATCTGCATGGACTTTTGAGATTAAAAATTTCCAGAATAAAATGTTACATTTTATGAGCGGTTACGTAGTAATTTCAATGTTTTAGAACTATTTTGAATTATTTACACACAAAATGTATTTATTTTTTACGTCAACACCTCAGTAAACACTGAAAAGGGGCTTGTTTAGGAAAAATACAAACGGGAACTACAGTTTTAATTGGCCAAAAGTGCCCCCCTAGGAAAAATGGTGCACTCCTTTGTGCCGCCCCCCTTAAATTTTACCCTTGTTACGATGCTGTGTAATTTGAAGATACTTCATTTCAGCGAAACAACGATGTGCTTGAGATACTTAAATAATTTACAAGAATGATGTATCCTTATTTTTACTTAGCTTTTAATGGTATAACTGAGGTTACTTTTTTTTTTAGAAAACATAAAGGCATGTTAGTGTTGGTTAATTGCTAATACGGTGTATGTCAGAGATACATCACTTCACCGTGATTCCAGCTTTCCTTAAATAAACCTAATAAGAACTATTTATCTGGCGTGAATTCATCACTTGTGAATGGAATTTTTAATAAAACTTGACGATAGGTTTCCTATTAAAACTAATGTACCTCATGTAATTTATTAATATTTAACTGTTATGTAATCAAAGATAACATCTTATCACGTCTAATTATTTTGTTGCTGCTAATTGGGCCTACGACTAAAAGTGCCTAATTATAACTTTTGTCCCTCTTAAAACATGGGTACTTCACAGAAACTTTTGAAACGATAACTGAGTGTGACGCCGGGAAAACTTAATTTCGCAGCCTCTTTCATTTATATTTTCAAATCCTGAAGACAACATCTATGTCTGATTCCGTTGGGGATAATGGCGCCCATTAATTAGTGCCTAGAACACTTTATCTGGCGTGACTTTCGTCACTTTTGAATGAAATTTTTAATACAAAATGACAATGGGCATCCTTTTAAAACAAAATGTACCTCAAGTAATTTATTACAATATGTAATTGAGTCGTAAAGACAACACCATAGCACGTCTAAATACTCTGTTGCAGCTAATTGGGCCCACTAATTAATATTCCAGAGTTTGTACCAGGGAAATTCGAGTAGCTGAATTGTACAAGTAACGTAGTGACGGAACGTTCCAGGCCAGACGATCGGGATCACATACTTTTCAACCCAAGACTTTCTAAGTCTTTAAAAGAAATCGTCTAATAAAATTGCTTTCCCAAGCTGCGTGATTCCTTTGTCTATTCAGTGGCTTAAATGAGGGGTGGGGGGCACGTGCCCCCAACTTACGTCAGTGCCCCCCACCCTGGGTGCCCCTCCCCCATTTGAAAAATCTGGAATTTTGAGATTAAACATTACAAGATTAGAATGTTACATTGTTATGAGCCTTTACGTAGTAACTTCAACGTTTTTGGGAACCACTTTTAACTATTTGCACGCAGAATGTGTTTTATTCTAATTCAACACGTCAGAAAACGCTGAAAAGGGGCTTGTTTAGGAAAAATAAAACAAACAAACAAACAAACAAAAACACAAACAAAAACAACGGAAATTGCAGATTTAATTGGCCAAAAGTGCCCCCAAGATAAATGGTGCCCCTTTGCCCCCCCCAAAAAAAAAATACACCCTAGTTACTGCGCTGTGCCTATTTGAAATTTTGCAAGGTTAGGTAGATGCTCACCTTTCCAACGTTCTTTACCCCTCCCCTTTTTTTACAGTGATTTCGGCATATACAAACAAACAGGCGGGTGGCTACATAGTCGTCCGACGCCGGTCGTGCAAAACTCAAAATAAACCTCTTTTGTAGTGGAATACTGGTAGTCTATGAAACATTAATGTGATAAAAATCAATGTCACAACATAGTCTTTTAATGAAATGGCCTAGCTGTAACTGTGTTTATTATTATCAAAAGCTGTTTTTTTGGTGAGACTCTGTCTGTAACGGCATGCATTTGCTCGTAGTTTGCCACCAGCATGGTCCAAAGTAGGTCACGTGGTGACATGTAAACATTGGTCGCACAAGCGGTCTATTAAAACACTTTAAATGGTGTGATTTTCGTCTTGTCAATTGTAAATTTTGTTTGGAGTTAAGGAGCGTCGCTTTGAAACAAAATGTCCCTCACATCATTAATTAATAATAATTTTAGCTTCTGATTGATCCTAAAGATGACATCATATTAAAATGCATCTATGTATGCGGTTGAAGCTAGTTTGCACTGCTAATTGCCAATTGTCACTTGTAAATAGACGCTTTTACTATCAAAGTGTCAAAGAGCAGCAGCTCTTTAAAACAAATAGAACATCACAAAATAAAAAAATGAGGTTAACATGTGGAATTCAGTTGTTACTCTACAGTGACACGTGCACTAAATAAAAAAATTTTGAATTAAATTGAAGTGATTTGTTCCCCAGGGCTTTGAGGATTAAGTAGGATCCTATGCTTTAGCATTGAGTAGGATTCTTCCCCTATGCTTTAGCATTGAGTACGATTCTTCCCCTATGCTTTAGCATTGAGTAGGATTCTTCCCCTATGCTTTAGCATTGAGTAGGATTTTCTCCTATGCTTTAGCATTGAGTAGGATTCTTCCCCTATGCTTTAGCATTGAGTAGGATTTTCTGCTATGCTTTAGCATTGAGTAGGATTTTCTCCTATGCTTTAGCATTGAGTAGGATTCTTCCCCTATGCTTTAGCATTGAGTAGGATTTTCTGCTATGCTTTAGCATTGAGTAGGATTCTTCCCCTATGCTTTAGCATTGAGTAGGATTTTCTCCTATGCTTTAGTATTGAGTAGGATTCTTCCCCTATGCTTTAGCATTGAGTAGGATTCTTCCCCTATGCTTTAGCATTGAGTAGGATTCTTCCCCTATGCTTTAGCATTGAGTAGGATTTTCTCCTATGCTTTAGTATTGAGTAGGATTCTTCCCCTATGCTTTAGCATTGAGTAGGATTCTTCCCCTATGCTTTAGCATTGAGTAGGATTCTTCCCCTATGCTTTAGCATTGAGTAGGATTCTCTCCTATGCTTTAGCGTTGAGTAGGATTTTCTCCTATGCTTTAGCATTGAGTAGGATTTTCTGCTATGCTTTAGCATTGAGTAGGATTTTCCCCTATGCTTCAGCATTGAGTAGGATTCTTCCCCTATGCTTTAGCATTGAGTAGGATTCTTCCCCTATGCTTTAGCATTGAGTAGGATTTTCTCCTATGCTTTAGCATTGAGTAGGATTCTTCCCCTATGCTTTAACATTGAGTAGGATTCTTCCCCTATGCTTTAGCATTGAGTAGGATTTTCTCCTATGCTTTAAGCATTGAGTAGGATTCTTCCCCTATGCTTTAGCATTGAGTAGGATTCTTCCCCTATGCTTTAGCATTGAGTAGGATTTTCTCCTATGCTTTAAGCATTGAGTAGGATTCTTCCCCTATGCTTTAGCATTGAGTAGGATTCTTCCCCTATGCTTTAGCATTGAGTAGGATTTTCTCCTATGCTTTAGCATTGAGTACGATTCTTCCCCTATGCTTTAGCGTTGAGTAGGATTTTCTCCTATGCTTTAGCATTGAGTAGGATTTTCTGCTATGCTTTAGCGTTGAGTAGGATTTTCTCCTATGCTTTAGCATTGAGTAGGATTTTCTCCTATGCTTTAGTATTGAGTAGGATTCTTCCCCTATGCTTTAGCATTGAGTAGGATTCTTCCCCTGTGCCTTAGCATTGAGTAGGATTCTTACTCTATGCTTTAGTATTGAGTAGGATTCTTCCCCTATGCTTTAGCATTGAGTAGGATCCTTCCCCCATGTTTTCATCTTCCATGGTAGGATTGAGCATATTGAATGGGATATACGTAACGGCCGGTAGTACTCTCCCAAAGATCATCGCATAGCGCCGTGCGGAGGTAGCTTGCTACATGTGTACGTTCTTTGGTGTACTGATGGTCCTTTATCACTCTGGCCGGATCCATCCCGGAAGAAGAGAGAGGGCGCCCTTTGTTTGTCAGTAGAGTAGAATCCTACTCCGCACCTGTGGTGAAAATTTTGTCCGCATATCGTGCCGGGTATAAACCCAACATTTTCTGGTTTTTTTTCTTGTTCTATTCTTAAGGTTCAATACATAAACACTAATGGCATATAATTACATGCACGAAACAGTATCAAAATACCTACCGCTTGAAAGGATTTTTGTATAAATCCTTGGTGAACCAAACACACTTTCCAACCACTGTTTTCTCGGTCACTTTAACATCCTTCATTGCTGCTTCTTGCTCGTGATGAGACTTCGACCATGCTTCGACTAACATCAGAATGTGTGGAATTTGTTTTTAAAGATATGATAAAAGCGTTAGTTGATTGGTATATTAAATGGTATAGTCGAGTCCCCACGGTAGTCCCATTCCTTCCTCCATGCTTGGACTAGAAATACCTTAAAAAGTGTTTTTCTAAATACGCCAAATCGGGAATTTGTCCATTAACTTTGATTAACTTTTAAACACATTGTTAACCAAACCAAAATAAAAGTAAAGCTCAATATAATTATGTTCAAAACTTTAATAGCAAGATGCCTTGTCCATTACCGTCATACAAAAACAATTAACACCATTCATTGAATCATATGATATCACATGATGGCGCTGTTTCCTCGGCGTGCCAGCTAGCTAGACTCGTTCCCAGTCTATCTATCATACTAAGTACTTCATGTGTGGCAAGGCCAGCGGCAGTTTGGGCTTTTGAATTATGTTACATGTACATGTACATGTACTATTATTCATTCGGCCAGATTCAATGACAATACAGTTCACCAAAATACAGTTTGTACAAGTAAAAAGAATCGAGCAAAATAATAAATAATACATGTAAATATATATTAAAATTATTAAATAAATAAATATGCCCGCACAAAAGATATGACTTAAACAAGTTGGAAGTAAAAGGGTGGGAAAGGAATGGGGTGGTAACAACATGCCAACTCAAAGTCTGTTGATTTGTTTGAAGTAAAACTTTATTTATTGCTGATCCATGTTGAACGTTCACACAATGTCATCTTACAAGCATAAATTCTTTAAAATGGGTGGATACAGGCATCATCAAAAGAACAAGTTTGGTCTCGACGCAGCCATGGATGCAACCATGGAGGAACAACAATATACAATGCACCTACATGTCTGGTGACCTTAGTGAAAATGTGGAGCGGGGGAGGGGGGGGGTGGGGGATCATTTAATTTTGTCAAAAATCGTGTAGTTTTAAAGGGGCTGTGTCGTGATGATTATAGCAGTAAATGGAATAACCCAGCTACTATGTCACATCACAGTTTGACAAAGACAGCGTGTACTTGTGCAGTATCTGGGGTGTCTATACCCTGTTATTGGACAATTAATATCTTTCTTCTCACTATTATGACACTAAGATGCCAAAAGGGAGAGAAACAAAACGGCTCTAAAGCAATGGTTGCATTATAACGCATCATCTGTTTGCAGGTCCTTTTCTGAAGTTGTTAAAGTGTTCCAGGTACTGTACCATGGTATCAATAGGGGTAACAGGTGCATCCTGTTTAGCCATCAGGGAGTTGGGCAGACTGGGAGCTTGGCTACCCATAAAACTCTGCATGAACTCATTCAGAAGATGCCAACAGTCTGTCACAATCACACATGGTGTGTATTCCACCTGGACATGGCAAAGAACAACAATAAAAAACAAATAACAGTACATGGAAACAAAACCAAATTATCATCAACAAATTTACAACAATTATAACATACATGTATCCACTTCCCAAACAAAGTACAATTAATCTTATTAAATTTAATAAATTAATACAATTTGTTAGCCATTCAGCAAGTTCATTTGTGTTTTCCTATAGGGAAAAGGACATTATTAATCAATCCCTGTTAGCCCTCAAACTACTTAGGGTTAGGTTAGGGGCCAATGCTCATTACCTCCATGAGTATTCCTCTGGTGTGTGGTCCAATTGACACAATACCAACTTTGATGACAAAGTCTCCAAGGTCAAAGCGCTGCCCCTTGGATTCCATTCGAGCTGATTTTCTTGGAGTGTAAAATCCTAGATGCAAACATAACACAACATAACACAAAATTATCCACAAGGGTTTATGTACTAGTGACATGTGAAAACAAGTAAAAATCACTACACATTGATGTTGAATTCTCTGAATGCCATCAAGACTTATATTCAGAAGCAAATGTTGACACCATGTGCGTGATCAAAAGTCCAAAGCTTTTCCAAACACCCTCCCCATCCTGTAACTCAACACCCAAATGTAGAGTTTTTGTGTTCCTGTTCCAATGATCAGCATAATCTAAGAACTTCAAACCAACTGCTTCTACATGTAGCTGAGCATCAGATTTGCTGCAGCAACCTTGTGGAACTCACTCCTGTCTGTTGTGCGTCTTTCTCCATCTTTGCCAAGTTTCAAGAAGAACTTAAACACATTCTTGTTCAAGGATGCTTTTGAAGTGTATTTATTAACTTATTTTGTTAACTTGCTTTGCTTTTTCTTGTTACCAGTGTGTTTGTTACATTTGCTAAGCGCCCTGAGCGTTATTTAGTGGACGGATACCAGCGCTTTACAAATTCATATTATTATTATTATTATTATAATCAGTTGATGTTTGGAACTTCAGTACCACATACTACAAAGACACACAACTTCCTGAATGAGATTCTGGTGGATTTAGGATCGCTAGGATTAAATACAGAAACACAGTTTAAAGGCATTTACTTTAATCATCTTAATTTGCATACCTTTAAGTTTCTGCATGATGCCATCAAAATGATTATCGGTGATAATATGAGCACCAGTATCTGTGATTCCATAACATGTCACAGGTTGCTCACTGTTATGCATCAGATGAACCAACTTTGAGGCATCTGTTGTGAAATGCATAGTGGATGATTTTATATAAGTTTGTAAACCAAATTCTATCAATAAAAACATAAGAAAATACCAAGTTTCAGTGACAAACATTTTTGTGTGAGCCATACTGCAATGCAATCCAAGGGAAAGTATTGATAAATTTAACACAAAAATTTTAAAATAATATAATTCCCAAGACATGAACTTAAATACTGATCAGTCGTTTAGTAAAATGCAAACTTCAGAATGCTAAAGTTGATAGTAGGCCTACTCTTTGTCTTACTCATTGTTGGTGCTGACTGATAAGTCTCACAGTCCACACAGAAGTTGCCTGTCTTAGATGCACCAAGGACCTCAATTCGTCTTGTTAGAATCTCAACCATTTGCTGAACTGTCTTATTCTCAGTCACAGCCCATTGACAAACACTAAATAAGTAATAAGTGAAACAGTCAGTATACTTCTCAATTTAAATAAACAAAACATATTTCAATTCAAGGTACATCAGTAAAACTGTGCAGCATCAAGTACACACGTACAAAAAGCAAGAATGCACATGATTGATTGTGTACATGCGGCCGGCCTTAACTAATTAATTTACTCATTTTGACACTTGTCTCTGGAGTGAATTATTCATTTACAAACAGAACTCTGTCATGTTCCTTTGTTTAATTACAAAGTACATGGAGGAACCTCCATCCATAAATCATGAATTTGATTGAATTGAAAACAATATTAATATTATTAATTATAATGAGTATAAAAAAAATGACACAGCTTCCAGTTTTCAGCAGTTAACAAAACATGAATGATTGGTAGCCCCTAGACCCACTAGTAACAGGGGCGCTGTACTCCTTGTGAGATTTGGACTTTATCGGTCGCACTACTAGTACTACTAGTACTACTACACTAGCGATAAAGTCAAAATCTCAAATAAGGAAAGGAGTACACATGGTACAACACCCCAGTTACTGGGACTGGGGAGCCCCACGTGTGGCAAATAAGCGAATGATGGCAGAGAACTAGACCCAGTAACCGGGGCGCGCTGAACTCCTTTTTTGAGATTTTGACATTATCGCATATCGGTCGTCTTACTACGAGTACCGATAATGTCAAAATCTCAAAAAAGGTAAGACCGATAATGTCAAAATAAAAGGAGTTTATTCATCCATTCAGCGCCCCAGTTACTGGATCTAGGTCTATCTAAACAGGCAATGACAAAACTCAAAAGATACTAACCAAGTAACCCCCATGATTGACCTTGATGATTGGTGGCACAGTTCTTGTCTCAATTCCAGTTGTTTACAATCAGTCAGATCTACCTCCGTGCTCATTCATTTGTGGTGTTTTGTAGGTGAATGTTTGTTTACGTATATTAAACTTGCACCCACCATACACAGCGCCCTCCAGCGATGTGCAAGTGGTTTGTTTGAGAGAGAGAAACGTGTTGTCGGCGGCGCTTGATCAGGATAATTGTGCATTGTTCGTAGAGTTGTAGTCGTAGATAATTCGTTTCAAAAGGAAAACTGTATTTGCTTCAAAAATGGCGGTAAGCTTTGCATATTTCAATTTCGATTTTTAATGGTCGTAAAAGTAAAACCATGCTAAAAATTAAACTTGAGTTTAAAAAGTAAAATGCCAGACAGCCCATGGGGATGGGCAAGTCGTCCTTTGCCAGACAAGAAAATTAGTCAACTCGCCATGTGTTGTTTAGTGCGGGAAACCATGGGGAAAAAGGCCGTATCCACCGCGCTATCCGACTTCGACTGGTTGATTTTGTGGGAACCTTTTAATTTTATAACTTCACTATTTGTAATTTGGGGGCTTTTTTCTCCTTTTTATTTTATTAAAAATAAAACAATCTTTGTCTTTTTTTGCCTTTTCTTCCTTTGTTGGGCAACTTTTCACTTCACTCGGTCTCAGTCAGTGGGTAAAGTTCTATCTACAATAAAAATAGTGTGGTAAAAGAATTGTTGACATCCTGTGTATCCTATTCCTAGAATAGACCTAGACCCAGTAACTGGGGCGCTGTACTCCTTTTTTGAGATTTTGACATTATCTGTCGTACTAGCGCCCCAGTAAGGAATATGTAGTAACTGCGACGGTCAGGAGGATTTAAATCACCTCTGTTGAAAAAAATGCCTTAGACTCAACAGAATTGCTCAAAATTCGCCTACTGTCTTCTCCAAGTGTTTATGGTGAAATAAAATGCATTTAATGGTACTCACGATCATTTTCTGTCCTCCAAATCGATGATTTTTAGGGCCTCTGACAACCCTGCCGTTACAATCGCCATTTTGATTCTAATGTTACGACTGTTTTCTGACTTAAAAAAAGTTGTATTAACGCTGCGGGATCACGTGTTCGCTGATGGCCGGACTTGAATATTGTTTTGCGCAGTCAATGCTGGATACCAGCTGTGTCAACGACCCCCACAATGGCAACATTGTACAGCACGCGCTCGGCAATCATTTTGTGGTGTTCGTTGACTGGTATCCTGCGTTGACTGCGCAAAACAATATTCAAGTCCGGGCATCAGCGAACACGTGATCCCGCAGCGTTAATACAATTTTTTAAAGTCAGAAAACAGTCGTAACATTAGTAATCAAAATGGATTGTAGATTGTAACGGCAGGGTTGTCAGAGGCCCTAAAAATCATCGATTTGGAGGACAGAAAATGATCGTGAGTACAATTAAAGGCATTTTATTTCACTATAAACACTTGGAGAAGACAGTAGGGGAATTTTGAGCAATTCTGTTGAGTCTAAGGCATTTTTTTCAACAGAGGTGATTTAAATCCTCCTGACCGTCGCAGTTACTACATATTCCTTACTGGGGCGCTAGTACGACAGATAATGTCAAAATCTCAAAAAAGGAGTACAGCGCCCCAGTTACTGGGTCTAGAGTAGACCCAGTAACTGGGGCGCTGTACTCCTTTTTTTGAGATTTTTACATTATCGGTCGTACTACTACTAGCGCCCCAGTTTATATAGACCCAGTAACTGGCCTGGGGCGCTGTACTCCTTTTTTGAGATTTTGACATTATCTGTCGTACTACTACTAGTGCCCCAGTTCGTGGTATATTTGGAAAGTGCTGCGAAGCGGATTTTTATGAATCAGTTACAAAATTGTCAAAATTACAACAGAGACTCAACAGAATTGCTTGAAAATCGCCTACTGGCTTCTCCAAGTATTTACGATGAAATAAAATACATTTAATTGTGCTCACAATCATTTTCGGTCCTCCAAATCGATGATTTTTCGCCCACTCTCAAATTTGCCGTTAGAATCACCATTTTAGTGACTGTAAGGGTTAATGGGGGCTAGGAAAAGAGGGAACCCAACCTCTGGCTCTGTGTTTTCATTCATTAATTTTTTTATTGTGATCAAAAGGAAGAAAAGTGTAAGATGCAAATTATTCTAACGTAGTTCGTAGTTTAAAAAACATAAACCGAAGTCTGAGTAAATTGGAACCTACATAATGAAAGTACCAAAAAAAATATTACTATTAATATTATTCATGTGTTTGTATTACTGTATTAGAATACCATCCTATAAACTTCTGAAAACACATTAACCCCAAAGTATTGCAAAATAAAACAAATAGTCTGGACTCCCTTCCGACTTGGCCAATTAGGCTCAGATTGTAACACAACTTGAGACTTTTATATTGATGAATGATTTTCGGAAATGATCAAAATTTTAAATTGCAAATCCCAATAATAATACAGACATTCAGTTTTTGTGACATCACAAAAACTAGGTGTCCGGGAACAATAGAGTGAAACCATGAAATGTGAAACATAATTTTTTCATCAAGTTTGGCTGTCCTGATGACCAAAGAAATAATCAAATCTTTATAATATGATGTTTTTCTCAATTGAACTTCCATCAACTTGTGGGGACTTGTGACTAAAGCAAGTCATAGTATTACACATTATTCAAATCTAACTCACAAATTGGTTGTTGTGTGAACTTGGCCATGATTTAGGACAGCATGCAACAAGCAAGTTGATTGGCTGTTGTTCAATCTTTTGCATGATATTGACCAGTCTGGTCTTCTGATATACATGTAAACAGGCAGTTAAATCGGGTCAATGACTTCAGCAATGTTCAAAATTTATCGGCCCTTGTACATCAGTCATTTGGGGAATTGGGATTTTTTTCAGGTAATTTACATTTTAACATTCGATTTAAATTGACACTCAACATTTTTGATTTACTACTTTGATTTACTATTCTTTCACATTATAGGCTATGGGCCTTCCCCTGAACCCTAAGCCCTTTCTTAATGGGTTGACAGGTAAACCAGTCATGGTGAAACTCAAGTGGGGAATGGAATACAAAGGTTACTTAGTATCTGTGGATGGCTACATGAATCTACAGGTGAGTCAAGCATAATAACTTGGTTTAAATATTAGTACTCAAATGCATGTATCAGGAGAATGTCATATGCACAAATAGTTGTCTGTAAATTAATTTAGAATGGTCTGTTTGCAAGTTTATAAAATGTTTTAGTCAATATTCAATCTTGCAGGCATTTAACAGGTGTCTGGATGAATACAGCATGGTGTTCATCTAAAAATAAACATTATTTTTTTCCCTTTTAGGAAAAAAAACCCAAATATGGAAACATTGTGCATAATTTCTGTTTTTAACTTAATACACTGAAGGTAGAAGAGGTGATATGAACTTTTATTTACCAGGCCCTCTTGACAATTGTTTTTTTTTAGATTGCTGAGTAACCTTTTAATTTAATATTCATATTTGATTTTGTTGCAGCTTGCAAACACAGAAGAGTATATTGACAGTATATTTCAGGGAAACCTTGGTGAAGTTCTTATAAGGTATGTTAATCATTAAACAGTTTCTTTTAAAATCCATTCAACTTTCCAACATATGGATGGTGTTTCAGTACAGGATTTTAGCCAGAATGTTGACATGTGTTGAGATTGAATAGAAATAATAGCTGTGTAAAGAATCCATATAGGAAGATCTGTTCAGCCTTCTACCTTAAACCATGTCATTTCTACTTTATTTTACCCTGTACATATTACACTGTTCCAGTTACAGTTCCTATACACGGTGATGTACATGTAGATACTGCTCTATGGGTGTTTGAGTCATTTAAATTGCTTTGATTTGTGGATAGTAATATAGATTATAATCACAACCCTTTCTGCATTAAAGAGGATGGGCCATGGTGATTGATGTTGACGTTATTGTTTAGTTTTCTGCTTTTGATAATTATGCATCAGACAAACTTCTCTTCTGTGACATTAAATTGACAAAAGAAGTGATATTTGCAGGGAGTTTTTACCCCTTTTATCCTGCTGCCTAAATTTATCAAAATCCCGGAAATGAGGGCAGCAAACAAATCATGACGTCACTGGAAGTACTGAATCCCCAGATGGTCTGCACTGAGCAATGCTTCAATGAGTAACAACAAACAGCCGTTTGACAGAGGAGTACTTCCTGTGACGTCACTATTCTTTGGGAGAATTTCTGGAGACAACTTTCAGGCACCGACTGCTGTTTTTCTGATTTTGGCTCGAGGCGGGGGGGGGGTGGGGGGTGGAAAGAGGCTCAGAAACTACCTTTGTAAACGAATAACCACGCATTCTATAATTTTGTGACTGTTTTTTGTGGTAGATACAGGTGTATTTAGGGATGTAAAACTTTTTTTGAAGAGAGACTTCTAGCGTGGCCCATCCTCTTTAATACAATCTGTATTTTGTGATGTTTTTATTGCAAAATTCATTCAATCTGTGTGTGTGTGTACAGTTTTTTCCAGATTGTATGTGATGATGGTCGTATACTGACACATACCTGACATATTTCCGATTGTTGTTTAATAGTAATAAAACACTTTTTCATATTTTAATAATTTGATAACCCCAACCCCTTTCTGTATTCATGTGAGATTTTTTTTTGAGATACAGCCTTGTTGCATTGAAAGGGCGATTTTATGATAATCCCAACCTCATTCTGTATTTATGCAACCTGTGTCTTCAAGAATCTTACAATATTAATAATCCCAATTCCCAACCTCATTCTGTATTTATGCAACCTGTGTCTTTAAGATTCTAACAACATTAATAATCCCAATTCCCAACCTCATTCTGTATTTATGCAACATGTGTCTTCAAGAATCTTACAATAGTAATAATCCCAATTCCCAACCTCATTCTGTAGTTATGCAACCTGTGTCTTTAAGATTCTAACAACATTATTAATCCCAATTCCCAACCTCATTCTGTATTTATGCAACCTGTGTCTTCAAGATTCTAATAATATTAATAATCCCAATTCCCAACCTCATTCTGTATTTATGCAACCTGTGTCTTCAAGATTCTAACAATATTAATAATCCCAATTCCCAACCTCATTCTATATTTATGCAACCTGTGTCTTCAAGATTCTAACAATATTGATAATCCCACCCTTTCTAATTTTGTATCTGATAAATTAGTTGTTATATTTTATGATAATCCCAACCCCTTTATGTATTCTTGTGTTTTTGCATCTCAAGTTGTTATATTATATTTGTTATATAAAGTTTAAACATCATTCTGTGTTCTTGGCTTTTTTGGAATGTGGATTTTAGATGTTCTTTTTTTATGATAATCCCAACCTCTTTCTATTTCCATATAACCTGCCTCTACAAGATCTAATAAATCTTGATTCTGCTTTCATTTCTAGATGTAATAACGTGATGTATGTAAGAGGCGTAGAGGAAGAAGAAGAGGATGGAGAAATGAGAGAATGATGGTTACCACGTTAAAGACAGATGACGTTGCGGATTATTTGTATTACCATCTTAACAAACAACAGTTCATCCAGTATATGTTGGTGTTGAAAAGACTTTTCCTGCAGTCTTTGAAGCAAGGAACGTAAATTTCTAAAATGGCAACTTGCCATAACAAAGATTGCAAACTTGTGTAAATAGTAATGATCCGATTTTTGAATTTTTTTGTTTTGTAAACTGAGTTACTGTAGGAAATAGTAAATAATGTTTTTGTAGACATTGTGTTGAGATTGTTTAAGCAGAGTGAAGAAAGTAACGCATATTTGCATAAGATGGTCCAGTTTTTTAAACTGTTGTTAAAAATGTACAAAACATAAACATGTCATACTGAGTTTCCATTGTGTTTGACATGATTCTGCCCCTGCAATGCTAAACAGACACTCGTGATCCAAACTGAAGTAGGTCATGGGTTGATATTAGGAGATAAAGGAAATGTGCATACGTGCATAACCAAGGACTCTTGTCATACATAGCTCACTGAGTCTTCAATGCTAACACTGTTCTAGAATGGTGATTGTAGACTAGTATGCTGCTGCACTGCTTAACTTTGAATTCGCTGCTGCTATTACTTTCGTTTTAGGATCAGTAGTCGAAGTTAAAGATTTATTATCCATTTTAGGCCGAGTTGACGGTGAAAAAAAAACAGAATTAAATTTGAAATTGCTAATAAGTAGGAAAAGTTATGTTTTCATTTGATACCTTGAACGAAAAAAATCGGCCAAGAATGAAATGGGAGTTAATTATAAAAACACATTAATAAAAGGCTGGGCCAGCCTTTTATTCCTCATCATCACCGTTCATCATTGGCATGTTGCAGCAGCCAGACTATGAATATTCATCAGAATTATACAACGATGCTACATACTGTGCATGTATGGTCATTGTGTACATAGCCCGCCCTGTTGTTATTATGCGTGTGTCAAATACAACTAGATCAGCAGACTGAGTCGATCATGTGGTCTTGGAAATTCAATTTACTTTTCGAATCTCTGTTATCTGCAGAGTATAGGTCTACATGATGCAAATGATGGGAAGTTGGTATTATATTTGAATTGTGCATTTGGTTTAAAAACACCATAGCAGGGATCAATGACAATGTGAACTATTTTTTTATTATAAATACAACGGATTTTTTGGCAGAAATATTGTTTCGAAGGCACAAAATAATTTTGAAGATAAATGTTTTTTTGAGGGAACGCAATAAGATTTGGCTCAAAATACTATTTCGCTCCCAGATATATTGTTTTGAACAAACTAAATGATTATGAGGGATAAAAAAAATACTTTGCTTAAAACATTGTTTTCGAATGAACACAATTATTTTCAGGAATCGAAAAAAATGTTTTGAGGGAACAAAATAATATTTCAGGGGAGCAAAATAATGTTTCGAGGAAATAAATCTTATTTTAAGGGGGAGTAAAACGACTTTTATTATTTTTGAGGGAATAACACGATTTTTAATTATCTTTTACCCTTTTGTCTTCGTCCCTTCAGGGATTCCGTAGTTTTGGACCGATTTCATAACAATTGTATGACTCTTATCCGTCTTGGTGATTATAGAATAAATGATATTTCTTGAGTTTCAAATGCTCGCGTCCAAGAACTGCATTTTACAATCAACCCATGCACATGAACGATACACAAACGATACACATGAACGTGAACTAGACCCAGTAACTGGGGTGCTGTACTCCTTTTTTGAAATATTCTTAACTTGACGGTCGTACTACTTAGTGAAGAAGTCGATTTACTATGAAAGTGTGATACCCTGTCCCACCAAAAATGCCCAAATTAAGACAAAGTCTCAACAAAATTGCTGGAAAATCGCCTACCTGTTTGTCAAGACATTATTAAAGATGAAATAACAGCCATCCTCAAAATCGAAGTGCTCGCCATACAGCAATAGACCGATTGCGCGACCCGCGTCACGTGACCACTTCTGGGTATAAACTGTAAACATACACAACGTCCTCCATAGGAAAGTGCGGTACGGTACACGATCATTGTTGAATTTAGTTTATTCGATCGAGGCTTTTCTTGCTTGAAATCTGTGAAAAATATTCCAGAGTTTGTACCAGAGACCTTGGAGTGGCTGAATAAAGCCAGTAAGGACAGTTCCAGCAAGTCTTGAAAAATGTTCAAGTACCGTATAAATGTGCAAGATGTGTACTAGTGAACGACGGAACGTTATAGGCCAGACGACCGCGATCACCACACACTTTTCAACACAAAAATGTCGAAGTTTTGAAGCTGAAATCATCCAAAGAAATTGCTTTCCAAAACTGTGATTCCTTTGCCTATTTGAAATTTTGCAAGGCTAGGTATAAATGTTCACTTTTCCAACGTTCTTCATCCTTTTCTTTACAGTGATAGGCCTACATTACAAACAAAATAACACACGGGTGGCTACATAATAGTCGTCCGACGCCGGTGGTGCATGGCTAAAAAACCTCTTTTTTGTAGAATCCTGTTAAATTTTGAAACAGAGATATGATTTAAATTAATGCCACAACATACTATTTTTAATAAAGGGGCTGATTAACTTATTCATCGCTTAACGAAAGTAAAGTCGACTGTTTTCGAACTCACTCTGTGTCACGGCCTATGCTTTTACACATTTTTTCACCAACTGTATGACGTCATACCCGATAGGGGTCACGTGACCACATGTAAACATTGTCGCGCAATCGGTCTATTAAGAATCTTTGTGTGAATGAGCAGGGAGAGGATGGCATGTAGGAACAGGGTGGTTGAGAAGGAGGGGATATAAGAAGGGGGAGGGGAAGGAAGAATAGTTAAAGCAACATTGAAGATTAGCATGCCTTTTCCTGTGCTTACGGTTAGCATCGCTATGAAATGGACATCGCACAGTAAGCACAAAATCAGATCTGTGAAATTGGGCCCTGTTCACAGCTCGACGAGGTCAAAATATTCATGAATATTCACTAAAACTTATTCTTCTGGTTGGCCGCCGGTCAGCCAATCAGAACGAACCCGCTTATAACAAAAGCACTTTGTATACAGTACCCGACGTCCGAAATCTTTAATTCTTTTTTATATTTTTCGTTACAAAAACCTTTCTAAATTCGTAACCTTTCTAAATTCGTTCGTCTGAGATTTTATTTTTGATGCTATCTCCCAAACACGGACACTGCATTTTTAAGGACAGTGCTTATTTACAAACCCTTTATATTTTTACCCGTGACATTTCGTATGCAAAGGACTCGTTTATGTAATTCCTCACGCATGCCCTCCGTTCTGAATGAAGTTCGTGTTTTTTCAGTTTATTATGGCATTAGTTTTGAAGGAGGGTAAACCCAAAGGAAAAGGCTTATTTTGATTAGATTGACCCTCTTTTAATTTCTTGGCAAGTTGATTTGGTCATGGTCGTTTTTGGTACAGGGGCAACTTCAATTCAAGTATGGAAAGTTAGGATGTGAATGTATTGTTTGCCTTATACTGATACACGGTTAGACGGTATTGATGTAAGTCAGTCCTTGTGCAGAAATAAATATGTGTTTTTTGTGGTTTAAAATGAACATTGAAGATTATGTCAATTGAACAATACTTTTATTTTGGCCAAAAGTCTTGTGTACTGCAAAAACTAGGGAGTTAATTTGATTCTCTTGGTATCTACATGTGACAAAACCGACATGGTGTTAGCTATCCCCATTGCTTTATCATTGGGAAAATTAACACCATGTCGGTGTTGTCACATTATAGATACCAAGAGAATCAATTTATCACCCCAGTTTTTGCAGTGTAAAACTGCATTAAGTAACTGATTTCCGATGAAACATCGAAACAGCCTTCTCTAAATATGTGCTTAAATTGGTTCCGATAATAATATGAAACAAAATCAAAGACTGTTTTATGAAACTGCATAAAATCCATCACTCCCGAGTGTTGTTTCAAACCGGACGGTAATCAAAGTGTTGACTATAAACATGTACATGTAGTTCTTACTAATTAAGGTGTACGTAATGCTTTGTATACAATACCAATGGTAGGAAATATTTATCACAAGTCGAAACATGTTGATTTTATGAGCATTTGTCAATACATTTCCTTATGGAGTAAACAAACTTTAAAGATTTTAATGTTGAAAGACCGATCACACTCTAGTTAAAAAATCATCGGATGAATGGGAATACATGTAAATGGATTTTGCGGAGGAAGCATACGTCATCGGGTCATCAAAAGTTGAAATTTGTCGCCCATTTCCACCAAGAATCACACAAGGTAAATTGAAAGAAACTTGCAATCTCTATCAATTTCAATGACTCGCTCGATCCTCAATACATGCATTCCCTCGAGACAAAATAACAGAAAACATGTCTTAAAGCTAAATAATGCCTCTTATCATCAATGATTCGATCAAGGGCGAACTGTTGGGATATCAAGCCCCAACTCACGGTCAGTTTCGCCCAGGCTGGTTTTAGATACTGGCCGTAAAGTCAATTCAAATTGAGAGATGGAAAGTATAGGATGTTATGTTCCCCCTCATGTAAATCACTTTCTATCACATAGACACTAACAGCGTTATAAATTGCGCTTAATTTAAATGTGTGTGGATGAAAATGAACATAACTTGCCGGAAAACTTGCTGAAACTGGCCAGAAAACATGTATTTTCAAGTTCAATGACTCGCATTTGCCTTTAAATAACTGACGGTTCATTACACCACAGATAAACGGCAATAAATTAATAACTTTCATGAAATTTGATTTATTCAAGTAGAAGTCAACAGCATTCTCTCAGACCTAATAAATGTAATACCGGTCCACTCCTAGTTGTGTCATCTCATCTATCTTGTTTATTATTTACACAAATGACCACATGTACATCCATCCTCAGTTCAATGTAAATCTTCAAATTTGCAGGAGGGATTATAGGCGAGCAATACAGGACCTGATTAGTGATTCGTGTAATGATAACAACCTTAAACCAAACTAAATCCCCCAAAACAAAAGAGGTTGTGTTGGATTTTAGGCATAATGCCCTATAGCTAACAGTGTGCTGAAGAGTGGAATGACATGGCTGTTACTTCGATACAAATAAACGGATACCGCGATTCCTTAATTTCATACACTGTCCGTCTCCTTAATGATAAGCCCAGACGTTGATCAATTTCTGCTCAGATTATGTTGAATTTATTTAAATTTCAGTATATTTGTGTTTATGTGATGTAACGATTTCATTAATTGCATGCAAGGAAATGTTCCTCCATGGTAGGACCAATAAACTGAATTGATTAATTGAAACTCTTGATTGACGTGACTCCTTTACGTCATTGTGTACAAAGATAATGCTCTAACTCAAAGAGCAAAGGTTGGGCAATACTTCATCATTCATCGATGTAGGACAAAATCCAATCATCCAAGTTTGTTTCTTACAGTCTTTGTTTACATCCTTTCCAATGGACAAGTCCTATTGTATTTTAGTATTTTATCACAGAAGAAGAAGAAAACGCTGCACAATAGATCTGAAAGTACCGCAAAAAAAATAAAAAAATAAAAAGCACTTGCCGCTGGTGTTCAAACAAAGAGTTTTGCATTACCGTGGAGACTATAATTATCTTATAAAAATGTATCTTATAAACTCAAGATAAGAGATGCTCCGTGAGCGTTATTTCAATTGATTTATTGAATTACCGAGTATTGTACATGGGGAGGAATACTGTCCATTAGAAATATACGTGTTTGTACAATATTGGTGATCTAGGAAAGTTTTACGGGAGAATAACAACTGTCAACTTCTTGTTCTTCTCCGACAGAAGCCCAGAGGCCATAGAACTAAGATATGTTTCCACATTAAAATCTTTCATTTAAACCGGCCACACAAGTAAAGTGTGTGTACAGAAATGACCCGGATTTTGGTATAGTATTAGTCAGTGTCATATATATGTCACTAGTTCCATCTTTGAGATGACACAACAACTTCGTATTTTGAATTAATATCACTTTCAGCGTTTGGATCAGACATGGAGGAGATTTTAGCTCTGCGTATATACAAGACACTTGTGGGAATTCTAGGCATCTTTGGAAATGGCCTTGTTTGTCTTGTCATCTTCAAAGTACGATCAATGCAGACTCGTACAAACGCCTTCATCTTTCATCAAGCTGTGATTGATTTCTTGGGATCTACGATGATTCTTTTAAAGAGCGAAGTTCCTTTGCCTCGTCCGCTTCCCGATAACGCCTTAGGGTGGTTCCTGTGCAATGTCTGGTTCTCTAACTTTGTCCTGTTTTACTTCTTCGTCATTTCAACTTTTAACCTGATGGTGTTGACCATGGAGCGGTATTTCGCCATCGTGTATCCATTCAAGTATCAGGTAGTATTTTTGAAGTATCCTAGACTGAAAGTTGGGGTTGTCATGGCGATTTGTTGGGTTATCGCTACAGTCACCAAGTCTTATCTTATGCTCATCTTCATCTCACAAGATGGCGAATGCCTGTCCATTCCTGGGTCACAAGCCGTAGGGATCCTTACTGCCGTCTTTGAGTATGTCCTCCCAGTCGGTGTGATGCTCTTCGCCTACATCCGTATTAGTGAAGAGCTGAAGCGAGGAGTAGCCCGTGTCGGACCGGCACCAGCCCAGCATCTTCCCGGTGGAGTAAACGCGCCGGACATGGCCGAGTCCCTCCTCCGTGCAAGACGTAACACTTTCAAGATGCTTCTGATCGTTTTCATCACGTTCTTGATCTGTTGGACACCGAACGAACTGATCTTCTTCATGTTTAATTCTGGTTGGCTTCATTTGGAGTTTAATGAGTGGTATTATCTGCTGTCTGTAGCAATGGTAGCAACTAACTCCTGTGCCAATCCGGTGATCTACGCGTTCAAGTATCGTCAGTTCCGCTCTGGTTTAAAAGAACTGGGCTTATTTTGTAGAGGATGTCTTCCCGTCGGTAACAGCTCAGACGTCGATACCAGTACGTCTAGAACTCTGCCTCAAGTCGCTGACCATGACCAACAAATTACCTAAATATAGTTCTGAATCACTGCTACTTGGGTGACTTCATAATGGTCTGAGTTTTCAAGAGATACGTCAAAGTGGAATTTAATTGGGGTCTAAAATGCGAAATTTTATTTATTTGTATGACTTTTTAAAACCAAATTTAAATTTTAGTCTCGATCAGATAATGAGATATATCTTTAAGGCTGACTATGGCTTCCCATGGCTTTCAATGGCTTACTATAGCTTACTAAGGCTTACTATGACTTACTATGAGTTTGATGGTTTATTCTAACCTTTTCAACATGAATTTTACTTACTGCAGCCCCTATAGCACCACTCGTTCATGCGGGGACGGCATTTAAGCCTCAAACTTGGTTGAGCATAGGGATGTAGCTCTGGTTGGCTGTCCACCAGGAATTACACAATGTTTTAAGGCACGCATTCCCTCAAGAAAAAAACCCCCAGAAATCATGTCCCGAAGCCGAATAATACCACTTAATATTCAGATTCAGTCACATGTGAACTGTTGTGCTATCCAGCCCCAACTCACGGCCAGGTTCGACCAGGCTGGTTTAAGTTATTCTCGGTAAACTCAATCCAAATTGAGAGATGGAAAGTATGGACTGTTATGTTCCGTCAGATGAATCACTTTTTATCACAGGAATATAAGTTCATATTGGGGAAAAGGGGCGTGCGGTGAGAGGAAGCAAGGGCGGTAAAAGGAAGTAATTGAAAAGGTTAGCTGGAGCACTTCAGTTAGGCAGTCTTTAAAATATTGTGAGCATATTCAGTTCAAATTAACGCATGAGTTCACATTTGCTAATTTATTTAATTTTTTTTTGTTGTTTTATATTGATATATAAACAATGTATAAACAACAAGGTTCTATATAACACCCGGCTCATTCAAGTTCATTTGAAATTGAAAATGAATGCTCCTTTAAATCAGCATTCAGTCATTTAGTCATTCAATTATATCGTTGAACTTTCATTCGACAAATAAGACCATTCCAATTCATTTGGTCGTTTCCGTCATTCCATTGGTCAAAGCCTGTTGCAAGGGGTTGGTCAAGAATTCGACTTATCAATTGGCAAATATTCCAAAATCAATTTTGTTTTGTGGTAGGTCTAAAAATCCATCAATATTCGACACAATCAATATTTACATTACTTCTAAATGTAAAAGAGTGAAAATTTCATTTGCTTGCCAGAGTGTTGTCACTTTGGCTCTTTTTAAGAGTGAAACTCACTCTTCACCACTCTTCTTTTGAGTGAAAGTGGAGGGAATTTCACTCTGAATCTAGTGTTTTTCACTCTAAAAAGAGTTTTCCGCCATATAGCTCCTTGCAAGAGTGATATGGCGGACAAAAAGAGTGGCTTTTCACTCCTTTACATTTAGAGAGCACAGATTTATGAGTTATTTTCACGTGTAATTCATTGATACATATTTTAGTTCCAATTTCCGACGGATATTATACTTTGAGACTTTTCAAGAAATTATAAAAGTATAACAACACAAATAGGCCTAAATGGATACAAATTAAACAGGATGAGTTACAATACAACAACTGTTGTATTATAGAAGATGAGTTCACAGCCAACTCTACAACTCATACGGGTTTAGACTTCAACTAAGCCACTCAACAGTTGAAATTGGTCGTCCACGAAACGAAAGGAGGGGAGAGGGGGAGACCCCCACTTTTTGCGCATCGACGGCTCATAATTTGGTTATAACAACGCAACAAATTCCTGAAAACAAAACGAACTTGATGTGATAGTATAGACATATATTAATGACAACATATTACAAATTATGAGTAAATTTGAATGCGTGAGGATGAAAATGAGCATTGTGTTTTGCTGAAATTGGCTGGAAAAACTATATTCTAATTCTTAGCGAAATTAAGTACTCGACGATTCATTTAATTACTTGACATGAAATAATCTTACTCGTGTCTTTTTATTCTACCTACAAATCTTTTCTGATTTCCTAAAAGCCAATACTGTAAGTGACGTGACTCCTTTACGTAAAAAATGATAAACAGTTTTAATGAAGAAGCACAGTCGGTTAATAATTTATGACGGACTGAGAGAGAGCACTGATTGGGCAATACTTCATTATACATCGATGTAGGATATGCACTGCAAACACTGGGGTGTGTTAAATTGATTCTCTCGGTATCTATATATGACGACACCGACATGGCGTTAAGTTTACAAACGATAAAGCAATGGGGATAACTAACACTATGTTGGTGTTGTCACATATAGATACCAAGATAATCAATTTTACACACTGTTTTTGCAATGTGTTATGCAGAAAAATAAGAAAACATTGCACATTTATTGATCTAAAACCTCTGGAAAAATAAAAAGCACTTGCCAAAATAATGTAAAATTTTGCATACGACCAGTCTAGTATCCTGCCTGCCAGCCAGGCCTAGGAACGTACAAGGCCTCTGGGTTTGTATAAACAAAGGTTACATGGTGTTTACCGTAGAGAATCAGCCTCACGGATCTATATACGCACCATTCCAACAAGGTTTCGTGCCGAAAACAATCATGGGATGGAACATGTTAATGGACAGTATAGTAGTAGTGTAATGAAAATTAGAAAAGAGACAAACTTTACAGAATTAGCCGGAACGCTAATACTGACCCTGATTAAGTTTGGGATAGAGTGGGATATTAATAACAAGCACTGTTTCTTAATTTAAAACTTCATCACAATAATAAAACTAACAATAAAATGAAACATTAGCTGTAGTCATCTTTAAATGGTTTGGAAGTTTTTTGTTTATTCAGTTTTATTTTATCCTCGGGAAAATCTGTTGGAGCCAAAAAGTTTTGGTGTTGTCAGACATTTTCCTAAAAACCAACATCTATGATTTAGTTATTATCCCACTTGAAAATCTTTCGACGAAAGACCAAAGTAAATTTGTTATTTCCTCATTTTTTGTTTCCAGAGAGACTGAAGTGTTTGTTATTCAGAACAAATTCGAACGCTTCAGATCAAAGCCTTGAATGACTTCCCAAGATGAATAACAAATAATGTGGAAATGAATGAGAAACATGATGGAAAGTAAGAAAGTACTTAAAAGCCGTACTGCGTCTTTTTCAGTCACCATTTTTAGACTTTGTCATTCGGCCAGAAAATTAAGATTCATTAAAAAGCTTGTATCTTTCTCACTGGGCTGGCGGGACTCTTTCGTCTCAAATTATTGACAACACTATATCAAAATAAAAGATCTAAGATAAACAAATCTTGAAGAGTTCCTACGCCTAAAAGTAGGACTAAGCACCTTTCGTGAAAAAGTGAACTGAATTGAAAGGGAAACTTAAAAGCATCTATAGAGAACTAAACGTCCAGATACATTTGAAATACACTTCAGTTGCTTTTTGAAGTTGTTGTTGAAACCTTCATGATGTTTATTTGATATTTAAATTTATGGCAATTGTAAAAATGCGGCCGTGATGGTGCAGTATGGCAAATCACGTACATTTTCTGTAATTTATTTCTGTTAAGTGGAGGCCAAACTGCATAAAGAACCAATTGAAGTCATCCCGGGGAAATGGCTTATTTGATGAAGACATGTGAAGTGACTTATAGAGTTCCGTAGCTTACAACCTCTTTACAACAAATTTATTTGCCATCGAGGAGAAGATAGAGGGAAGGAGAAGTTACTCGGATCGCCCACTGCATCTATCGGAACACCGTTGGCATTTTGAATAGAACACCGTTGGCATTTTGAATGTCAATTTCCAGATTCCAATTTCAACGCTTTTGTTTGTGTATTATTCTTTAAATTGATAAAGATAGCATAATTGCAATCTTTGTGAATTGGTGACTTCACCAAGACAGAACTACTGTATATTATACGTCATTCACTTTCCAAAAGAAGCTTGAACTACTACAGTTGTAGTGTTCACTCTGTGCTCAACTGCTGTAATTTAACCAACAAACAAAAAACAGCAAAAACATGGAGGAAATACTTCTTTTGCGTATTTACCAAGACATCGTTGGTATTCTTGGGATCCTGGGCAACGTTTTAGTTTGCTTCGTCATCTTCAAGGTACGATCAATGCAAACCCGTACAAACGCCTTCATCTTTCATCAAGCAGTGATTGATTTTCTGGGTTCTACCATGATCATCCTGAAAAGTGAAATCCCAGTGCCTGACATCATCCCAAACAATGCCTTGGGTTGGTTTCTCTGCCACGTCTGGTATATTAGTTGTCCCTTGTTTTTCATTTTCCTTCAGTCGACATGTAACCTGTTGGTGTTGACTATGGAGCGTTATTTTGCCATCGTTCACCCCTTCAAGTATCAGGCAGTGTTCTCTAGTTGGCCTCGGCTACGAGTCGGTATGTGTATGGCGATGTCTTGGGTTCTAGCTTTTATCCCGATAATATATTGTCTCTTCAATTTTAAGGAAGACAGCGGAACATGTGCCCCAGTTGGGATTCCAGGAGCCAACATTATCGGTACTCTCGTAGTAATTGTGCAATACGTCCTACCAGTAGGTGTGATGCTCTTTGCTTATATTCGCATCGGTGTGGAGATGAAGCGTGGAGCGGCCCGTGTAGGACCGGCATCAGCCCAGCATCTTCCCGATGGAGCAAACGCGCCTGACATGGCCGAGTCCCTCCTCCGTGCAAGACGTAACACTTTCAAGATGCTTCTGATCGTTTTCATCACATTCTTGATTTGCTGGACACCAAACCAAATCATATTCCTCATGTTTAACCTCGGTTTGGACATACAACTTAGTGGATGGTTTTATTATCTTTCTGTTGCAATGGTTGCCACAAACTCTTGCGTCAACCCGATGATCTACGCTTTCAAGTATCGTCAGTTTCGTAACGGATTACGTCAAATATTTTGCAGTGGACACGTAACTGACGGAACATATTTGCAGGAGTGATCTCAAGCATTCATATTCAATCATTGAACTTTGATTCGACAAATAAGACCTTCCATCATTAGATTATTTCAGTCATTCCATTTTGTCAAAGCCTGTTGCAAGGGGTTGGTCAAGAGTTCGACTTATCAATTGGCAACTATTCCAAAATCACTTTTGTTTTTGTGGTAGGTCTAAAAATCCATCAAATTCGACACCACCAATACCCGGTACCTTGTGTAATGCATTGACGCATATTTTAGTTCCGATTTCCGATGGATATTATACTTTGCGACTTTTCAAGAAATTATAAAAGTATAACAACACAAATAGGCCTAAATGGATACAAATTAAACAGGATGAATTACAATACAACAACTGTTGTATTATAGAAGATGAGTTCACAGCCAACTGTACAACTCATACGGGTATAGATTTCAACAAAGCATGAACACTCAACAGTGAACCCCGCTCCACTTTTTGCTTATCAATGGCTCATAATTTGATTGTAACAAATAAAAATAGACGCACGAAATTCCTGTAAGCAAAATACAAAAATGACTAAAACCGAAATGAGCACAACGAAATCGTTCATAAAATTATCGTTATAAAATTATTAAACATTTTATAAATTAAGTTTGAATGCGTGAGGATGAAAATGAACATTGTTTTTGCTGAAATTGGCCGGAAAAAAGAGAGTTCATACACCACAGACAAATGCCGATTTAATTACTTAACATAAAATAATCTTACTCATGTCTTCTGATTCTACCTACAAATATTTTCTGATTTCTCAAAAGTCAATACTGTAAGTGACATGACTCCTTTACGTAAAAAATGAAAACGAAGAATTACAGTCGGCTTAATGAAGAAGTACAGTCGGCTTATACTTCATGACGGACTGAGAGAGAGCACTGATTTGGCAATACTTCATTACACACTGATGTAGGATAAAATGTAATACGCATCCTATATTGTTGCTTATAATCTTTGTTTACATCCTATCCCATAAGGACAAGTCCTATCCATTATTGCATCGGTATGCATGTTATGTAGAAAAATAAGAAAACGTTGCACATTTATTGATCTAAAACCTCTGGAAAAATAAAAAGCACTTGCCCAAATAATGTAAAATTTGGCATACGACCAGTCTAGTATCCTGCCTGCCAGCCAGTCCCAGGAACGTACAAGGCCTCTGTGTTTGTATAAACAAAGGTTACATGGTGTTTACCGTAGAGAATCAGCCTCACGGATCTATTTACGCACCATTCCAACAAGGTTTCGTGCCGAAAACAATCATGGCATGGAACATGTTAATGGACAGTATAGTAGTAGTGTAATGAAAATTAGAAAAGAGACAAACTTGACTGAATTAGCCGGAACGCTAATACTGACCCTGATTAAGTTTTGGATAGAGTGGGATATTAATAACAAGCACTGCTTCTTAATTTAAAACTTCATCACAATAATAAAACCAGTAACAAAATGAAACATTAGCTGTAGTCATCTTTAAATGGTTTGGAAGTTTTTTGATTATTCATTTTTTTTTTATCTTCAGGAAAAAATTTTTCTAGAAAAAAAACGTTGGTGTTTTCAGACATTTTCCTGAAAACCATTAACTGTGATTTAACTACCATCCCATTAAAAAAAATCTACAAAAGACCGAAGTAAATTTGCTTATTCCCTCATATTCCCTCATCGTTTTAATTGTTTTAGCTTTTTGAAGCTGTTGTTGAAACCTTCCTGATGTTGATTTGATCTTCAAATCTATGGCAATTGTTAAAATATGGACGTGATGGTGAAGAACGGCAAATCACGTACATTTTCTGTTTAAGTGAAGGTCAAGCTGCATAACACGGGAATAATGGATTATTTAAGGGAAGTGACTTATAGACTTACGTAGCTGCTGGAATGCACGGCCCCTTTATTGCCGTTACTAATATAAATATGGTGGATTGATGGCCAGTGTGAATATTGTGTCGCTTACCAGAGCAAGAAAAGAAAATTATATCCTATGTCCTTCAACATGCACATGGATCTCTAAAATGGATCTTTAGAAAACCGAATCGAATAATGGAGGGACTACTTGTCCTCCGTGTCTATCAGGATGTTGTTGGGATTGTAGGGATCATAGGCAATGGTTTAGTATGTTTTGTAATTTTCAAAGTAAAATCAATGCAAACTCGTACAAATGCCTTCATCTTTCATCAAGCAGTGATTGACTTTTTGAGTTCTACGGTTATTTTATTGAAAAGTGAGGTATCGCTGCCTTATCCAATTCAAAGCAAAGCATTGGGTTGGTTCATCTGCCGCATATGGTTTACTAACTTAATACTGTTCTTTTTCTTTGCGTTGTCGACGTTTAACCTGTTGGTGTTGTCAATGGAGCGGTATTTTGCTATAGTTCATCCCTTCAAGTATCAGGTGGTGTTCATCACTTGGCCACGACTTAAAGTTGGTGCAACGATTGGGATATGCTGGATTCTTGACTTGGCTTCTAAATTTTATCTTCTTTTTTACGCAAAAGTAGAAAATGGCATTTGTGTTCGGAATCCGATTCCAGGAGCCAACATTATCGGTACTTTTGTTGTTGTCCTGCAGTACGTTTTGCCAGTAGGTGTGATGCTCTTCGCTTACATTCGCATCAGTGTAGAGATGAAGCGAGGAGCGGCCCGTGTCGGACCGGCACCAGCCCGGCATCTTCCCAATGCAGCAAATGCGCCGGACATCACCGAGTCCCTCCTCCGTGCAAGACGTAATACTTTCAAGATGCTTCTGATTGTTTTCATCACGTTCTTTATCTGCTGGACACCAAACCAGGTCATATTCTTTATGTTCAACCTCGGTTTGGACATAAAACTTAACGAATGGTTTTATTTTGTCTCTGTCGCAATGGTTGCCACAAACTCTTGCGTCAACCCGATGATCTACGCTTTCAAGTACCGTCAGTTTCGTAACGGATTACGTCAAATATTTTGCAGGAGATGTGAGCAAACTAATACTTCGGAATAGCCAGTGTACCGTAACTCGTCTTTAAACTTTAACTAATTTTACTTTTAACATTGTTCCTTCACATCCATGAGGTCTGATGTTTTTTTCAAATAGCACGAATCTTTATTGTTACTTTAGTCTATGGCAAAATATTTGTTGAAACTGAAAACCTTCTGTAGTTTTTAAACCATTGAATGATTGTACTTTCAGCACATCTCTTTTCAGTTACCTGAATCAAGAGCTTGAATATTTACTTCGATTAGCAAAACAACGTTACGTATTTACCGTGTTAACTTTGGAGAGAGATATGTTTTAATCGCTCATTTTATTTTGCCGAGTGTGCATATAGATGGATAAATACAAAAACTTCTATTGAAAAAAAAATGGAAAAAGAAACCCCCAAAACGATATTATCCGATCACTAAAAAAGTATAAAGTATAATTAAGCTTTTGTTGTAACA
This sequence comes from Marthasterias glacialis, assembly GCA_911728455.2. NCBI lineage: Eukaryota > Metazoa > Echinodermata > Asteroidea > Forcipulatida > Asteriidae > Marthasterias > Marthasterias glacialis. The sequence goes on along the minus strand of OU452221.1, from coordinate 139,355 downwards.
AAAACAAGGTGATCGAGATGTTTTTCCATACTAAACTGGAAATTTTAACAAATTGAGGTTAGCTTCGTATCTTCCCTATTTACGACCGGAAGTCAAGGTCAAATGGGGTCACATTGTGTAAGATTTATAGAGTATACGAAGAGCTTTAATATGGTGCATAGATCTTGCATGTAACATTTACGGTTCTTCAGAAATAGATTTTTGAAATATAAAACGTTGATCTAATGTAATGACGTCAATGATGACGTCATCGTCCGGATAAAAAGTTGAAGTGTCATCTGCACAGTAAGGTCTAAGGTAATAGTATGTTCCAAATCTGTGCCACGTTTAGTTAATCAACTATGAATTTATTATGTGAAACTTCAACTTACGGTTTCGACCGGAATTCAAGGTTAAATTGGGTCAGATTTGGTGCTAGAGTTGGTCAATACTTGAAGAGATTTTCGTATGGTGAAGAGATCATGTGTTTAACCTTAACGGTCTTTCAGATATGAATTTGTGAAATTTTAAACGTTGATTTAATGTAATGAAGTCATCATGACGTCATCATCCCGAAAAATGGAAGTTTCATCTGCACAGTAAGGTCTAAGGTAATACTAAGTTTCAAGTCTGTACCACGTTTAGCTAATGAGTAATGACTTTAATATATGTAAACTTCAACTTCCTGTTTCGACCGGAAGTCAAGATCAAATGGGGTCATATTGTGTAAGATTTGTGGAGTAATTGAAGAGCTTTCCATTTGCGCAAAGATCTTGTTTGTATCATTTACGGTTCTTCAGATATGAATTTTTGAAATACTAAACGTTAATTTAATGTAATGACGTCATCGATGACATCATCATCCCGAAATAAATGTTGTTTTATCTGCACAGTAAGGTCTAAGGTAACAGTAAAGGTTGTACCAGGTTTAGTTAATGAACTATGCATTTATTGCATGTAAACTTCAACTTCCGGTTCTGACCGGAAGTCAAAGTCAAATGGGGTCACCTATTTTAACGGATTTGTAGATTGGTTAAAGTGCTTTCAGATGAAGTAATGATTATTATCATACCGTGTTTTGTTATTGAGATATGAATCTTTTGAAAAATGTAATTTCAACTTCCGGTTTCGACCGGAAGTCAAGATCAAATCAGGTCACATATTGTGTAAGATTTGTAGAGTAATTGAAGAGCTTTCCATTTGCGCAAAGATCTTGTTTGTAACATTTACGGTTCTTCAGATATGAATTTTTGAAAAATTAAACTTTGATTTAATGTAATGACGTCATCATAAAATGTTTACTTTTAGGTACATCTACAAGTTATGGTTTAAGTACATGTTAAGTTTCAAGGTGTTCCAGTCTTGTTATTATTATTGGTTTATTAAAAATTCAAACATCACAGCCATAAAACTGAATTATGCTTAAAATACAATGTACATGGAATAGGGGGTGTAAAAACTAGTTTAAAAAACATTTATTTAAAAAAAATAATATGTACAATATGTAAAAGGAAGAAAACAGAAAACTTGGGAGTCCAGCTCCTTAAAAACATTAGCAGAGGCTAATAAAAAATCAACTGTTAAGTTAAAGAAGGGATCGGGCTGTTTTTGTACCTGTTGGTTCTACACCTGATTGAGCAAAGTTTGTTTGTATTCCTGAGATTATTATTTCTGTTTTATGGGAGCAAGTGTCTGTGGTTGTTTGAACTGAGCAGTGATTTACCAAATTTAGCAAAGAGTTGTTCAAGTCTAACAGAAACAGGTGACAAACCAAACTGGGAATAAATTTCACTGAAAGACTTAGTACTACAAAAGCTCTTTGTCAGGATAATGCAGAGGGCCTTTCTCTGTAATTTCTCCAGACATTTCAATTGAGATTTACTAAGACTGGAAAGCCAAACTGGACAGGCGTATCTAATTGTAGGCCTAACATACATGGTCTATATCATTAACAAGTCTTTAACAGGAGTACAACACCGCTTGAGTTGACGAAGAAAAAAAAGCTTACGGTTAAACGATTTGCACATCTGATCAATTTGGGTGTCCCATTTAAGGTTACTTTGTACATGTACACCTAGGAGTTTCAGACAGTCTGTTTGATTAATTTACGAACCATCAATATTAAAAATAGGTGCTACAGGTGGGGAACGCTGAAAACAAATATTCATTGATTGACACTTAGATGGGTTAAGTCTCATATTGTTATCAGTAGTCCATTGTTGGAGACGATCTAATTCGTTTTGCATGCTAGTAGCTTGTTCAGAATTCTTAAAAGGTTGAGTAAGTGTCATATCATCAACATATTTAAAATGTGAAACCTCAGGTGAGTTGGTGACAAAATCATTAATCATAACTAAAAAAGCAATTGGTCCAATGTTGGTACCTTGTGGGACACCTGCTTCAACAGTTTCCCAGGTAGATAAAGAATCATTATAGCGAAGTGATTGTACGTGAAACCCTGATGAGAAGTTTCAGTGAGAAGAAGAACTCATGGAAACTAGACATTTTGTGTTAGTGGACACGTAGCTGCTCCGAAGTTGTTTTATTTTGATTAAACACTCCAGACCTTTAAAATGAGCCTGACTTTGAGATAGAAGGTCCTTCACCCTTGAAAGGCATTTGTTGTGACTGTTGTGAGGTAGACCAGGACCTTTAACCTGACACGGACCCTTAATTTGGCTTTTAATGTACCTAAATCACATGTCATGTAAGCTACAAAATGGTACAAAGTTTATGACTCTATTACATTTATTTAAGGAGATACACTTCTCTTCAACTAGAACTTCCTGTTTGGACTGGAAGTAAAGGTCAATGCAGGGTCACACCTGTAAATGAAAATGTCATAAGTGCTACGAACCGGCACAAACATGTCTCTAAGACATGTGGTTCAGGTGATATAATCTTTTGAAATATAGAACTTCCGGTTTGGACGGGAAGTAAAGGTCGAATTGATGTTACACCTTTAAATGTCAGATGTAATGGAAGCCACTCCACGGTACAAAGATTATGACTTAACGACATTTGGCTTAGGATATATGAATTTGTTAATTTAGAGCTTCCTATTTCGACCGGAAGTAAAGGTCAAAGTGGGGCCATCCTAATAATCAAATGTCATATGTGATGTAAGCTACAAATGATTCAATGATTATGACTCTACGACATTTGGCACAGGAGATATGGTTTTTTAAATATTGAGCTTCCTGTTTGGACCGGAAGTAAAGGTCAAAGTGGGGTCATGCCTATAACCAAATGGCACATGTGATGTAAGCTACAAATGGAACAAAGATTATGACTCTACGACATTTGGCACATGAGCTTTACTTTTTTGAAATTTAGAGCTTCCTGTTTGGACCGTAAGTAAAGGTCAAAGTAGGGTCACGACTGTAAATCAAATGCCACACATGATGTAAGCTACAAAACAACACAAAGATTACGACTTTATGGATGTTACTTTTGGAGATTTGACTTTTTAAAGTTTTGAATGATGACCGATTTTCATTATTAGTTAATGCTTGACAATGGAAAAAAAACCACAAAAATGCACATATTCTTTCTTTTTGTTAAACAAAGGGTGAAATACTACAATGGTGTATAATGATGCACACAACTATTTTTTTTTGTGGTGTATAAGATTTCACATTTCATAATATACCCATCATTTTACCTTCACATGTTCTTGGTAACCCTGCCTGATTTGGAATTGGCTTTACTAAGACAGTTATCTGATGGATTCTTAACCCTATCAGGACCGGGGAGGGGTGGCACAATGTGCCCCCACCAATTTTCCCCCTATAACCTTTTAACGCTTGGTCTGATCACCGCGAAATTTTCTGACTTTTCCTGAAATATATCTAGAATCATGTTGGCAAAAAATAGATGATGCCGGGGGTTAGCTGTTGTCATGGCAACCCCTTATTCCATGTACATTGTATTTTTAATAAACCAATAATAATAATAATAATAATAATTTGTTTGACCTTGGGTCACACGATTTTACTGTTTTTTTTTAGTGATTTTTAAAAAACTTTTTAAATATAATTTTCACTTATATTTGATTTCTTTGTCAGAAAAGTGATAGTGATGAGTCGAATAATAGTCTGAAATGGTTTTGGGAATTCAAAATGGCCGTAATTTTTGGCGGCAATCTTGGATTTTGTGTTTTCAGCCTGTAATTAGGGAGGTCAAATTATATCAAGTTTTTTAACAATGGAATATTTTTAACATGCTAATTTTTTACTTTTCAGACCCAAAAAATGTTTAGATTTGTCAATCAAGCCTTATTATTTCTCACTGGGTCCTTGGCGGCGGCCATTATGATTTTTAAGTGAAAAAATGAAAACCCCCACATTTTCCCCCCAAAATGGGCCAAATTAATGGATTATAACACCCCAAAAGGTGACTCCAGTAACTAAATTAGGTTCAAATGATATTGACCTTGTTAAAATGTACAAGTTTGCCAAGTTTAAAAAGATTCGCACAGAAAATACAGAAATTATGGCGAAAACACGTTTTTTTTTGACGTCATCATGTAGAATTCAGTCAAATGAATATTTGTGGTAAGTTATCAAATCGGTCAAACACTTTGGAAAATATGACGGGGGGCGGCCCCCCCCCCCCGGTCCCCGTAAAAAAAAAAAAAAAAAAAAAAAAACGGTCCTGATAGGGTTAAGCGTTGAGACGCTTTTTGAATAGGGCCTATATAAAATTTACTGGTTTTGAAATCGTGATTGATTATTTGAACTCCATCTTATGAGCACAGTTCACTGAGTCCATCACTAAAACTCATTGCAGAATCACTTTAATCGGTATTACCTCATGGGTAGCTGCTCTTACCACATTCAGCTAAAACCTTTTTAAAACCTGCCATGCAGCAATTGCATTTTATTTCTATCAAGACCATAACCTATTAGTTTCACAATTCCCGTTTGAGTAAAAATTGTGTCACAGCATCAAAGATGTTGGATGAAAAGCACTCCCCGAAAAGACGGGAAGTATTATTGACTTAATATTTACCTAATGGGGTTTTGCTATTTCTAGGTCCCCGTTTAAGACTTCAATGAATAACGCTGTCCTTGAGAGAATCTTTTTTTCTATATCTCAAGCTGGGTTAGTGGGTGTTACAGCTTAATATTGAAGATTATAAACCCGTTATCTATGGAATACTTTGCTATCTGTAAAGTCTTGTTAGAAACGCCTGCTTCTTTTACCAAGCTCTGATCTAGCGTCTGCTCCTCTTTGCAAAGCAAACTCATACTCTCTTCATAATAAACTGCAACTTTGTACAACTTGTGTTTGAAATCTTTATGGTGGCCCTGAAGGGACATCGCAAATCGCAAATATGTCTTTGCAAGTATTTGCGATGTTGCTAATATCTGCGCAAATATTTGCGATGTCCAGCCCAATTGTGTCCAGCGGACATAATGGAGTGGACGTATGGTCGGACATAATGGTCAATGTCGGACATAATGGTGCGTAACAGACGTGACAGCAGTACCTTTGCCAATCTCTTTATGTGCAGTTAACATAAGGTAATTTACCTTTGCCGATAATATCTTTATGTGCAGCTAACATATGGCAATCTACCTTTGCCAATATAATTTACGATGCAAGGACAACTGTCGTTCATTTTCATTTTGTAGATATTATCGTTATTAGCTGTTCCGACTATCAGTCGGAATAGCTATTGTTTCTGTCAAGATTTTTATTATTTGTTTTTGCTATTATTATTCTTTCTTTCCCACCAAACCCCATTGACTTAACACATGACTTTTCTTAACACAATAACTCATTTTTAGAAGAACAAAAACACCAGTCAAATTTTATACCATAAGAAAGCTTTAGCCTTGACTTGATTTAAAGATATCAAAAAATTCAAATTTTGAATTTCTTAACCACTTTACAGCGACATGAATATTTAATTAGTCAATCTTGTTACCACCATATCTCAGGAAGAATACATCCGATATTCACTTTTCCCCCAGTTTTTGACTTGTTAGATATCGTAGATGTGCTTTTTAAAACTAATTAAAGCGCAGTGTAATGCCATTATAATTAACCGTTAATTGTTCAGTCTGAGCACCATTGGTACAACGTTGTGGGGACTGCGCCGCATTTCGCGGCTCAGAATGTATTACAAATTTGTACACACTCGCCTGTTATTCCAACGTTAATACAATTGGGTTAGCCGGTTTTTGCTGGAAAACTGCAGACATGAATGCGGCGGGATAATGCTATCTTTTTAGCGTTTTAAACTTGATATTGTGTTCTCAGATGTTAGTTTGGCTTTCATCAACTAATTATTATGACGTCTCATATGCTATAGCGTCCTCTATCGGTAAATGTTTATCTACATGAAAGGTGCAGAATCTTTGCATTTTTAGGGTTTTCGTTCAAAGGCATGGCATAGGAATACCACTTTGTAAATAACAAAAAAATCATAGTATGGAAAACATGTTTTCGTCATCGTGACGTCATTCAAAGGTTAATAATGAAAAATATCATATCTCCCGAAGAACATATCGTAGAGTCATAACCTTTGTCCATTTTGAAGCTTAGAGCACGTGTGTCATTTTATTTATAAATGTGACCTAAATTTGACCTTTCCTTCCGGTCCAAACTTGAAGTTCAAAACTGTAAAAAGTCATATCTCCTGAGCTAAAATCCTTAAAGTCGTAATCATTGAGTTGTTTTGTAGCTTACATCATATATGATATTGTATTTTGATTTACAGTCGTGACCACACTTTCACCTTTACTTCCGGTCCAAACAGGAAGCTCTCAATTTAAAAAAAGCATATCTCATGTGCCAAATGTCGTAGAGTCATAATCTTTGTTCTGTTTCTAGCTTACATCATATGTGACATTTGGTTAATAGGCATGACCCCACTTTGACCTTTACTTCCTGTCGAAACAGGAAGCTCAACATCTAAAAATCGTATATCCTGTACCAAATGTTTTAGAGTCATAATCATTGTGCCATTTGTAGCTTACATCATATGTGACATTTGGTTAATAGGCATGACCCCACTTTGACCTTTACTTCCTGTCGAAACAGGAAACTCAAGATCTAAAAATCGTATATCCTGTACCAAATGTCTTAGAGTCATAATCATTGTGCCATTTGTAGCTTACATCACTTGTCACATTTGGTTAACAGGCATGACCACACTTTGACCTTTACTTTCGGTCGAAATAGGAAGCTCTAAATCAACAAAATCATGTCTCCTGAGCCAAATGTCAAAAAAGTCATAATCTTTGTACCGTCGAGTGGCTTCCATTACATCTGACATTTAAAGGTGTGATATCAATTCGACTTTTACTTCCCGTCCAAACCGGAAGTTCTATATTTCAAAAAATTATATCACCTGAACCACACGTCTTAGAGTCATGATGTTTATGCCGTTTCGTAGCACTTGTGATATTTTCATTTTAAGGTGTGACCCCACATTGCCCTTTACTTCCGGCCCAAACAAGAAGCTCTAATTTTAGAGAGGTTTATATCCTTTACTAAATGTCATAGAGTCATAATCTTTGTATCATTTTGTAGTTTACAGAGCATGTTATTTAGGCATATGTACAGCCAAATTAAGGTGTCGGTGTCAGGTTTAAAACCCTGCGAGGTAATTCACGAATTCACGAATTGCATTCAAATACATAGATGGTACGCTTATTTGCGTATTTGCGTATTCAAATTAGTACGCTTAATTATGCGGAAAACTTTCTGTATTCTTCTTGCAAGTCCTTAGGAGACATCTGGCATGCCCAGAGAGCGAATAATATCCAGGAAAAGTTTTTTCGTTCAAACGCAGATTTTTTCCAGTTTGATTTTACGTATATGTCATTTTAAAATTCAAGACAGATTGTAAACTGAATATCTCTGGGGTTCGAGCACTATGTTATCTGAATGCTAGCGAAGTGCTGCGTATTCTTTCACAATCTGCTGAATATATCCCTACATCCCAATAAATCCATGTATGTGCAGCTAGCATGCGATGATCTGGCGCTTGCTATAAAGTTACTAATTTGTCAACTTCGTCAAGTGTTTTTTTATACAAAGAAGTGTAAAACAATGCACACATTATTAATGGGTGAAGATCATTGAAGACTGATTTAATGCTTAATTGATGGAAAATATTTAATTCATTGCATGTATGATGTATACTTCTAATGTATTTTTAAACGATGTTGTATTGTCATGATCTGTAACTAAAAAAGTAGTTGCTATTGTCGGTATTGTTATTATAACTATAGTCCTTAGATGCAGGAGACACCATGCATTATTATAATCTCTTAAATAAGATTCTGAGAAGTAGCCAAGGTATACTCTGGTATGAATTCCAAATATTTCCCCCAACTTAAAAGCTGTGTCGTTTCAATTTGTAGTTCAATATGACAAGACGGGCCGAGTTGATGAAGATACCGTTTAGATTTAAGGTCAAACATTTTACTGATGACACTTAACGTGTTTTAACCTTCGTCCTCTTAAGTATAGGACTCTACATCATTATTTACTTTTCAAGATCTTGACATGTGAGGCAAGATAACTTTCGACCGACACGAGTTATGTATCATCATGATATCATTGTAAGAACACCTCCATTTGATTGGCTGCGGTCGTAAAGCGGTACCGGTATATGATTTATGATAACTTTGCTAACTTAATGTAGGCCTATACTATATCTTGAACATACTCTTCCCAAACCAAAGCTGAATCGTCTTTGTAAGTCAAGGTTATACTACAAAGTAAACCAGTGTTTAATGCATGTGAACACATGACGAAATAAGCCAAAGGCACGATACCATTGTTTTGTATGAAACATCAAGGCACTATGCCTCCAGTTTGCAGTTACCTTGAAGGAACAATTGAGATTTGTAATACAGCCGTGAAGAATGCCTTCATCAACTCAAGTCAACTTTAAGAAACAAATTTTTCTGAAGGCTGAATCAGAGCATCTATTTTTTCTATGCATTGCATTAATCAAGCACGGACAGATGAGAGCTAAAAATAGTAATAACAATAGGTAGGTCAGGCTTAATGTTTTACAGTTCCCTTTTATTCAACTGACCCCATGCAATGTTCTTTAAATTTCATTTTAGTTATTTGTAGGGCCTAAAGATTAGTTGTGCGTACAGAGTATTGCGAATCGGTGACTTCGCTCAGATATTTATAAGGAAATACACCTTACGATCATTCATTTTTATAAATGAACCAGGAGAGATACTACAGGCAACTGCAACTACGTCGTGCACTGTACATTTAATTTAACGTGGAAGAATTTGACAAAACCATGGAGGAAATTCTTCTTTTGCGTATTTACCAGGACATTGTTGGAATTGTTGGCATTATAGGCAACGGTTTAGTTTGCTTTGTCATTTTCAAAGTACGAACAATGCAAACTCGTACAAACGCCTTCATCTTTCATCAAGCAGTGATTGATTTCTTGGGCTCGACAGTGATTCTCCTAAAAAGTGAAACTCCACTTCCTGATCCCATCCCAAGCAATGCTCTGGGTCGATTCATTTGTCATGTATGGGTTATTTTCATCTTTTTCTTCTTTTCCGTAATGTCTACGTTCAACCTGTTAGTTTTGACTATGGAACGGTATTTCGCTATCGTTCACCCCTTCAGATATCAGGCAGTTTTCGCCACTTGGCCTCGGTTTAAAGTTGGTGTAGCTATGGCGATGTGTTGGATTCTTGCTGGCATTGTCAAGTACTATAATCTTATAATTTTTGAGGAGCAAAGTGGTGAGTGCGTTACGATTTCCATTCCAGGAGCAAAGATAATAGGAGTCATTGTTGCTACTGTGCAATACGTCCTCCCAGTGGGTGTGATGCTCTTTGCTTATATTCAAATAAGTGTGGAGATGAAGCGAGGAGCGGCCCGTGTAGGACCGGCACCAGCCCAGCATCTTCCCGATGGAGCAAACGCGCCGGACATGGCGGAGTCCCTCCTCCGTGCAAGACGTAACACTTTCAAGATGCTTCTGATCGTTTTCATCACATTCTTGATCTGTTGGACACCGAACCAGATCATATTCCTAATGTTTAATCTCGGTTTGGACATAACACTTAGGGAATGGTTTTATTATCTTTCTGTCGCAATGGTTGCCACAAACTCTTGCGTCAACCCGATGATCTACGCTTTCAAGTACCGTCAGTTTCGTAACGGATTACGTCAAATATTTTGCAGGAGATATGGTCCAACTAATGATTTAATTACATGAATATCTGGGTAAAAACTAAGAAGATGACGAGCATTTCATGTTCAAGTCGTTTTGAGGCAATCATTCTTCTAAAACCCTCCGACTTAGTCAGTGTAGGGATTCGTGTTGCGCACAGGTAGGCCTACGTGTTTCACGTAAATCGCTTGAAATACCAAAAAGTGCAATTTACAAGTATTTTTTTGTATTTCTGAGCACCAGAACAGGTTCGAAGTAATTTTGAATGTCACACCCCTATGGAATACTCAACCAACCCATCCCATATACCACCTACATTCCTGCCCACCCCGCCCCACCTCCTTCCTCAATCGCCAAACACAACCTGGTTTTAATTTGGCCCCAAAAATTCTAAGACAGGTTTAGTCCACTCCGAAACCTCATTTTTGGAATACGGAAAAACTTGTACCACTGGGACAGACTTAAAAAACAACATGGAAAAAAGATCTTTGTGTGGGTCAAGGGGTCAATTGTTTCCCACCAAAAGTTTCCTTTAGCAGAAGTTTTCTTATTTAAGCTGGAAATAGCTGAGACAAAGGGGCCACCGGTCACTACCGCATACGCAGACCTGTGAAAACTCCTTATGTAAAAGTACTAACTTCAAGGAGGTCTTTAAACTGAGCTAGCACCAGTAGTTTTAATAAGATTGTGTTTTCCCCAGTTTAAGTCTTTGGCACAATTCCAATTAGTACATGCCGTAAGTAAATATCTACTTGTAAAAATTGTTTACAGTCGTGTGACAGGTTTTTCTTTAATTATGGTGGCTTTAATATATTATGGTGTCAATATTTGCGACATGGGGCACAACACGTGAATATATAGGCTACGCCAATATTGGCGTCATTATATAATTATGTGCGATGTTCCTGGCCACCACCGTTATTGCTGTTGACACTCGAACATTGTGAGTTGTAGCATTTACGAATACCGTAAAAAATGCATTGTAAAAAAATAAAAAATAATCAATTGACATCTTTTATTACAAAAATGCACCGTGAACTATAAAACTAACCATTAATTTTGAATGGTATTTAATATTTTTAAAAGGAGAAAGTCACATCGATAAATGTTTATTAATGTATATAAGTAGCCCTATCAGGACCGGGGTGGGTGTGTGAGTTTGTTTAGGCATTCAAACCGGGGACTTATAACAAAAGAGGACAATAGGGTCCCCGATTGGAAAAGGTCCCCAGTTGGAAATCGTGTTCAAAACCAATGGGAGCTGTTGCTAAAAAGAGTACAAACAAAAGAGGAACAATAGGAGGTCCACGATTGGAGTTAAATACACACTTGGGTGTGTGTGTTTGTGTGGGGGGGGGGGGGGATTTGCCCGCCTACCATATGATATTTTTGCCTGTTACATTTTAACGCTTTACCTAATCACCCCAAAATTGTGACTTTTACCAAGAATTGTCATAGAGTCAAACGTTCAAACGATTTATTTTTCGTTGTTTCTTCGTTTTGTATTTTTGATTTCGTTTTGATTTTGATCGCCCGTGATATGTCACGTGATGGTGGATTAGTCCTCATGCAGACTGCTTTCAGAATTAAATTAAAATATTGTTGGGTATGAGATTGATAACGGACATTTACAACCACGGACAATCTTGTAATATAAATGGGAAATGAAGTGAAATTAATTCAGTTTTCCGCTTATAACTTTATATATAAACATATTTTATCCAATTTGATTCCTTAGCTAGAATCGATGTTCTTTAAATGAAACTACTTGTATTATTGGTAATAAAGATAAAAGATGTGCATACTCGTAGAATTAATAATTATCGCTTAGAATTGTTCTTGGGTGAAACTTGTCAATCTTTGACAATCTAGCATGATCTTAGTTTCTGAAGTAGGTTGTTAGTGTCAGCTCGCCACTTATTGAGCGTAATCAGTGGGTACCGATAGCTCTATTGTTCTATCTTGTTTGTAAAGTGAAAATACTAGAAGATACAGATGCTATAATTCAAGGTATACGTAAGGAAGCAACCATCAGACGCATTAAAATTAAACAGTACAGTGAAGTTTTAGTTCCCTGTGTGATTTACATAAGACGTGCGCCTTCACCACGTGCTAATTCAACGTTTGTTAATGTAGTTATTAAAGAAACTTGTAAAAGACTGCTTCTGAAATTTGCTGTTTTCAATTTACCTTCGTGGTGATTTAAGTTTTCGAATTATGTTATCACGTGACGTTGCCACGTTACATGTTTTAAACGCACATGGGAAGACAAGTCTATACCTAAGTAATGTATTGTTTGTTTTAAAAGTGATGTAATAAAGTTGAATGGGATATAGTTGATTTGAAAAGGAAAAACATTGGCTCCGGTACTACATTATTTGACCTGCTGTTTGAAACACAATGCGTTTATACAAGTTAGTTTGGACTGAAGTATCCTGCTACTACAGATTGATGGGTTCACGTAGTGGTAAGATATTGTCTGACAATATTGTTGCAATACTGCTTGTCATGGGAAACACTCTTTCAAATACATAGTGGCAATATATACAGTCATGGCTGTAAATAGCCAGCTGGGAAATAAAAGTCACGCATTTGCTTTGAATATAGAGGCAGTGGCGTATTTGTTTTTGTGAAATGTGGGGAGGGGGTGGCGGGAGGGATGGTAATGGGAAAAGGGAACAATGCTGAGATCACGAGCAAAGGGGATATGGGGAATGTTACATGTAAGTCCACGGTAGATGTTCCATCGCAATATGGATGCCCTCTGTGTTGTTAATGTTCTACGTAGTTTGTTTAAATAATAATTATAAAAAGCAGTCACGACTTCTTTGTGCAAAACAAAAAGGCCGGAAATGTGAAGTATAGCGTGACATTCAATACACTCATTTACAACTAGTATAATTTTAATTAGAGCAGCGCTTGTACTGCATGAGCTTACCCATTCCTCAAAAACGATATTTGATTTCAGCAACTAAAAAGTGGCGGGTAATAGTTACTAGCAGGATGCCGCGCTTCGCACGGTTTATATCGCTTGTATTTATTTAATACCGTTATTCAGTCAATCAGTACAAAAAAGGAATATCAAATTTCTTACAGAAGTAACTATAAAAAGCGAACATTAGTATGCCGCGAATGTAAAAATCGCCAGAAAAAAGAAAACATGCAATTATGTGCATTTTGTATGTTTCTCCTTTTATAATGTAGCAGAACATTCAAGTCTTGTTGACAGATGTTGTGACTAAATTCAACATTTTTGCAAATTTTCTATTTAAAGAAAATACATCCCATTATTGGTTAGTTTGTTTCCGACAAATTTAAACAATTTTTGAATATTTGTGTAAAATTTTTGGAAACTGTGATTATCTGTTTTTGCTTTGCATTGACGGCTCCGCGTAGTTTCTCCATCTTGGATGGCAAAACCTCCGGGCTGTGAGGTGACTTCTTTTCAAAAATAGTAAACCACCATAGCATTGAAATGCTCTCTTTGTATCAGCATGAGTAATTTCAATATTGTTAAGCATGGTTAGTTTTATATAAAAAAAATGCGTTAAATGCATTATTCAGCATTTCTTTAACCGTTAAAGTTTTTTTTTTTTTTTTTGGTGGGTGGGGGTTGGGGCAATTGAGACTATTGATGAGACAAGACATACATTTGTATATACAGCAAAGGAGGAAACGACTCAAAAAAGTACCGTCACTGCATTACATTTTTGTTAAATTGGGTGCATCACAAATACAATAATATTGTACAAAAGCAATGGAACAGCTGGTCCCCATTAAGACTTATCCACATCATACCACCATGCTAGCCCAAGGTCCTTCTAGTGACTATTTGTAATGCAGTCTACCCTCGAGTATTTGTATGTTGGCCACAATCATCACCCATAACCCTCTTTGTAGATATTTATAGACCATGTGACCCTTGTTTACAAAAGAGTGACCTTGTACATTCCAGGGCAATTACTGGCAGGCAAGATACTGCATGGGACATATGAGAAATTTTACATTTTGTATCATAATTTCCACATAAATTCAATGGCTATTAAAATGAGAGCTGAACTAGTTGTGAGATGTGCCCCTTTCCTTCATATCCAAAGTTGATGACAATCGGACAGTGCAATCTCCATAAAATGAAAGATTTAAAGTATTTTCCCATTGAGCCGTGTACAAATCCTGCCTGCAGGAAGTCCAAGTTCTGTGGCTCTTTTGTAAACATGTGATGTCACAGGTAACATGGTCTATAGACATCGTTACATCATCAAGGCTAAAATGGCCAGTCCTAAAGTATTCCACAGTCTCATTCTGATCTTAGGGGTGTTTTCAAAATCGTATGAAAAATACGATTTTGTTATTGTCATCTTATACCTAATGATGTAGAACCGCTTTGTTTTTGGGGCTTTGTATGTTTTTTTGTTTATTTCGTCCGTAAGATCCGTGAATTGCGCTATCAACTCACAGCTATTTAAGTCCAAGCATGGAGGAAGGAGTCTTCCTTCCTCCATGGTCCAAGTACCCATGTGCGAGGGTATTTGGGGTTTACACACGCCCATTTATGTAAATTGCCCACGTTCGTCCTGGAAAAAAAACGTTGACCGGAAGCCCCCATTTAAGCATCATTAGGGTAGTAGTGTTCCTTCATTTTGAACGTTCGTAGGACCGTAGCACGGAAGGCCAATCACAAGCTATGTAACTAAGACTCCACCCAACCCTGACAGTTGTTTTTGTTGAACATCGACAATATTCATGTTATTCAAAAAGCCAGGAGAAAGGCATGCGCTGAGAAATTTTCGTATTGTGCTGCTACCTACCTGTAAAGCGTACAGGGCGAAGACAATTACTGCCAATGCAAGGCAGCAATGTGCCCCCACTAATAAAAGTATTGAGCTCCTACAAGAATGTAACTTAAATGGAGGTTGTGTTGCATGGCTCTTGTGACAAAGTCACGTTAACTTGCAACAGAAGATGTGGACACGTGAATGCAAATTGAATCGGGGGATGGGAGGAAAAGGACGACGATTTTGGACTAAAAAACCTGCTTAAAAAATAAACTTCTTTTTAAAATTCTTTTATTTATTAGTGGGGGCACATGGGAGACTCTTGAGGCAATAGCGGGCGTCCCACAGACCGGTCCTTTCCCATTGTTCTCTCAGCGCTGAAAACAATGGAAAAGGACCGGTTTGTGGGACGCCATCGTCTCAAAAGTCTCCCATAGTCTTTCCAGTGAAAACCACAATTTTTCTATTGCTTTATGGGACTAACAATCTGTGGGGGGGGGGGGGTAATCCTGTGGACCACCCCCTGGACAAAAAGTGTGTTGGGCGATATATCCCCCACCCCTGGTATTTAGTCTGGTTCCCTGACCAAAGATTCCCTGATGACTCTTGTTAAAAATCTTAGGTCAGGCATCATCCAAAGCTAAACATAGATTGTGACGCAATATACAGATATTCAATACTTGTCACCAACGGTGGACGATGTCATTGGATGATGACGGGCTTTGTTTTCAAAAAGACTGGAAAAATCAGTTTGTAAAAATGTTACAAATATATTCAAATAAAGTGTTGATTTTTGTTTGGGAAAAAAGAAAAACGATAATGGGTTGTGTCTGCAAAATTTTTGAATTTTTATCAACAAAAGAAAATGTCCGACCATCAACGACACTGTCCGAATGTTGACGACAAGTTCGGAGCATTTCGGATATTTTCGAAAAAGGAGGAAATCCTCCTTTTTGTCACATGACATTTGGGTGATACCTGACCCTAAAATCGACATAAATAAGTCGGAGATATTTTGGTATGGGAACCAAACTACCTGTTTTTTGCGCCCATGTATCTAAGAATTGGTTTATTTATCAACTAAATAAATTTACATGGGATTAACAGGGTCTCGATGTAAACCCCCTTCGCCAGGTTGACTGGCGAGTGACCGCGCCCTATGCGACAAAAACAGTAATCATAGTATGCTACGTTCGTTCTGGCTAGGTATGCTCCAACCAAAACATATTTCCAGACTGAAGTGCGCAATGTTAAATAATAATACTCATCCCCGATCCGAAAATGATATAACAATGCAAATAGTGCTAACGAATGCTAACAGACTCTTGCAAGCTGCCCATTGAAAAGGCCCCAAAGGAGTGATCAGGGATGCCAGTGACTCTTTCCTTCAGAGCCTGAAAAAAATTCGCTGCGAAGGAAAGGGGGTCACTGCCTCCCCCGCCCCCGCCCCCGCTCAGACAAAAAAACAATAAAAAACATAACAGCGATTTCGTTTTAAAAAAAAAAAAAAAAAAAAAAAAAAATCTGACCCCCCCCTGCAAAAACGTCTGGATCCGCCCTGTCGAATGTGTATGTGGTATGTGATTTCATGGTTTATCTCATATTAATGGTTAAAAGAAAAAGAAAAAACAGTCTTACAACTTGACATCTACATACCATTTTAAAGCACACTGTTTAGGCAGGTGTTTAGGCTTGATCAGTAATTCTCTAAATAATCATCTAAATTTTCCTTGTCCTCTTATGACTTGCTCTGAAAACGGCAGGCAAAGTCTGATTTTCGTCTCAAATTTCCGTTTGTTTTTGTGGGCATTGCAGTTTCCGTGTTTCACGAGGGCCTTCATCCCACTGCTGCCGTAGGACACTATATTTTGGTTACAAACGATGCAGCGGGCTTTACCCGCGATGTCGATCTTCCTCATGTAGTCTGATAAAAAATAACCCCCACCGTCTTTCGACTCCAGCCACCGCCAATTCTTTACCCCTGGATCAATTTGTTTCAAATTAGCTTCTCTTTCAACATCCATACAGCCAAAAACTCAGTCGGTATGTCTCAATGGTAACGCCAATCGTCCGCGAAACAAAATTCTCAGAGCGATTTCATGTACGGTCCAAAATACATCGATACATACGATACGGCACCACGCACACGCATTCGACAGAAAAGTCTAGTCTTCGCTCAATACTTCCGGCATTTACAATACATGTACGAACGCTTGAGGGCGCTTTCAAAACATATTATCATTAAACACGAGTCGCTCCAAAGAAATAATACTGACGGCTTGAGAATGCAAGACTAGATATTTGAACATGCGCTGTGGATAATTTTTACCGGTCTGACGAATTAAACATGGAGCGCCGGAAATCTTTTTTCAAAAAACGTATTTTTTTCCGGTCAGATGAAACACGGAGCGCTGGAAAAATTTGGGGAAAATTTGAAAAAGCCGGAATTCCGGCAATAGCCGGAAAATTGGCATCCCTGAGTGATATATCGAGACACAGTTTTTCCATGAATGTATGATAAATTATCTTTTTGAAAACAAGTCCATAGACTATTAAATTCACCTTGAAAGAAAAGAGGAGAAAAAGCAGCAACAACGACACAATAATCACAGCGTCTGCAGTTAACTACGTGGCGAGCAGCGGCGCGAAGCCAGTGTGATACAATGTAAACACCCTAAACACTGCCGAAATGTTCATCTAGTTTGGAAATACTTATCGTCCTACCACAGAGTTTTGTCTATTAATGGAAAGAACAAATATTTTTCTTTAAAATCTGAAAGAATGAACAAATCGATATTTGTAGTTTTAAAATTAAACGTGCCAAAAGAATGGAATCGGCCAACGTGTAATTTGTACACGTGATTTGCATACATTGTAATGTACATGTACAGTGTGTTATAACAGCAGCCGTATGTGCATGGTGGTAGTGTATATTATCGCGTGTACGACGGTCGGTTGTGCACACATTTTGTAAGGAGCTCTGCTCGCTCGTGCAGCTTGTTCGTGAATGAGAAGGTATCAACGTTGATGGCGCGTTTTACTTTTCACCGCGTCCATCCAACCCACAGCCACAAACATCTTTGGTCCCACCCCCTGGTGAGGAAACAAAACATAGACTGTAACAGCTGACCATGAAATGCCGCCCTCTTGTGGTTTATCAAACTTTTGAATTATTTGAGTCTACATGTATTATGCACGTGTTCAAACGGGACAACCTCGGAATATTAAAATCTATACATAAATTACAATAGGAACAAGACACATTACAACATTATAATCCATTTTTCTCATGACTCGGGAAAGTACTGAGTACAGTGCTTACACATCGGTGTATTGGCAAAAAACACATAATAATTATAGTAATGACTAATAAAACAGTTAGTTTTGTTTTTATTGTTTACATTTTTAAAATTTTGTTCACAGTGGTGCACGTTACAAATGATTTAACCTAAAAATTGAAGGACCATTACGGAACTCTGGAAGTGCCATCCGACATGATGAAATCCTGGTATAGTTTACCGCAGGATGTCGACATAAAAAATGTAGAATGACCTCATCCTGAAATAATTTATCTCTGGATGACATCCTGAAAGTAGGATGTCGACTTCCTAACGTAATTCATCCCAGAATGACGACATCCCGAAAGTAGGATGTCGCCTTCCTAACGTAATTTATCCCAGAATGACGGAATCCTGAAAATAGGATGACGACTAAGGGTGTATCTCATACTTACAACTTTTATGAGATTTTTTTGCTCATAAGCAAATTTGAGGACATTCTTTCCAATTATTCAAGTAATTATTCAAGTTTCAATTTGAAACGAGTTATCGTTTAGAAGATAACATGTGTTATCTTTGGCATTTTTTCCAAGTAATGGACATAGTTTTCTGGCACATTGGCGTAGGCCCAAGTCCTAGGCCCTTTTTAGATTTAAGTTAATAAGTGTATCTATTATTTACATTTTTTGCCATAAAATTTAGCACTGGTCTTTTTTTTTTTAAATGATCTACCAAAAGAGTGTATGTCCTGATAGACCGTTTTGCCAAAACAATTGTCCAAATAGAAAACACGTTCAGAGAAGCTAACTATCATTGAATTGGACAGTACCATCATTATATCAATCATAAAGTGTGATGGTATTGGTGATGCGTCAAGTTGGTATTGCTGATGAGTCGAGTCGGTTTTGAGTCGAAATGGATTTGAGTCGAGTCGAGTCGGTTTTGCGTCGAGATGGTTTTGAGTCAAGATAACTGCACATCCTTTCAAGATATCGTCATCCCGAGATAGAATTAAGTTAGGAAGTCAACATCCTACTTTCAGGATGTTGTCATCCCAAGATAAATGACGTTAGGAAGTCGACATCCAACTTTCAGGATGTCGTCATCCCGAGATTAAAAAAGTTAGGAAGTCAACATCCTACCTTCAGAATGTCGCCATCCATAGATAATAAGTTTGGAAGTCGACATCCTACTTTCAGGATGTCGTCATATCCATATAAATTAATTTAGGATGTGGTCATTCTACGTTTATTATGTTGACATCCTTCGATAAATTATCTCAGGATCTCAACATGTCGGATGGCACTTCCAGAGCTCTGTAGACCATGAATGGCATAGTGGCATTTCTAAATACATATTAACCCTATCAGGACCGGGCTTTTTTTGGACTTACGGGGACCGGGGGGGGGGGGGCTCATTGTGCCCCCCCTCCATATTTTCCAAAGTCTTGGGCCGATTTTTATGAAACTTGCCACAAATGTGTATTTCACCGAGTTCTACATGATGGTGCAAAAAAAAATTCAAAAAAATTGCATTAAAAGTAATTTTTGTAGTTTTTTTGCCCATTTTTGGTCAAAAATCGTATTTTTCCCATAATTTCCATATTTTTTGCCAGAATTCTGTAAAACTTTGCAAATTTGTCTTTCTTGACATCCTCAAGAACATAAACACCTTTTGCTTTACCAGAGTTACCGTTGAGGGCGCTAAACAAGCTGTTTTATGTAATTTTTGGGAAAAAATCACGTTTTTACATTTTTCCACTTAAAAATCGATGTAATCAGTCCTTTTAGGGTCCGAGTGTGCATTTATGAGGCCTAACTAACAACTCTATAGTATTTCTAGACCTCAAAAGTTCAAAATTATAATGTTGAAAATATTCCATAGATACAAAATTTTGCAAAGTTCGAACCCCTAAAAAACAGCTAAAAATACAAAATCCAAGATGGCCGCCAAAATGGCGGCCATTTTGGATTCCCACAATGCATCTCAAACTATCATGTGACATTTCGGTATCACTGTTGGCCACTAAAAATACTTAAAAACATAACATTTTGCTAAAAAATGCCCCAAAATCACAAAAAATCACAAAAAACGAGTAATATGGGTTCAAACAAACGGTTGCCATGGCAACCACTGACCTCCAATAACAATCGTATTTTGACAAAATGACCCTAGATAATTTCCAAGTAAAGTCAGAAAATTTGGTGGCAATCGAATTTAGCATTTAAAAGTTACAGGAAAAAGTTTGGTAGGGGGGCACATTGTGCCCCCCCCGGTCCTGATAGGGTTAAAGAAAGAAAATCAAATGTTATACGAAATACTTGAAGATATACATGGTTTAAAAAGGAGATTAACTGGCAATAAAACTATTGATGAAACCTCTTTTGAATTTTGATAGCTTTTCTCGAAGCAATCAAGTCTCAAAAGAGAATTGTTTACAGTGTCATAGTTACATCTCGTATCTTTTCAAATGAGAAATAATTGTTAACTGTTCATTTAATTACACTGTGAATGCTAAATTATTGTGATATATACATTTTTTAAATTACTATGTTTACAATTTGAAACAAAATGGCTCAAATTTCATCGCTGCAAAAGAAAATAGGTTCGTTCCTTTGGGCGGTTGTGTGGCTCAGTGACTGTAATAGATAGTAAATACTTCCGCTTGAATTCAGATAGAGTCAGAAATTGAACCAAGTCATGGAGATTTACAGATCTATTCAAAGTGATATTAGAACCTTAGACCCATTCTATGGCCACGTCATCTTGGGTGAAGTCCAATGGGTTGGCCTAGAACAGGCTATATAGTACGGAACCACTAAAGGGACATGATGAAAACAAATTAATGAACACAGAAATAATTTGCATTTTTCGTTTTGTTTGCTCGAAACGATTTCGAGTGAACGAAATGCATTATTTCAAGCGTGCGAAATTTCAAGGGAACAGAATTAATACGAGGAGATGATTTCGAGCGCACGAAATAAAGAACTCAATCATTTCTTGGTACGTGGATTTGTTTTCATTATTTGTATCTTGAGGGGCTCCATAATGTAGTGTTAGGTGTATCACTGATAACAGAGGAAATTGTCAAAATAAAGACAAACTATTCTCTACTGTGACCATACCACGCGGATCTTGCCATCCCTAAAAGAGACACAAAAACACCGTGGTCTTATGGGAATTAGGTTATCGTCCGCAAAGAAACTCTTCTAACATCTATGGCAGAAACAAAACGTCTTCTGGTTCCTTACACGAAGCACAACTTTTCATAATACCAATGATGGAAGAGAAACGTTCGATAATAGATTATATTGCAGTGAAGAAGCAGTTTGCTATTTATATATCTACGAGCCACAAAAGCAATAGACCAATTCTGTCAGAAATTAATTTTGCTCTGGGAAATTGTGAGATTGCTTGCAACATTGATATTTAATACTTCTTGACCTTAGATTTTGGATAATTTATATAAAAATACGGTGCGTATCAAGGAAATTTCATTATTTGCTTTTTGGTCGTCTCGATCACCAAAGGAGACAAAGACAGATGATTTAGCATTATTCTAGTTGCCACGATTTTATTGTGCTTTGCTTATTTTTGTGCTAAAGCAGCTCTATCATGCTTGGCAACGGTTAGTTATTCCTGTTTAGTTTGAACTAGCTCCTGACGAATTTTTGAAAAGTTCATTAAAAGAAAGAATATTTAAGATATGTTGCCAGGTTGGTTAATGTACAAAACCTTTGAATTCGAAAGCAGCGGAATATACTGACTTGTATTAAATTTGTTTTGTCCTTCGCAGCACTTTTACGTTATTTTTTTACATGAATATTATATCTTTTTGAATAAAGATTTTTGTTCCCAAGCTTTTGGGTTCAGCTTAGGCATATTTATATTCTGTATCTACGAAAGCATAATGCACATTGAACAATACGATGCTACTGGTAAAATGCACTCGCAAGTAATCTTGCTCGATGAAACCATAAGACAAAAATTTTCTGTAACGACACTTACAATAGCTGATCACAAGAGGGCGTGATGGTAAATGATTCTACCACAGCCATTAAAAGTACTCGAAAAGAACACTACAATACTTCACAAAACTGACCAATGCTCAGCCAAATCCACTTTGCATTTTCACACGTACAAATCAAATACTTTAGAAAAACATGCATAAAACGTTTGCATATTACTACAATGACCTAAATTAGGTGTGGATTGGGTCGTCTTCCCCAAATCAAATAATACGCAATCATTTTTCCATTACGGAGCAACGAGCCTACCCTATAACACACTCATCTCTAATTGTGTATGTATGAGAGGAGTGAAATCAACTCTCCTTGCCTGTATTTAGATTTTCAAATAATGTATTAACCAGTTATTACAATACTGCTATCATTAGTGTGAACAATGCGCTCGCAAAATATTTGACGAAGTCCTTTGCGAAACTGATTGTATTTGAAACCATGACCGGGTTCACACAAGAATTAGTGGCCACCATTGTTACAGAAAGAGAAAAGAACCATCCTTGAAGTTTTATACCCGAGTAACGATTGAAGATGAAGAACATGATCTGGTTAGGTGTCCAACAGATCAAGAAAGTGATGAAAACGATCAGAAGCATCTTGAAAGTATTACGTCTTGCACGGAGGAGGGACTCGGCCATGTCCGGCGCGTTTACTCCATCGGGAAGATGCTAGGCTGGTGCCGGTCCGACATGGGTCGCTCCTCGCTTCAACTCAACACTAATGCGAATGTAATCCAAGAGCATGACACAAACGGGCAAAACGTATTGACGCAAAGCGGCAATTATTCCTAAAGTTTGGGATCCAGGGAGTGTTACTGAGACACAATGTACCCCTTCCTCCTTGAAGATGAACAAACTGTTGACGTTAATGGCGGCTTCAAGAATCCAGCAAAGCGTCATGGCTAAACCAATTTTAAGCTTAGGCCAAGTGACAAATGCTGCCTGGTATTTATAGGGGTGAACTATGGCAAAAGTACTACTCCACGGTCAACACTAATAGGTTAATTTAAGTTGAAAACAAAGAAGAAAAACAGTACCAAGCTGGATGACCACGCGTGGCACAGGAACCACCCAAGAGCGTTTGCAATGGTAATTCACTCCTCACAAAAATGACAAATGAGCCCAAAAAATCAATTACTGGTTGATGAAAGATGGAGGCGTTTGTACGAGTTCGTATTGTCCGTACCTTGATGATGCCAAAGCCTACTAAACCCCTGCCCAGGATGCCAATAATACCCACGGTGTCTTGGTAGATACGCAGAGCAAGTATGCTTTCCGTACCTCTGTGACAGGTCTGTTGTTTTTCTCTAATTTAAAATCGGTATGTGAGAGAATAGTAAAATACTGTCTTTTTTGAAACCCCTTAAAATCATACCTCCACGATCTATTTAGCAGTCTCATTATTATTAAATTAAAGACGACCTTGTTTTCATTTCTAACTTTCAAAAACACAAGAGGATGCGGTGAGCTAAATATTAATACAATCAGTTCTCCTCCCTTTCTTTTCATAGGAATTTGACCTGTCAATCAAAGTCTGTTTTGGGCGCTTACTGTAGTTATTGTTTCCCGTTATTAAAATTTTGCTTAAACGTATACGTATGTGATGGTGAGAAAAGAAAACAAGTATGAGTCAGACCTCCAGATGTTTAAAACAAATAACATGCCTCTGTGTAATTATATCCTATTATTAAGGTGCATAATGCAAACGTGTAATAGATACGGGTCTACAATCAAAGCCCTCAGTTATCTCATCCTTCGATGATAATTGTGAGGAATTATGATTGACACAAATCATCCTTGAGCTTATCTCATTTAGATAAAGGAAGTGAAGTACAAAAAAAAAAATCATCAGAAACATCTTGAATTACTCGTCTTTCTTAAAGGCCAGACTAAGTTGTGACTGTTCTATCGGAAATAAACGCAGCTTGTACTGTTGCTTCTTCAATAGGCAATAAGACATTTCTGACTTCGTTACTGGCATTAAAAGCTTTGGACTAAACCCGGTTGAACTGAAACAATAATAACAACACGTTACCAGATTCAATTTCATAACTCAATACGATTGCTTTGTATGGCTAGCGGCTGCATTGTTTTTCTATAAATCCTGTCCAAGTAACGTAGCAAGAAATTGAATAAACAGTCAGCTGTTTAGGGCTTTAATTCAATCAAAATAAGCTGGTCTCAAGTGACCGTACATCAGTTGACCGTCCTTACGGTTGCCTTACTTAATCAAAACTGCATACATTGTTTACTGAATCCTACCAACTACTACACAGTTAATTTCTTGTTGCAATTCAAATAAACCACTATAGCAACTGTTCTTTTGGTGTTTAAAACCGGACCTCTTTTCAATTCTATATAATTGTAGATAACTAACCCGTAAAAATTTGTTTCAAAAGATCGGCGAAATTCTGGAGTGGTTATTTCCACGCCGGAGGATCCGAAAATGCTGAAACTGCATGTTTTTCATTATGTGCGAAATAATCTGTGCATGAATCGTGCCTCAGAATTAATTTCTTTTTTGCATAAAATTATTATTTTTTTTTTTAAACCATTACTTTAAAGGGAATCGTTTCTCATAGTGCTTTATACTAACAGCTCTCCAGTGCTTCTTACCAAGTAAGCTTTTTGGTTATTCATTTTCCGGTAGGCCTACACTGCCTTTAAGATAATGGATGTCGTCTCATACTTCCGCAGGAGAAACACATCTGATATCATTATTTTATATCAAGTCTGTTGAGTGATTGGAGGTCAAGATAGGGACTAAATACTGTACTCTTTAATGAGTGGTATCTGAAAGAAGATTCGTACGGGAAAATTATCAGCATACAACAAATAGTCTGTTCGTATTGCTTGGGGCTGGCGATGCCAACAACGGTTGCATTCAGTTGACGGGTGATATACTTTAGACCAAGAACAATGACATTTCGAAAATTCTTTTAATTCCATTTACCCCAGTTTTGGAATAATTTTCAGAAATGTGCTACACACTAACCGATCTCAAAATTGATGGATGAATGTCTGCAGATAGGCAATTGCTTTATGGGCAAATGTGTTTTGATTTGTTCACACTGGACACTTTTATGTATTAATCTAAATACCTGCAATCCATATCAATGTATAAGTATGGAACTATTTCCAATAAACGGCTTGCCTGCTTTATTATAAAACTGCAACTTTTGGGAGACCCACGTCACGTGACCTGTAGTGGGTATTAAATGTAAACAAACACGACATCCTCCATATGAAAGTGCGTCACGGTACATGATGATTGTTGCATTTGTTTATTTGATCGAGGCTTGTCTTTCTCGAAATCTGTGAAAAACATTTTCGACAATTCGGGAAGTTTTTGAAATTCTACAAAGAGCGTGATGTTCACGATGTGGTAGTACCAGTTGCACGACGGAACGGTTGGGTCAGACTATTGCGACCACACACTTTTCAACACAATAGTTTTGAAGCTGAAATCATCATAAGAAAAGGCTTTCCAAAACTGTTTGATTCCTTTGTCTATTTGAAATTCAGCAAGGCTAGGTACTATAAATGCTCACTTTTCCATTTTTTTTTTACAGTAATTTACATTACAAATAATCGGTATATTGCGTAATACCTATGTATTACATGAAAGTATTACAGTGGTCACTTTATACGCATGAGTTGAATACAAATCTACTTTTTCTACGTCCACATCTACGTTTCAAATGCTTGTTAACGACACTTACAGGCATGAACCAATAACAATCGTTTAGTGGAATAAACATTATTACCAAGCAAATAAAATAATTTCGATTGTTATGGTTATCATTTAGTCAAAGAAAACGTTTTAAAATGTTTGAAGACAAAGTAGGCCTAGTGCATAAATAAATTTAAACGTTAGTTTAAAAATCGTTTGCATTTTAGCTATACTAGTTATTATTTGTTTGTATTATTCAGCCAGGAAACGATTATCGCCCAATAAGGAGTTGATGTGTTAGTGATATTAACTAGAGTGTTTTTTTTATATAAAGAGGCCATATTTATCGCAAGATTCGCTCGATCAGGAGATTAAACTAATTACCCAGTTGTTATGAAGCTGATATCATCGGTTTGATTTCGTTGACTGCAAAATATCTGACGTAATCCGTTACGAAACTGACGGTACTTGAAAGCGTAGATCATCGGGTTGACGCAAGAGTTTGTGGCAACCATTGCGACAGTTGTGAAGAAAAACCATCCATTGAATTGAATGTCTATCCCGAGGTTGAACATCAGAAAGATTACTTGGTTCGGTGTCCAGCAAATCAAGAACGTGATGAAAACGATCAGAAGCATCTTGAAAGTGTTACGTCTTGCACGGAGGAGGGACTCGGCCATGTCCGGCGCGTTTGCTCCATCGGGAAGATGCTGGGCTGGTGCCGGTCCTACACGGGCCGCTCCCCGCTTCATCTCTACACTGATGCGAATATAAGCAAAGAGCATTACACCCACTGGGAGGACGTATTGCAGGATCGCAACAAGAATTCCTATTATGTTGGCTCCTGGAATCGGATTTTGAACACATTCACCATTTTTCTCTTTATAAATCAGCAAGGTGTATGACATCAGAATGGTATTGAAAATCCAACACGTCACCATAAACAAAAACACTTTTAGCCGAGGCCAAGAGGTGAATGCAGCCTGGTACTTGAATGGATAGACGATGGCAAAATAACGCTCCGTGGTAAGTACCAATAGATTGAACGTTGACAGAATAAAGAAGTAAAACAGTGAAAAGTTAGAAAACCAGAAGTGACAGATAAATCGTCCCAAGGAGTTGCTTGGGATGGTATCAGGCAACAAGATTTCACTTCTTAAGATAATCATGATGGAGCCTAAGAAATCAATTACTGCTTGGTGAAAGATGAAGGCGTTTGTACGAGTTTGCATTGCTCGTACCTTGATGATGACAAAGCATACTAAACCATTGCCCAAAATCCCAATAATACCCACGATGTCTTGGTAGATACGCAGAGCAAGTGTGTCGTCCATTTTGGAAATGATCAACACTTGGACAAAATAGCACTGTATTTGGATGTCCTGTAAATCACGTTGCGTTTTATATGAGTGCGAATTCTTGTCTTGGCTCCTCCTGCGCAGGCGCGGTTCCAGAGAGTATTTTTTTTTTATTTTTTATTTATTTAATTTTCATTGATTTTTTTTTCTTGGGTTGGGGTTGGACCCCGGAGGCTAGACCCTTCGCACGTGACGTAACGTCACCGTCTAACTTTCGCTACTGCTGTTTAATTTTGGGAGTCGAAAAAAACCCAACCTATTTATAGCAGCGCATTTTACAAGCACCGCGATTTGCCAGCGTAAAATATGGGTCGGAAAACATTTAACCCGTAGGCCTACACGGAGTATCTGGGCCAAGACTTTATATAGTGACAGTGACAAAAAAGGACAGTGCAGGTTATCATAAACAATTTTTTTTGAATTTTTAACGAAGATCCAGTATTTTCCAGCATGTATCTTTTATTTTTCTTTGACTTTTTTTCGTCATCCGAAGAACCGCGCCTGCTCTACGTCAATGATTGGCGTGTTGATTCAAAAATCAATACTACATGGTTCCTACTACGAGCCGATTGGAAGCCGGCAGCTGCACGATTATGTCTCGGTATTGGTTAAAGCCAAACTTTAGACTAACATTTGTACTTGTGCGAAATTACATCAGCATATATCTATCTATGTCCGTTAGCCATTTTTCGCTCTTCTTTCAAATTTAGATTTTTGTGTACACAGTTGCATTGAAAGATGACGTGGGACGTGAACATGCGCGATTACAACTTCTTTGCAACAAAAACATTGACACCAAACACATTGTTCTCCACAACGGACTTGACGGATTGCAACATACAAAAATGAATACTCCTATGGGCAACAAGCACTTATGTTATTGTCTGGGTCAATCAATTGCGTCGCCCATAGCCAACTGGTATACTACAGCATCGTGAATGGCCACCAAAGGTGTTCTTTTGGCGAGTTGTCATAAATTGAGTTTGTGACGTATAAACATCTTTTAAAGACATTGGGTTTCTACGAAAGCCCATTAGCGCAAAAAAAAAAAAAAAAAAAAAAAAAAAATCAAATCCGTTATTACGGATTCGAATCCGTTATTACGGATTCAAATCCATTATTACGGATTCACAATCCGTTATAACGGATTCACACTCCGTTATTACGGATTAAAATCCGTTATTATGAAAAAGGAGGGTCGTCGATCGGGTCCTAATTCATTTGCAGGGTGACCTGCGTGGTTGTGTGGTGCAAGTGTTATATTATGCAGCGTGACCAGAGCTGTCGCTTAAATTGCTTGAATTCCAAGGGCCTATCTTTACACCCCAAATATACCGGTATAATACGACAAATATCAGGAATTCAATGAAATGGGAGAACGTTTTTCTTAAATGTGTATGCTGTAACAGCCCAGAGTAATGAGCGTTGTGAGACCCAGTGAACCACAGGGTTTCATTGACCCACTGAGAAAGAAACAGAGTCCCTCTGATGGTCTTACTCTTGAAACACGTCTAGCAACTTGAATTACAGACAAAAATTATCAACTTTTGAGCCTTCTTTAAAGACATTTCTTTTTGGGGCTTGAATTAGTTATGATCCGATGGAAGGAGATAATCTGTAATAAACTATTTTTAATGAAGCTGTACATAATCAGTTTTTTTTACAGTTTCTCCTGCCTCGTATCTCTATATCTCCTTTTTTCATCTCCACTTGCATTTGAATTTATTTTCTTTGCAAATAATATTTATATTTGCCGGAATCCATTATCTACCGCTGGTTAGTGGCCCTTTGCCGACGTTTACGATCATTTACATGAAGTAATCATGTTTAATAAAAATATAGGTTTTAGAAAGCTAATATTTTTGTAGTGTTTTATTCAACCAAATACGTCAATTGTTTCTGTGAAGATGCAAACTAACAACAGTTAGTGTATGTATCAATCAATATAGCCATGTAAATGGCCTGACTTTGGCGCTTAATCTTCAAGGAAACAGTGTCGGTGTGATTTTTCCGCCGAAACTAATCCAAACCTCAGTTTCGCAGAAGAGCTCGCCTGCTCACTAAAAAGTGTGGTTCGCTAGTATCAACGCAAGTTATCATATAGAAACCTCGATATTAATATTAATTTGCCTGATTTCTGTACATATCCGTGGCATTCAGTGGCGTAACTATGGGCGGGGCCACGTGCCCCCCATCTGATGTCTGTGCCACTGGGTGCCCCCCATTTGAAATCTGGACTTTTGAGATTAAAAATTAGCTTTTATGTAGTAATTTCAAGGTTTTTCAAACTATCTTGTTAATGTTTTGTTTTACCTCAACACGTCAGAAGAGCGCTAAAAGGGGCTTGTTTAGGAAAAATACAAACGGAAACTACAGTTTTAATTGGCCCAAAGTGCCCCCTTAGGAGATATTGTGCCCCCTAAAATTTTACCCTATAGTTACGGCGTTGGTGGCATTTTGCACTTCATTTGGACAATCTATACAATAATTGCATCCGAACTCAGCTGATTGCGAATCCATAAAAACATATTGCGAATCCGTAATAACGGATTCGCAATCCGTAATAATGGATTCGCAATCCGTAATAACGGATTCGCAATCCGTAATAAC
The DNA here is from genome assembly GCA_911728455.2 of Marthasterias glacialis. Lineage (NCBI taxonomy): Eukaryota > Metazoa > Echinodermata > Asteroidea > Forcipulatida > Asteriidae > Marthasterias > Marthasterias glacialis. The sequence goes on along the minus strand of OU452221.1, from coordinate 109,481 downwards.
AGATTCACAATTTGTAATAACGGATTCACAATCCGTTATTACGGATTCGCACTCCGTTATTACGGATTCACAATCCGTAATAACGGATTGCGAATCCGTAATAACGGATTGCGAATCCGTAATAACGGATTTGAATCCGTAATAACGGATTTGAATCCGTAATAACGGATTTGAATCCGTAATAACGGATTTGAATCCGTAATAACGGATTTGAATCCGTATAACGGATTTGAATCAGTAGTAACGGATTTTATTATTTTTTAATTTTTGTTGGCGCTAATGGGCTTTCGTAGGTTTCTGCTTGCAATTAAAAATCATCAAAACAAGAATCTTGTCTTTGTCATCCTTGAGAGCACCAATAATTATCCACAGAATACATGCACATACATGAGACTAACAACAGTCAACCAATCATATCATTGGTCATGTCCTCAGGGCGTTATTTCCCTCCAACCTTTTCTCATTTCGAGAAATCTTTGAGATATACTACATATTGTTATATCGTCAAACAGTCTCCGTCATAATGTAATTATAAGCAATAACGTCTAGAGCACAAGGTTTCACTGTGCAGGTATCGATAATTCATGGCCCATTATAATCAATGCATTGTCAGTATTTCAATACACATACATGCATGTTCCATTTATACTTATTTCTGGAAAAAAGACAGAAAGGCACCACAAAATAATCGGAAACTCATTCCGCACAGGCGTCTTTCCTTAGTCCATTATCAAAATGCCAAAATATTCTAACAGCATGTTTTTCTTTAAATGTAATGACTTTTATTTGAGATTAATGTGATCTTTTTTATACTCAGAACTTTGTGCTCTTCTAAAATGACTCCCCGCAGTGCATATAATTAAAAACATGAACAAAAGTGGCAAAAATTTGAAGGTTAAGTGAAACCCATTTTGGTATTAATAGACGCTGAAATTGTATAAATTGCGAGTATTTTTATTGCGTGACATTGAACAATTCTTGGTGAAAAGTTTTTTTGAAAAGCAAGGTTGAGGCATCGCAATGCTTTGGCTAAAACTGTGTAGAAAATCACCTGTATGCACGTATGTGGAAAGAAGTATCAAACCTTGAACTTAATATTGATCCGTTTTGAAAGATCAAGGCGATTACCGCGTTTCATGTACAATGACCTGGACAACCGATGGGATTATTTTAAAATACAAGACATTTGTTTTGAATGTTTGGTAGAATTTCATAATGGATACATCAATAGGCTTAATAAATAAGGAACGGACAATAAGTTAGTGTCGCATTTCGTGTACACAAATGGCCATTGGCCCTTGGCTTTTGATGCATCCATTAAGAAATTCTACCATAACAAATTATTTAACGGTTAACTTTCAAATGCTTCTTTCAGTACCCAAAGATTAAAATTTTCTTGAATTTCATCATTATTCAGATATGTTTCAGAAGCATGTTTTGAAATCAAAACATTCAATGTCAATGTAATGTTTTTCATTTGATGTGCATAAACCTCAATTAAGCCATAATAAATGGGTTTGGGAAATCAATTTATATCTAACAATGTTTTGTATTTCCAAAGTGAAGATTGCTGTTGAATTACCAGTGACCTTTTACGGGTATCAGTGAACTCAGACTACTTCAAAATAACGTGTTTTGTTCTATGGGGAGATATTGTGCCGCATAGTTTGGATCAACTGCATTTCAGATACAATGGTGTTTGTTATCAAAAGTAGCCGAAATAATTTCTTATCCTGATATAGGCATACAGTTCTTTAATCCAAAAACATAAAATAACTTTGACAAGCATTTCGTAGTGTATTATCTCTACCTTGCCATTGTATAAACAAGTTTCTGCGAAAGTACTTCACTGAGAATACCCAAATTTATGTACCGGTTTTGATATGTAAAGTATCACCTTTAATGTAGAAATTAAGATTCAATCTCGAGATGGATCATTAATTCCGACAAACGTTTTGACAGATGATAAACCACTTGAGACAAGGAAGTAACGACATGACCAAGTAACGGTTGGGATAGACAATAAGACAAAATAAAAGTAATATTATCCAGCACACAGTAAACTGGCGTTGCGTGTCTCGTCTTAAAGGGATAAAACTGTATTCTTTTTCCGGGAGTGGAGGAGCGAGACATTTCAGCCAATCCGTTTATATGGATTGTAAGACGGCTTTTCTCCGTTGTAAAGAAAAATGCTGAAAATCACCGAAAGTAAAGCTTCTCTAGCTGCATCCAGTTATCATCTGCTCTCCAAACTGCTCTGCAAGACTTTCTCCGATAGTATGGGTGAATATTTTGCAACATTTTCCGGTTCTTATTTCGAAATTTCCAACATTTTGTCTGTAAAATATCCGGTCACCATTGACGTTACTCAACTGCTACACAGGTCTTTTGTTTATACATGTACATGTACGTGTACAACATTATGGCGGCGAGGTCAAACCTGTGTAGAACAATATTCATCAAAAGTCTTCGGATCCCGATAAGATATGTACCGTAAACTGTGGCATGAAGGGTAGCTCAAAAGGAAACACAATCAGATGTTGCTTATGCAGACATTGGTTTCATGAATCATGTCTTAAACTCTCAAAAGAGGATGTCTCAGGAGTGTGGCCGTGCTACACCTGCAGATTAATATCTTCAAACATTGCTGATCTTCAAAGTACTGTGAGTAGCCTTGTTAATTGAATTCCACCCTCATGAATCGCACGAAAAGCAACAAAAACAACTAGAAATTGATTGTTTATTACAATCACAAGGCTGTTCCGAAGTTTTTTTTAGTTTGATTAATTATTTCAGACCTTTAAAATGTGCCCACTCGTTACACAGATTATGACAGTATGATAATTGGGTCAGGAGATATTATCATTTTTGTATTTATTTAGAGCGTCTTATTTCGACCGGCAGAAAAGGTCAAAGTGGGGTCATGCCTAATAATCAAATGTCACATATTATGATGTAAGCTACAAATAGAACAAAGATTATGACTCCACGACATTTGCCACATGAGATATGATTTTTTGAAATTTTGAGATTCCTGTTTGGACCGGAACTAAAGGTCAAAGCGGGGTCACCCCTTTAATTCAAATGTCACATATGATGTAAGCTACAAAAAAAAACATAAAGATTAAGACTTGATGAAGTTTAGTTCTGGAGATATGATTTTTGAAACTTTTGAGCTTCCTGTTTGGACCGGAAGGAGTGGTCAAGTTGGGGTCATAAGTGTAAAGAAAATGTCACACATGGTCTAAGGAACAGAAAAATACTTCACTCGAAAAACTGTTTCGCTCCCTGAAATATTTTTTTCGAAGGAGGAAATGGTTTTGAAGGAACAAACTAATATTTTGAGGAAACGGAATATTGTCTCGCTCAAAATACTATTTTATTCTCTGAAATACTGTTGTGAAGGAAAGAAAAGATTTTGACTGAACGAATTAATACTTTGAGGGAACAGAATAATACTTTACTCGGAGTACTATTTCGTTCCCTCAACTATTGTGTGGAAGGACGAAATCATTTTGAGAGAACAAACTAATATTTTGAGGAAACGGAATATTGCTTCCCTCAAAATACCGTTTCATTCCCTGAAATATTGTTTTGAAGGAACAAAATGATTTTGAGTGAACGAATTAATATTTTGAGGGAACGGAGTATTTTTTCACTCAAAATGCTATTTTATTCTCTAAAATATTGTTTTGGAGGAACGAAATGATCGTGAGTGAACGAATTAATATATTTTTTGAGGGAACGGAGTACTTCACTCGAAATACGATTTCGTCCCCTAAACTATTGTTTCGAAGGACGAAATGCTTTTGAGGGAACAAACTAATATTTTGAGGGAACGGAATAGTACTTCACTAGAAATACTATTTTGTTCCCTGAAATATTGTTTTGATGATCAAAATATTATTTTAAGGGTGCGAAATAACATTTCTCACATGGAAATCTATTTCGCTCCCTCATAGTAATTGTTTGAAAGGAACAAAATAATTTTGAGTGAACAAAATAATATTTCATTCTCTGAGATATTGTCCCGAAGGACGAAATGATTTTGCAGGATCAAAATATTCTTGCGAGGGGATTAAACACTTCACTCAAAATATTATAACGTTCACTCAAATATTGTATTGAAAGAACAACATTTGAGAGAAAATTGTTGTCAATATTTAGGTCTTCTGTGTCTCTCCAGGGCAGATGACAAATGTTTAAGAAAAAATATCGGTAGAGTAGAATGTTGAAGTGTATGTTAAAAATAAACAACAACGTTGTTCTTGCTCAGTTGATCTATGATTAATGAATGACAAATTACTTTTTCTAAACTCAATCTTGATTCTACATGATTCAACCATCTCCTTCCCCCATGATTCAACGTACATACTTTTACTTGGTATTTGGTACGCCTCTGGGAACAACCAGAGGAACAATATTTTGAGTGAAAATTTGATTCAACTATCTCCTTCCCCCATGATTCAACGTACATACTTTTACTTGGTATTTGGTACGCCTCTGGGAACTTTTCCAGGGGAAATTAAAAGTTATAACACTAACTAACTACAGATATAATTATGAGGTTTGATGATTTAAAAAACCAAGCTTTTAATTAATATTGTCAAGTGTTGGTTTAAAAAGCAGGTGTGAAAGAGAGTCATATATCTACATACTGCGACAGGACGTTCCACTGAATCCACTCTTTGATGCCAAGTCTGATTGCTTGTCGTGTATCCCTTGTAAGATAGTTTTTCCCGATTTCATGGAGTAACCAGTTGTGAAACACTACGGACTTGACGTCCATTAATACCACACAGCTTAACATACCACCAGGTCTCCACAGAAATGTCCCCGTAAAACCGTCCAATACCTCCCCACAACGTTATGCAATTGTGCACGGTCGATCTCGTCACAGTGGACGGATATGCCATCACATGCAAGGAGCACACAAATAGACTTGTGTAAGTCTGCAACTGTAATAAAGTGTACAAAATGTATGTCGAGCGTATACAAAACGCCGCAGCAGCAGACGGAGAAGGGATTAGGACTTGGTCAAGTTTAGTAAAGTGTTCAATAACCCTAACCCATAAAAAACTGATCCAAAAAGCACATCTACAATAGCAAACAAGTCTAAAACTTGAAACAAAATGAATATCGGGTGTATACTTCCTGAGATATGGTGGCCACAAGATTGGCTAATTAAATATTCATGTCGCTGTAACTTAGTTAATTAACTAATAATTATATATGTATTGTTTTACATCGTTTCACTAAGTCAAGGCTTAAGCTTTCATATGGTATAAGATTTGTCTGGTGTTTTGTTTTCTAAAAATGAATTATGCTGCGCAGAAAAGTCATGTGGTTAAGTCAATGGGGATTGTGAAAAGAAAGAATAATAGCCAAAAAAAAAAAAAAAAAAAAAAATCCCGAGCGAAACAATAGCTGTTCCGATGGATAGTTGGAACAGCTAATTAGACAAAGTTTGTGAGGACCAAGTCAGTCATAGTGATGTGCTCAATCAAATCGGTGAAAGTATAGCTTAAGGTCAACATCATACCTGAAATTTGCTCCATTGGCGATGATGAAAGCTATGTAAGCTCTGAGAGAACGATGTTCCCGAAAACCCTGCCTCTGGGCATTAACTCATCGGTGATTCACTCCTTCGCAACATGGTACCTGTCTCAGCCGACTTGACTATCAACTCGCATGGCGGAGGCAAGCTTAACGATATCACTGCAAGACTCTACATCTTAAGAAGAAAAAGTACTGCAGCATAACCTTAGTTTGTAGTACGAATGATACTACTACCAAGAAGACCCCTCAGAACATCCATGATGATTGCAAAATTGTTCTTGATCAAGCTAAGGAAAAGGCAACTACGGTTAAGTTATCCAGCATCCCACCTAGATCAGATTGTAAGGTCAATTCAACTAAGATTGACACAACAAATGACCATCTGTCTAACCTTGCCCAGGAGAGCGATGTCTTGTTTGTAAATAATGACACAAACTTTAGATTCAAAGATGGCAGCATTGGTGATGCCACACTCATACTGGATGGTCTACATTTATCTGACGCAGGTGCTAAACGTCTTCTACGTAATCTTGGCCTATGTGATAAGGTTACATACAACCCTCGTAAGGGACCAATGAAGTCGCCACATCAACCAACCAATAAAACTACCAGACATGATGCCTCACCAACACCTGAGCGCTTCCATCCTCCAAAGACTTCAATGGTTTCAACCCCAGACTAAAGAGCAACCAGGATCAAGGTCAAGATCGACAGCCTACAGCCATGTCACACAGGAGGGCAACAAATAATAGATCCATCTCTTGTAATAAGCCACATCAACAGACTCCATCTAGAAGAGGCTCACACGATTGGGTCCCTCATACTACACCAAGTACTTCGCTACTCAACGAAGTCAGCCAATATGTCATTACTGTGATGAAACCGGACATACCAAGAACTACTGCCGGCGTGGGCACCCTGTCGAATGCTGGTCCTGCTGCTCCCTTGGACACAAGGCAAAGCATTGCCCACTCACCTCCAACTAGGATGCTGGCAATGTGGACGGTGCCGTGCTAAATGGTGACATTTCTAACGTAATGGGTTTCAATGTATGAGGTCTGCTTGATGTTACCAACACCTCTGGTGACATTGTTGACAAGTCTAATGATTCATTAGGTTTTGGTAAAGTTAAAGATGATGTCAGTAGTGATAAGCTAGACAATCATATTGAACCTAAATGCAAGCATGATGTTTTTGGTGAGTGCTTTATTTGTAAAGGTACTTACAATACGAGTGCCAAAAAGTTGACTGAGTGTAAAGGTATTAAGATCGCCCATAAATGTCAGAAGTCTGTCCACCAAAATGGATGAAATTAAATTTCTGACTAAGAAACTTGATTTTGATGTTTTATGCATATATGAAACCTGGCTGTGTAATAAAATCAATACTGTTGAAATCCAGATCGATGGTTACACGGTTCTGAGATATGATAGAATGGATGGTCGGCGGGTGGAGGAGTGTGTGCTTATGTTAGGAGTACCCTGTCTTATAATGAAAGGGTGGACTTGACTCATGATGCACTCGAAGCATTGTGGCTGGAACTCAAATTGAATAAGAGTGACTTATTACTGTGTTGCATATACATACCTCCCAATGCTAACTGTGACTACTTCAAAGGGTTCATTGATGTCTTAGATAAAGCTTCTGTTGAACACAAAGAGATTGTTTTACTGGGTGATTTTAATATTGATTGTAAAATTGATGAATCCTTAAAATAATCCTATTCATTTGATCGAAAGTTTGTATGTTCTTAATCAACTGGTTACTAAACCTATGTGTCACAAATGAGTCATCTAAGTGTATTGATCTCATTTTAAGCTCAGTACCTGAGAAACATACTCTGTGATGTGGCCAAGATAACTCTTAGTGACCACATGGTGTATACTTGCATCGATTTAGATTTTAAAGTAGTCAAACACAAAACCGTCAGGTTTAGGGATTACAAGAATTTTGATGAAGATGCCTTTTGAAATGATATTAAGTGTTGTTATATTTTTAATATGAGCGAGGGTAGCTACACAGATAATGAATTGTTGTGGACTACCTGACGTAATGAGTCTTTAAAGATTTGTAATAGTCATGTTCCAATTAAAACAGTCAGAGTTAAGAATAAATATTGTCCTTGGGTGACCCTGGACATTGTTAAACTCATGTATAGAAGGGACTTTTTCAAAATCTCTGTCTATTTTTAATGATTGTTCTGATACCATGAATGAGTACAGAAAAGCCAGAAATCTCATTAACGAGACAAGCTAAGCGTGAGTATTTTTGAAAATGTGTCTGCTAAGAATAGGAACTATCCCAAAAAGTTATGGCGTGAGGTTCACAAAGTCGCTGGCAATTGTTAACACTATGAATCCTGATCTAAATTGCTCCGAAATGAATGATTATTTTGTTGACATTGGTAAAACTATTGCAGACTCATTTAAAAAAAATCCTCTTATTTGGAAGAACACCAAATTAATGTTCTTATAATCTCAGCTTTAATCCTGTGCCTGAAGAGTTCATTTTGAAAGCTTACGTCATCTGAGCACTGAAAGTAATCTTGATGTTTTGGACTTTGATACTAAACTTCTCAGGTTAGGTGCACTGGGTATTACAAATCTCTTTGTTATATTATCAATTTGTCTCAAAGAGTGGTGTTATTCCAGATGATTGGAAATTTGCCCACACCACCCCAATTTACACAGGAAAGGGTTGTAAGAAGGACAAAGGTAAATTTAGTTTTGTCTGTTTGAATACCAAAATAATTGTGTGTGTAGCACCACGGGTCACGTGCGTAGGGCGTTGGCAATCGATTTCTCCATACTGAGATCGATCGTTCCATTACATTCCAAAGTCATTGAAGCATAATATCAAATTGCTGAAGCGTATACATAGTATATAAGCAAAAGGAATCTATGAGTCTCCAGTTCAGGTCTTTTTCAGTCGCTGAGTATACTTTAAACATTTTATCAGAGTTAAACTAGTTTGTTACGACAAATCTCTAACGATGTCTGTGCCCAAGCAACCTGGAAACTTGGACACTAACGCCTTATTTGAGAAGTTCCAGCTCTACTTTAACTCAAAATTCGAGGCATTATCAAATAATAACAAACCTCAGGACGACACCGAGCTGAAAATAATAAAGAACAAACTAGAAGCCCGGGAGCTCTCGAAGCCCGGTAACTCGGCACAGTACGCTTTCTGTGGCGAGCTAGAGATTCTTCTCGGACGAATCAAGAAGTCACTTCTACAAAAAAGCGACTTACAAGAAGTTTTTAATACCATCGTCGAAGCAGAAGATCTAATTACCAATCGCAAACAGAAGATCAAGATCGCAGACTCAAGTAAAGCCGGCTGGGTAACCGTCCAGCATTTGGAAAGCGGCTGCAAGAAGGATCAGTCGGCAGAGGTGCAAAAGAAAGTCCTAATCGCCGAAGAAGCAGCCCTGAAAGATTTGGAAGGAAGGAAGCGACAGAAAAGGTCTTCGAGCTTTCGTCAAGCCCAAGATGGGTCTTCGTACAAGCATTATTCTGCTGCTTCTGGTGAAAACAATCTTTTTCGAGGTAAAACCCACTTACTGCGTTTTTCTTTGTCAAAGTTCAGAGTCGGCCGAATCCCGGCCTTATTCCCATGTTTTTCAATAAATTCGTAGAATATACTTGACTGCTGTACTGTGTGCTTAATTTGGTTGTTCATAAGGGTAAAACTGTTTTTCATGCGTATGAGCGTAGCGAAGGAGCATGAAAATTTAGTTTTGTCTGTTTGAATACCAAAATAATTGTGTGTGTAGCACCACGGGTCACATGCGTAGGGCGTTGGCAATCGATTTCTCCATACTGAGATCGATCGTTTCATTACATTCCAAAGTCATTGAAGCATAATATCAAACTGCTGAAGCGTATACATAGTATATAAGCAAAAGGAATCTATGAGTCTCCAGTTCAGGTCTTTTTCAGTCGCTGAGTATACTTTAAACATTTTATCAGAGTTAAACTAGTTTGTTACGACAAATCCCTATTGCCCCTTCATTTTCCATTTTCCCCCGTTTTTTATTTGTTTTGTCTTTACAAATGGTGTGTGCTACAACTGTAAGACAGCCGGTCACTGGGCCAGAGAATGCCCCTTCGCTTACGGCCCCCTTCACCAGTCCCCACGGGTCAAGCCAAGAGCTCAAGCCGAACCTTTCATTGGCTACAACAACTACCACACACGATTTGCACCATGGCAAGTCCCAGCCGCTCAGAGACCAGTTCAAGCTCTCTTACCCGCAACAGCCACCCAAGCCGGGCCCAGCTCAGGGGCAGAAGCCTCAGGTTCAAGCCTGTCCTAAAGCGGCAGATTTCCAAGAGAAGTTCGGTGACGTATTAGAGGTGAATTGTAACTTTAAGTCATGCAATGTTAACGAGTTAATATCTGATGATGTAGACGTAAAGGGTAGATTAAAGGAGCATTTTCAATTTCGGTATGATATTGGAGCATCCGCTACAGTAATGTCAATAATTAGTGAAGGTTATCGTATTCCATTTGATCAACAACCTCCTCCAATGTTTTCAAACAATAACAAATCATCTTTGTTGGAAAGCTTATTTGTATCAGAAGAGGTATTAAAATTGCTTAAATCTGGAAGGATTACTGAAAGAAGTGAGCCTTCTTATGTAGTTAGCCCTCTAACAGTTGTCACACAGGCGTCAGGGAAAAGGAGGCTGATTTTAGATCTAAGTAAATTAAACAAGTGCCTCACGAAAGTTCACTTCAAAATGGATGATTGGAAGTTAGGCTTGCAATTTCTTTCAAGTGAATCACTTCTTTTCACATTTGACCTCAAATCTGGTTATCACCACATTGACATAGCCACTGATCATCAACAATACTTAGGTTTTTCATGGGAGTTAGAAGGGGTTCGTAGATATTTTGAATTTAACGTCCTTCCCTTTGGCCTTTCCTCTGCACCCTTGCTCTTCACCAAAATTATGAAACCTCTCATTACACTGGGGAGCGTCCGGGATACTAATTGCTTTGTATCTAGACGATGGTTTTTGCGTGGTTCCAAAGTCAACTACCGATCATGATTATAATATGTTAATAGCTAGAGACATTTCCAGACATGTTAAGGTTGATCTCCTTAGGGCTGGGCTAATATACAACATTCAGAAATCAATTTGGAACCCATCTACCCGCATTGACTGGCTGGGTATGACCTGGGACACAATAGCTGGCACTTTGCAGGTTGTACAGAGAAGAATAGATAAAATTTGCCATACCATCCAAGTTTTGAAATCTTCAAATGTTACCGCAATTAGAAAACTGCACTCCTTGGTAGGCCAGGTCATTTCCCTTAGTCCCGTAGTTGGTAATTTAAGTAGGTTAACGACAAGACATTGTCAAATAGAAATCGCTAAGGCTTCTCATGAAGACAACAGTGTCAGATTGGATGAGCATTGCTCGTCAGAGATTAATTTCTGGGATATTAATTTACCAAGATTGAATGTACGTAAGGTGTTTGCAGCCAATAAGATTAGCAAAATATCATGTTGTGATGCTAGTGCATTAGGATCGGGAGCCATTATATGTAATGATATCCATACAGCCCACAAACTTTGGACAGAAGTTGAAGCCAAAAAGAGCTCCACGTGGCGAGAATTAAACACCATTTATTTTGCATTGTGTTCGTTCCTGCCAATTATCTCTAATTCACAACTGAAAATTCTAACGGACAGTCAGTCCGCCGCCCGCATCGTAGAGGTCGGAAGTATGAATCTAGAATTGCAACAATTGGCTCAAGATATATTTCGTACTTGTCTCAACAACCATGTGTCACTAGAAGTAGATTGGATTCCTAGAACTTGTAACGAGCAAGCAGATTTCGTCAGTAGGCTTATTGAATTGGACAACTGGGAAATAAAGCCCAGCATTTTTCAAACTATTAATGATGCATGGGGACCATTAACAGTAGATTGTTTTGCTTGCTTTTACAATTCCAAGTTGCCCCGTTTCTTCTCAAGGTTTTGGAACCCGGGGTCATCCGCGGTGGATGCTTTTGCACAGAACTGGGCAAATGAAAATTGTTTGTTAGTTCCTCCAGTAGTGTTGATTCCAGCAGTCCTAAAACATTTACATTTTTGCAACGGTAAAGGAGCTTTAGTTTTCCCCTGGTGGCCATCTTTACCTTTTTGGCCATTACTTTGGTCTTGTTATAGAACTTGGATGAAAGGATTTATCACATTTGAAGGATCTAGTGCACTGCAGTTGGGAAGAAATAAGAATTCTCTTTTGGGTTCCAATAAGTTAAAGAGCCTTGTATGTGTAGCTTATATTGATTGCACCAAGTAAATCTATATATATTTTTCTCCCCAATGTGTATCAGATCATTTACAGTCAGGCCTTTTGGTCAGATTTCCCTACCAGCATGAAGGAGTCAAAGATGCACATATTTTTCGAAGTTCTTTTTGCCAAGGCGAACGGCACCATAACTGGTTACTTATACAAGTGTAGGGAATTCTTAGCTTGGCTTAAGGTACAAAATATTCCACTCGTATTTCCCATTAAAGTACATGCTATAGCCGCATTCATCGTTCATAAAAGTAAGTTCGCAAATTCTGACAGTACAATAGTGTCAATTGCAGCTGCCATAAAATGGCTTCACTCAACAGTAAACATCACACCCAATCCCTTGGACTCACCAGTAATGCAACAACTAATTATAAGTGAAAGAAGATTGTTACACAAACCACCCGTGCAAAAAGAGCCCCTTCCATTCAGTCTAGTCAAAGCTATAATCGATAAATTTGGGCAATATGATTGCAGTCTGATCGATTTAAGGACGGCATGCTATGTCTCCCTTAAATTCACGCTTCTTTTTAGGCACGCTGAGATGGCGCAAATTAAAGCTAGCCACATTCGGGAACTCCCAGCAGAAAATAGCCTTAGCATCTTTATTCCTCACTCTAAAACGGACATTTTTAACAGACTCTGGAGACAAATATTCTCCCGTAAAAATTCTGAAGGGTTTCATGGCCAAGTGCAATATTGAAATCGGCCAAGATGTCTACCTATTCACAGCTATGTCCTTCCATTCAAGCACGTCATCTCATACCCCGTTGCTCAGCAGACCTCTTAGTTACACAAGATGCAGAGAAATGTTTTTAGATGCACTCAAGCAAGTAGGAATAGACGAACCAACCAATTAATGGGACTTCGTAGTATGAGGTCCGGGGGAGCAACGCATTTAGCAAATAGAGGGGTTCCCGGAGATCTCATAATGCAACATGGGAGGTGGAAAACCACCAATGCAAAAAACAGATATGTCAAAAGAGAAGTCACCCAACGCCTCAATGTGGTAAAAATTCTTTCTGGGGATTAAAGTATTGTATTAAGGAAGATTGCATATGTGATCCAGATGTAGATGTAGTGACTTATAATAAGAATATGGTCAAAATCTCATTATGAAATTAATAAGTGACAAGTTTAATTATTTATCTGTTTATTATTCTTGCTCAAACATTACAAGTAACGGTATTTAATAGTAGATTTATGTTCAATTGCATTTTCCGTTAGGAGACGGTTAAAGAGAAATAAGAAAAGTTTGAGTTTATATTAACACCGGTCATTACTGAATATGACTCTGATTTGAGATTGTTATGGATGGAAATTCCTCAAAGTAATGGAGGTTTAAGCGATGTTGCGAGTTATGTTTACAGATAAACTGCTTACTCAATGTTAGTTTCCAGACCGATGTCTGAAGAGCCGAAAGGGCTGTTTTCCTTTGTGGAAATCGGTAAGAAAAAGAGAAAATTGGTTTGAAGAGATTGTAGAGGTCATCCAACGCCTCAATGTGGTAAAAATTCTTTCTGGGGATTAAAATATTGTATTAAGGAAGATTGCATATGTGATCCAGATGTAGATGTAGTGACTTGTAATAAGAATATGGTCAAAATCTCATTATGAAATTAATAAGTGACAAGTTTAATTATTTATCTATTTATTATTCTTGCTCAAACATTACAAGTAACGGTATTTAATAGTAGATTTATGTTCAATTGCATTTTCCGTTAGGAGACGGTTAAAGAGAGATAAGAAAAGTTTGAGTTTATATTAACACCGGTCATTACTGAATATGACTCTGATTTGAGATTGTTATGGATGGAAATTCCTCAAAGTAATGGAGGTTTAAGCGATGTTGCGAGTTATGTTTACAGATAAACTGCTTACTCAATATGTTAGTTTCCAGACCGATGTCTGAAGAGCCGAAAGGGCTGTTTTCCTTTGTGGAAATCGGTAAGAAAAAGAGAAAATTGGTTTGAAGAGATTGTAGAGGTTGTTGTATTGTGTTGAAAACGAAAAGTGCTTTTGTTAAACAAAAGAAACATAGAAGTAGTACTCAGCGGCCGAATCCCGGCCTTATTCCCATGTTTTTCAATAAATTCGTAGAATATACTTGACTGCTGTGCTGTGTGCTTAATTTGGTTGTTCATAAGGGTAAAACTGTTTTTCATGCGTATGAGCGTAGCGAAGGAGCATGAAACTACAGACCTATTTCTGTTGTTTGTCATGTTGCTAAATTATTGAAAAGGAAGTTCAGGTCCAACTAATTGCCTATCTTAATACCCATGACATGTTTACAGTTGATCAATTTGCTTTCCTTAAAAATCACTGTACTCAGTCCTGTCTGCATCGTGTTATTGATGATTTTTATGAAGCTTTTAATGAACATGAAGTTGTTGGCACTTGTTTTCTTGACATATCTGAGTGCTTTGATACAATTGACCACGACCTGTTACTTTTTAAACTAGATCAGCATGGTATTTCTGGTAATGAACTTGAGTGGTTCAAAAGCTACATTTTTCAACAGAAAACAAATGGTAAGGTGCAATGGTGAAGTTCCAAGTCCAAATGATATTTCAGTTGCGGGAGTACCCCAAGGAAGTGAGCGACATCAATGACATCACACAAATTACATTTTCTATCGCGAGCCAAGAAGCGTGACGCATTTGCATATTACGCAAGAGTAAAAGGCTGAGTGCACAAGTCAAGGATGTACCCATCATTGATCGTTTACAGCGCAGCTACGACGGACGTATCAAAATTATTTTCCTTTGCCATAATGTCAGATTCCGATAACGGGGCTCTCCAATCGGGAAGCCAATACTATCAACCCGGACAGCCCTCCTTATCGATTACGGCAAACGACGTGTCAGCTATGTCAAGGCCGGAGTATCAGAGACGTTGTAAGGCTTTCAGCAGAGATTCGATAAGGTAATCGCCGAGCGAAAACACAAAAATGAGGGGACCTTGCTTGAGGTGCAGTCGTGCAAACGATGTGCAATTTCGGTTTAAAGGAAACCGCACACAGTTTGAGTTTAACGAGAAAATTGCTCAAAACCTCGAGATCTCCAAAATGTTATTGAAGGAGGGTTCATCCATCATCGGCAGAGGAGAAATTATCCGAAGCAGTTAAAGAACTACGAAAAAGAAACAAGCCGATTCGCCTCACTGACGAGTCAAATGCAGGTTCGTATTAAATCTGTAATATACATGACAAGTCGAGACGAAAAACGAAGTTTTAAAAATAGGTAGTAAAGTGCGGTGTGAATACCTCAGCTATTGTCATTACGCTGCCCATAACAATAGAACATCACTGTTATCTCCGAATAGCTGGCCGTTGCGTAACATAGGAGTGGTTTGAATACAAAGCACCATGTTCGAATCAAGGTTGTTGGAGATGGAAATTTGTTTTAGGCAGAGAATTAACATCCTTTTTTATTGTAAGTTGGGCCGCTGTATACGAGTGACGAATTAGCGGAGGACTCCGAAGATGAGAAGCGAATTCGTAGTACCGGGCAATGGCAAAACGAAAAAAGGCAAAGGCCTCTCAACGCCAAAAGCCGTATCACCAAAATAGACGACGGGCAGCTGAATCGCCTGCCAACCCTGATAATCTTTTTCGCCACCATAGTGGCCAGTATAGACCGGCATCTCTATTCTCATACACGAGCAAAGGCTACGGGTCAAGCCCCAAAGCCACAGATATCTGTTTTAGATGCGGAAAAACAGGGCATTGGAGACAAGGATGCACCGGAATACACTCGGCTACCGGAGTTCAAAGACAACGTGGGCCAGCGGTAAATTCACAGATAAACTTTCGACAAGCAATGATTGGCTTAACCAAGATGGAGAGACAGGGTACGACAAATGCTAATCAGATAACTACTTTGACTACGAACAAGGTTCTGCAGAACCCATTGTCAGGGGACGTATAAGAGGGCCGTTAAAATTCTGGGAGAGCATTAATGCATATTCCGAGGTGTTAGATATTATTCGGACAGGTTACAAAATCCCATTCATTGACATGCCCCCACGATGTATTCAAAGAATAATCGTTCCGCAATTGCACATTCAGAATTTGTGTTAGAGGCAATAGCAGATCTAAGATCTAAGAATCTCATCTCAGAGTTAGGTTCTCCTCCCTACGTTGTAAATCCACTGACTGTTTCCGTGCAAAGTTCTGGAAAGAAAAGTATTATTCTTGACCTAAGATATGTTAATCAATTTGTATGGAAGGAGAAGGTCAAGTTCGAAGACTGGAATGAAGCCTTGAAATACTTTAAAAAGGGAGATTTTAGGTTTTCTTTTGACCTACGTTCTAATTATCATCACATTGACATTTTTTCAGAACATTCTAAGTTTTTAGGGTTTGTATGGAATATTGAAGGCATAACAAGCTACTTTACGTTTAATGTGTTGCCATTTGGATAAACCTCAGCTCCTTATATATTTACTAAGATATTAAGACCATTGGTAGCCTCTTGGAGAATTAGAGAGATGTATATCATAGTTTACTTAGATGATGGATGGGGAAGAGAAGACAATCTACACCAGTGTGAAATTACTGCCAAGGCAGTGACAGCTGAATTACTTGCTGCTGGGCTTGTACCTAACAAGACAAAATCAGAATGGTCACCAACTCAACAACTTGATTGGTTGGGACTGACATGGAATTCCAAAGAAGGGTCCATTCGAACGCTAAAACAAAGCCAGTCACAGATACCACGTCTTCAATTCAGAAATTAACGCAAAAACTATCCAAGGTTACCGCCAGGAAGATGGCGTCATCACTGGTAAAATAATATAATTTTCATGTGTTGTAGGGAGTATAACACAGCTTAAATCTAAGTACTTGCACATGGAGATTATCCACAGAAACCATTGGGATTACGAATTCTCTCTCCAACAAAGCGATAGTAAAGCGATTGAAGAAGTATTTTTCTGGAAAACAGAGTTGCCAATGTTGAACAACCGTTTACTGTTTGAGTATTCTGTTTCGCAGGTCATGGTCTACACGGACGCAATCAAGTCAGGATGCGGCGCATGGGCCATTAATTTTCCAGAGAAAGTTGAATTCCAACAGAAGTGGTCTTCTCACGAAAGAAGCAAAAGCTCCACCTGGCGTGAGTTAGGGGCATCCCTAGCACTGAGAGCGTTTGCTCCAGTACTCAGAGGTAAAGCAGTAAAGTTGCATACCTATAACAAAGGAGTTGTTGCAATAATAGCTAAAGGAAGCATGATCACAGAATTACAAGAATTGAGTCTGGATCTCACCTTATTCTGCAATAACAGCAGAATAGAATTGAAAGTGGTCTGACAATACAGAGGCAGACTGTCTAAGCAGACATGATTGGGGCGTGTCCACAGAATTTTTTCAATTCATGGACGGTATGTGGGGTCCACATTCAGTGGATAGATTTGCTAACGAGTACAACACGAAATTACCCACTTTCAATTCAAGTGGCTTAATAAAGCCAGTAAGGACAGTTCCAGCAAGTCTTGAAATTGTAAAAGTACCGTATAAATGTGCACGATGTGTACATTACGCGACGGAACGTTAGGCCAGACGACCGCGATCACCACACACTTTTCAACACAAACATTTTTAAGTTTTGAAGCTGAAATCCTTCAAAGAAATTGCTTCCCAAAACTGTGTGATTCCTTTGCCTATTTGAAATTCTGCAAGGCTAGGTATTAATGCTCACTTTTCCAACGTTCTTTAACTTTTTTTTTTTTTTTTTTTTTTTTTTTTACAGTGATTTAGGCCAACATTACAAACAAACAAAATAACACACGGGTGGCTACATAATAGTCGTCCGACGCTGGTAGTGCATGGCTAAAAAACCTCTTTTTAGTAGAATCCTGTTAAATTATGAAACAGAGATGTGATTTAAAATAATGCCACAACATACTCCTTTAAATAAAGGGGCTGATTAACTAATTCATCGCTTAACGAAAATAAAATCGACTGTTTTCGAAGTCACTCTGTGTCACGGCCTATGCTTTTACACGTATTGTTTCATCAGCTGTATGACGTCATACCGTCGCCTCTGTGCTATAAGGTCATTAATTGCAATTTCATATCCGTAATGATCAAAAGGGCGGTAAGGGAAAAATGCGTATAAGTTTGAAAAACTAAATCAAAATCCACAAATAAATGTTTTTCTTAGAAAAGGGATGTTTATTTTTGCCAAACAATTACTTGGGAGACCAAATGCTATTTGATGAAATTCATGCAAACTGCACTAATGACCTTAGTCCTGAGCCAACGATACCCGATAGGGGGGTCACGTGACCGCATGTAAACATTGTCGCGCAATCGGTCTATTAATTTATAAAGTTTTGAATCACATCAAAATATGCAAAGCTAGAGGCACACTAGTGGTTCCCGATTGGCCTTCGGCAGTATTCTGGCCGTTGCTAAATTCAAATTCTAGCCCGTTCAAGGGGCTGGTCGCACAAGTGATTGCGATTTGATGATTCTGACAATATATTCGTACACAAGAAGAATCTAGCATCTATCTTTGGTAGTACAAAGATGAAGAGTGCAGTTTTATGTCTGAGACTTCAAGGTTAACAAACAGTGAAAATCAATCTTAAATTGCCACAGGGTTTGAAGAGACAAACAATGCTGCATGGCTTATGAGAGTAATAATTCCGTTTGGTAACTCTCATGGTAGTCGCTGGACACGGCGTCAGAAAATAAGTCTGAAAGGACGCCTGACCATTCGTTATGTGCTGTTTTTTTTAAATATTATTTAAACCAAAAAAGTGGTAAATCACTTCCTTCAAGGTATTATGCCATAGTTCAAACGAGGTCAGTCATTAATACTAAATATTGTGTTAATACAGTGTTAATAGAATAAAACAAGAAGCCTGAAGAACACCGAAATTAAGGAATTAATTGTCAAGGTAGAAAACCTATATCCCGCTCTTTGTTGCTTGAGAGGATGGACACAACCCGTAGCTCGTCGCCGAATAACGATATTACCAATGATTATTGCATTAACATGTTCTTTATTGCAGGTTGGGGACGCGGGATGGCGCAATAGAAAATAATTTATTCACAGTTGAGAATCGAATTAGTGAATAATTACATTTTCTATCGCGAGCCAAGAAGCGTGACGCATTTGCATACTACGCAAGAGTAAAAGACTGAGTGCACAAGTCAAGGGTGTGCCCATCATTGATCGTTTTCAGCGCAGCTACGACGGACGTATCAAAACTATTGAATTATTATTATTATTTTTTTTGTAACAAAAAAAGAAGCCTAAATCAACGGCATTAGGTGGCACATAAGAGGTAGAAGAAAGGTTTTGATTAATCAAACTCAGGTATCTCCAAATAGCCTCATTCTGCTTAGTAGTGACCTCTTGCTTTCCTGTGGGCATTTGCTTGTCCTGTCCCACTTGGAGCTTGTCACCAAAGAACGATGCTACCCATGATTAATGCATTAACATGTTCTTTATTGCAGGTTGGAGGGACGCGGGATGGCGCAATAGAAAATAATTTATTCACGGTTGAGAATCGAATTAGTGAATAAGTGTAGATTCCAAGTGCACATGTAATATTTTTGCTGATTATGTTATTATTTACACTACTGTGGTCGTGGTTGTTTGCTGACGACTGTCTAATATATCGCCAAATCAAGTCCAGTGAAGATGAAAGAAAATTACAGTCTGACCATGACAACCTCATTGAGTGGGCCACTGCTCGGGGTATGCGATTTAACCCTAGCAAATGTAAGACCATGAGAATCTCTCGTACACGGAACCATGGTGTACCTTCATATGATTTGAATGGTGTGCAACTAGAAGTAACAAAAGAATTCATGTACCTGGGGATCATAATTCAGAATGACTTGGGATGGGAACAACAGACGCAGCATGCCGCTGCTAAAGCATCTAGAATCCTAAACTTCGTCAAACGAAATTTTTACATGTGCTCCAAGAACGTGAAGGAGAGGTTGGAACCCCTATAAGATCTGCCACCAGACTGCTTTGGAAAAAGTTCAGCGTAGGGCTGTGCGCTTTGTTCAGAGGAATTACGTGCAGGCAAGTAGTGTCTCCACGATGTTGTCAACCATGGGGTGGGAGCAGTTAACAGACAGACCGGAAGCTTATCAGATGACCCAGTTCTACAAAATAATCACTAAATCCATTGACATCGACGCTTCAAACCATCTCCAGCCACAAGTACAAAGATCCAGGAGGGGAAACAACAATCAATTCAATATCCCATAAGCACAATCAATGGCCTTTAAAAACTCATTTTTTTCACAGATGTATTAAGTTATGGAATGACCTACCACAAACCATAATCAACTCTGCAGACTCTGAGATTTTCCACAACAATTACATTATACACATCATGACAAGAATTTAGTTTTTTTTTATTTTATTTCCGCACGCCCCCGCGACCTCCTAGTCAAGATCCCAAAAGGATGTTTCAGGAGGAAAATTACCAAATACCAAGTAAGTACCAAGTAAGTACTGGGAGCAATATTAATGATGTATTGCAGTCTAATATTGATATCATTAGTGGTTGGTACAAATGTAATCGTCATGCCATTAACCAGTGATAAAACTAAAATTATGCTTTTGAAATCTAGTCGTGTTAACAAAGTAGACAAATTGAATATTTCCCTTAAGAACACTCAGCTCGAACAGGTTGATAGAGTAAGGTATTTAGGGATTGAAGTTGATGAAAACCTCACCTGGGAATCACATGTTAGGAATGCCATTAAAACGGTCGCTTATACGGTTTGTTCCCTTGGTCGACTCAGACATGCCCTTACCAAGGGTCTTCTTAATCCCCTCTACAAAACAACCATTCAGCCGTGTCTGGACTATGCCAGTTCTGTTCGGGTAATTGATCAATGACAAGTAGGAAGACTCTCTTAGACTTCAAAAAGAGCTGCCAGGATTGTTGCTAATGATTTTGATTATGTAAATTTTCATGGTGAGGATATGATTAGAACTCTTTCTTGGCAGACATTTAAACAGAGGAGGGATTACTATTTAGCCTGCAATATATACAAATGTGTTCATGGTTAAGTTCCAGACAGACTTTGTAATAACATTGAGATGTATTTTGATAGACATGAGTTCAATACTAGAAATGCGGATTATCCCTAAACCCAAAATGGAATGTTTTAAGCAATCTTTTAATTATTCTGGTGCTGCTGTATGGAACAAGTTACCTGCTAAGGCCCAAAATGCATCGTCTATTGGTGGTTTTAAAAACATGTAGGCCTATAAACAAATTAATGTTTAATTTTTTTTAATCCTCTTGATGTTTTCTTTTTAAAATCTCTTTTACTCTGACTGTAAGTATTTTTAAAGTAATGTTTTTTTTCAGTTTTCTCGTTTTTAAGACACAGGACCATAATGTAAAACAGCCTGTATAAAAATCTTGAAATACATAAATAAATAAAATGGAACGTAAAACACCTGTGAGGAAACACATTGTGACTTAAACATTGTAAAGTAATTTTTTGTAGAACGGTTTGGATAGCCTACAGTAACAACCAAGAAAACTTTGAAATGGAATTGACTAAAAACGTTGTTAAGATTATCAACGTTTGTATAACTCTTTAAAGGGACACACTGGGTTCGTTGGGCTATTGTGAGCTAACAACTAGGATATAAAGGTTATGGTCTTGAGGAGTACAGATGAAATATCTATGGCCGTTTTTGAGAATTTTGTTTTAAAAGTACGGTCACGTGGTTTTTTCTGAACCACGTGATCTTTGGAGTTAGTTTTACTTCAAGCCGTATAAAAGTTATTTACTGCATCAAATTCAACTGTGATTTAAAAAAAGTTATTCATGAGTGTTTGACAAAAGTGAGCATTTATTCATAATATGGATAAAGATTATACATAATTATGAAAAAAAGTGCGTAAAATCTTAACACAGAGAGTCCGGCCAATGGAAGCGTGCTCCACAGTGCACGAGCGTGGGGGCTTGCAAGATTCATACCCCAACGCATTATCCGACGGTCAGTGCCGTGGCTCGCGGGGCTTGCGAGGCACATATTGGCCAAGGCAAGAACTCCTCCACGACCAATCGAGCTGCGAGCTTACGGACATGCAGGAGGGCATGGGAACCAGACCATCAAGTGCGTTTCGTTATCAATAGTTTTAGTCTGTACACCTAGCTGTTTGTACCACGTTACGTAGAGGCGGTCTCAGTGAGGCTTTGTATCGGAGAAAAAGACAACACAGGATCTTTACGTTGACCACTCTTGTTATTCTAAAACTGATCGTGATGTAAACGTAGGCTAAGCTTCCGGTATTTTAAAGTCATGAAAAAGGTGCAGAAGTCGAAGAATGCGTGAGAACGCATCACCTGGTTTAATATGAACGTCTTTTAAATGTTGACAAAGCGGAGTCTACCGATACTTTTCGTTATAAAGTGATTTTTGAGGGCAAACATGAAAAATGATAGCAACCTGGACATTATAGAGTCGTCATTATTTACTTTTATACGGTGAAAGAGTAGGAGTTGCAATCATGATTCGTATCATATTCGTTCTTGGCACAATAGAAAACAGTATTGTCATCTTGCTGTTGCCCTGTCTAAGGATTTACAAACTATTCCTAACGTGTTTGTAGTAAGTCTAGCTGTTTGCAGATCTCTGTTATTGTCTTCTGCTTCATATAAACTCAGTAGTAGCTTTACTTTGTAGCAATGGATGGCCATGGAACACTGAAATATCATGTTTTCTCTCTGCATTGATGGCATTTACCAGCGCTGGGGCCAGTCTGTACAATCTCGCATGCATCGCTCTCAACCGCCTATTTGTATTTAAAGGACCAATGAAGGCTTACACATGATTATTCACGAACAATAAAATTATTCTTATGGTGGCTGGTAAATGGATTATACCTCTGGCAGCCATGTTGATCCCACTTGCCTTCGGAATCGGTGCTTTGGGTATGATAAGCAAGACAACACTTGCAGTGACATTGACAGTCATCCTCGGTTCATGGAATACCATTTCGTCCAGGTGTTTTGTTTTTATCCCATCCCACTTATGATCCTATAATCAGTTACTCCTTGTTATTCTTACAAGTCAAACATCATTTCAAGCACGGTGAAGAATCATTTAAGACGTCTCATGAGATAGCTGACTTTAAAACAGATGAGAAAATGCAAGAGAAACTTAGAACGCGTTTTAAGAAGTGCACAAATCAACAACAACTGCAGATCACAAAAAATCTGTTCCTGCATGTTTTCCTGCGTGTTCGTAGTAGTGTCCCGTATTCAGTAGCTCTACTCACAACATCCAACGCAAGAACACTGCTATTTCACTCGGTACTATTTACATTTAACAACTGTGTCAATCCAATACTCTACACCGTTAACCATCCCCGATTCAATGATGTCATTCGATGTATCATACGATGCAGGTTTGAAAATATACCTAAACCATCTGCGTATCTTTTGTCTGCCCATGCAAGATTTTGTCCAGTGTAACAATGACCGTCATGAAGGGTTGTACTTTATTGTCAATTCTCCACTATTGTTTTTCACACTTCATCAGTGTCTATGTTATATAAACTTAACGTTAATCATGCTATAATCCATTATGCAAGTTAGTGCGTGGTTTATGCGTTGTGATTCAAGAAACCGTGAAAATAATAACCGTGTAAATAATAATAATTACAATACAAAACGAAAAAGGGATTAACCCTTTAGCCGTGGAATAAGTGCAAAATTTTAATTCCGTTGTATGTACCTGTGAACTGTCTCCTTCTAAAAAATGGATTTGAGGCCAGCGACGTAGCCAGTGTGTGTGTGTGTGTGTGTGTGTGTGTGTGGGGGGGGGGGGGGGGGGGGGCTGGGGCTGGGCAAGTGAAACAACTGTATATATACACGAGCACAGCTTTCATTCTTATTTTATCAAGAACATTTTAACAATAGGGCCTAATGAGTAATTTTGTCTTGTGAAAATCTGCAAGACATAATGATAATCCAGTAACTGTCATGTTAACTTGTAAATGTCTGTAAGACATAATGATAATCTAGTATTTGTCTTAATTACATGTGAATATCTGCAAGACATATTGATAGTCCGGTAGCTGTCATAACTTGCCATATTAGAAACAGAGTTTGCATGACCACCAAGGAGGCATGATATTCTGGTTTTCGATCTTAATGTTGTTGGATTTAACGTTAATGTGAAGCAACAAAAAACAGCCTACAGTAAGAAGTAAATCTCAACTAACACAAAAAACATAAAATGCATTTTACACTGTTAGGCTGTTCTCTCTAAGATAAAGCCCTGGTTAGCAGATAAAATACACTTGAATTATATGTTTTTGGACAAAAATCCCCGTACTGCCTTTATCGTCATCTTACTATAGTTTATGGCACTTAATTTCAGACTCTGAAACTGACATGGTCTATAAAACAAACAGAACTGACGATAACAATTATCTTTGAACCAAGCATGCGCAGAAGTTAGAATGCTGCTGCTTTATGTATAAATATGTAACGTCTAAAAAATTTTGGCAATATATTAGGCAATGTGTAACTTCTTAAGTTTGTTGGCAATATCTTAGGCAATGCCTAACTTCTTAAGTTTGTTGGCAATATCTTAGATAATATGCAACTTCTTCAGTTTGTTGGCAATATCTCAGGCACAATTTTTGGACTTATCTAAACTAAATGTATTACTTTGATCATTTCAGATTAATATTATGTTTACCGTGCATTTACCGTAAACAAATATTTCCAACATCACATTTCCGTATGACGGATGAAATTACGTCATCTGTGACGGTAAGTGCCATTCACACTCACGTGTATTATCACATGATTAAATCTTTTCTTAGAAAACAACAATTACATTTCGTTAGTAAGAAGATTAGGACTGTAGTCAGTTTTCATTATATAATTATTGTAAATCGAACGTGTGGGTGAGATTTGATTTGAACATGAAAGCGAGATTGATTGCGTCATTAATGGGTTTTTGACACAAATTAATGTGATTATAGGACATTATTCGTGGTATTTCCGTCGCTTTCGCGTGAAAAACTATCCTTTTATTATATATGTGACAATTAGAAGAAATTTTCTAGAAGATGATAACGTTTCAGGAAAACCACATAAATGCGCCAGTTTATAAAAAGCAACAAAAGCTTTAGAACACCAATGATCAAATGAATGATTAAATTATCACCTCAACCATAAACTTTTCTTAACCTTAAAAACGTGGTATTTACTTTGCTTCTTGATGGTAGGCCATGACTTAACAAGTACGTTGTTCTATGTACATAACACGTTTCAACACTTGAAATATGTTTTGTTTGTGATAAATAAACAGCATTGTGTATTTAAAAGCAAAAGGTACATATTTAAGATCCAGAAACAGGGCAGACATGTCTCAGTTATTGTTATATGATGACCTTAAGCTTAACATCCTCCCGAAAAATTAGGGCCGTTTTTTTATCAGATAAACACGACATAAAAACAAGTATTGCAGTAGTTGTGAAAATCCTTACCATTAATTGATTTTATATCATTATGTTTCCTTCTCATTTATATTTGTTTCTTCATTATTTATGGATAATACGCCATCGTACAACGAAATGGTAAACAAAAACCAATCGATGTATTTTTCAAAACATTGAGCGCGATGACAATTATAATTCCATCACTGTACCCATAACTTGTGTTTTTGCAAATCACTTGCAATGACGTTGTTCAACATCGACATGTAATTGGTCAACATATTATTAGTATCACGTACCATGCGCATGGGGACAATGACGTTAAGCCAAGTGTTAAACCTCAAATTGTTAATCACATCTAAATCATATTGTGTTTTCACACCACTATCAGCTATTAGCACGCCAATCACATACTCTTGCCATCGATTATGCCAAAAGGAGATATTTCTTTCAAGGGATATCCATATAATAAGCAACACTGATCAACGAAACACAAGTCAGGTAGTATCCAAGAAACAAAATTTGATTCAAACTTGTTATATTTATTTGTATAGATAAATGATGGTATCAAAGTTGTTCAATGTATTAGCCTCTAATAACGTCAATTCAGAGAATTGTTTCAAACCAAACAGTTGTAATGTCCACCTGTGTTAACACTTATGAAGCAGAGCCCATATACAAAGTTGATACTTTTTCAAACTTTACAAGAGATTATGCAGGGAAATACGGGGCCATAGTTTTAAAAAGAGCTAAAGAAAAAAGAAATCAAATTTGGACACGCCCAACCTTGATTTCGTCAAAAAGAAGAAATAAACAATGACACTGAAAAGTACTCGGCACGCCCTTTAAATTATTCATTGAACTTTGAACTGTTTATATTAACTCACCTCTTATCAGTTATTTTCCCCATGCTCTTGTGTACCGTATATAGATCACTCCCTCCCCCAATAAGTCATTATCAACACAAATCTTTCAAGTGAACGGACGGAAAAGCTGAATCAGTAACAACAGTTGATTTAAATTTGATAAAGGCTGGGCTATATACGTTAAAGTCACTTTATATTCATTTTCATTTTGTTGGAAACTAATTTGTTTGAATAAAAACGCTGTGCCCAAGCTGATACTACCAATTCGTACAGTAAAACTGACACCAGCGCAATTATGGCTGACATGAAGTCAGACATCACGTTGAACGGCGATGCTGTAGGGGGTAAGAAACATCTCACTGGCGGTATAGAAAAAGAAATAACACCCATTGACATGGAGAAGATGATGATGGAAGATGATTTGGATCTTGATGAAGAAGAAGATGAGGTAATTAGAGAAGGATGGGGGAACAAGCTGGATTTCATCATGGCGTGTATTGGTTACGCCGTAGGTTTAGGAAACGTCTGGAGGTTCCCGTACCTATGCTACAAGAATGGAGGAGGTTGGTGATTTATTAATACAAATTTATAAAATAAATAAATTTGATTTTTTTTATTAATTGCCCAAACCAACTTGAACTATAGTTGTGTGTGGTTTTCTAATACATAAATGGTATAAACACTGTTACAAATAATTTAACCGTTACGTGAATACGAAATTGAAATACATTCTCATCAGGTGAAGACAGAATGTAGTTTTCCAACTGCAGTTTAAAAAATAGTACTTCACGGTTCGCACAGAATATTTCTCTACAAACCTACAGATGCTCTTACAGTTCTATTTTGTCAACGCTGAAAACACGTTTCAACACTGTGCCATTCCTAGCATATCTCAAAGGCTTGGATCAAGCAAACTTTCCTTGCAAGACACACGACAACGAAATTATTTCTTCATTGTTCATTTTTGAGTCTTTGTTCAAGTTATAAATTGAAAGGGATTTCTTCCATCTTGTACCTTTCACCTTTTAACAAGAGGATGCGAAAATGTTAAATAATCATCTGACGAGCGGAAAATTCCACTCATTGTCTCTCCTGCGTTTATTGATCCAATCGGTGGTTTTTCCATATGTTATCTCAGTTATCATACAATACAAACATCATTATCTTTACAAGGTATTATACTGTTTCAGGCCAGCCCATGACCAAAGGTCACCACGCCGCTGGACATGTTAAACATTAACTTATCTTTATTTCCAGAGTATGTCCACCTGTAACTTTTTATTATTTTCCTCGAGGTGAGTTGTTAATAAAAGAATGTACATTATATGAATACCAATGGTTACGATGACCTTCCCCATAACCATAGTTACCTCTTATGGTTTGCCAAAGGTTATTTTAAGAAACGGAAAATCGAAACATGTTTTATACATGACTGGATTCAAACACTTCTCAGAAATGATAGCATTTAACATTTACTCAGTACGATTAGAACAACAAAAAATCTTATTATTTTTTTTTAAATGATTAATATTCCCATCGTTGTGACAAAAATCACGAACCAAAACGGAAAATGACTCCGAAAACTGTCACATAAGACTTGATTTGATCATTATTAAATTAGGGAAATATGTTTACTCGTTTGGCATGCATAATCTCCTTATACAACAGCTGACGACGGGAGCATGTTTTTCCTATGCAGCGATGGTCGAGGCATACGGAGCACAAGACACACCCGGGCCTTCCGTTTGCATTTTTGTTTGAGAAACAACACAAATCCTACCATTTATGTGACGTGCTTAAAAAGAACATAACCATAGCGAATGTCTCTTGACACCCCATGACACATCAATTCAAATGACATTTTTTTCTATAAAGAATTATTTTCATTGAGTGTAGTTTGATGTCATAACATAAACACACCTTTTCTTAAACTTTTTAATTGTTTTTAATTTTGAATAATCTCTACCATACCTTTATGATTGAATCGTATTACATAGTTGTGTACTATTATAATCTGAGGCGTGGTGTTTGTGATTTTCTTGCTTATTTAATTCTCTTGTTACACAGCCTTACAGCTGTTCTTACAGTGCATCTTCCCGCCACAGAGCGTTTTAGTTAAACACTGGTTTCTCTGACTACTCTGTATGGTTTGGAGACTGATACATTTAAGTGTAATAAACTCTGTTTGTCGAATGTGTATAGTCCTGGTTTATTTATAGTAAACAAATGCTGTCGTGGTTGGACCTACAATGGAGATAAGCGTATCAGTTTTCTGACCTTTCCTTATTATCACATAAGCTTTAATAAGCGTGTGATATAATTTCTGAATGGTCACTTGATGGACACAGTGGAAATTTACAACATTATACTCAAGGATTATAAGGTTATAAGAAAATGTATTATGTAACCTAAACCTATTTTGTTTTACCTTTGCATGGAAACGAATTACATTTGTTGACACGAATTGGCCTATAGGCTATCCTTTTAAGTTGTAATTGATGAATGTTTGACAGTCGAGTTTCCTAAAGATAAAATTGAGTTTAAATTAATGCTTTATTGTGACATTGGGAATGATCTATCTCATAATTTGCTTTTATACTAACATTTAACCTTGCCCAAAAATTTCGAGTGAAAGGCCGGCTAAAACAGCATCAATTAAAGTGATCGATGGGGAGAAATTAAAACCATCCATTATAGAAAATTAATATAGTGATTATTGTTGTTTTTGTAGGTGCATTTTTGATCCCGTACTTCATCTCATTAGTCATGTGTGGTGTACCGATCTTCTTAATGGAAGTATCTCTTGGGCAGATGTTACAAACAGGTGGCATCAGTACATGGGATTTATTCCCAGCGATAAAAGGTAACATTTTGATCACAGTTTTTTTCTTTTACATACAAGTTGTTATCAGATTTTGTACTGACAAAATGCTCAAATGTGGCAGAACGTAAAATGAAAACCAAACAGTAAGATAAAACAATTACAACATACGATTACAACATACTTAAACTACAGTTTAACATTGAAAAGTGGTTCTGTTTGATAAAAAGTTGAAAATTATAAAGACGATAAAATTTTCCAAATGTTTATACTCGAATCACAAAATACTGTAAAATCAAGCCTTTTACTATATTTTCACAAAATTCCCTAACACATCACAAGAACTTGTTTTCATTTTCTAATCAAATTAATTTACTTTTTACAGGTGTCGGTTTAGCCGCTGCAACGATAGCTGCCATGTTGAACGTGTATTACATCATCATTGTGTCTTGGTCTCTCTTCTACATGTTTGTTTCATTCACGTCAGTATTGCCGTGGAACGACTGTAGAAATTATTGGAATAATGAGTTTTGCAGTGAACTTGATCTTCAGTCAAATCTGACAAAGGAAGTCAGAAAGGAGTTTTTCCTGTCCACAAATGGATCTCTGCTACCAAAGAATCTTGGTGAATCAGCAGCAGAGCAGTATTGGGAGTAAGTGGCATTTAGAGGACGCCGTAACATTGACTCCACACAGAGTCTGGCGAATCCGCTTAAAAAGTGTTTTAAATGAGAGTGTATTTGGTAACACGATTAGTGTTTTTTATGCTTTTCCTGCCTGCTTCCCATCAGAAATTTACAAAATCTCATTTAAATCCTGTTACTGGTCCTAAATTTGTTTTATTTCTCTCAATTTGCATGTTTTATGTTTTTGTATTTAGTATTTACATCTTTATGGATTATTGTGCAGTATAAAATAGCTAATTTGTGCAGTATTAATTATAAAAATAAACAGCATGATAGCTTGAAAATGTCGAAAATCTGGTAATTTCAGGAGAAGAGTTCTTCATATTAGTTCAGGATTTGAAGAGATTGGTAGTCTTCGTTGGGATCTTCTTGGATGCCTTGCTCTCGCCTGGGTACTGACATTCCTTTGCATTTGGAAAGGTGTCAAGACAACCGGAAAGGTAAGTTATTAGCCTAAGTCGACTTATGTCTGTGTATAAATAACACGTACAGCCACATGCACATTATCTGTGTACCTTTTGACAGCTAAGTATGAGAAATTTAAGAAAATCCCGTTGGATATTATCAGAAACCTATAAATGAAATGTGTTCTTTAAATTTTAATCTGCATCTAGATCGTGTGGTTTACTGCTCTCATTCCTTACGTCATTCTTTTGATTCTTCTCATCAATGGACTCCTCCTGGAAGGATCAACAGATGGTATCATTTATTACGTCACTCCAACCTTTGATAAGCTCACTGAACCTACGGTAAATGTTATTATCATACAAAGACCACACCTATGAATCCTGAATATTAAATTTCACTCACTCTAAAACTAACTTAGTCAAAACAGCGTTAATAAGTTCTTTTAGACCACATTTTGACTACAATTTGTCAAAAACGGTCTAAAATGAGTAATTAAGGCTGGTTTGACTAACTTTAGTTTTACAGTGCTGTTTCATTAATACCCAAATCTACCACGCCACAGAAGGTTTCCTCCTGTACATTTTACCGTCTCATCGACTGTTGAAATGTTCCAGTGTGCTGTTCTCAGATTCACTAAACCGGGGCAAATAACTGATTTGGTCAATCAACCATTTTCTTCTGTATCCCAAAAGGGGAAATCAAATTTGAATAAATTGTAGTTCGTTCGATTCTTGTTATAAACAAATAAAAATTGTTTTCTCAAAAACCTTCGTTTGCCAACGTTTTTTGTGGAATGAGTTCAGTTGATAATAGACAAACTATTGACCATTGGGACGCCTTATTACTGTTTCCAAACAGTAGTTTTTACTCATTATTTATGTTTGACATAAATATAGGCCTATTTGACATAACAATCTTCTTTCTCTTTGATTTGTGTAGAAATGAGGATCTTGAATAATTATATTTATGCTTTCAAACATCAGTGAATAAAACCTTTTTTATTAGTTCTTTCATGCAAAACGACAGTTATGTTTTTGGTGTGTGGGGAAAGTTGGATTGGGTTGATTTAAGGATTTTGAGTGAATTATGGAAATTACGGTAGCTTATAGCGAGGAACTTTGACTAGAGGCAAGCTCCGAAGGCGCAAGATGCTGAAATGTGAAATCCCACTGGACACCATTTCATCAACTAACTCTTTTGAAACAACAATAAAATCAGTACAGACAATGGCCATTGCAATCAATGGGAAACAAAATATTCACTAGCTGAAATGACGTCCATGCCCATTTCACGTCTCAACAAAAGACAGAGTTCCAGTTCCCCATCTTGTGCCTTCAGCGCTCTATAATCTTTGCTAGAGGCCGTTATTTCTTTAGTCGAGGAGATGTCAATGAATACCACAAGAGTATGACTTCTTCTTTGTTTCCCCCCGTAGGTATGGGTAGATGCAGCAACGCAGATATTCTTTTCGTACGGTGTTGGTATTGGTTCACTCATCTCACTTGGTAGCTACAACCCCTACAGGAATAATTGCTTGTTGTGAGTATTTATGTGTATAAACAGTTACGATCGAGATGTGACTCATATAAAGGGACTATGTAAAATTTATATGTACGAAACCATACACGATTCGAACAGTTAGCAAATTTATTTGGTGGTAAATTCAGCTCACAATAAAAATTAACGTTGTACTCTTTGAATTATTTATAGAAAGAGTCTTGTTTCTTACACACAGAGATACTATTGTCGTCGGTATCGTAAATGCGGGTACCAGTCTGTTCGCTGGTTTCGTCATCTTTGCCGTTCTTGGTTACATGGCATTTATACAAGAAGTAGAAGTTAAAGATGTCGCTGATGAAGGTATGAAGTGCTCATTTCATTATGATTCTACTCCTCGTGTTCCTTCAAAATTGCCTTGTATGAATTACTTTGATTAGTATATTTTTTCAGGGCCTGGTTTGGCATTTGTTGCGTATCCTACGGCTGTGAATACCATGCCCGGAGCTCCATTCTGGTCAGTCTTGTTCTTCGCTATGTTGGTCATGCTCGGCTTAGATAGTCAGGTAATTGAAACATTACTAAAGGAGTACAGGCATACATGCTTTCTTTTGTTTTAAAATGACAAAAAGCAACCACATTATTACAATAGTTAACGAATGTAGATATATCGGAATGTACAGCATGGGTCATTCATTTATTTTTGTTTATCTCTTTTGACTAGTTTTGTGTCGTAGAGGGATTCATCACATCACTCATGGATGGGTTCCCTGAGTTCAAGCTGAGACAGAGACGTACCATCTTCGTTGTCTGTATTTGCGTCGTAGACTTCTTTCTAGGTTTTTTGTGCATAACCGAAGTAAGTGTAAAATCTCTTTTAACATAGTTATCAATGTTTGATCATTTACAAATTAGTTTGTTTTCTTTTATACTAAGATTGTTATTTTTCTGAAGGTGTTTTTCATTTGACTTTACTGGCATTATTATAATAGTCTTCCTATAAAATAGACCTACAATTAATTTAGTGTTGTTGTCTTCTAGGAAATTACGATGCTGAAAATATTGTTATATTGATTCATAATATGTTACAATTGTTTGCTTAACTTTTGCTATCTTCTTTCGGTTCATTTTATTCTGTTTAATTTATTTGTCGTTAGGGTGGAATGTACATGTTCCAGTTACTGGATTCCTTTGCAGCGAGTGGTATGCCCCTACTGTGGGTTGCCAGCTGGGAATGTATCACAATATCGTACGGCTATGGTATAAGGAAATACTACAATGACGTCACCACTATGTTAACCTTCACCCCAGGGTGGTTCTGGCCAATCAGTTGGGCAATTCTTACCCCAGTTGTCACAATTGTGAGTATCCTACTACATAAATGAATACATTTTGTTTTTGAAGTCCAACTATTTCCCAAAGCGAAGTTCAACTATTTCCCAAAGCAAAGTTAAATGTACATTGATAAATTGTCAAATGTTATGGAATTGAAAAATAATATGTTTACTACCGAGGTGTCAGATGAGGAATTTATCCATCAACCCCAATCCGATAAAAAACGTTTGTGTTAGTGTTTTCAAGAAAATGGTAAAATACTTCAGTTAATGAAAACATTTCCTTATTAGTTTGCATTACATGTGTCTACCTGACGGGTCTTTTAACTATATCAGCAGAAGGTGAATTGAAGTAAGATATACACACTTCAAATTTACGAACACTTGCAATGAAGCGATTGATTATTGTTTTCATACTTTTACCATCGTTTTTTTTCTCCTCAGGGAATATTTTTTTTCAGTTTGATCGATTACTCCACTCCAAAATACGGTGAGGATTACTATTTCCCAATTTCCGGTGAGATATTGGGCTGGATGATGTCCTTAGCTTCCATGCAGTGGATCATAAGTTATGCTGTGTACCTCTTCATTGTCACTCCTGGAACCTTCAAAGAAGTACGTTATTTTTATCGAAATTTACTTTATTGAAAGTTATTGATTCAGTTAATTTCGTGGCAGTCGTTATTGTTTTCTTCAAAGCGCCCTCTGTTGATATGAACGATGAAAAGTTCTACTTCAACGTACGGTTGCAAACGGCTGTAGCCGAAGTCGCTTAATTCAGACTTGGCTTAATTTTCTTAGCCGTTAAATCTGACATCCATTTCTCGTGACAAACGCCATAATACAACAGATCTTAACCTGGTGCCTTCAAAGCTCATTGGCTCCACGGCTTCGTGTATTTGTTTCCCCAATTGTCCCATTAATAGACCGATTGCGCGACCCGCGTCACGCCCAATTGTCCCATTAATAGACCGATTGCGCGACCCGCGTCACGCCTACAGACCGATTGGGTGACAATGTTGACATGCGGTCACGTGACCACCTACTGGGTATAACGCCGTACAGCTGATGGCAAAATACGTGTGAAGAGATATGCCGTGACACAGAGTGAGCACGAAAACAGTCAATTTTACTTTTGTTATAAGTGATAAATTTGTTAATCAGCTCATTTTTTTAAAAAGTAGTATGTCGTGGCATTAGTTTAAATCACATCTCTGTTTCATATTTTTACAGAATTCTACTAATAAAGAGGTTTTTTTTAGCCATGCACTACCGGCGTCGGACGACTATTATGTAGCCACCCGCCTGTTATTTTGTTTGTTATGTAGGCATAAAACACTGCAATAAAAAAAGGGTAAAGAACGTTGGAAAAGTGAGCATTTATACCTAGCCTTGCGAAATTTCAAATAGGCAAAGGAATCACAAAGTTTTGGAAAGCAATTTCTTACGATGATTTCAGCCTCAAAACTTTGGAATTTTTGTGTTGAAAAGTGTGTTAAAAAATGTTATACCCAGTAGGGGTCACGTGACGCGGGTCGCGCAATCGGTCTATTGTGAGTATAAAATGTAAACACACACACGACGTCCTCCGTAGCAAAGTGCGGTACGGTACACGATGACTGTTGCATTTAGTTTATTCGATCGAGGCTTTCCTTGCTCGAAATCTGTGAAAAATATTCCAGAGTTTGTACCAGAGACCTTCGAGTGGCTGAATAAAGCCAGTAAGGACAGTTCCAGCAAGTCTTGAAAATTGTACAAGTAACGTATAAAATGTGCACGATGTGTACTAGTGCACGACGGAACGTTTAGGCCAGACGACCGCGTTAACTTACTTTTCAACACAAAAATGTCAAAGTTTTGAAGATGAAATCATCCAAAGAAATTGCTTTCCAAAACTGTGTGATTCCTTTGCCTATTTTAAATTTCGTAAGGCTGGGTATAAATGCTCACTTTTCCAACGTTCTTTACATTTTTTTTCACAATGATTTAGGCCTACATTACAAACAAAATAACAGGCGGGTGGCTACATCGTCGTCCTACGCCGGTAGTGCATGACTAAAAAAAAACTCTTTTTAGTAGAGTTCTGTTAAATTATGAAACAGAGATGTGATTTATATTAATGCCACAACATACTACTTTAAATAAAGGGGCTGATAAACTAATTTATCACTTAACAAAAGTAAAATCGACTGTTTTTGTACTGCCTCTGTGTCACGGCATAATCTCTTTACATGTATTTTGCCATTAGCTGTATGGCGTTATACCCATAGGAGGTCACGTGACCGCATGTAAACATTGGTCGCGCAGTTGGTCTTTTATGTTGCAAGGTTTGTCACAGGTCAAAAACGATTCCTATGAGTGTATGAGCGAATGACTTTATTTGCAGCATTTAACTCATCCTTACTCTACCACCTCTCCCGAGGAAACCAATGAGTCGGCGATTCTAAAGACTATCGCCAGTTCTGTTTCTCAAACAAAAATCTGTCAGTATTTTCAATTTAGCTCTACTCGTATAAACCAGTTTACCAACTCGTAAATAACCAGCTATAAAATTACTTGCGTAAACGAGTGTAGAGACCAATAGAACTTACCTTGTTAATAATCGTAGAGAAAACCACAAAAGCAACACCTTGTAAGTATTTGTGTCAATGAATACACATTTTTTTGCAAAACCTTTCAGCGACTTCATTACATGGCAACTCCTCGAATATTCCCCAAAGAGAAAGAAAATCCACTTCCTGTCGAAGACGTCAGCGTACACGGAAATTCAGACACTTCAGCAGACCGAACAGAGGACGATGTCGTCCCTCCAACCTACAGGAAAACGGTAAAAGATGAAACTGAGAATGAAAACGCCTATGACAATATCGGCTTTACCAAGGATAACGGTGACGTTCATGTAGACGTTGGTGTTGGAGAGGAAGTGGCTTCTTTGTAGATAGATGAAGAATACACCACCAGGAGATCATCATGTGGTAACAACTCAATATGTGTATAACATTTTAAATCTGATCTGACACTATCCAGTCAGAAGACAATCTTTAAGTTAAAATTTGAAGCAGTAAGGATGTCCTTCTTATTGTTTGGAGTGTGTTTTACTGTGCAAGTGTCTGATAGAGAAAGGTCCTATGGGTGCAGTAAGGATGTCCTTCTGTCGTTGGGAGTGTGTTAGCAAGTGTCTGATTTTGTGTTATGCACAGTTTTTGAAAGAACTGTCGAAGAAGAAAAAACTTAACACTATACAGCCTTGTCACGATAACATTAAACTGCACTGTGATGGAGTATCTATTCAGATTTATAAAAGTCAACACCATTAAGTTCAATGTGCTGTCGTTAATACTTGATGCAAGGTAGATCATTGTTACCTGATAACACATAATACAAACGCAGACATTTTCGGGAAA
Source organism: Marthasterias glacialis (assembly GCA_911728455.2). Lineage (NCBI taxonomy): Eukaryota > Metazoa > Echinodermata > Asteroidea > Forcipulatida > Asteriidae > Marthasterias > Marthasterias glacialis. The sequence continues at coordinate 73,139 of OU452221.1, read as the reverse complement.
AATCCATGTCCCGTTAAAAGGTCTAATAGATCGATAGCGCAACCTGCGTCACGTGACCTATTGTGAGTATTATAAACACACACGACGTCCTCCATAGCAAAGTGCGGTACGGTACACGATGATTGTTGCATTTAGTTTATTCGATCGAGGCTTTTCTTGCTCAAAATCTGTGAAAAATGTTCAGGAGTTTGAACCAGAGACCTTCGAGTGGCTGAATAAAGCAGTAAGGACAGTTCCAGCAAGTCTTAAAAATTGTACAAGTAACGTAAAAATGTGCATAATATGTGTATTAGTGCACTACAGAATGTTTCGGCCAGACGACCGCGATCACGCACTTTTCAACACAAAAATGTCAAAGTTTTGAAGATGAAATCATCCAAAGAAATTGCTTTCCAAAACTGTGTGATTCCTTTGCCTATTTTAAATTTCGTAAGGCTTGGTATAAATGCTCACTTTTCCAACGTTCTTTACATTTTTTACAGTGATTTAGGCCTACATTACAAACAAAATAACAGGCGGGTGGCTACATAGTCGTCTGACGCCAGTAGTGCATGACTAAAAAAAAACCAAAAAACTCTTTACAGTAGAATTCTGTTAAATTATGAAACAGAGATGTGATTTAAATTAATGCCACAACATACTACTTTAAAAAAGGGGCTGATTAACTAATTTATCACTTAACAAAAGTAAAATCGACTGTTTTTGTACTGACTCTGTGTAACGGCATATCTCTTTACACGTATTTTGCCATCAGCTGATATGGCGTTATACCCACAGGAGGTCACGTGACCGCATGTCAACATGGGTCGCGCAATTGGTTTGTTGGTTTACCCGGCATGTTACACCATTGGGTTAATGCAATGTCAGCTGCTAAAAGTGTACTTGTATCCCTAAAGAGATGACACATACCAGGATGTCTCATTACCGTTAGTTTCAAATCCAAATGGGCTTCCAAATAAAATGGGACTGATTTTGAACCATCATGTTAATTATTCAAATACGCTCATTACGTTAAACACAGGCTGAATCAAATCGCTAACAGCTTATAAATAGCTTCTTCTGGAAAAAGGATTACGAACTTTATGTAACAATCCCAAGAGTTTCACCAGATAAAAAAGTTGTCATTTCTGGAAAGTTAAATGTATAAAACAACACAAAAGTGATCAGGTTTATACATTCACAACCGTTGTAAAACAGGTATGCGATCCTTAATTCTAAAAGATACATATATTCGGGGGGGGGGGAATAGAGTTGCAAGAATAGGGTTAAAACAATTGTTTATTAATGGTAAACTACGGGTACTTAAGTTATACAACTGTTTTTACCGACAGTCATACATGGTTTCATTATATTGTATTGTTATGATTCGCTGTTCTTTTTCTCGTGAAGCATTTTTTTTTGGTTGAATGTATTTTCAGTAAATGTTTAAAAGTTAAGCATCTTTATTTCAAAAGGCCTTCACATCAATCTCAGTAAAAATTTAACACGAAATACAGTTCATAGTTCTGACCTCAAGGTTGATCCCTTTGATCCCAAGGTTGAATTAAAAACATTGTAAAACAAGACAATTTTAAATTTATAATTCTTTAGATTTTACACATTGGGTCGATGGTTTCTGTTTGCACACAGTACTGAAGTTCTGTTTAAGATTCATCTTGTGTAAAAGCAAATCACACTATTTTGAAAATTTCTCTTCTGGAATGTTAATTTTTGATTAGCAAATTTCTTCAGTACATTCTGTAAATAAATAAAACATGAACACAGCAAACATTTATATGAAAAGAGGAAAGGTATGTTATGTCAATATTGAGTATTGACATACTCTTACACAAGAGAATAATCTCAAACATTAAGATAATTTTTCTCTCAAGTTCCCTTATGTCTTATAAAGAAAATGGCCCTTTATTCCAAATCAAACTATGATATAGGTTTTCCCGGCCAATTTCAGCAAAAGATCATTACTTCAACTTCATTATTGCGCTTTCAAATTCAAGAGATTTCTCTAATTCAGTCAAACTAGGGTTTCTCTTTGGGTTTAATTGCATTCATTTTTGTTTTTGTGCACTCAGGATCCCTTTCTTTTAATTCTATTTCGTTTATGGGCATTCAAGAATATAAGATCTCCATTCTTATTTTGAAAGTCCACCACTTTTTCCGAACAGGTGCAATCAAACTCAGAGTCATCGAAGGGCACAGCAATTTTGTACCTATTGTTCCTTTCTTTTCTGTTTATGGGCAACGGATTTGTCTGTCTTATTCAACATTTGGGCATTCAAATTCAACATGAGTATGATACGGCTTATGCTTGCGTTTAAAGTGAGCGATAATGTTTTTTTCTCTGGCAGTTGTGTGGATTATCTGTCTTATGCGCTTCATATGATTTTTACTTTTGGTCTTAATTGCAAATGTATTCCTTTTGCTTTGTACCCCATGATTAAACATCAAAATGTGTCTAAGAACAGTTAAATAAAGTCTAAGTAGTCAGACTGGTTGTCCTCGAATGCTTCAATCAGCCTCCCTCTATCTACATTGCTCACTCTTCTGCATTGACCACGGGAAGCCATTTTTGCTTCAAAATCGTTAGTGAGAGGTATAACTCGGCAACAGTGTAGAAATAAATTATATAGGCAAATACGAACCAGAAAGCGCATACCAAAGAAACAAATTTGAATGCAAACATTTCTAAAATTTTTGCCAGTTGACGAACATTTAATAGTCGACCAGCCCGTTGCTGCTGGCTTTGACGAAATTGAATGAATGATTTTATTTGTCCTATTAATACTTAAGTGTCGAAATTGAATGACTCTTTTAAACTCTTGAATGTTGATGTACCCAAGTATTTGTTTACATGCGAAATTGAATGACCCGGGTATGAACTTGAATGGATTTTTGTTGAAATTTGCCGAGAAAACCTATATTAAATAAAAGCCCTCTAAACGAAATCCACAAGAAACAGTCAGGTTGGAGCGATATTTACTAAATTTGTAATAGTATTGCATTAGGTTGTCGAGCCCTGGTCGTGTCCGTTTCATACGAAAAATAAAAGATTGCCGATGTAATTGACCGGTTTATTTTTTTTGTATAGGTCTTAATAGGCCTACATGTGTACGTATTTCACTGAAACAGTTTTTATGTTTTACAAAAAGAAGGCACCATTACAAACTTTTAAAAGTATGTTATCATACAAGAAGTCGTAAGTTCGTTTATATGATGTTAACCGTACGACCAAGAGCAAAGTTCTACCTGCAGATCCTATGTCTAAAACGAAAACTAAGCAAGTTTTTATGATGTGCCTTCTTTTTTATACATTTAAAGGTAACACAATTGGTAACTGCCTCACGTTTCAAGATAGCAGAGATGATCTCAGAGCAGACTCTGCCATACACTAATCCCAACAGCTCGTTCATGTGGTTTACACCACCACAGCTTGGCAGCCGCATGTGCACGCGACGCGACAATATAGCACGTCAGCCGCGCGTACCAATCAGGATGTAGGATAGACCGTCTGAGCCGACGTGCGCGTGCGGCGGCAATTATCTGTGGTGTTGCGAACCACCACAGACGAGCTGCTCAGAATACTGTGTAAGGTTAAAACGTGAGGCACTTACTACTTTCACAAGAACTGCACAAATTATCATTTTAGTGTGTAAACGATTGATTTGCAACATTTAATTCTGTATAAAGAGCAAATTACTATTAGAGGCAATTGAACGATATTTAAATTTACATGAAACTTCGATCGATGTAAAAAAGTATTTAATCGATGTAAGTTTATTGTAAAAACAACAACGTGTCATTCCTCGTTGGCAGCACAGTGTTACTGAAAAAATGTTCACGTTATAAATAAACATTTAACTGTAGTCTGTACGTTTGACTTTAGCTTGTACCTTTTATACCGTTAAAATTGCCATTTCGGTACAATGTTATGTGCTCTTCAAACATAGTAGTGAACATGTTAGCTTTGCTAAGTTTGCTTCGGGAACAACACCCGCCATACTTGCAGCAAGCTTGCCTTATTCTAAAAGCATCACTGTGCAAAAACAATCTAATTGGTACTTGACAGTCCCGTATTTTCAAACATGTTATTGACGCCTTTGACAATATATTTCCGCAAGTGTGCTTCAAACGTTCGACAAATACAATGTTAAACGTCAGCTTTGGATACATAAATATTGTACATCTCATTTTACTTTTAAATCCTGATCTGGCATTACTCTTTATTTTGCTTTCCATTCAAAGAGAGTCAGAAGTATACCAATACCAATCTTGGAGTTTCCAATTGGTATTTTTTTTAATAGATTAAATACAATCACAAAAAGTCGACAAAATTCAGACTTTGAAACGTTGGAAGCTGATAAACCAATGACAACCTACTGATAATACACACCCAATCAACCTTTGCACCAGTCAAATCGCTTCCTGCATCAGTAACATCATCTACTGGAAGTGCTTTGTTGGTAAACGTAATTAGTTCGTAAAGCTGCATTAATTTTCCAATGCAAACTGGTGATAAAGAAAGCTTCAAATGGTGCAGTTACGGAGATTTGATTCTTATTCAATTCTATTCAATTCTATTCAGTAACGTTTATTTCCATCACTCAGAAAAGAATTAATAGAATACAAAAATATAAAGAAACGTACAGATGGAGGCATGGTGACGAAAGCCGAAGCTTATAAGAACATGCCTTTAAATATGTTATAATACAAAAACAAAAACAGTAAGTCACGGGGAAAACAAACAATTTGAAGACAAACACAAAGACAGTGACAGGCAAGCAAAGCACAGACAAGGACAGACAAACAAGCTATTGAGTAGATGAATACATGCAAAGGATGCGTTATGAAACATAATCAAGTGAGGACCTACGGCAAAAGTGACAAGATGCATTTAAAGTAAACATTAAGGCAACAAGAAATTAAGGTAATGAGAGATTGAGATCGAAAAAACTAGTTCTTTCTTAGTTAGGAAGGTCCCTTCGATGGAGCAGTTATTAGTAAACAAAGTTTGGGAGTCTCGGTTAAATCAGGGAAGAGGTTTATTGGTGTCATTATTTAATAAAACCATTTCTATGCAAGTGTCACACATAACTATAGACAGGTTTTGACGATGTGCGCGTGTGTTGCTGACAACTTTACGATGATGTAGGTATTGTGCAGTGTTGCAGACAACCATACCACCACACAGTAAAGAAGCTTTGACATCAGCTTTAGTAGTTTGCCCTACATGCAGGTCAGACTGTTAAACACTCTGAACTTACCATCCTAACTGTTTACTCAGTCGATGATAAGAGTATTGGCACTGAAATGGCTTTACATGCAAAGCCATTGCAAAATACAGTAGTAAGTATTAAACGAGCAACATCTTGAAATGTTGTATGGCATTTCAGAAACTACATCCTTGTAAAGTTTGTTGTAAAACCATGTCTTTGAGTGTTGATTATTTCCAAAAAAATGTTTGGCTCTAAAGATGCTTTTCAACATAAAATGTGTATAAAGCTGTTTTGATTATTATGATCTAAACACTGCAATTATGTGAACAGTACACAAGGTTTGTGATGTAAGGGGACACGCCCATCTTTATTTTCTTTATATTCACGAGAATATTTATTGGAGTCATAATGATATCCGAGAAAACGAAAGCAAATAGTAATCAAGGCTTTTTGTCGTTCGATGAGAGAACCACAGCTGAGCATTTATGTTTTCTTTAGTATTTTGATTATACGGTAATCTATTGAAGTTAATGTTTGCGTTTAGGGCGTTAGAATGATAAGTGTGTGGTTGGTGTGCATTCTGGTAAAGGACACGGTTTAGTCAGATGGAGTGGCCTTGTTTGTCTTTGCAATTCGACTTCCAAAAATATGGCAGACCATGGGCAGACGGTAACCGCGTGTAACGTCAGTGGAACGGTTCTATATTAAAACGCCGTTAAAATGTCTCAATTCACAGGGTCTACCCAAAAACAAATGTATGCTTTATGGGTACATATGCTGATGATGTAAGCCATCATTTACAAATGCAGACCAACCCATCGATTGCATATACAAGGACATAGAACAATACTAAAAGGGAACACGTGTTAACTACCTCCACTCATAACATTAACATAACGTTATAATTTCCCCCGGTTTTCATTGAAGGCAAGGAATTTATAATTTGCAGAGCTGATAACGATTGTCTATGGTTTTACCTTAGGGAGTCCGTATATTGTGTATTTCTCCTAAGTTTTGTTAAGTCTTTAAAACATTGAAATGAACCTTCGAACTCAAGCTCGAGTACTGCAACAAAAGATTTGCCTAATTAGCATTATGATCGTGCCCTTAATAAAATATTGTATATCATTATTCATTGACCGTTAACCTGCGAATAATTAGTCTTATCGTTTTGACTGTTGTTCCCTCCTTATACTGCGGTACACGGCCTTAGTGCTGTAGACCGAAGCTCATCGCAAACGGAGGAGGTGATGACTGCAATTACGGCGTAGATTCTGTTAAACAATATTATAAAGACTGTTTATTAGCTAGTTTGATTCATATATGGTGCTGTATAGCCCAAGGTCTGTTCAAAAACGGAAGTTTAGTAGAAATTACAATGTCAGACACTCAATATGGGCACAGTAAGAAGCCGGCGTCGGATGTCGAGGTCGAAGGACCAATGAAACCATTGGATTTGGAGAAAATGAAGGCAGAATGTGAAGATGTTACGATTGAAGAGGAAGAAGATGAGGTGTTAAGAGAAGGATGGGGGAACAAGATGGATTTCATCATGGCGTGTATTGGTTACGCCGTAGGTTTAGGAAACGTCTGGAGGTTCCCGTACCTATGCTACAAGAATGGAGGAGGTTGGTGACTTATTTGCAGTGATCCATACTCATTTGAATGTAAAGTTGGTTAAAGTAACCGTCAACTTCATCATCTTGTCCCATGTCCATTTTCCTTGTCATTATAATTTCAATAATGTTCTTAATAAGTGTTAGCTCATAACTATATTACTTGTATAAAAAACACATCATTATCGATTATACACTGTTCAAAAACCTCATCTGATGACGCTTATATTCTTGAGAAGAAAAACCCCACATTGCTCTAAGTGTGATTAATTTGAAGTAACTATTTCTTGTAAATCTTGCGGGTACAACCAAAATGATATCTTTTGAAGGAGTGTTTTTCCTGAGAAGAGCCGTTCGAACAGTGTAGTTACTCATTATGCGGGGTTTTGGTTATTCCCTCGGCAAATATATATTTTAAAAAAACCACGAAAATTCAGGATAGTTTAAAAAAAATAAAAAATTGCAAAATTCTATGTTAGAATTAGAAATAGATTTGTAGATTTATATCTCTAAATAATAATTTTCTTTGAGAAATGTTTTTGCATCAGGTCGGTTTCCATAGAAACCAAATGTTATGGTTTTTGTAGGTTTTGTGTCTAATAAGTAATTTGAAACAGTTACAATTCAAGCTGAGCCATACACAAAATGTTTTACAGTTGTTTACATTTGACCTTGTTGTATGAAACGATCACAGGTAGGTCAACATGGTGAAATAATCGTACTATAAACCAACTGCCTAGCCTTTAGAATGACGAACACATTTACCTACCTTTGACTTATCATAAAATTAATTATAAGGACATGAAACTTTAAAGTAAATGCATAGTTTCTTGAAAGAAAAGCTACATTGACAGACATTTTTAACAAACGAAAACGTAAAAGGCGATTACGACGATCCAAACGGTTGGAAATAAAAGCCTAACCTTCCTAGATGTTAACTAATTCTGCGGACTCTGGCCGTAGATAATCAGCAATCGAACTGAGTAAACAGTATTATCCTATCACGTCCAAAGGTTACTCTATCCATTATCAATTTACAATTTACACGGTCCCTGTTTTTCCCTCCGCAGCTGTAGATGTTGTTATTTTTTCCATGCGAATCACTTTGACCAGTCAGGAACAGTGATCTACTTTAATTACAGTTTCTTCACTCTGTTTTTCCAAAGAAAGAAAAAGGGCCTAATGGTTAAAAAAAAATAATCCCGTTTTAAACAATTCAGGCAAACCAAATCTGGAAGGGGCAATAACATTTTTGTCAATTGTGTAGGCCTACGTGGCGTTTACGGTGGAAGAAGTAACAAATGATTTTAGAGAGTACGAAACATAACCATTGTATCTAGAAGAAACAAAAACACCACAACACACCAGCAACGCTAAACACCGAATAGTTTACCAATGACGTCTATTGCTCGTTTGTTATTGTTCATTTTAATTTTGATAACTGAATAACCAGGACAAGTTTAATATAGTGTTACATTGGTATATGAAATAAAGTATGAAAACTTAATGGTTATGCAGTTGTTTGAGTAATTTAAAAATAAGGAAAATAACAGAACGGTATTTGTTATACGTGAGTTTTGGTTTCTATGTTTACTGCAGGAGCATTTCTCATCCCCTACTTCGTGTCATTAGTGATGTGTGGAGTTCCAATGTTTTTCATGGAAGTCACTTTGGGACAAATGTTACAGACAGGAGGTATAGGAACTTGGGATATATTCCCAGCCATTAAAGGTAAGATCTCGACCCCGTACCAGTGTTTGCAATTTCATTTCGTATTACATCTCCTGAGCAAGTTCAACTTGGACACAAACACTTTTTTTCACAACCAAATTGTATTTGATGTGATGTGTCTCAGTTGACATCGCTTGTGTATACGCCCTCAATGTCAAGATAAAATGATAACGCGGAACAATTTTCACTCTGAGTTAAAGCCACTGAATATTACTCTCGCTGTTTGTACACACAGGTGTCGGTTTAGCCGCTGCAACGATAGCTGCCATGTTGAACGTGTATTACATCATCATTGTGTCTTGGTCTCTCTTCTACATGTTTGTTTCATTCACGTCAGTATTGCCGTGGAACGACTGTAGAAATTATTGGAATAATGAGTTTTGCAGTGAACTTGATCTTCAGGCAACTTTGCCAAGTGATGTAAGGAAAGAGTTTTTTCTCTCGACCAACGGTTCTCTCCTGCCAAAGAATCTTGGAGAGTCAGCAGCAGAGCAGTACTGGGAGTAAGTGGCACTTAGGGGTCTCCGCAACAAAAGCTAGACAAGTTTTATTATTGTATCTTGTTGATGCAGGACAAATAAATGTAACACATGACAATACAGTTGTTGTTTTAATGTATCTGAAATTATTTTGAAAAGTGGAGCAATTTCTGAATCATTGAAATCGTTAGAAACATATGAACTTTTCTTCACAGCCCTGTCCTAAGTCCCAGTCTACAATAGTATTTTTTTGACAAACAGAAAGAGGCTCAATGTTTTTGGAGAGCGAATTTCCTGAAAAGTTTTACAAATGTAGTTTTAGAAAAGTTACATATTCCTGAAAACCTTAGCCAAGGCAATGACAAAATAAATGAGTTAATTGGTATTTGCGGCTGTTGAGAAATCTTATCCAAAGTACCCTGATATTGGTCCTATCACTACACAATCCCAATTGTCTCAAGGATGAATAAACTATGATCTAAACATTCATTATATTGTGTAAATAGTGTTTTTCAACTTCCTGTTTTGCTAAAAATAATCACGATCTTCAAGCATATTTGAAAACAAACCTTGGGTTTAGAGAGGTCAATCAGTTTTCCAGTTGAATTGTGTAATAAGTTTAAAAATTGAATTTTCCTATATTAGGAGGAGGGTTCTACATGTTAGTTCAGGCTTCGAAGAGATTGGTGGTCTTCGATGGGATCTCCTTGGCTGCCTCGCTCTAGCTTGGGTTTTAACCTTCCTGTGCATCTGGAGAGGTGTCAAAACTACTGGAAAGGTAAATAATTGCACTTTCTCATATAAAACTTTTTTAAATTACTTTTCACACCGTGAAAAGAAATTTCATTTACTTTTTTAGCATCACCGTAGAATATTAAAGGTGCACACCGGCTTCGTTGGGCTATTTGGGCTACAAAATAGGCTAACATATGACTTCAAAGGTCTTTCAGGAATGGAGAAGAATGGTTCTTAAAAGAAACCATCAAATTTTGCCGTTTTTGAGCACTTTTCAAAAAACGATTTATCCGAACCAAAAAAGTGGTTCGGATAAATCACGTGATCTTCGGAGTTAGTTTTACTTCCAGCCGTATAAAAGTAAATTACTGAACCAAATTTAAATCCTTTTTTTACAATTATTCATGAGTATTTGACAAAAAAGACTTATGTATTCAGATTATTGATACAATTTGTAAATAATGATGACAAATCGAACGTAATATTCACATTCAGAGGTGTCCGTGCAACCGAAGGGTGTCTTACGGTGCACCAGCGTGGGAGCTAGTGGAACGTCAACCTTGGGGCATATCCCGTACAGCCGGTGCCGTGTCTCGTGGGGCCAGAGGCATGAACTCCCCAGCTTGCCGGTCGGTCTAGCCGTAAGCGTGGGAGCTTGTCGGAGGGGTAGGGAGCCAGACCAACAATTACGTTTTTTACGAGGGTTTTAGTCTGTACCCCTAGCTATTATCCCCTAACTATTGTAACGTGTTGCCTGCGCTTCGCACACGAGCGACGACGATGGGGAATGTTTATCCCATACAGCTGATCTATCTACTTCTATGATAGCAGCATATTGTCCACTCCCCCAATCGCCACAACAAAAAACCGGTGGCGGTGGCCGCGGCCAGCCAGTGAGGTCATCGCCTGAAAAACGGGAGAATGCCTTTGCTAACGCTGCCAGGATTGGCAATCCGTTTGCGGCGAAAGCGGGAGGCTCGCTTGGCACATGACTGTTATTGGCCAAGCCAATGTGAAAAGATGGTCCAAGATTAGAGACACTACCATTAGTTTTTAGACTGCAGCAGGCTGGTCACGATGAGAATAGGAAGGATGTGGTCTTTGCCATAATTTTGATGGACAGGTTTATGTCATAGAACTGTATAGTGAATATGCCTGCGTATATTTTTATTCATGAATACTCACATTTTGACAAGATTTATGGTCCATCATGTCTGTGATGTCCACATTATGCCAAACTTATTCTCTCCCTTTCTACATTTGAACACAACCTGATAACACAGATTAGTCCAGGACCCAACTGGCATTCGTCCAAGTAATTTTTTACAACATAAGGCCTACTTGCGATATAATGAAGAAACGTTCTCCATTGCAAGTAAGTTCGTCCAGTTCGTCGTACACAGAATACACTGTCTGTTTATGTCTGTTTTTTATTTACACGTGAATTTGTGCTGGATGGGTGTGAAGTCTGGATCCTCATGCCTCGTCATTGTAATAATTCATACATAAACAGAGCACCAGTCTACTTACAACATTGCGCAACATTGGCACGTAAACTTGACAGATGCAACGGTTGGAATAGCGTATAAGCTGACCTTTGACCGTTTTTGTTTTTTCCACTTTTTTCGTTAATTACGTGATATTTTGATGATTTTTTTTAAGAACAACCATTTAAAAATTATTGTATGTCATTCCACATCACTAAATTAGGTAAACAGTAAGCCGGTGTGTAACTTTAAATTGAATTGAATTGAAGTTAAATCACACTGACGAAAATCGTTCCTACAATTTTGACAAAATTTGTTTGGAAATTGTAAAACTATTAAGAAACTCAAAAATTGAAAGTAACTTCTGCTCAACAGTACATGATATCTCCAGGTAAGGAAACAGCATACGGACGATCCGCCGGGTATTATATGGACTTGATTTCAAGTCCGAGATCGCGGTTATTTGTCCGTATACTCCCCGCAACATCATCCGACTAGATTGCCCGTATATACACACATGCTATCAAGACACTCGACTCACGATCTCAGAATCGACCATGTTGTATTTATGGCATATTCATGTATTCGTAACTGAAATTTACATAACAAAAGTGAGGCCAGAAAGATTGCCAATCACATTGGCAAACGTTGCTTATGCACGCAAGTTGTATTTCCAACCAGTAAAAGGTTTCTTTGATTATTCATTATTTTGGGGGTTACTGACCAATCAGATTGCTCCGTCCATTTTTCGACGGATCGCCGTATGCTGTGTACAAACCGATGAACAACATTCCCAAGTCTGTGATCGAAGGTTAAAATTCTTGTGCTCAGGCTACAAGAGGGCGCCATTTCAGGCAACAATGATTCTGTGTCGGACATAAAAGTGAACCACGATCACAGACTTGGAACCAAGTCTTGGTATTATACGTTATCTACTCTATGACAAAACATATAGGCCTATGCAAATTATTATTATTTGATTATGAACATTCGTCATCAACATAAAAAGTACATAACAAGAAAAACAGTTACATTATCAACACAAAAAGCTATTAATGACCGGAGCGAACATTTTTAATAAATCACTGTTTCCCTCGGGCATTTAACTCCCAATGATATTTTACGTTATCGGACACAAAAAAAATAAACAAATAAACAAATAATGAAATAAAATGGCCGAGCACAATGTGTCGACCCAACCAATGCATTAAAAACGAATGTAATAGGTCAATATTCAGTGGTTTTTGGCCAGTATGAACACAGAATAAACAGGCATCCGGAATTACCTTTTGTCTTACTGGATTTGTTTTAATCTTCATTTAGATCGTGTGGTTTACAGCTCTTATTCCTTACGTCATCCTTTTGATTCTTCTCATCAATGGACTCCTCCTCGAAGGATCAACGGATGGTATCATTTATTACATCACTCCAACCTTTGATAAGCTCACCGAACCTGGGGTAGGCTGAACATGATATCTTCATCAAACTGCTTCATCACATGCTAACTTCAAAATTAACCATTCTTCATTTATTTATTTGTTACATGTTGTTGTTGTTGTTGTTTGGGGGGGGGGTATGCCACCCGTTCTCTCTTGACAAACACCTACACTTGGCACATACTTATTAAAAGCCAGTCAATTGAGTTTATGTTGTTCAGTGTTACCATAATAATTATGTACTGTTACGTTCTGATAGATTTGGTCGCTATATTTATTGCTCATAAGGGGGAACAGATTAATTAACGTTGACCCAACAGAGAGCATGACTTTTTCTTTTGTTTGTTTGTTTGTTTGTTTGGTTTAATAAAACAAGGTGTGGGTAGATGCAGCAACGCAGATATTCTTTTCGTACGGTGTTGGAATTGGTTCACTCATCTCACTTGGTAGCTACAACCCCTACAGGAATAACTCACTTATGTACGTATATAACACACTTCAGATAAAACCAGATAAATCAATTAATTATCCACAAAAAATACTGTGCAGCATACTATTCTATTAACATAATAGTTCAGTGTCATTGTGTTGTCTGTTTTACGTTTTACTATATTTCTTTTATTGACAGAGATACCGTTGTTGTCGGTATTGTAAATGCCCTTACCAGTCTGTTCGCTGGTTTCGTCATCTTTGCCGTTCTTGGTTACATGGCATTTATACAAGAAGTAGAAGTTAAAGATGTCGCTGATGAAGGTATGAAGTGCTCATTTCATTATGATTCTACTCCTCGTGTTCCTTCAACATTGCTTTGTATGAGTTACTTTGATTAATATATTTTTTCAGGGCCTGGTTTGGCATTTGTTGCGTATCCTACGGCAGTGAATACCATGCCCGGAGCTCCATTCTGGTCAATCTTGTTCTTCGCTATGTTGGTCATGCTCGGCTTAGATAGTCAGGTAATACTCATAGACACTGTTACAATTTATCCTTTTGAAGATACAAGTAGTAATGTAGTGACTTTTATGTGACCAAACTACATTTAACGCGTTGTTTTATTCTGACAAATTATTGTTTCATATTGACCCGGTTTAGTATGCCCAATAACCATCTCGACAATCAATTTATAGGAGATACAATATACGATACGATGCCTCATGAAGAGAAGCAAGTCGACACACAGCAAACAATGCACGTGGAACTTAAGTTTCGGTTAATATCTTAAATAAACCTTGTGTAATTGCCTCGTTACGTATGTCAAACGTATGACAAAGACTTAAAACAAAATTGAGTTTTATTTTCCTAAGGTGAACTTGACCGCAAATCAAATAAATGCTACTTCCTTCAGTGAAAAAAAGTCAATTTCTTTGTTGGCGTGTAGTATTTCGGGTTGCTCACACAGCTTGACAGTAAATAAACAACGTCAAAAACGTTTCTCGATTGCTAGTTCTGTGTCGTGGAGGGTTTCGTTACATCTCTAATGGATGGCTTTCCAGAGTTCAAGCTGAGACAGAGACGCACGGCCTTCATCATAGGCATCTGCGTCGTGGATTTCTTTCTTGGTTTCTTGTGCTTCACTGATGTAAGTTTCTTTCAATTCCAGACCATTAGTTTGCATTAGAATTCTGTTACTTTTCGGGTCATGTTATGGCAGATTGTCGATATAACGAAAACATGAGTAAAATGAGGACCGTATCTATTTAGAACTCAATCCACATGATGGTTTTATGATTTGTTATCTTAACTTATTGTACAAAACCAAGATTTATTGCACATCAAATATGTTAATCATCATGGGCAGACGCAGAAAAAAGAAAGAAAAGAAGAAGGAAAAAAGAGAGGATAATATCTTTGAGCTTTGTCGGTTTTTGTGTCAGGGTGGAATATACATGTTCCAGTTACTGGATTCGTATGCAGCGAGTGGTATGCCCCTACTGTGGGTTGCCAGCTGGGAATGTATCACAATATCGTACGGCTATGGTATAAGGAAATACTACAATGACGTCACCACTATGTTAACCTTCACCCCAGGGTGGTTCTGGCCAATCAGTTGGGCAATTCTTACCCCAGTTGTCACAAGTGTGAGTATGTTACACTCATCCTTATTACTCATAATGATATCATGAACATGTAAGGAGAGTCAGCTTGATTGTTGGTACTCCAAGATCAGTTTAACACACCAATAAAAACATTGTATCAACATATGTCAAGTTATGTTATAGTTACGTGTTGGCACTGACTTTCATAATAACGATCTAATTGAAATCGACACCTTCACAGCACGCGGGTGAAAATGCATTATCAATCTAGTATCCGGCCTAGAACAAAAACAAAAACGTTTTCAGGCTCAGTTAATCTGCTTATAAGATCATTTTTTAAATGGTATTATTATTATTATTGTTGTTGTTGTTGTTGTTGATGCTTATGTTGTTGTTGTTGTTATTATTATTATTGTTATTATTACTTTCCAGGGCATATTCATATTTAATTTGGTGGCTTACTCAGCGCCTAAATTTGGTGATGATTACTACTTTCCAATCTCTGGGGAGATATTAGGCTGGATGATGGCGGTTGCCGCTATGCAGTGGGTCATTACCTATGCTTTGTACCTCTTCATAGTCACTCCAGGGACAGTCCGAGAGGTAATTTATCAGTAATGTGTTGTTTGAGCTAATCCATTGCCCGTCAATGCGTTTGAATTAATCTGTATTAACCACAGAAGGATAGCCTTTTCGAGGCCTAATTCCCACATGCAGGTAATGTTGTTTAGTATTTAATTTCGCTTTGTGTCGGTGTTGTTTAGCTTAAAATTAACTTCTTTATAGTCACTATTATATAAGATTGGTGTAGAAGAGAAACAATGACACAGAAACAAAAGCTTTAGAATGGGATGTTTTATCTAGTCATGATCACTGTACGATGAACTGTTCAACATCCTTAAACGGTTGAGTTAATTGGTGTTTCTCTGATTTTTACTCTTAGCGATTACGTTTCATGGCAACACCCCGAGTCTTCCCAAAAGAGAAGGAAAACCCTATTGACGACGTCAGCATGGATGGATCATCCAGCAATCTTAAACAAGCTAAGACAACTACCCGCGAGAACGTATTCGATAACAAAGCCTTCACAAAAGACAACGGAGACATCCACGTTGATGTTGGTGTTGGTGATGAGGACGACTCGTTATAGAAAGCTGAATCAAAGATATTGTTTCAAATAAAAGTTGATCAATGCCTTGAATGGTCAACGTTGATGCTTCGTATCACAAGTCAATATATTTTGCCTTAACGAATGAAAATGTATGCCAATTAATACAATATATTTGTTTTGCAGAGTTCAATCTCTGAGACTTCTAACCTACCGTACATCAGTTGCCCAGCAGTTTACAGCAAAGCTGTTTATGCTGAAGACTTTGGGGTTTGGTTATAACACAGGAAGATCTCTGAAGTTTTTGGGAACTCATTTCCTTGCTCTTTCACTGGTGGAACGCGTGACAAACAATACAATTAATCATCTTTGTGGATTAGTATATGAAATTGTATAAAGAGGAACAACATTTTTCATTTTCAAAAGTGAGCGCACTGTTTTATTTTGCTTGTTGTTCGAGAACATTTGTTTTCATTGACGTTCATGTCTTTAGAAAAAAATCTTAGTATGTTTTAAATACTTATATACTCTCAGCAAAGCGCTTTTAGAAAGGCACCATGTAAATGTCATTGTTAAAAACAATTTCTGGCTAAACGTAAACTTGAATTCTTAACAAGAACAATTTAGAAAACATCTAGAGAACGCTGAAATAAACTTGTAATGTTAGTTACTGCAGCTATATCCTGTTGTGAAACACATGCGGTAACATTAATTGCAAAAACTTAGAAAATGAGGTAAATGATCTGCTGTAATACAAAGCAAATTGATATCACATATGATTTGTGATAGTTTTGTAAAGCACCTATATTTTGATATTAAATCAGTAGGCCTACTGGTACATGCTCTGATCGTCTGCAGGAGAAAAGCTCCATTGACTTCAAACTGTACTAAAACAAAATGTTATTAAGTTTTCATTGAGTCATGCAGTACATTTTAAAAAAGTATTCTCTATTTCACTTTTATCTTTGTAACATGTTAACCCTATCAAGACCGGAGGGGGGGGGGGGCACAATGTGCCCCTCAACCAATTTTTTCATGTTGACTCATACTTGCAAAAAAAAAATAAAAAAAAAATTTGATACCGGGGGGTTAGCAGTTGGCATGGCAACCATTTGTTTGACCTTGGGTCACACGATTTTACGTTTTTTTAGTGATTTGTTAAAAACTTTTTGAGCATAATTTCCACTTCCACTATTAATTTCCACTATTTCTTTGCCAGAAAAGTGATAGTGATGAGTATAGTGATAGTCTGAAATGGTTTTGGGAATTCAAAATTGTTGGCGGCCATCTTGGATTTTGTGTTTTCAGCCTGTAATTAGGGGGTCAAATTATATCAAGTTTTTTAACCATGGAATATATTCAACATGCTAATTTCTTACTTTCCAGACCCCCAAAATAGTAAGATTTGTCAATCAAGCCTTATTTTTATTTTAAAGTGAAAAAACGCAAAAAAAACCCTTTTGTTTTCAAAAAATGGGAAAAATTAACGGATTATAACGCCGCCAAAAGTGACTTCAGAAGTTAAATTAGGTTCAAATTATATTGATCGTGTTCAAATGTACAAGTTTGCCAAGTTTCAAAACATTCGGACGAAAAATACAGAAGTTATGGGGAAAACACGATTTATGACAAAAAATGGGCAAAAATAGTCAAAAATGCCCTCTAGTGACGATTTTTTTTTAATTTGTTGACGTTTTTATGTGGAACTTGGTGAAATGAACGTTTGTGTCAAAATTGGTCAGACACTTTGGAAAATACGGCGGGGGGGGGGGGGGGGCACTATGTGCCCCCGGTCCCCGTACATAAAAAAAATCCCGGCCTTGATAGGGTTAAACTTAATGTTCAAGGAGGAACAGAACAACAAAAATGATATGATATCAACGTTTTGTCTTTGCAGTTACCGGTATGTAAAGCATTTAACAATCTGAATTTTAATGTAAATAACTTTAATTCATAACGCTGTTTAACCCACTCATATGCGCCAGCAAGTTTGTTTTATCCATTTTATATAGGCCTACAGGCCTAGCTGAAATGGATTTGATGTCATTTCTTTCTTCTAAAAAAACAACTGCCCGATATTTTTGGGATAAGGTCATGAATGAGAATTGAGGAAACTTATTACAATTGTTTGTAGAAACACAACTTAAATTATTCGGAATTTTAAATAATGTAGGACATAGGAAACACAAGTGAGTAATTACACACGTTTTGCATAAAAATTATACTATTTTGTTTTGGTAAGCACGTTGTCTACCTCAAATATCGATATATCTGACATTATTAAGCGTTTAAATTTCATTCAGTGTTAAATACACTATAGTTGACTGCGTTTGCATATTCATTCTTATTCTACTTTGCCTTTGTAATTATACAAGTGATAATTGTTTACATCTTAACATGAAATAATGCCACTGGCAACAACACATTATTTCAAACCAGTATTTTCGAAACGAAACTATAATGGTTTGTTAGAACTACTTTTCACGTTGTAGGAATAATCTCATACTGTATATATTCTTAACGCCATACACTCAGCCCGAACCCTTGGACATGATTTCATGAAAATTAAATTTAATATCGCAGAGGTTTTGTGACAAAATAGTAGTATTATTTCTTATTCATATCAAATATCTTTCTGTTATTTTTGTTTCATACCTTACTGTCGTAAAACAATTTACAGTTGTTTGCTAATTACAATGATTGGGCATAATGTTAAACTAATTAAGACATAATTTAAAACATTCTAAACTGTAGCACGAAACATGATAATAATTATGATCATAATCTGTTGTTAATGCTTGAGCTCCAAATCATTGAAACATTGTTTTGCTTCTTAAGCAGTATTATGATGCGTTTAATATTGTAATATAATTTCTTCATGTATTTAATTCCTTAAAAGCTGAAATAAATAAATAAAAAACTTGTATTTTATCTGTTTTCTTAAATCTTGGGATGACCCAACATTCTTCAATGCAGTTCTAACCGTTTGTAGAGTTGAAATGAAGTAGAAATGATCTGGTAAAAGACTAACGTTGCTAAAGGGACAAAAGTACTGATTTAACTCTGTGATTGTTAGATGTTACATAATACGCCACGTAATAATAAACTACTCGAGCGTATCGGTGGTATGCCAGTCTCCAAGGCAGTCTTGATCATGGACCGTCAATAACTGCCTGAGGTATGCCCGTTTTCGTTTTACCAGACGGAGTCACGTTTCATGCAACTCGCCTTTTCTTTGCTTGCTTTGCCCAACACTGCACTAGCGACCTATGTAACACAATTGTTGTGGGTGTACTTGAATGATTTGGGATTAAAATGTTTCCAAGTGAAATCTCCAGCTGTTTTTTCTACCTTTCACACGTGTGAAATAAGTACTCCATTCTGTTATAATTTATGTAATATGTATCTCTTATATGTAGCCTGGCTCCAAGAATTCTACCCCCCTGCCTTGCCGGCCAATCTATACTCAAGATTTGGCGGAAAGCCACGGTCATTGCAATGCTGAAACCAAACAAGGCTGCTGATGACCCAAAGAGCTATCGTCCGATATCACTTCTTTGTGTCCATACAAGCTTCTTGAACGACTTCTTCTGGCTCGGCTCAATCCAATCATCGTGACCCCAACTGCCGGATGAACAAGCTGGCTTCCGACATGGACGCTCCATCACAGTACAGCAAATTGTTAAACTGACCAACGACATCGAGGAAAGCTTTGAAACAAGCAACAAGGCAGGTGTCATACTTGTGGACCTCACTGCTGCCTACGACACAGTGTGGCACCATGGCCTGGTCCTGAAACTTCGCTCCATGCCCGATCGGCACTTTGTGCGGTTCCTCACCAACATCATTTCCAACCGCAGTTTCGTCCTCAACAAGGGCGTCGATCACTACCGAAAAGTATGGGGGGGGGACGAACAGCGTCTCCGTAGCGAAGGCACTTTCTTATGGGGGATATGGAAGCCCAAATTTGCCGATTGACATTATCAAATGAAAGTAAAAGCACCTTGACATGGGACTCACGAACATGTGGGGGTTTGGGTGCATAGCCCCCGAGCACTCATGAAGTTTTTCAGTGATTCGAAGGTTTAAAATGACCCTCAAATGCCGAGCATTAGACGACTCATTTTCGAAATGCAAGCTTTGAAAACTTTACTTTTTATGCGAATCCCCTGTTGGAGTGAATAGACAATTTCTAGGTGGGGTCCGGGGGCAAAGCCCCCGCGGATGCTCTACGTTTTAAATGTTTTCAGGGCTAAGGAGGACCGTCAAGTTGCCGAAAATAAACGTTTAATTTTAAAATTCAAACGTTGAATACTTTGGACTCGGGACAAATCCCCTGCTGATGGAGTTTATATTATGGGCACACTTATTTTTAGGGTCCGGGGGCAAACCCCCGGACGCTCTACGGCTTTCAATGTTTTCAGAGCGAAGATTTCTGCACGTTGCCGAGAATGTCAAACTTGATAATTGAAAGTTTTACTTCTCAAACTATAAGGATTAAACTAAAATTTTCAGTCAGCAAATCAAGTCGGCAATACTCTAGGCTTGCCAAATGGCTTTGTGTTCAGTCCGAGCCCTTACTCGGGTAAGTTTGGTGCTGATTTTACCGACTGTGGCTCTAAATGCCGACTTAGGAAAAAATATTGGGGGTGTAACCCCCACACCCACCGGTCGCTACGTCGCTGGGGACGAAAAACATTACGCGAAACAAAAATCCTACCTGAAAATTTTCACTCTCTCAAAATAATAATAATTTCTCTGCAGGTTGTGCTCGTAAGCCATACGGGCAGAAAATGTACAACAGACGAGTTCAATGTATAACGGACGAGTTCATGTCTGGAACAAAACTCGCAAATTGTCTGCGTTGATTAGGGCCAGAAACAAGCTTGGCCGGAAATAAGCCCAAATAGCATTCTGCGCGTGGTCAATCTTTGTATGCGCCGCCGACAGGGCAATGTTTAACAAACACACAATTATTTCACCAATTACCATTCGAATGTTATCAGTTCTTTAAAGAAAAATAAATGAAAAACCTGAGACCACTCACGTTTGCTTCCCCGAAATGTTGTATACTGTTGCTTTTATTTAACATTATGTCCATTTTTTTTTTTTTTTTTTTTTGGGGGGGGGGAAAAAGTGGGGGGGGGGGATTTGATGGGGGACATGTCCCTCCCCGTCCTCCACCAATCGACGCCCCTGGGCCTCAAGACCAGTGACGGGTAGACAAGCCGACCACGCCGTCTGATGAATGGAGTACTCCAAGGCTCAGTACTGTCACCCACCCTCTTCAACATCTACATAAGCGACCTGCCAAACACCACAGCAAGGAAGTATGGCTATGCTGATGACTGGGCCCTCCTGTACACAGATATAAACTGGACAAACGTGGAGAAGGTGATCTAAGCTGACATGGAATGCATTGCAGACTACCTGATGACATGGAGACTAAGGAAGCCCAACGTGAGCAGACTGTCACCCTAAACGGGTCTCCCCTGCCCTACAACCCATATCCCACCTACCTTGGGGTAAGACTAGACCAGCAACTCACGTACGCTGCCCCAGTATGGTGCCGCAGTGCCCATGTCAGGAAGCTTGATGCGGCCCTCAACGAAACCTTGCGGATCATCACTGGCTGTCTACGCCCTACGCCAATAGACCTCCTGCCTGTTCTTGCAGGTATAGCACCTGCAAAGCTTCGCAGAGAGTGCCTCCATCCAAGGACGAGGCAAACTCATCTGCAACTCCAACTTCACTTTGCGTAGTGCGTTGAAGGCTGACTGGGAGCAGACAGCCCGACCTAATCAATTGACTGTGACCACCAACACCACAGCACCACCCGGCTCAGACCTTCCTCGAAAGAAATGGATCACACTGAACCGGTTGCGTACAGGAGTTGGCCGGTTCAATGCCAGCATGTTTCGTTGGGGCCTACATCCATCAGTAGCGTGCGTGTGTGGAGCACCACAACAGACAGCAGAGCACATCATTATCGAATGTGCTACACCTTGGCCCCTCAGCTGACACGGTGGACCTCACCATTGCCAGTGAACAATTAAGAACATGGCTTAGACAACTGGACGGAATAACCTCACCTTCTGCTGCCTCAAACGAAAGAGATTTAAGTCCACGTTGACATACTACATCAGTTTATTGACAATTCCAGCTCGAAATTATCGACATAGGCCCTTAAAACCCTCCGATGGAGTGACGTACTATTTTTGATAGTCGGTTTTTAGTGTTTTTTGAATAACTTGTTTAATTAAATTTGAACAATTTTGAAACTCCATGTGTTCCTCAAGCAGTCAATTCCCTTCAAAACAAGGTATCCCCCGTTAATATCGGCCCAGGCACTCTGCCAAAACATGCCATCAGCTAGTCATGCCCCAGGGGAGTCCATTTCAACCCCTGCGCTAAGCAATACGGCCTTGTTGTTTATTGCGCTGTGTCACAAGGCCAGATGTGTGGTCTGATAATGGTCTGCCGCAGCATCAATGAATCATACACTTGGTTGAAGCCTGGCCTGACATCTAGTGTATCCCTTTTGAACCAATCCAGAGTCTGTATTGGGGCTGGGGATGGTGGGGGAAGGCGGGGCTTTAGTGTTGTTGTTTGATACTGAAAGTTCATCAGCCTTTGATGTCTGGGTATGTAGACTTACGGTCTTTTCCTTCCTCAATGCTTGAGGCCTGGAGGTTGTAGATAATATCTTCTAGGAATAAGTTGTGATCAAACACCAGTCGACTGTTAGTTGTGGCATGGTTGTGGTGTGTGTATTTGGGGTGAAGTTGGGGGCGACGGGGGGGGGGGGGGTGTCAAAGGCGGGGCTTAGCGTCAGGGTTGTTTTCTGATTAGGAGCTGTCAGCCACCTTTTGGAATGGCCTGAAAATGAATATATAGTGAGGGAGACACCTCTAGAAGATGGTTATATGTCAAGAAAAGCATTTGAATAAATATTGGTAACATGACACGCGTGTATGTAGGGTACTATAGAAAATAGTACGTCACTCCAAGAGAATATAATTCAAGCATCAATGGCAGCGCAGAGTTAAGAAAAATAAATAGATAAATCCACAAATATTCCCATCAACATTATAGGTGACTGTTAGTTCAAAATGCCTAGTCTTGTCTTGAGTGATATTTTCCCTTGAGCAGCTGCTGTGAGCTATACTGAGAGGGGAAAATCAAAAAGCGGTGCTGGGCATAAGTGTGAATGATACACTACTTCAGCTGGGAGCCTGTTTCATTGAATAGTTCTTAGATAGAAAGAATTCCAAGGGCACCAACAACTGAGATGGGTTGCTGGTAACAAAGGGTGTGGTTTTCACGGATGGAATTTATGGTGTGGGCTTCATATAAAATGGAAACTGAATTTCCAGGACTTTGTGTTGAATTTTATGTCGACAATTACCGGAAATTATGAGTTAATAAGTTTGCACATAGTTTCTAAAAGAGAAGGGCAGTGCTTGGACCAGTCGTAACTTATGATAAATTTTAGTCAAACGAAATAAAAACAACTTGCTGAAAAAAGCGCACTAGAATTATGACAAAAAAAGTGACGAATCACACTATCACGTTACAAGTTGAAATGATGGTCAAGCAATTATCCAATCTGGAACTGTGATCCAGGAAAGGCAGGCCTTGGCTGCTATAATGGGTTAGGGGCAAAGGGAATTCCAAGCACTAGGAGTTTTTTCTTTCACAAAAGATGTGACTTTAAAAGCCATTGCAGACCCTTTTAAAAACAATTTCCGCTCATTATTCGAACATAAATTTTGAAACATACAAAAAAGTAGCAGATAAGGCAAATATTAGATACGTCATCTGGTTGTGTCCAAAATAAAGTTTGCCCGGGGTAGTGTAGTAATTAATACATGTTTTCAAAACTATTCTTAGTTATTTAATATTTACTATAGGACTAGCACAACGAACAACTCATAAGACGTGTCGGCTGGTCAGCGCTAGAGTACCGATTAAGAGACAGTCGTGATTCCGTATTAAACAGTAACCTGTTTGATGTCTATCAGTCTTGTTCCGTTAATACACGACTCGCACTGCAATACCGCCCTCTTTTGAATTGTTGTCACCTATTTTGCGGGTTTGTTCGTTTTGAAACATTTAGCTGTTTCGTGATCGATCACCACGAACGTTATTAATGGACTCGGCTGCATTAGGCCAACAAAAAACGTTATATTGCCCTTCACCAACCAACCTACAAATTCTGAAATCTCGGGTGGTTTGTTAGAATTGTATCGATTAATTTGTTTTCGCATTCAAATTGTTAGATCTTACACAAAATTCACTCTTTTATTAGGCTTAAGACATATCTGAAATTCAAATATTTATCACAAATAAATTTATCTAAATGGTCCAAAACGTCAATATTTAAAAGCCAAAGCTCAACATTTGTAAACTGACTGCAAATGCTTCCATTCTTTGCAAAAATCAATATGTATTTAATTAAACCAACCTGTGAAAATGTCAGATCATTTCGTTGTTTCATTTGCGAGAAAACGGCAAAAATGCGATCAGCATTTTTGTACGCATTCCTATAGGCAGAGTTTTCGTCTCACTGAGAGGAAAACTAATTTTGGATCTTATTCCATTTATTATTTAAAAACGATAACACTTCAGGAAGAAATATTCCAGGGAAAGTTTTCTACCATTATTATCTTTATACCTGTAAAGTATGTAAATCTGTGAACTTTATGTTTTTTTATTACCAATGTTTAGATGGGGCTTTAACATACACACGGGATGTGGACATTATGCTGTTAAACCAAACTTTCTCATGCATTGCCGAGTCTGTTTGTTTGGTTAGAGATCTCGATACTTCTATATTGACAATTTTCAACCAAGTAATCGACCAAGAACTTTCTGTCGATCTGCTTAAAAAGGAAATTGACGAAGTGTCGCGTAGACGTTTTAAATTATTTGTTTTGATAAGCATTTACTTTGCCTACTAAGGTAAATTTGAAGTACAATTTGTGTCTACCGTTGACCATGTCTGTCAAAAGTACCAATATATCATTTCACTAATTTTAATTTTAAATGGTGTTCTTTCTTTTGAAATGTTTGTGTATAGATTACTCTTTTACTTCTAAAATGTGCACATACGTGACATCTGCTTTGCAGACTGACCATTGACAACATTCATCTCCAGCGATAAAATGAAAAACAAGTCCATTGTTATCGCATGCAAATATTCGGCGATATTGGATAGCCTACTTGTGCATACTGGTACTTCTAAATAATAATTTTCTACGAACCAAATATTGACCGGTAAGTCTCATTTCATTGATTTAATGTTTATTCCAAACATTGGGTCGACCGGGATACTGTTAGAGTTAAAGGGTGTGACATTTAATTTTCATTTATTACAGTGCCGAAGGGAAACCACGTGGGGATTGATGTCATATTTGCTGGGTATTAAAACTCAGGTTCAAGTTAATTTTTAGCACCATTTGCAAAAAAAAAGTCATTGCTATACCGTGGCCCGTAGTAGTCGCCAGAGGGCCATCGTGCAGCATTATAATTACTATGCATATTTTTGACTAGCATCATGGAGGAACAAGAGCGATTTATTGTGACATTTCATGATGACCCAATTTTCTTACACACTCCAGCTGTTCAGTGTGATGTAGCTGACACCCAAAGTACTGACTGAGCGGCATATAAAGGCAGAACGCTGAGAGTTACCTGACACCGCTAACCCCTTGGCCTCTAGCACGCTTGCTCTGACAAGACTAGAAATTTCCGACCCCACACGTCCTGTGTAAGTAAATGGAGGCATTTTTCAAGGGGAGAACATTGTAGTCCTTGACACCACGACCTGGAATTAATGCAAACCGCATTATACACCAGGAAGCTCATGTAATGTGCGTGTTTTGTCAAGTGTGCTGACCGGGGTTCACTGATGAGCGTCCACGTGGTGTATCCCTCAACAAGTAAGCTACGTACCGTGTGTTGCTCCATAGTGGGTCTATAGCAGCCCTATCATGGTTACGGTTTGAACCACCGTCAGGCTTATGCGTCCATGTTCCTCATCAATATAGCTGATTAGTTTACTTCTCCCATGAGAAAGAAGCCAAGCCTAAGTCAAGTAAATTGAATGAATATCATTTGTATTTTGGATTAGATTCAAATTTTCTTCTTACAAAGGACCTTGACTGGAAGTGTTGATAAAGATGGAAGTAGTCCACGTGGACAGTCACAGCAATGCAGTAAAAAGCACGGACTCGATCGTCAATTTATGTGATGGAAACATAAAAGAAAACTTACCAACAGTGCGAGCATGCGATGGCACATCCGGTCAAGATGAATGTATTTCTGAGGTAAATGCTGAGGTCGAAAAAACAAATGAGCCAATTGGAACGGAAGATGTCGAAAAATGCTGCGCTGACGAGGATGAGGAAGGGGATAAGAAAGAAGAAGATGTACAGGATGAGGTGTTAAGAGAAGGATGGGGGAACAAGATGGATTTCATCATGGCATGTGTTGGTTACGCCGTAGGTTTAGGAAACGTCTGGAGGTTCCCGTACCTATGCTACAAGAATGGAGGAGGTGAATAAAACTTCAAACTTTTCGTATTTAGTTACTGACAATTGGCACTTTTTCTTTAGTAGAATACTTTCTCCCTCCATGGTTTTTACAATGGCCCCTGAAGTGAACCTTGTCGGCTGCTAATCTATCTGTCATGTTTGAATAATATTTTGGTGTCTTTTATTCTTAAAGCCAAGGGTACATATTGGGGTTTCTGTAAAGATCGGATGATAGCCCCAATTTATACTCAATTCATGGAGGAAAAAAATATTTAGGAATTAATTGTAAGTTAGGGATAGTCTCCTGAAATCAGTTAGGGGGGGGGGGGTGCTCCATGTCTATATAGAGCACACCCTTGGGGGACTCTCTTGGGCTATGGTCATACAGACGCCGTATAGTCTAGACCAAACCAAGGGTACAACAATTCAATATGTGTGTCGATCATTGCCTCTTGCAGCACATCTAGCAATTTGGGTCATATATGTGTACATCTTGTTATAGCAACCTTAAACTTTAAAGAAAAAGGCCACTGTATTTTCCCCCTAAACGTTTTGAAAGATAATGCTTGTTCATGTATGTGGTGTGGCGAATAAAACAACTTCAGCTCAATACAGCAAAAGAATTTTAGCCGCTACATATGCCTTCTGTAACCCCACCCAATTTTCATTTATAACTACCTACCCTAGATTGAACTTGAATAAACAGGATCCACTTATGTGCGGATGGCATTGAGAATTTAATCGATTGCACAGGTGAAGTTACTTTGGTGGGTGCTGTTTGGGGGCTTAGCTTGCAATGAGAGACGATTGCCTCCAGCTAAGTTCTCAACCTAGCTTGTTCGTGACTGGCAATATGTGTCTGTGAGTGTGAGCTGAAGCCCAGCGGGGGAGTAGCTGCAGTTGTCTGGGGATATTGCTTCTCTAGTCTTCGATTGACGTGGTCTTTTATTTATGTATGGTATACATCATTAGTCACTCACGATTTTTTGTTTAAATTTAAGCGTAATAATATTTAAAAAAGTAACTTTTAATCTGTTATGGATTTAAAGAGTGTAACCTATCGCCATTGTTCAATTAACCTGACAAACAAACAGTCGAAATGCAGTTTTGCAAAACCAAGTTATGAGCCCATCATGATGTCAAAACACTCACAACAAGCGTCCAGTGGCAGTCGTTGAAAGATTTTCAGGCATAAAAACTCGGTTTTTCATTTTTTTTTTATTGCGATCAAATTTCTCATACGGTACGTTACAATATTGCAGCACATGAAATAACCGTGCAATGCATAACTTAAAGATTCAGGGAAATCTTCTCAAAGTAGATCACTTATTTTGTAGAAACATGGCGGAGAAAACGTCTTTAGTCCACAGATTGTACTTTTACGTTTTTGATAACTTGACGTTCGAAATGAATGTCATATTTGATAACTACAATGATATGAACGGCGTGTTATCAACAGGGTGGGGTGGGGAGGGAAGGGGAAAGGTTAAGGGTGGGGTTTGGGGGATGTGGACACTGTCCTTTTACCTCCCCCCCCCCCATTTACAGAAAAAACTGAGTTCATGTTTTTTAAACAGTATGCAGCAAACTGCCCTACGCATTCCACTGACTAAAAACGTGCCAGAACACTTGAGAGAGAGAAAAGTGATCAACTCTTCTCGATAGTCTGAAGGTCATTCGTCAACTTTAAATCAAAACAATTGTCGGTCCATTTTCCATTAACCTATTATAACTTGTATTTACTTTCAGTAAAACCTGGCATAAGTGCATCTTTCTTCTGTTTTGAGACATCACCAGTCTTTCATCGTTGTAGGTCAGATGTCGATAGGGCACCATTTTCGATGCCTCTTCAACCGTTCGCGAAAAGACATCGGAAGGAACTCGCCGTACAAAGTGTTGTTTGGTCTGAAGTTCAGTAACCGACTAGAAAGAGTGTTATTTGAACCATAGAGTGAACGTTCTTTCTGGATCAGCCAAACCAAACGATCCAAAATAAACATTCGAACTACATGTACATGTACATTGGGCCGTTTCGCCTAGAGTTAAGTATTAATTGATGGTAATTCGAATAGAATTGATCGACAGTTGTCTTGAATTCAAGTAGAAGTATAGACATGTTAACCATACTATCATGTTACTTTTCGGTTGTTATGCTTCTTGTGTGATTTTATGTGTGATCCAGCTGCTCTCAAAGTAAGACATTTTCAAATTTGGTTAATGCGCTGTGTATCTTGGAACTAATGGAAGACGCATTTTTACTAGTGTAGTATGAATCTATAATAGCAATTTAAATATGTTTTTTCCCGCACCTGTGTTAGAACAGGCATATATAATAGTGATCCGCTCTGGAGAAATGAGTCTGATGTGCCAATAATATTTTGTTTCTGTTCACATGGCTTGAAAGAGCATGAAATAATCTTCCAACTGGCGATGTCTGAGCGCTGAAGTGTAATGTGTTGAAGACAAAAGAGAGAAAAAGGCTTAACGTTGAAATGGTTATCAACGTAATTCAAAATAGTTGACAAAAATGTAAATAAAATAGTTTTGGGATTTAAAGTTGTTATTTATTTCAATGTCATCTCAAAATTATAGATGTTAAGAGGCAAAAAAAAAGTAAATAAAAAAGAAAAAAATAATAATAATATTAATAATAAAATAAACATTTTTTTTCAATCGCTGTGTACGAGTTAACAAGATATGCGACACCAGACTCATACAATGTTCATTCTCCATACGTACAGCTCAAGTTGCATCCTTATTTACAAGTGGTCTTATTTTTTTCTGTATTTCCTACTTCTTTTAAAAACCTTTTTTGGGATACAGCATTGTTGTCATTGTAGTACGAACTCACACTCATCCCAAGCATGAATCATCCTTCATTGTTATCTTTATTCATCATTAAATACTCCCTCACATTGGCCGTCTTAGCTTTACTCTATGTCTTCGCGGAAGGGTCCCTCCACATCCCGGTTGAAACCCGCCATCTGTGTTGAACCCTGGACACGTCCTTGGTCCCTGGTTATATCCTGCAGTGAAAACAGTACAATCACCCCCGCTACATGAACATAAACATGTCGTGATGTAATGTACATCCCATGTGATATTGCCCAGGGTCCTTTAACCAAAACCGTACCGTGCTTGATGACTTGATCACATGTTTAGCGTGACATTATCTTATTGTACAGTAACCGCAGAGAGAAGAGAGAGGGAGAGGGAGAGGGGGAGGAGAGAGGGGTGGAAGAGGGGGGTGGAGGGGGAGATAAAGAGAGAGACACTGTCTCTTTAAATAAACAAATATAACCTATTAGAAGTATATGTACACTAAAGGTAGTATGTAGGATTGGTAAAGCTGGTAGTGCAGTGTTCTTACTTTGTGTGATCTAATAATAAGAGCGAAAACCTCAAATGTTTGTCACACGTAGCGTCCGGAAAGGCTGTGTCCCGCGGCTCGGGAGGGGTACCTACGTATCGGGAAAAATTCAGAGGGTGTCGTCGCCCTTCCGGCTCCGCCGAAGATGTCGTTTTCGCGTCACGGGCAAATCGCCGCTTTTCCTGCATTATTCAGTGCTTTTCGTCATGCATCGGCCGTCGTTCGGGACCATTGAGTTTCTCGCACACACTCCCTCTGTTTTGTCTTAGGTGTCGTGTCATTCTTGACCTGTGTGCTTAATTACCGCAACGGCCACACTTACGTGGTGTTTATCAAATCTTACATGCAACAGCCGTTTCGTTTGTTTGCGAACCCCGCAGAGCGGGTTATCCGGACGGAGTCGTTTGCGCAGAGTCTACTGTACACATTATCCCAACGTGCCGGTAAAAGGCATAAAGTAGTTCGTCCATGGTCCCAGTAACAAAAGGACGTAAGCAACAAAATGGCTCCTGACATGAAAAATATTTAATTTTTGTTGTTTTTTTATGCTAGAATTACCCTGAAGACATGTTTCCCCATTCCCCATGCAGAATTTAACCTTTTTAGAATGACTTTTGCATGGCAACAAATTTACCAAACTTTCCCGCTCATAAATCTTGAAACACAAATTTTAACATAAATGTTTACGTCCTTTTTGTCGAGAACTTTCCCTTACGTCCTTTTGCCAGGCACACGGCGCATTGTTTTATATCCACGACGATCTACGTTGACTTACAGTATATACCACAGCCCATCACAGTCGCCGAGTTACACTGGACCCTAACAACGCTGTTATTAACACTCGACATTATCTGGCGTATAGTACTATGTAGGCCCTATAGGGTCCGACAGAGTGAACACATGTGTTTGTTGGTACCTGTGTAATATACCATGTCCGATATGTGGCGAGATTGTTCACCCCATTATACCGTGTAGACTACACTACACCTACGCAAACACGAACAAAAAAAAGACCATTGACAGTGACAGGGCGCCCGCACACGATTGGATTAGTCTCTGCTGCGCTATGCTATACATCTAGTATCAAGTGATAGAGAGGTAAATAAACTACATGCATCTACAGTGTACTAATAAACTCTACACACATCTACCCTGTATAAAATAAACTCTACACGCATCTACCCTGTACAAATAAACTTTACATGCATCTACCTGTACAAAATAAACTGTACACGCATCTACCCTGTACAAAATAAACTCTTCACGCATCTACCCTATACAAAATAAACTCTACACGCATCTACCCTGTACAAATAAACTCTACATGCATTTACCTGTACAAAATAAACTCTACACGCATCTACCCATGTACAAATTAAACTCTACACACATCTACCCTGTATAAAATAAACTCTACACGCATCTACCCTGTACAAATAAACTTTACATGCATCTACCTGTACAAAATAAACTGTACACGCATCTACCCTGTACAAAATAAACTCTTCACGCATCTACCCTATACAAAATAAACTCTACACGCATCTACCCTGTACAAATAAACTCTACATGCATTTACCTGTACAAAATAAACTCTACACGCATCTACCCATGTACAAATTAAACTCTACACGCATCTACCCTGTACAAAATCAACTCTACATGCATCTACCCTATACAAATAAACTCTACACGCATCTACCCTGTACAAAATAATCTCTACACGCATCTACCCTGTACAAAATAATCTCTACACGCATCTACCCTGTACAAATAAACTCTACACGTATCTACCCTGTACAAAATAATCTCTACACGCATCTACCCTGTACAAAATAAACTCTACATGCATCTACCCTGTACAAAATTAACAGGGTAGATGCGTGAATAGTTTATTTGTACAGGGTAGATGCTTGTAGAGTTTATTTGTACAGGGTAGATGCGTGTAGAGTTTATTTTGTACAGGGTAAATGTATGTAGAGTTTTTTTTGTACAGGGTAGATGGGTGTAGAGATTTTTTTGTACACTGTAACATGTAGATGCGTGTAGAGTTTTTTGTACAGGGTAGATGCGTGTAGAGTTTATTTTGTACAGGGTTGATGCGTGTAGAGTTTATTTTGTAAAGGGTAGATGCGTGTAGAGTTTAGTTGTACAGGGTAGATACGTGTACAGTTTATTTTGTACACTGTAGATGCATGTTAGAGTTTATTTGTACAGGGTAGATGCGTGTAGAGTTTATTTTGTACAGGGTAGATGCGTGTAGAGTTTATTTGTACAGGGTAGATGCGTGTAGAGTTTATTTTGTACAGGGTAGATGCGTGTAGAGTTTATTTGTACAGAGTAGATGCGTGTAGGGTTTATTTTGTACAGGGTAGATGCGTGTAGGGTTGATTTGTGCATCGTGGGCACTAGTACAGTAGAGGTTTTTTGTACAGGGTAGATGCGTGTAGTTTTTTTGTACAAGGTACTGTACATGTATGGGTGTGATCTATTTTGTACAAGGTAGATGGTTGTAAAGATTTTTATAGGGTACTTTTCTTTACGTATAGCATTACGCAGTGCCATAACCAACATGTGCGGGCGCCCTAGCATGGTCCTTTTTCAGATTTCTGTGTAGAGTGTATGTAGTCTACTAGGTACAGGGGGTTCAATTTCTCTGTAGAGTGTAGGTAGTCTACACAGTACAGGGGTTGAATTTCTGTGTAGAGTGTAGGTAGTCTACACAGTACAGGGGGTCGAATTTCTGTGTAGAGTGTAGGTAGTCTACACGGTACAGGGGGTGGAAAATCTTGCCACATATCAAGCACCAAATGCTGTGTAATGCCTCACAAATTCAGGGAGTAACAAAAAACTGCTCCAAAATCCATGAAAGACCTCAACAATATACTTTAAAATCACCTGAACTACGATGGTGATGTTGCCGGTTATGATTGTACGATTGTGTCAGATGAGACTAACCACTTTATACCCCAACTATCTATATCCTTTATCCCCCTTCATTTCACCCAACACCGACCGCTCCAAGCCCAATCTTCAGATCGGGCAACTTGGCTTGTTCAATACATACAGTACATGCAAAAATAAACCTGTGAAAAATTGGGTTCAATTCGTCGTCAGAGTCAGTACAAAATAGTGAAAAACCATGCACAGTTTTCAGCATGTAAACACATTGATCTTTATTTCGATTGTTACAACCGAAATTAAAATCAGGGTCTTCAAATTCTATTTTCTCGACTTTGACAGTTGTTCAGACAAAAATATGTCAATAATGGAAGATTGCTACTGGTACGAACTTCATAATCAGTAGCTTTCAGATTGATACTAACACACATTTTTTGGAATACCAATCCTGTGTTGTACTTTTAACATACGCAAAATTAGCACACTATTAGTATTAGCACACTATATATATATATTTTATATGAAAGGCTCTGTAGAACTTTTTGTAAGAAAACTTTGGTTTACATACTCAAATTCTATCCAAAACACTTCTCTCCAAAACACGAAGGAAGCACAAGTAAACCATGGAGGAACGAAGCCTCATGTAACTTGAAATATGTGGCATGCAACTTTGATGCAAATTGTTTTGTAGCCTACGGGTGAAGAGTGGCATAACAAATGAGAGAGATTTTAAACTGCCACCCTCAGATTGCCTACGGTCAATTTATTGTGAGTGCATTCCAGTACAAGGTATAATAATCAATATGTATGTGGTCAAAGGCAAATGTGTTTATCATGAAAAACCCTTATGAATATGATGCATCTCCTGCAGTGCAGCAACAACTTTTTAGCGGAAAGTTAATGTAACTTTGCGAGTTTTTCCCCCGATATACTGACTATACTGTGGTTTCTTGTCATTCTCCTCTTTCTCATTTAGGTGCATTTCTAGTTCCCTACTTCATCTCGCTGGTAGCTTGTGGAGTACCAATGTTCTTTATGGAAGTATCCTTGGGTCAACTTATGCAGACGGGAGGTATCGGTGTATGGGACATTTTTCCCGCCCTCAAAGGTCAGGGCATATTCCTTCACTTAACTACAATTAGACATTGAGGATTGCAGAACCATTACCAAAGTCTTCTGTAAAACCATAACGATGTTAGTTCATTTGAATATTAAGATCTTTGAACATTTAAACGATAGTTGTAAAATGATGTGGTAGTCTTCATCTTAATGTTGTATAAGGACACGTTTATTATCTGTATAGTTTTTCACTATTTGCTCGTGACTCCAATGATCAATTGAGTTTAAACTCTCACATGTTTGTAATACCAACGTTGTACATATGCTTTAATGCATACTAATTGTTCAAAGTCGGTTACGTGGAATGTTTTGACAAATTTATGTCATAGACCGGCTTTTAAAAATAACGGCAAATACTGACCCTGGACATTTT
Organism: Marthasterias glacialis; assembly: GCA_911728455.2. Classification (NCBI taxonomy): domain Eukaryota; kingdom Metazoa; phylum Echinodermata; class Asteroidea; order Forcipulatida; family Asteriidae; genus Marthasterias; species Marthasterias glacialis. The sequence continues at coordinate 39,000 of OU452221.1, read as the reverse complement.
GGAGCTTAGTCAAACCAATATCAGTTTGCATGGTACCATAAGAAGTCATAATAAAGAGCAACACATTAACCCGTTTTGTGTCTGTCTTACAGGCGTAGGTCTTGCAGCTGCCAATATAGCCGCCATGTTAAACATATATTACATCATCATCTGCGGCTGGTCTATCTTCTATTTCTTCGCATCCTTCAGCAACCCACTCCCTTGGCATGACTGTCAAAACTACTGGAATGACATTTACTGTCTAGACAGGGAAATTCAAGGCAACCTCACACCGGACACGAGCAACGATTCTTTCTTGACAATAAACGGGTCCCTACTTCCGAAGAATCTATCTGAATCACCAGCACAGCAATACTGGGAGTAAGTTTTGATGTAGCTCAAATACAATTGTGGGGGTTTCACTTCAACAGTTAGGATCGTGGTATAGTAGAACTTTGGGTAATAATAAAAAGTACTCCCACTTCGTTAAAAACGAAGTGGTTTCCAGTGTATACAATTGTGTAATGTACTAATGTTAGAAATTGGAGGACCATAAACTAAAAAGGGCAAACTCTGTACTCTCCAATAGCTTTTAATACCAATTATTTCAATTAAAACGGTTATAATGTTTGTGTCATGTATCTGATGACTTGATTCGACGGGTTTCATACATTATGGTACCGCAGATGGTTATTTTGCGGGACAATGACACGATCATCCTATGGTTGGATATCGAAAGTACTGATATTATCGATGTCCGGGCTGTTTGCACTTCAGTGTGACGCCATGCTCGAAGAACCTATGGTTGGATTTCACACAGCCGTGCAGCGATTTAAATGAGCTACAACCTTTTGGTAGGGTATGGATGAGGTGATATTTGAATGATCTTATAAGAAATATATTAGTAGTGTTAGACTTTTATTAGCTGGAGGAGAGCGTCTGCGTTTGTAGAGAAAGTATAAGGGTTATAAGCTCACTGTTTATGATAACTTGTGCGACCAATAGCTATATTATAGCTGTATGGTATTACCGACATACAAACGTTTACGTCACTTTGCTGCAAACGAAAACGCTCATCATGTGAATGTATAATTTGTGTGGATATGCCTTCGTGGTTTCTCACATCTTATTCATGGTCCATGTATATATAATCAAAACCAAATATCTTGGGGTCGAAATTGAGTTTTAGTAAACATTTTTTTCCCAAGCATCTTTCTTATAATGTTAACGTAGAGACACATAACTAAACATAGCATGATATTGCCGATTAAAATATAGGCCAGCCCTATAGGTGTAAAATCAAACCTCGCAAAAGAGACGCACGTTTGAGTCAATTTTAGATTTAATACTTGACTCTGGCCATAAAGATGATTACAATGACAATGAAAATGACAAAATGATAATGATCATGACAAAAAAGTGTTAATAATAATATGATGACGATAATGACAATTACAGTTATAATGACAATATGATGACGACAATGAAAATGACAGTTTTTATGACAATGTGATCATGATTATGACAATGAAAGTCATATTGACAATATTATGATGATGATAATGAAAATGACAGTTACAATCACAATATGATGATGATAATGACGATGACACAGTTCTAATATAACCCCTTACGAAATCTTCCGGCTTATGCACAGCCACGTTTTCATTATGTGGTGAAAGCATCATTACTTTTCACATAATTCGTTAACCGATACCTTTAATACCATTGCATTTTTTACCCTCGTGAAAAGTTTCTATATCCAGAGCAAATACTTTCTTTAATTTGTACATCGACGTGCGCGCCAAGTTTCCTCTATTTCATGTGTTGATGACATTTAGGGAATTTGGTTCAAAAACATCTGCATCCGTTTGTTCCTTTATATTCACTTACTAACAGTCAGACTGTTGGTGTTGGTTCGATGTTTTTACATGCAGTATATGGTACAAATTACAGTAATGAGAACTACAACATGGTGTTCGTATGCAGTTTTTAAAGTTTCGATGTACTGTCAGACAAAGTTGTTATTTCTTGACTTTTTTTTCGCGTAAAGCCCAGATTGGCTCTTTCTTGCAAGAAAGTAAACTTATATTTCCATTACGAGTCCAGGAGTGTTGCCATAGATGCATGTCAACTATCACTTTTGACATGAAAGCTTATTATGTACCAAAAATGTTCCAAAAACACCACATTTCTTCGAAACTTTTTTCTGATGCACAGAATCTAAATATACCTGTTACTAAAAGATATCTGATACGATTTACGTAAAAACATGTACAGTGCACAACTCGAATCACTTAACTGACTCCAGACTCGCCTACACATATTTGTTAAATCTAAATTCAGTTACATTTATCGAACACCATGTTCAACTGATAGAAGAAAAAAAGTTGTCATAAGTCAATGAAGTACACAAAATGAAACAGAAACAAACAAATAAAGTTCGTGTTTTAGTATTTCCCGGTAAACTGTGTGAGTTAATATTTAAAAAAAAAACGTAATTCTCTTTTTCTTTAGAAGACGAGTACTAAGTGTTTCAAAGGGTCTGAGTGACGTGGGTAGCATCCGATGGGAGTTAGTAGCTTGCGTGGCACTAGCATGGATCCTTACATTCCTATGCATATGGAGGGGTGTCAAGACAACGGGGAAGGTAAAACCACACTGGCTAGTCACCCACTCCTTCCAACCAATACAATTTTCCGAACCTTAATTTTATGGGGAGTCGTAACCCTACACGTGCGTGAGGGAGTGATAACTTCTTGTTAATCTTTCCTCTGTATGAATTATTGATCAATCAATAAGTGTTTAGGGTACTGGAAGAAAATTCAAGTTTATGAATAGCTGCTGAGGTAGACGCCAAGGGTTACTGCTCCATAGCAATTTCCTTTTTCTTTGTTTCTTGTTACGGTTTCCTTTGTGTTTCTTGCACTAAACTGTTAACGCTGGGAGTTGCATTTTTCGACTTATTTCTTATCAACAGGACCCAATTTGATGGAGAGATGCTTAAAACCATAATGATTACCAAAATGAGGTTACCAGCCAAAATACCATGTCGTGTACCAAAATGTGACTGGTATCCTGCTTATTTTGGCTAAGCAGCGAATTATTTAGCAAAGTCTTTTGCTTAACCCTATCAGGACCGAAGGGGGGGGGGTGGGGGGGCACAATGTGCCCCCTCTACCGATTTCCCCCATTACTTTTTAACGCTTACTCCGATCACCGCGAAATTTTCTGACTTTTCCCAAAATATATCTGCAATTGTAATGGCAAAAAATAATTGATACCGGGGGTTAGCTGTTGCCATGGCAACCATTTGTTTGACCTTGGATTACACGATTTAACTGTTTTTTTAGTGATTTTTTAAATAACTTTTTGAACATAGTTTCCACTTATTTGTGATTTCTTTGCCAGAAAAGTGATTGAGATGAATCACGTGATAGTCTGAAATGGTTTGGGGAACTCAAAATGGCCGCCATTTTAGGCGGCCACCTTCGGTTTTGTGTTTTCAGCCTGTAATTAGGGCTCAAATTAAATCATATTTTGTGACAAAAGAATATTTTCAACATGCTAATTTCTTACTTTTCAGACCAAAAAATATTTGGATTTGTCAGCCAAGCCTTAATATTTCTCCCTGAGCCCTTGGCGGCAGCCATTTTGATTTCTAAATATAAAAAAAAGCAAAACAAAACCCAACTTTTTTCCCCACAATGGGATAAATTAATGGATTATAACGTACCCAAAGGTAACCCCATTAACCAAATTAGGTTAAAATTATATTGATCTTGTAAAAATGTACAAGTTTTGTTTCAAAACATTTGGACGAAAAATACAGAAGTTATAGGGAAAACACGTTTTTTAACAAAACAAATGGGCAAAAACCAGTCAAAACCGCCCTCTAGTGACGATTTGGGTATTTTTGTTGACGTCATCATGTAGAACTCGGTGAAATGAGTATTTGTTTCATCAAAATCGGTCAAACACTTTGGAAAGAAAAACGGAAGGGGGGGGGGGGCCTGTTCCCCATCAAAATAGCCCGGTCCTGATAGGGTTAAGCAGCTTTATGAAATTGTGCCCTGGTCATCAGGCTGTACTGAAAAATTGTCACTGAAACAGAGGATAAAGTTCCTTCGTAAACTGGTTTAGTTAGATAACCTGTACAATTGTCAATTAGTAAACAAAATACTTCTTCTTTTTCCTTTTTTGAATAAAATCCTATATCGAACAAGCTGCATAACAGATAATGCAAGAACAACCTTGACCAGATTCGCATTTCTGACCTACTTAACGATCAATATTAACAACACTTAGTCCGAGACAGTTAAAACCTTGAAACCGTATCGACACTTACGTAAATGCCAGGATGAACCTTGACCAGATTTGTCATTTCTGATCTACATATTTTAAGATCAATCTTAACAACACTTAGTCCGACATAGTTAGAACCTTGAAACCATATCGACACTTACTTAAATGCCAGAATGAACCTTGACCAGATTTGTCATTTCTGATCTACATATTTTAAGATCAATCTTAACAACACTTAGTCCGAGATAGTTAGAAACTTGAAACCGTATCGACACTTACTTAAATGCCAGAATGAACCTTGACCGGATTTGTCATTTCTGATCTATTATTTTAAGATCAATCTTAACGACACTTAGTCCGAGACAGTTAGAAACTTGAAACCATATCGATTGCACTAACTTCAGAACAGTTGATTTCAGACTCAGTTACACAGACCTGCAGTGGCCTGGACTTCAGGACAGATGGACCTTCCCCCTTTTGACCAGGATTTGGTCCTTAAGTTGTGATTTCAAAAACAAGCCCCTCTAAATGGATTCCCTTCCACTGATTCTTAAGTGTTATTTTTAAAGGCCCACACATCAATGTGTTTTAGGTCCTCTTTTCAATGTGATAATTTCATAAAAGCTTCTTATATAGCATTTACATAATGTCCAACACAATCTGACAGTTTGCTTTAAAAGAAAATCAGTTTACCATGAGCATCAAAGGCAGAATGTTGTTGTCTGCAACTGTTCCCACTTGTCTTGCGCATTCACAAAATACAATATACACACCGCTTTACGTCACAAGGAATGTAGTAATGCCATGAGAACGTTTTTAATCAACCTTCTAGTTTCCTGTCCTTTCGAGGATTCCTTATTAAGTTCTCCGTTTACTTATTAATTGTTGCCTTTAATTTTGTTTGCGGATTTTAATCTCGAATGTTTGCCATAAAGTTGAAAACAAATTGTCTTAATATTTTTTTCCAGATCGTTTGGTTTACTGCTCTAGTACCCTATGTCATTCTTTTGATTCTCTTGATAAACGGGGTCCTACTTGAGGGATCAACCGATGGGATTCTATTTTACATCACACCAACTTTTGACAAGCTTGGTGAACCAACGGTAAGACCAAACAAACACTTCATTTTCGCAAGACACATTTTCAGTTAGGAACCTTATGATCAAAACAGCATCCGTTATGTGAACCAAATGTTAAGAAACTTATTTTTTTCTTGAAATTTGAAAGGTGTGGGTGGATGCAGCAACGCAGATATTCTTTTCGTACGGTGTTGGTATTGGTTCACTCATCTCACTTGGTAGCTACAACCCCTACAGGAATAATTGCTTGTTGTGAGTTTGTACATTATAATTTGTTTTCTCTGCATTGACGACCGATGTTTATAACTCATCCTAATATCACGTACTTATTGCATGTTGCTGCAGAGCGGTTAACATGACCAGCGAGCCTTAGACATGGAGTCGCGTACGCATTGTACGGCCTCCTACTTTCGTCATAACATTTGACATTTTGATATCAATTTGAACTACCCTTCTCCCGATGGCCAAAATGATCCTGGTTATTGAAAGGGTAACGATGACTTGTCAAAGTGAACTATAGTTTAAATGGATTTGAACTGGAAACTTGCTCTTGTCATTCACAACAAGAAAACCTTCAATGAGTTGAAGCATGATGAAGAGAGGATACAGCTGTGTGCTCTTAAAATTGTTAGGGTAAACCTTGTACTTGCATGAACGCCGTTTTCCCGAAGCGTTAGCTCCAGGTGTCTTTTGTTATAAAATTAGGGTTAAGGATATGAGATGAAACTCGGCGAAAATAAACTGTTCTTATACTAAACATGTCTTAAGTCTTCGCTAACTTAACAATAACGTGTTTATTATTATTATCCTTTATTAAAAACCCCGACCACTTTGTTACGGCTATGTATTGACCAGGATAGGGCTCGATTGTGGGAAAGAAGCCAACGTTAATGTTTAATTCATTTCGTTTGAGATGTAGGCGTTCATGAAATATATTTATGAAAATATTTTCTAATGACAGTGACACTTTGGTGGTGGGCGTGATAAATGCGTCAACAAGTCTTTTTGCTGGCCTTGTCATCTTCGCTGTCTTAGGTTATATGGCATTTATCCAAGAAGTGCACGTAAGGGACGTTGTTGATGAAGGTAAGGGGTGTAACTGTAATTGATTAGTTATAGGAATCGTGGATTATTGATCAGGAATAGTGGATTGATTATCGTACCAGATTTCTTTTTGAGGTACCGATACGTATTCCTGGCAAACAGCCGCAACCCCATATTTTAACTTGATGCTGAGGACTTAATACCATTCCAAAATAATACAAGTCCGACCTCAAATTGTGAAGGGAAACTATACAAAAAAATTATTTGTATTATTTGTGTCGCTCTTATCCCCGATGCAATTAACTTCTATTATAAAAAGTTATTTGTAATTTAACTCCAAATAAAAATTCCTCGTGTTTTTACTGGTCTGTCCAGAACTTTGTCTCTCTGAATTGCTGACGTTGTGACGTTGATTTCCCCCACCTTGAGAGATAAACCAAAAAACATGTAAAGTCCTAAAAAGTTAATGATTACAGCAAAATATGTTTTTTTTCTAATTTGGGTGCACTAGATTTAAAGATGTCTGTTTTTAATAATTGAAATCTAAATAATTATTATTTACCTGAAAGAGTGTGCCGTATAATAACTTTCTTGCATTGTACCGTATAACTCAGAATTCCGCTTTTGACCCAAATCCGAAGATATATCTAAATAATTAAGGAATAGTTCCTTTCAGTGTGACGTGATCTTCATCCGTATTCCAATAATTCATACATAATTCAATATTTTTGCAATTAGTATTTTTCAATATTTTCGTGATGTATTTGCCGATTTTTTTTAGCGTACTAATTATTATTGTGCTTTTGTTTCCTTAGGTCCAGGTTTAGCTTTCGTTGCCTATCCCACCGCCGTAGACACTATGGCAGGTGCGCCGTTCTGGTCAGTGTTGTTCTTCGGCATGTTGATAATGCTTGGACTCGATAGTCAGGTGATACATCAACGAAATATGGGATTGCATTCTACCTTGTTTTCTCTGAAATAGACTTTGACTTTGCAATGAATTAAAATAAACTCATTGTGAGGTAAAGCCTATAGAATTAAATCAGAAACGTCTCAACACATTTACCTAGCTTCTCATTTGTTTTATGTTCTATGTTCAATGACAATAGTGGAATGAGATTGTTTGCCTCTTTAATGAAAAATTGGCATGTTACTGTGGACATTATTAATATTATTATTTTTTTGTTAATTCTGGTATAATTTCGCAATGCCTTATCATGCAAAAAATGCAGCCTTGCAGTCCTTTAGCACAGCATTATCCACTATCAGCTGATCTTTTAAATCTATGGACCGCTACATGCAACCTTTTCATTATTATTTTTTTATTGGATCGCCAACACTTTATTATGGCAATTAGAATTACAAGTGTTTTTTGATGTTATTATTATGAAAGAGGGCACATCTTTTTTAATGACAGTTAACTGACTTTTGCCTTTCCCTGGACGACCCTGCTTGTTTATTGTATATTGTCCAAACAATTAAAATAAATAAATAAAAAACAGATAAACCAAACCGTTTGTTCTCTTTATATTAAAATGAAGTGGTCATAAAAATTAATGCCCCGTTGGAAATGCTCCTTAATTAGAACATTGTTTTACAGAGCATTGTTATACATGTGCATTGATTGGATTTCATAATATTTATTCAACCTGCAGTTCTGTGTAGTTGAGGGATTCGCAACGTCTATCATGGACGCCTGGCCGCAGTTTAATCTTCGGAAAAGACGTAGCCTGTTCCTAGTCGCAATTTGCGTCATCGACTTTTTCCTTAATCTCTTTTGTATAACTGAGGTACTTTCTGAAATTATTGTTGTTTTTAATGATGATATCGTAAACATAACTACAACTGTCAGAAAGTTTTCTTTTAGTCAAAGACACAGCAGTAAATGAGATCGTATACGAACATGTTAAGATAATTTTAGGTCAAACCTCCGTGGTGTTCAGGTAGCGCAAAACACACTTGGTTTTTCCCCATGCGGAGATGTCAGTATCATTTTCTTTTTTATTGTAACCATTATTTCTCTTAATTTTTATGTATTGCTTATGTTATAGGGAGGAGTTTACATATTTCAGTTGATGGATACCTATGCTGCTAGTGGTATGCCTCTTTTATGGGTAGCTGGTTGGGAATGTGTTGCTGTTTCGTATGGTTATGGTACCAGACGTATATACAATGACGTCAGCACTATGTTAACCTTCACCCCAGGCTGGTTCTGGCCAATAAGCTGGGCCATACTGACTCCTCTGGTTTCATTTGTAAGTTTAAATAACACCTTATGTTATAATGGTTATTAGTATGAAGGACTTGATGTGCGAGAAAATCCATTAGTTAACAACAGAACGAATAATGATTACTATTTATCCACACTGAATAACAAAGTACTGTTTCAAAGCAGATAGTATTATTTAGATCAAAGACCTGCCATGCTCAGTGGTTTAGGGCTTTTCCTGACTCTCAACATGCCACTTTGTTGTTGAAACAGAAATTGATTTTCTATTTATACTTATTTCTTTCGACCCACCCACCAACATCTTCTGGGAAAATGAAATATTTTAGACATTGATTAATTTGAATGCCCTTACAGGAAACATGAATTCTTTACGGTATCTCTCTTATTTTTAATAATACAATTAATTATCAAAGAGACCACTTCAATTTGATCACGAACACATTGATTTTTCTCCTCTCTAGGGGATTTTCGTCTTCAGTCTGGTTGCCTATAAGGGACCTAAGTATGGAGAGGATTATTACTATGATACAACAGGTGAAATGCTGGGTTGGTTTATGGCTCTTGCTCCCATGCAATGGATCCCAAGTTACGCTATCTATCTCTTTATTGTTACCCCAGGAACGGTTAGCGAGGTAGGATTTGACACGTTTATGAATGTTTATAACAAAAGTCGTGTAGGACTCAAATAATTTAAGAACATACTTGAGTTGTGGACTACATGTTTCAAAATGAGTGGCAGATTATCAGTGTCCTCGTATAATTGTTTTCGTTCGACGACCCATCTTAAATAAATAATAATTCGTAGTTCTTATAATAGCGCTTTTTCACACCCTATTGGCGTCTCAAAGCGCTCATTATTTTTTCCTGCAAGGTTTGCGTTTTAGATTATGAGGCCAGTTCCTTTGCATATCACCATGTAATTGTTTACAAGGTGCTGTGGCGCAATTTGCAGCCGATGAAACCAGGAACACCGGGGCAAACCCCTCTCTTTGCGATAAGTGTACTGGGTTCTTTTACGCGTTTGACAACACACGGGACCTACAGTTTTACGTCCCATCCGAAGGACGCAGCAAGGATGGTTGTGTTTTGCTTAAAACCCTGGGGTCATCCGCAATGAAAACTTTACGGTGTGTAACCACAAGATTCATTTTTTTATCAACACCCTGTCTTTTAGGTCAATACCCCCCATGCAAGCCCAAAGCTATAATAAATGACCATGGGGTGAATTGGAGTGTCAGTCAAGACTTAGTTTTGTGTTATTTTACGATCAGTGTGCGGCCGCAAGTTGTTTTCACAGAGTGCATACCGCCCTGTGCCAAGGATCCTTAGCACAGGGGTCAATCAGTTACTGTACGGAGACAGGTGACTGCTGTCTTTCAACACTCCTTATTCTGCAGTGGTTAGGGTCTGGCCAATGAAAGTCTACAGGCTTGTGGGTATACCAGGGGTGAGGTTATATTTATATGTCATTCATTTTATGTTGAAATGTTTAGAATTCAAGGACAATGAGACCGATCATCTCTGCCTCCTAATTGAAAAAGTGCGATTTCTTTAAGAGTACATTGTTTATTGTCTCTTTGAAGGTTTGATTGCTGGGAGAATCGTAGTTTCTGTAGTTAAATGTAAAACATTGCTGCCTCAAAAATCTTTTTTCATCCTAATTCAATGGTTTTAAATAGAGATCTACAGATGGACCACTACCAGTGGAGGGTGTTCAACGTTATTATTATTTCAAATCTTTATTTTCACTTATCTAAACAGCGTCTGCAGTTTATGACCACGCCCAGTGTCTTCCCAAAGGAGGGTGGAAACCCTGTGAACAACAACCAGCATGTTACTCTGGTGAATTACGAGACAAAACAAGATGACAAGTTTTCTTCTTCATTACGACCAGAGACACATACGGATCAATCAGAAGACATAATATAGTTTTTAAAAACCTGCCTGGTGTAGAATAAACTCACGTTTTGATAGTTTGGAGTTTGAAAGTTTGTTCTTCGTTGTAAATAGAAAGCCGTGGTGTGCGGTCTATTTCTTATATATTATGTGAATTTTGTTTAGCTGATCAGACGGAAGATTTAGTTCCGTTCAATTCACCTTGGTTTGTTTTAAAATCACGAATGACAGCAAAAGCTAAATTGCACGTTATTTACATTAAAACGATGTTTGACCCTATCAGGACCGGGACACAATGTGCCCCCACCCCCACCAATTTTCCCCCGTAACTTTGTTTAATGCTTAGTCCGGTCACTGCGAATTTTCCTGACTTTTCCCAAAATATATCTAAGATCTTGTTGGCAAAAAAATAAATAAATAAAAAATAATGGTACCGGGGTAAGCTGTTGCCATGGCAACCATTTGTTTGACCTGGGTCACACGATTTTACTGTTTTTTAGTGATTTTTTGTTTTTTTACTTTTTGAACATAACTTCCACTTATTTTTGATTTCTTTGCCATTTCTTTGTGATGACTCACTGATAGTCTGAAATGGTTTTGGGAAATCAAAATGGCTGCCATTTTTGGCGGCCATCTTGGATTTTGTGTTTTCAGCCTGTAATTAGGGGTCAATTAATTATATCAATTTTGTTTAAATGAAATTTTTTCTACGTGTTAATTTCTTATTTTTCAGACCCAAAAAATATTTAGATTTGTCAATCAAGCCTTATTACTTCTCCCTGGGCCCTTGGCGGCTGCCATTTTATTTGTTTTCGGTGAAACCCCCCCCCCAAAAAAAAAAACAAAACAAAACATGTTTTCCCCAAAAATGTGATAACTTAGTGGATCATAACGCTCCCAAAGGTGACTCTAGTGACTAAATCATGTTCTAATTACATTGATCTTGTCAAAATGTACAAGTTTGCCAAGTTTCAAAACATTCGGACGAAAAATACCGGCTTGATGAAAATCAAAGCACTGTATGTACTCTAAGAGTGTAATTAAAATATTATTTCATTTTAGACAACATTTGTAGACTCTTGAATCATTTGATAATCTTGAGCAATGACATACTTCCAGAAAAAAGGGCAAGCAGCTTTACCCCCTCCATTTAAGATTACAATTTTATTATAAAATACTGTTCTGTTGGAAAACATTGTCTTTTTAAACACTTTTCCATGAAGTGCATGGCCTGATTTTCGCTGATTAATTTTTTCTTCTTTTCTCTGAACGAGGTTGACAAACCGAAAAGCAAACACAAAACATACAGAAGCTTTCGCATAACCCATGAATACTGCTCAAAATAGTGAAATACATGCGAATTTGTTTGTACATGGTTGATGGACGTGAATTAATGTTGGGGTCCTGACAATAATTCTTTTTTAGTTATTTAATTGTTGGCGGATGTTTTTCGTGCAATACTTCAAATGAAATCTTGTAACATTTTGAAATTTTTACAAATATCCATCCAGAAGTTAAATCTAAATTTGTGGGTTGAATTGGCCAAGAATCAAACCTAACAACTACGACCCCAGAATATTTTGTACTTAAAAAAGATACACCGATAACTGACTAACTTCGTGTAGTTCATTTTAAACAGAAAAAGACCGGTGCGAATAAATATGCTGTATTAATTCTTGACAACCATTGAACATCAAATTAAGTTACTTAGCACAAAACTTTTTTATTTAGCGACTATTTTTCTTATGAATGCCGAATGCTTGTGTTTTGTGATCAAACCCCAGGTCTTGGGCATGAAAATGTGCATGGATGATTACTACGCCTTTTTCTGGTAATGTCTGCGTTAACAACGTGGACTAATTATCCTAAAACGCAATTTCTATAATAATGAAACGTTTGTAAGGGTCAACTTGTATGCTGCTCTTGGTAGCACTTATAGTTCTAAGTGTTTCCACATAATATCTTAAACAAAATTAACAACAGAGACGTTAAGTATTTGATGCATGTTTTTATGGTGCCGTACTATTTAAAGATGTATTGTAAACTATTATCTTTGCGTTAAAGAAACACAGCTTCTATGCGTACTAATATAAACTGCAGACACAGGGTATTAGAAATAACATTTTGAATGAAATGCTCACAATAATCATATTTGTGTATAAAAAAATATAGTTTCTGAGAATGTGATTGTTAGTGATAATTTGGTAGCCTACTGTTCGTAATTCACTGCTATATTTCTTTTTAACATGTAGGCCATCGGGAAAATATTTTCACTGCAAACCACTTGATTAGATTTATGTAGTACATTAGTAAAACAGGACACGGTTCACAATAACACGGTGCGGGTACAGCATCGAAATGTCGAGGATATATCAAACCACGGCCTAAAATCGAGTGTTTTCACTTTATTTCACATTACATCTTGCTTATTACATTCCAGAGCTGGTACCGGAGACATTCAAGTGGCTGATTAAAGCCTGTAAGGACAGTTCCAGCAAGTTTTGAAAATTTTTAAAGTACCGTATAAATGTACACGATGTGTACAGCGCACGACGGAACGTTAGGCCAGACGACCACGATCACCACACACTTTATAACACAAACATTTCAAAGTTTTGAAGCTGAAATCCTCCAAAGAAATTGCTTTCCAAAACTGTGATTCCTTTGCTTATTTGAGATTCTGCAAGGCTAGGTATTAACGCTCACTTTTTCAACGTTGTTTCTCCTTTTTTTTAACAGTGATTTAGACCTACATTACAAACAAAGAGCAAACGGAATAGCTATTGTAATCGTCGAGATTTTAATTTTGTTTATATTATTATTGTTAATATCGCTTAGATTCGATCGAGTATCAACATTTTATTCCTGGTCGAGAGCTACGAAATTAACGGACGTGCAGGCTGCTGTTGATGCGATTTTGCGATTGGCCAGAAATAATTATTATAATTATGCCAAACAGTACAACTACAAACGTTTGAAGCCACCTTTTTCCAGTTCACTGTTATACTTTGTCAAAACCGTATTGCATTTGTAGACCATTTTTGTTCAAGCCTAATCTTAAAATTGGTAAGTTATGAGACTAAAATCATATATCAAAAATGAAGCTTAGAACAGAAAGTTATCATAAAATGTAAATTGGTTAAAATGTTTATTTAATTAGCTCATTTATGACAAATATTGTATTAGTCAATCTTGTTACCACTATATCCCAAGAAGTAAACATCCGATCGTCACTTTGTTTTCAGTTCTAAACTTACTTCATAATGTAGATTTGCCCTCTGTCATAATTGGTGTCTGTCACGTCATCGTACATTATTTATAACGCATTTTGTGTGCTATACGCATGGCATGGCTCCAAAAGTGTGCACATTTTGTAAAGTCAAAAGCTCAATTTTTGAAATGAATTGAAATTTTTCTTTTTTATATTACATAAATTGTTTTTTAAACATTAAAAAACTAATCAAAGCACAATGTATTTCCACTATAACTAACCGTTAATTGTTCAATCTGAGCTCCATTGGTACAACATTGTTCGGACAGGACCTCATTTCGCCAAATTAATAACAATCTTGTTTTTCCAACGTTAATCCGAGCTTTGCCGGTGTTGCGAGCCTCAACAGGATTTTGATGGGAAAACTTCAAACATGAATGCGGCGGGTTGTAGCGGCAATTTAAAATGCATACTGTGTTCTCAGATTTATGACGTCTCATATGCTATAGCGCCCTATAATATTGGTAGGAGTTATCTCCCGAAGCACATATCGTTGTCATAATCTTTGAGCTATTTTGAAGCTTACAGCACGTGTGACACTTTATTTTAACATATGACCCCAATTTGACATTTGCTTCCGGTCCGAAAAGGAAGTTCCAAACTTTAAAAAGTCATATCCCTTGAAATAATTTTCATAAAGTCGTAATGTTTGTATTGTTTTATAGCTTGCATCATTATGTGACGTTTGATTTACAGTCGTGATCCCACTTTGACCCGGTCCAAACGGGAAGCTCTTAAATTCAAAAGCATATCTCTTGTGCCAAATAAGCTAGTAATGCTGTTTACCCTTTTGTAGCTTACATAAATTATAATAAAAGAAAACTCTTAAATGCTTTGTGATTTATTGATTACCATCACAATATATCTACATGTAGTTATTGTTATTCTTTGATCCTGTGTCAAATTCCATAGCATTTGTACAAGATTAGGGGTTAGGGGTTAGGGGTTAGGGTTAGGGGTTAGGGTTAGGGTTAGGGTTAGGGTTAGGGTTAGGGTTAGGGTTAGGGTTAGGGTTAGGGTTAGGGGTTAGGGTTAGGGTTAGGGTTAGGGGTTAGGGTTAGGGTTAGGGTTAGGGGTTAGGGTTAGGGTTAGGGTTAGGGTTAGGGTTAGGGTTAGGGTTAGGGTTAGGGTTAGGGTTAGGGTTAGGGTTAGGGTTAGGGTTAGGGTTAGGGTTAGGGTTAGGGTTAGGGTTAGGGTTAGGGTTAGGGTTAGGGTTAGGGTTAGGGTTAGGGTTAGGGTTAGGGTTAGGGTTAGGGTTAGGGTTAGGGTTAGGGTTAGGGTTAGGGTTAGGGTTAGGGTTAGGGTTAGGGTTAGGGTTAGGGTTAGGGTTAGGGTTAGGGTTAGGGTTAGGGTTAGGGTTAGGGTTAGGGTTAGGGTTAGGGTTAGGGTTAGGGTTAGGGTTAGGGTTAGGGTTAGGGTTAGGGTTAGGGTTAGGGTTAGGGTTAGGGTTAGGGTTAGGGGTTAGGGTTAGGGTTAGGGTTAGGGTTAGGGTTAGGGTTAGGGTTAGGGTTAGGGTTAGGGTTAGGGTTAGGGTTAGGGTTAGGGTTAGGGTTAGGGTTAGGGTTAGGGTTAGGGTTAGGGTTAGGGTTAGGGTTAGGGTTAGGGTTAGGGTTAGGGTTAGGGTTAGGGTTAGGGTTAGGGTTAGGGTTAGGGTTAGGGTTAGGGTTAGGGTTAGGGTTAGGGTTAGGGTTAGGGTTAGGGTTAGGGTTAGGGTTAGGGTTAGGGTTAGGGTTAGGGTTAGGGTTAGGGTTAGGGGTTAGGGTTAGGGTTAGGGTTAGGGGTTAGGGTTAGGGTTAGGGTTAGGGTTAGGGTTAGGGTTAGGGTTAGGGTTAGGGTTAGGGTTAGGGTTAGGGTTAGGGTTAGGGTTAGGGGTTAGGGTTAGGGTTAGGGTTAGGGTTAGGGTTAGGGTTAGGGTTAGGGTTAGGGTTAGGGTTAGGGTTAGGGTTAGGGTTAGGGTTAGGGTTAGGGTTAGGGTTAGGGTTAGGGTTAGGGTTAGGGTTAGGGTTAGGGTTAGGGTTAGGGTTAGGGTTAGGGTTAGGGTTAGGGTTAGGGTTAGGGTTAGGGTTAGGGTTAGGGGTTAGGGTTAGGGTTAGGGGTTAGGGTTAGGGTTAGGGTTAGGGTTAGGGTTAGGGTTAGGGTTAGGGTTAGGGGTTAGGGTTAGGGTTAGGGTTAGGGTTAGGGTTAGGGGTTAGGGTTAGGGTTAGGGTTAGGGTTAGGGTTAGGGTTAGAAACGTAAGGGTATCCACCCTATGGGAAAAACGAAGTTTGGAGTTAGGGGTTCATACTTCTTGAGGTCAAAGGTCATGACCCCCCACACTCCCTGGTGAAATATTGGACCTTAACTCCCAAGGGGTCAAAGGTTACGGGGTCAAAGGTTACTGTACAAAGCATAGGAAAACAACTTTGAGAGGTCATAACCTTTGACCCCTGACTAGTTAAGAGCTGACACTTGGCCAGAATTGACCTCTGACCTTTGTTACCTTTGACCCCGACCCATGACCCCGTGACCCCAATTCCCTTGTAGTTACAGTAAGTCAAAGTTCATCTGTGCACAAACCCTATGGGCGTGTACAAACCCTATGGGAGCTAACTGAAAATTACCAAGTACAAACTTTGTACACGTTTTTTGCCCAAAATCCGGACACCTCAGACCGGTCTGAAATTTGACCCAGGGTATGTCTGCGCATGCGCAATTTTGTTGGTCCCCATAATAGCGCCCTCTTTTGTTATCACAACATTGGTGACGTCATAACTTAAGAGTTAGAACAGGTACGGCGTTGTTACCTCAGAAAAAGTTGTTGACCTCGAGGCCATCTATCGATTGGTACAATCTTGACTCCATGTGACCTTTGGTTAAACCTGTGTATAGACTAGCCCCTTAGTCTATTCGTTATCACAATTTTTTCCAAGTACAAACTTTGTACACGTTTTTGCCCAAAATCCGGACACCTCCGATCAGTCTGATATTTGACCAAGGGTATGTCTGCGCATGCGCAATTTATTTGATACCACTCATGACCCCATGTGAGCTGTGCATACATGTTGCCCAAAAACCGGACACCTTCAATTGGTCTGAAAATTGAGAAATGGTATGTCTGCGCATGCGCAATTTACTTGGGGACCATAAGACAGGCCTCAAGTCTTTGGAAAGATTTTGCCCAAAAACCGGACACCTCCGATCGTTTCTAACCCTAACCCTAACCCTGACTCTAACCCCTAACCCCTAACCCTAACCCTAATGCTAAAGTACCCTAACCCTTACCCTAACCCTAACCCTAACACTACCTTTACCCGTAGGGTTAGGGTTAGGGTTAGTGTTAGGGTTAGGGTTAGGGTTAGTGTTAGGGTTAGGGTTAGGGGTTAGGGTTAGTGTTAGGGTTAGGGTTAGGGTTAGTGTTAGGGTTTAGGGTTAGGGTTAGGGTTAGGGTTAGGGGTTAGGGTTAGGGTTAGGGGTTAGGGTTAGGGGTTAGGGTTAGGGTTAGGGTTAGGGGTTAGGGTTAGGGTTAGGGTTAGGGTTAGGGTTAGAAACGTAAGGGTATCCACCCTATGGGAAAAACGAAGTTTGGAGTTAGGGGTTCATACTTCTTGAGGTTAGGGTTAGGGTTAGGGTTAGGGTTAGGGTTAGGGTTAGGGTTAGGGTTAGGGGTTAGGGTTAGGGTTAGGGTTAGGGTTAGGGTTAGGGTTAGGGTTAGGGTTAGGGTTAGGGTTAGGGTTAGGGTTAGGGTTAGGGTTAGGGTTAGGGTTAGGGTTAGGGTTAGGGTTAGGGTTAGGGTTAGGGTTAGGGTTAGGGTTAGGGTTAGGGTTAGGGTTAGGGTTAGGGTTAGGGTTAGGGTTAGGGTTAGGGTTAGGGTTAGGGTTAGGGTTAGGGTTAGGGGTTAGGGTTAGGGTTAGGGTTAGGGTTAGGGTTAGGGTTAGGGTTAGGGTTAGGGTTAGGGTTAGGGTTAGGGGTTAGGGTTAGGGTTAGGGTTAGGGTTAGGGTTAGGGTTAGGGTTAGGGTTAGGGTTAGGGTTAGGGTTAGGGTTAGGGTTAGGGTTAGGGTTAGGGTTAGGGTTAGGGTTAGGGTTAGGGTTAGGGTTAGGGTTAGGGTTAGGGTTAGGGTTAGGGTTAGGGTTAGGGTTAGGGTTAGGGTTAGGGTTAGGGTTAGGGTTAGGGTTAGGGTTAGGGTTAGGGTTAGGGTTAGGGTTAGGGGTTAGGGTTAGGGTTAGGGTTAGGGGTTAGGGTTAGGGTTAGGGTTAGGGTTAGGGTTAGGGTTAGGGTTAGGGTTAGGGTTAGGGTTAGGGTTAGGGTTAGGGTTAGGGTTAGGGTTAGGGGTTAGGGTTAGGGTTAGGGTTAGGGTTAGGGTTAGGGTTAGGGTTAGGGTTAGGGTTAGGGTTAGGGGTTAGGGTTAGGGTTAGGGTTAGGGTTAGGGTTAGGGTTAGGGTTAGGGTTAGGGTTAGGGTTAGGGTTAGGGGTTAGGGTTAGGGTTAGGGTTAGGGTTAGGGTTAGGGTTAGGGTTAGGGTTAGGGTTAGGGTTAGGGTTAGGGGTTAGGGTTAGGGGTTAGGGTTAGGGTTAGGGTTAGGGTTAGGGTTAGGGTTAGGGTTAGGGTTAGGGTTAGGGGTTAGAAACGTAAGGGTATCCACCCTATGGGAAAAACGAAGTTTGGAGTTAGGGGTTCATACTTCTTGAGGTCAAAGGTCATGACCCCCCACACTCCCTGGTGAAATATTGGACCTTAACTCCCAAGGGGTCAAAGGTTACGGGGTCAAAGGTTACTGTACAAAGCATAGGAAAACAACTTTGAGAGGTCATAACCTTTGACCCCTGACTAGTTAAGAGCTGACACTTGGCCAGAATTGACCTCTGACCTTTGTTACCTTTGACCCCGACCCATGACCCCGTGACCCCAATTCCCTTGTAGTTACAGTAAGTCAAAGTTCATCTGTGCACAAACCCTATGGGCGTGTACAAACCCTATGGGAGCTAACTGAAAATTACCAAGTACAAACTTTGTACACGTTTTTTGCCCAAAATCCGGACACCTCAGACCGGTCTGAAATTTGACCCAGGGTATGTCTGCGCATGCGCAATTTTGTTGGTCCCCATAATAGCGCCCTCTTTTGTTATCACAACATTGGTGACGTCATAACTTAAGAGTTAGAACAGGTACGGCGTTGTTACCTCAGAAAAAGTTGTTGACCTCGAGGCCATCTATCGATTGGTACAATCTTGACTCCATGTGACCTTTGGTTAAACCTGTGTATAGACTAGCCCCTTAGTCTATTCGTTATCACAATTTTTTCCAAGTACAAACTTTGTACACGTTTTTGCCCAAAATCCGGACACCTCCGATCAGTCTGATATTTGACCAAGGGTATGTCTGCGCATGCGCAATTTATTTGATACCACTCATGACCCCATGTGAGCTGTGCATACATGTTGCCCAAAAACCGGACACCTTCAATTGGTCTGAAAATTGAGAAATGGTATGTCTGCGCATGCGCAATTTACTTGGGGACCATAAGACAGGCCTCAAGTCTTTGGAAAGATTTTGCCCAAAAACCGGACACCTCCGATCGTTTCTAACCCTAACCCTAACCCTGACTCTAACCCCTAACCCCTAACCCTAACCCTAATGCTAAAGTACCCTAACCCTTACCCTAACCCTAACCCTAACACTACCTTTACCCGTAGGGTTAGGGTTAGGGTTAGTGTTAGGGTTAGGGTTAGGGTTAGTGTTAGGGTTAGGGTTAGGGGTTAGGGTTAGTGTTAGGGTTAGGGTTAGGGTTAGTGTTAGGGTTTAGGGTTAGGGTTAGGGTTAGGGTTAGGGGTTAGGGTTAGGGTTAGGGGTTAGGGTTAGGGGTTAGGGTTAGGGTTAGGGTTAGGGGTTAGGGTTAGGGTTAGGGTTAGGGTTAGGGTTAGAAACGTAAGGGTATCCACCCTATGGGAAAAACGAAGTTTGGAGTTAGGGGTTAGGGGTTAGGGTTAGGGTTAGGGTTAGGGTTAGGGTTAGGGTTAGGGTTAGGGTTAGGGGTTAGGGTTAGGGTTAGGGTTAGGGTTAGGGTTAGGGTTAGGGTTAGGGTTAGGGTTAGGGTTAGGGTTAGGGTTAGGGTTAGGGTTAGGGTTAGGGTTAGGGTTAGGGTTAGGGTTAGGGTTAGGGTTAGGGTTAGGGTTAGGGTTAGGGTTAGGGTTAGGGTTAGGGTTAGGGTTAGGGTTAGGGTTAGGGTTAGGGTTAGGGTTAGGGTTAGGGTTAGGGTTAGGGGTTAGGGTTAGGGTTAGGGTTAGGGTTAGGGTTAGGGTTAGGGTTAGGGTTAGGGTTAGGGTTAGGGTTAGGGTTAGGGTTAGGGTTAGGGTTAGGGTTAGGGTTAGGGTTAGGGTTAGGGTTAGGGTTAGGGTTAGGGTTAGGGTTAGGGTTAGGGTTAGGGTTAGGGTTAGGGTTAGGGTTAGGGTTAGGGTTAGGGTTAGGGTTAGGGTTAGGGTTAGGGTTAGGGTTAGGGTTAGGGTTAGGGTTAGGGTTAGGGTTAGGGTTAGGGTTAGGGTTAGGGTTAGGGTTAGGGTTAGGGTTAGGGTTAGGGTTAGGGTTAGGGTTAGGGTTAGGGTTAGGGTTAGGGTTAGGGTTAGGGTTAGGGTTAGGGTTAGGGTTAGGGTTAGGGTTAGGGTTAGGGTTAGGGTTAGGGTTAGGGGTTAGGGTTAGGGTTAGGGTTAGGGTTAGGGTTAGGGTTAGGGTTAGGGTTAGGGTTAGGGTTAGGGGTTAGGGTTAGGGTTAGGGTTAGGGTTAGGGTTAGGGTTAGGGTTAGGGTTAGGGTTAGGGTTAGGGTTAGGGTTAGGGTTAGGGTTAGGGTTAGGGTTAGGGTTAGGGTTAGGGTTAGGGTTAGGGTTAGGGTTAGGGTTAGGGTTAGGGTTAGGGGTTAGGGTTAGGGTTAGGGTTAGGGTTAGGGTTAGGGTTAGGGTTAGGGTTAGGGTTAGGGGTTAGAAACGTAAGGGTATCCACCCTATGGGAAAAACGAAGTTTGGAGTTAGGGGTTCATACTTCTTGAGGTCAAAGGTCATGACCCCCCACACTCCCTGGTGAAATATTGGACCTTAACTCCCAAGGGGTCAAAGGTTACGGGGTCAAAGGTTACTGTACAAAGCATAGGAAAACAACTTTGAGAGGTCATAACCTTTGACCCCTGACTAGTTAAGAGCTGACACTTGGCCAGAATTGACCTCTGACCTTTGTTACCTTTGACCCCGACCCATGACCCCGTGACCCCAATTCCCTTGTAGTTACAGTAAGTCAAAGTTCATCTGTGCACAAACCCTATGGGCGTGTACAAACCCTATGGGAGCTAACTGAAAATTACCAAGTACAAACTTTGTACACGTTTTTTGCCCAAAATCCGGACACCTCAGACCGGTCTGAAATTTGACCCAGGGTATGTCTGCGCATGCGCAATTTTGTTGGTCCCCATAATAGCGCCCTCTTTTGTTATCACAACATTGGTGACGTCATAACTTAAGAGTTAGAACAGGTACGGCGTTGTTACCTCAGAAAAAGTTGTTGACCTCGAGGCCATCTATCGATTGGTACAATCTTGACTCCATGTGACCTTTGGTTAAACCTGTGTATAGACTAGCCCCTTAGTCTATTCGTTATCACAATTTTTTCCAAGTACAAACTTTGTACACGTTTTTGCCCAAAATCCGGACACCTCCGATCAGTCTGATATTTGACCAAGGGTATGTCTGCGCATGCGCAATTTATTTGATACCACTCATGACCCCATGTGAGCTGTGCATACATGTTGCCCAAAAACCGGACACCTTCAATTGGTCTGAAAATTGAGAAATGGTATGTCTGCGCATGCGCAATTTACTTGGGGACCATAAGACAGGCCTCAAGTCTTTGGAAAGATTTTGCCCAAAAACCGGACACCTCCGATCGTTTCTAACCCTAACCCTAACCCTGACTCTAACCCCTAACCCCTAACCCTAACCCTAATGCTAAAGTACCCTAACCCTTACCCTAACCCTAACCCTAACACTACCTTTACCCGTAGGGTTAGGGTTAGGGTTAGTGTTAGGGTTAGGGTTAGGGTTAGTGTTAGGGTTAGGGTTAGGGGTTAGGGTTAGTGTTAGGGTTAGGGTTAGGGTTAGTGTTAGGGTTTAGGGTTAGGGTTAGGGTTAGGGTTAGGGGTTAGGGTTAGGGTTAGGGGTTAGGGTTAGGGGTTAGGGTTAGGGTTAGGGTTAGGGGTTAGGGTTAGGGTTAGGGTTAGGGTTAGGGTTAGAAACGTAAGGGTATCCACCCTATGGGAAAAACGAAGTTTGGAGTTAGGGGTTCATACTTCTTGAGGTTAGGGTTAGGGTTAGGGTTAGGGTTAGGGTTAGGGTTAGGGTTAGGGTTAGGGGTTAGGGTTAGGGTTAGGGTTAGGGTTAGGGTTAGGGTTAGGGTTAGGGTTAGGGTTAGGGTTAGGGTTAGGGTTAGGGTTAGGGTTAGGGTTAGGGTTAGGGTTAGGGTTAGGGTTAGGGTTAGGGTTAGGGTTAGGGTTAGGGTTAGGGTTAGGGTTAGGGTTAGGGTTAGGGTTAGGGTTAGGGTTAGGGTTAGGGTTAGGGTTAGGGTTAGGGTTAGGGGTTAGGGTTAGGGTTAGGGTTAGGGTTAGGGTTAGGGTTAGGGTTAGGGTTAGGGTTAGGGTTAGGGTTAGGGTTAGGGTTAGGGTTAGGGTTAGGGTTAGGGTTAGGGTTAGGGTTAGGGTTAGGGTTAGGGTTAGGGTTAGGGTTAGGGTTAGGGTTAGGGTTAGGGTTAGGGTTAGGGTTAGGGTTAGGGTTAGGGTTAGGGTTAGGGTTAGGGTTAGGGTTAGGGTTAGGGTTAGGGTTAGGGTTAGGGTTAGGGTTAGGGTTAGGGTTAGGGTTAGGGTTAGGGTTAGGGTTAGGGTTAGGGTTAGGGTTAGGGTTAGGGTTAGGGTTAGGGGTTAGGGTTAGGGTTAGGGTTAGGGTTAGGGTTAGGGTTAGGGTTAGGGTTAGGGTTAGGGTTAGGGTTAGGGTTAGGGTTAGGGTTAGGGTTAGGGGTTAGGGTTAGGGTTAGGGTTAGGGTTAGGGTTAGGGTTAGGGTTAGGGTTAGGGTTAGGGTTAGGGTTAGGGTTAGGGTTAGGGTTAGGGTTAGGGTTAGGGTTAGGGTTAGGGTTAGGGTTAGGGTTAGGGTTAGGGTTAGGGGTTAGGGTTAGGGTTAGGGTTAGGGTTAGGGTTAGGGTTAGGGTTAGGGTTAGGGTTAGGGTTAGGGTTAGGGGTTAGGGTTAGGGGTTAGGGTTAGGGTTAGGGTTAGGGTTAGGGTTAGGGTTAGGGTTAGGGTTAGGGTTAGGGGTTAGAAACGTAAGGGTATCCACCCTATGGGAAAAACGAAGTTTGGAGTTAGGGGTTCATACTTCTTGAGGTCAAAGGTCATGACCCCCCACACTCCCTGGTGAAATATTGGACCTTAACTCCCAAGGGGTCAAAGGTTACGGGGTCAAAGGTTACTGTACAAAGCATAGGAAAACAACTTTGAGAGGTCATAACCTTTGACCCCTGACTAGTTAAGAGCTGACACTTGGCCAGAATTGACCTCTGACCTTTGTTACCTTTGACCCCGACCCATGACCCCGTGACCCCAATTCCCTTGTAGTTACAGTAAGTCAAAGTTCATCTGTGCACAAACCCTATGGGCGTGTACAAACCCTATGGGAGCTAACTGAAAATTACCAAGTACAAACTTTGTACACGTTTTTTGCCCAAAATCCGGACACCTCAGACCGGTCTGAAATTTGACCCAGGGTATGTCTGCGCATGCGCAATTTTGTTGGTCCCCATAATAGCGCCCTCTTTTGTTATCACAACATTGGTGACGTCATAACTTAAGAGTTAGAACAGGTACGGCGTTGTTACCTCAGAAAAAGTTGTTGACCTCGAGGCCATCTATCGATTGGTACAATCTTGACTCCATGTGACCTTTGGTTAAACCTGTGTATAGACTAGCCCCTTAGTCTATTCGTTATCACAATTTTTTCCAAGTACAAACTTTGTACACGTTTTTGCCCAAAATCCGGACACCTCCGATCAGTCTGATATTTGACCAAGGGTATGTCTGCGCATGCGCAATTTATTTGATACCACTCATGACCCCATGTGAGCTGTGCATACATGTTGCCCAAAAACCGGACACCTTCAATTGGTCTGAAAATTGAGAAATGGTATGTCTGCGCATGCGCAATTTACTTGGGGACCATAAGACAGGCCTCAAGTCTTTGGAAAGATTTTGCCCAAAAACCGGACACCTCCGATCGTTTCTAACCCTAACCCTAACCCTGACTCTAACCCCTAACCCCTAACCCTAACCCTAATGCTAAAGTACCCTAACCCTTACCCTAACCCTAACCCTAACACTACCTTTACCCGTAGGGTTAGGGTTAGGGTTAGTGTTAGGGTTAGGGTTAGGGTTAGTGTTAGGGTTAGGGTTAGGGGTTAGGGTTAGTGTTAGGGTTAGGGTTAGGGTTAGTGTTAGGGTTTAGGGTTAGGGTTAGGGTTAGGGTTAGGGGTTAGGGTTAGGGTTAGGGGTTAGGGTTAGGGGTTAGGGTTAGGGTTAGGGTTAGGGGTTAGGGTTAGGGTTAGGGTTAGGGTTAGGGTTAGAAACGTAAGGGTATCCACCCTATGGGAAAAACGAAGTTTGGAGTTAGGGGTTCATACTTCTTGAGGTTAGGGTTAGGGTTAGGGTTAGGGTTAGGGTTAGGGTTAGGGTTAGGGTTAGGGGTTAGGGTTAGGGTTAGGGTTAGGGTTAGGGTTAGGGTTAGGGTTAGGGTTAGGGTTAGGGTTAGGGTTAGGGTTAGGGTTAGGGTTAGGGTTAGGGTTAGGGTTAGGGTTAGGGTTAGGGTTAGGGTTAGGGTTAGGGTTAGGGTTAGGGTTAGGGTTAGGGTTAGGGTTAGGGTTAGGGTTAGGGTTAGGGTTAGGGTTAGGGTTAGGGTTAGGGTTAGGGTTAGGGTTAGGGTTAGGGTTAGGGTTAGGGTTAGGGTTAGGGTTAGGGTTAGGGTTAGGGTTAGGGTTAGGGTTAGGGTTAGGGGTTAGGGTTAGGGTTAGGGTTAGGGTTAGGGTTAGGGTTAGGGTTAGGGTTAGGGTTAGGGTTAGGGTTAGGGTTAGGGTTAGGGTTAGGGTTAGGGTTAGGGTTAGGGTTAGGGTTAGGGTTAGGGTTAGGGTTAGGGTTAGGGTTAGGGTTAGGGTTAGGGTTAGGGTTAGGGTTAGGGTTAGGGTTAGGGTTAGGGTTAGGGTTAGGGTTAGGGTTAGGGTTAGGGGTTAGGGTTAGGGTTAGGGTTAGGGTTAGGGTTAGGGTTAGGGTTAGGGTTAGGGTTAGGGTTAGGGTTAGGGTTAGGGTTAGGGTTAGGGTTAGGGTTAGGGTTAGGGTTAGGGTTAGGGGTTAGGGTTAGGGTTAGGGTTAGGGTTAGGGTTAGGGTTAGGGTTAGGGTTAGGGTTAGGGTTAGGGGTTAGGGTTAGGGTTAGGGTTAGGGTTAGGGTTAGGGTTAGGGTTAGGGTTAGGGTTAGGGTTAGGGTTAGGGGTTAGGGTTAGGGTTAGGGTTAGGGTTAGGGTTAGGGTTAGGGTTAGGGTTAGGGTTAGGGTTAGGGTTAGGGGTTAGGGTTAGGGGTTAGGGTTAGGGTTAGGGTTAGGGTTAGGGTTAGGGTTAGGGTTAGGGTTAGGGTTAGGGGTTAGAAACGTAAGGGTATCCACCCTATGGGAAAAACGAAGTTTGGAGTTAGGGGTTCATACTTCTTGAGGTCAAAGGTCATGACCCCCCACACTCCCTGGTGAAATATTGGACCTTAACTCCCAAGGGGTCAAAGGTTACGGGGTCAAAGGTTACTGTACAAAGCATAGGAAAACAACTTTGAGAGGTCATAACCTTTGACCCCTGACTAGTTAAGAGCTGACACTTGGCCAGAATTGACCTCTGACCTTTGTTACCTTTGACCCCGACCCATGACCCCGTGACCCCAATTCCCTTGTAGTTACAGTAAGTCAAAGTTCATCTGTGCACAAACCCTATGGGCGTGTACAAACCCTATGGGAGCTAACTGAAAATTACCAAGTACAAACTTTGTACACGTTTTTTGCCCAAAATCCGGACACCTCAGACCGGTCTGAAATTTGACCCAGGGTATGTCTGCGCATGCGCAATTTTGTTGGTCCCCATAATAGCGCCCTCTTTTGTTATCACAACATTGGTGACGTCATAACTTAAGAGTTAGAACAGGTACGGCGTTGTTACCTCAGAAAAAGTTGTTGACCTCGAGGCCATCTATCGATTGGTACAATCTTGACTCCATGTGACCTTTGGTTAAACCTGTGTATAGACTAGCCCCTTAGTCTATTCGTTATCACAATTTTTTCCAAGTACAAACTTTGTACACGTTTTTGCCCAAAATCCGGACACCTCCGATCAGTCTGATATTTGACCAAGGGTATGTCTGCGCATGCGCAATTTATTTGATACCACTCATGACCCCATGTGAGCTGTGCATACATGTTGCCCAAAAACCGGACACCTTCAATTGGTCTGAAAATTGAGAAATGGTATGTCTGCGCATGCGCAATTTACTTGGGGACCATAAGACAGGCCTCAAGTCTTTGGAAAGATTTTGCCCAAAAACCGGACACCTCCGATCGTTTCTAACCCTAACCCTAACCCTGACTCTAACCCCTAACCCCTAACCCTAACCCTAATGCTAAAGTACCCTAACCCTTACCCTAACCCTAACCCTAACACTACCTTTACCCGTAGGGTTAGGGTTAGGGTTAGTGTTAGGGTTAAGGTTAGGGTTAGTGTTAGGGTTAGGGTTAGGGGTTAGGGTTAGTGTTAGGGTTAGGGTTAGGGTTAGTGTTAGGGTTTAGGGTTAGGGTTAGGGTTAGGGTTAGGGGTTAGGGTTAGGGTTAGGGGTTAGGGTTAGGGGTTAGGGTTAGGGTTAGGGTTAGGGGTTAGGGTTAGGGTTAGGGTTAGGGTTAGGGTTAGAAACGTAAGGGTATCCACCCTATGGGAAAAACGAAGTTTGGAGTTAGGGGTTCATACTTCTTGAGGTTAGGGTTAGGGTTAGGGTTAGGGTTAGGGTTAGGGTTAGGGTTAGGGTTAGGGGTTAGGGTTAGGGTTAGGGTTAGGGTTAGGGTTAGGGTTAGGGTTAGGGTTAGGGTTAGGGTTAGGGTTAGGGTTAGGGTTAGGGTTAGGGTTAGGGTTAGGGTTAGGGTTAGGGTTAGGGTTAGGGTTAGGGTTAGGGTTAGGGTTAGGGTTAGGGTTAGGGTTAGGGTTAGGGTTAGGGTTAGGGTTAGGGTTAGGGTTAGGGTTAGGGTTAGGGTTAGGGTTAGGGTTAGGGTTAGGGTTAGGGTTAGGGTTAGGGTTAGGGTTAGGGTTAGGGTTAGGGTTAGGGTTAGGGGTTAGGGTTAGGGTTAGGGTTAGGGTTAGGGTTAGGGTTAGGGTTAGGGTTAGGGTTAGGGTTAGGGTTAGGGTTAGGGTTAGGGTTAGGGTTAGGGTTAGGGTTAGGGTTAGGGTTAGGGTTAGGGTTAGGGTTAGGGTTAGGGTTAGGGTTAGGGTTAGGGTTAGGGTTAGGGTTAGGGTTAGGGTTAGGGTTAGGGTTAGGGTTAGGGTTAGGGTTAGGGTTAGGGTTAGGGTTAGGGGTTAGGGTTAGGGTTAGGGTTAGGGGTTAGGGTTAGGGTTAGGGTTAGGGTTAGGGTTAGGGTTAGGGTTAGGGTTAGGGTTAGGGTTAGGGTTAGGGTTAGGGTTAGGGTTAGGGTTAGGGGTTAGGGTTAGGGTTAGGGTTAGGGTTAGGGTTAGGGTTAGGGTTAGGGTTAGGGTTAGGGTTAGGGGTTAGGGTTAGGGTTAGGGTTAGGGTTAGGGTTAGGGTTAGGGTTAGGGTTAGGGTTAGGGTTAGGGTTAGGGGTTAGGGTTAGGGTTAGGGTTAGGGTTAGGGTTAGGGTTAGGGTTAGGGTTAGGGTTAGGGTTAGGGTTAGGGGTTAGGGTTAGGGGTTAGGGTTAGGGTTAGGGTTAGGGTTAGGGTTAGGGTTAGGGTTAGGGTTAGGGTTAGGGGTTAGAAACGTAAGGGTATCCACCCTATGGGAAAAACGAAGTTTGGAGTTAGGGGTTCATACTTCTTGAGGTCAAAGGTCATGACCCCCCACACTCCCTGGTGAAATATTGGACCTTAACTCCCAAGGGGTCAAAGGTTACGGGGTCAAAGGTTACTGTACAAAGCATAGGAAAACAACTTTGAGAGGTCATAACCTTTGACCCCTGACTAGTTAAGAGCTGACACTTGGCCAGAATTGACCTCTGACCTTTGTTACCTTTGACCCCGACCCATGACCCCGTGACCCCAATTCCCTTGTAGTTACAGTAAGTCAAAGTTCATCTGTGCACAAACCCTATGGGCGTGTACAAACCCTATGGGAGCTAACTGAAAATTACCAAGTACAAACTTTGTACACGTTTTTTGCCCAAAATCCGGACACCTCAGACCGGTCTGAAATTTGACCCAGGGTATGTCTGCGCATGCGCAATTTTGTTGGTCCCCATAATAGCGCCCTCTTTTGTTATCACAACATTGGTGACGTCATAACTTAAGAGTTAGAACAGGTACGGCGTTGTTACCTCAGAAAAAGTTGTTGACCTCGAGGCCATCTATCGATTGGTACAATCTTGACTCCATGTGACCTTTGGTTAAACCTGTGTATAGACTAGCCCCTTAGTCTATTCGTTATCACAATTTTTTCCAAGTACAAACTTTGTACACGTTTTTGCCCAAAATCCGGACACCTCCGATCAGTCTGATATTTGACCAAGGGTATGTCTGCGCATGCGCAATTTATTTGATACCACTCATGACCCCATGTGAGCTGTGCATACATGTTGCCCAAAAACCGGACACCTTCAATTGGTCTGAAAATTGAGAAATGGTATGTCTGCGCATGCGCAATTTACTTGGGGACCATAAGACAGGCCTCAAGTCTTTGGAAAGATTTTGCCCAAAAACCGGACACCTCCGATCGTTTCTAACCCTAACCCTAACCCTGACTCTAACCCCTAACCCCTAACCCTAACCCTAATGCTAAAGTACCCTAACCCTTACCCTAACCCTAACCCTAACACTACCTTTACCCGTAGGGTTAGGGTTAGGGTTAGTGTTAGGGTTAGGGTTAGGGTTAGTGTTAGGGTTAGGGTTAGGGGTTAGGGTTAGTGTTAGGGTTAGGGTTAGGGTTAGTGTTAGGGTTTAGGGTTAGGGTTAGGGTTAGGGTTAGGGGTTAGGGTTAGGGTTAGGGGTTAGGGTTAGGGGTTAGGGTTAGGGTTAGGGTTAGGGGTTAGGGTTAGGGTTAGGGTTAGGGTTAGGGTTAGAAACGTAAGGGTATCCACCCTATGGGAAAAACGAAGTTTGGAGTTAGGGGTTCATACTTCTTGAGGTTAGGGTTAGGGTTAGGGTTAGGGTTAGGGTTAGGGTTAGGGTTAGGGTTAGGGGTTAGGGTTAGGGTTAGGGTTAGGGTTAGGGTTAGGGTTAGGGTTAGGGTTAGGGTTAGGGTTAGGGTTAGGGTTAGGGTTAGGGTTAGGGTTAGGGTTAGGGTTAGGGTTAGGGTTAGGGTTAGGGTTAGGGTTAGGGTTAGGGTTAGGGTTAGGGTTAGGGTTAGGGTTAGGGTTAGGGTTAGGGTTAGGGTTAGGGTTAGGGTTAGGGTTAGGGTTAGGGTTAGGGGTTAGGGTTAGGGTTAGGGTTAGGGTTAGGGTTAGGGTTAGGGTTAGGGTTAGGGTTAGGGTTAGGGTTAGGGGTTAGGGTTAGGGTTAGGGTTAGGGTTAGGGTTAGGGTTAGGGTTAGGGTTAGGGTTAGGGTTAGGGTTAGGGTTAGGGTTAGGGTTAGGGTTAGGGTTAGGGTTAGGGTTAGGGTTAGGGTTAGGGTTAGGGTTAGGGTTAGGGTTAGGGTTAGGGTTAGGGTTAGGGTTAGGGTTAGGGTTAGGGTTAGGGTTAGGGTTAGGGTTAGGGTTAGGGTTAGGGTTAGGGTTAGGGTTAGGGGTTAGGGTTAGGGTTAGGGTTAGGGGTTAGGGTTAGGGTTAGGGTTAGGGTTAGGGTTAGGGTTAGGGTTAGGGTTAGGGTTAGGGTTAGGGTTAGGGTTAGGGTTAGGGTTAGGGTTAGGGGTTAGGGTTAGGGTTAGGGTTAGGGTTAGGGTTAGGGTTAGGGTTAGGGTTAGGGTTAGGGTTAGGGGTTAGGGTTAGGGTTAGGGTTAGGGTTAGGGTTAGGGTTAGGGTTAGGGTTAGGGTTAGGGTTAGGGTTAGGGGTTAGGGTTAGGGTTAGGGTTAGGGTTAGGGTTAGGGTTAGGGTTAGGGTTAGGGTTAGGGTTAGGGTTAGGGGTTAGGGTTAGGGGTTAGGGTTAGGGTTAGGGTTAGGGTTAGGGTTAGGGTTAGGGTTAGGGTTAGGGTTAGGGGTTAGAAACGTAAGGGTATCCACCCTATGGGAAAAACGAAGTTTGGAGTTAGGGGTTCATACTTCTTGAGGTCAAAGGTCATGACCCCCCACACTCCCTGGTGAAATATTGGACCTTAACTCCCAAGGGGTCAAAGGTTACGGGGTCAAAGGTTACTGTACAAAGCATAGGAAAACAACTTTGAGAGGTCATAACCTTTGACCCCTGACTAGTTAAGAGCTGACACTTGGCCAGAATTGACCTCTGACCTTTGTTACCTTTGACCCCGACCCATGACCCCGTGACCCCAATTCCCTTGTAGTTACAGTAAGTCAAAGTTCATCTGTGCACAAACCCTATGGGCGTGTACAAACCCTATGGGAGCTAACTGAAAATTACCAAGTACAAACTTTGTACACGTTTTTTGCCCAAAATCCGGACACCTCAGACCGGTCTGAAATTTGACCCAGGGTATGTCTGCGCATGCGCAATTTTGTTGGTCCCCATAATAGCGCCCTCTTTTGTTATCACAACATTGGTGACGTCATAACTTAAGAGTTAGAACAGGTACGGCGTTGTTACCTCAGAAAAAGTTGTTGACCTCGAGGCCATCTATCGATTGGTACAATCTTGACTCCATGTGACCTTTGGTTAAACCTGTGTATAGACTAGCCCCTTAGTCTATTCGTTATCACAATTTTTTCCAAGTACAAACTTTGTACACGTTTTTGCCCAAAATCCGGACACCTCCGATCAGTCTGATATTTGACCAAGGGTATGTCTGCGCATGCGCAATTTATTTGATACCACTCATGACCCCATGTGAGCTGTGCATACATGTTGCCCAAAAACCGGACACCTTCAATTGGTCTGAAAATTGAGAAATGGTATGTCTGCGCATGCGCAATTTACTTGGGGACCATAAGACAGGCCTCAAGTCTTTGGAAAGATTTTGCCCAAAAACCGGACACCTCCGATCGTTTCTAACCCTAACCCTAACCCTGACTCTAACCCCTAACCCCTAACCCTAACCCTAATGCTAAAGTACCCTAACCCTTACCCTAACCCTAACCCTAACACTACCTTTACCCGTAGGGTTAGGGTTAGGGTTAGTGTTAGGGTTAGGGTTAGGGTTAGTGTTAGGGTTAGGGTTAGGGGTTAGGGTTAGTGTTAGGGTTAGGGTTAGGGTTAGTGTTAGGGTTTAGGGTTAGGGTTAGGGTTAGGGTTAGGGGTTAGGGTTAGGGTTAGGGGTTAGGGTTAGGGGTTAGGGTTAGGGTTAGGGTTAGGGGTTAGGGTTAGGGTTAGGGTTAGGGTTAGGGTTAGAAACGTAAGGGTATCCACCCTATGGGAAAAACGAAGTTTGGAGTTAGGGGTTCATACTTCTTGAGGTTAGGGTTAGGGTTAGGGTTAGGGTTAGGGTTAGGGTTAGGGTTAGGGTTAGGGGTTAGGGTTAGGGTTAGGGTTAGGGTTAGGGTTAGGGTTAGGGTTAGGGTTAGGGTTAGGGTTAGGGTTAGGGTTAGGGTTAGGGTTAGGGTTAGGGTTAGGGTTAGGGTTAGGGTTAGGGTTAGGGTTAGGGTTAGGGTTAGGGTTAGGGTTAGGGTTAGGGTTAGGGTTAGGGTTAGGGTTAGGGTTAGGGTTAGGGTTAGGGTTAGGGTTAGGGTTAGGGTTAGGGGTTAGGGTTAGGGTTAGGGTTAGGGTTAGGGTTAGGGTTAGGGTTAGGGTTAGGGTTAGGGTTAGGGTTAGGGTTAGGGTTAGGGTTAGGGTTAGGGTTAGGGTTAGGGTTAGGGTTAGGGTTAGGGTTAGGGTTAGGGTTAGGGTTAGGGTTAGGGTTAGGGTTAGGGTTAGGGTTAGGGTTAGGGTTAGGGTTAGGGTTAGGGTTAGGGTTAGGGTTAGGGTTAGGGTTAGGGTTAGGGTTAGGGTTAGGGTTAGGGTTAGGGTTAGGGTTAGGGTTAGGGTTAGGGTTAGGGTTAGGGTTAGGGTTAGGGGTTAGGGTTAGGGTTAGGGTTAGGGGTTAGGGTTAGGGTTAGGGTTAGGGTTAGGGTTAGGGTTAGGGTTAGGGTTAGGGTTAGGGTTAGGGTTAGGGTTAGGGTTAGGGTTAGGGTTAGGGGTTAGGGTTAGGGTTAGGGTTAGGGTTAGGGTTAGGGTTAGGGTTAGGGTTAGGGTTAGGGTTAGGGGTTAGGGTTAGGGTTAGGGTTAGGGTTAGGGTTAGGGTTAGGGTTAGGGTTAGGGTTAGGGTTAGGGTTAGGGGTTAGGGTTAGGGTTAGGGTTAGGGTTAGGGTTAGGGTTAGGGTTAGGGTTAGGGTTAGGGTTAGGGTTAGGGGTTAGGGTTAGGGGTTAGGGTTAGGGTTAGGGTTAGGGTTAGGGTTAGGGTTAGGGTTAGGGTTAGGGTTAGGGGTTAGAAACGTAAGGGTATCCACCCTATGGGAAAAACGAAGTTTGGAGTTAGGGGTTCATACTTCTTGAGGTCAAAGGTCATGACCCCCCACACTCCCTGGTGAAATATTGGACCTTAACTCCCAAGGGGTCAAAGGTTACGGGGTCAAAGGTTACTGTACAAAGCATAGGAAAACAACTTTGAGAGGTCATAACCTTTGACCCCTGACTAGTTAAGAGCTGACACTTGGCCAGAATTGACCTCTGACCTTTGTTACCTTTGACCCCGACCCATGACCCCGTGACCCCAATTCCCTTGTAGTTACAGTAAGTCAAAGTTCATCTGTGCACAAACCCTATGGGCGTGTACAAACCCTATGGGAGCTAACTGAAAATTACCAAGTACAAACTTTGTACACGTTTTTTGCCCAAAATCCGGACACCTCAGACCGGTCTGAAATTTGACCCAGGGTATGTCTGCGCATGCGCAATTTTGTTGGTCCCCATAATAGCGCCCTCTTTTGTTATCACAACATTGGTGACGTCATAACTTAAGAGTTAGAACAGGTACGGCGTTGTTACCTCAGAAAAAGTTGTTGACCTCGAGGCCATCTATCGATTGGTACAATCTTGACTCCATGTGACCTTTGGTTAAACCTGTGTATAGACTAGCCCCTTAGTCTATTCGTTATCACAATTTTTTCCAAGTACAAACTTTGTACACGTTTTTGCCCAAAATCCGGACACCTCCGATCAGTCTGATATTTGACCAAGGGTATGTCTGCGCATGCGCAATTTATTTGATACCACTCATGACCCCATGTGAGCTGTGCATACATGTTGCCCAAAAACCGGACACCTTCAATTGGTCTGAAAATTGAGAAATGGTATGTCTGCGCATGCGCAATTTACTTGGGGACCATAAGACAGGCCTCAAGTCTTTGGAAAGATTTTGCCCAAAAACCGGACACCTCCGATCGTTTCTAACCCTAACCCTAACCCTGACTCTAACCCCTAACCCCTAACCCTAACCCTAATGCTAAAGTACCCTAACCCTTACCCTAACCCTAACCCTAACACTACCTTTACCCGTAGGGTTAGGGTTAGGGTTAGTGTTAGGGTTAGGGTTAGGGTTAGTGTTAGGGTTAGGGTTAGGGGTTAGGGTTAGTGTTAGGGTTAGGGTTAGGGTTAGTGTTAGGGTTTAGGGTTAGGGTTAGGGTTAGGGTTAGGGGTTAGGGTTAGGGTTAGGGGTTAGGGTTAGGGGTTAGGGTTAGGGTTAGGGTTAGGGGTTAGGGTTAGGGTTAGGGTTAGGGTTAGGGTTAGAAACGTAAGGGTATCCACCCTATGGGAAAAACGAAGTTTGGAGTTAGGGGTTCATACTTCTTGAGGTTAGGGTTAGGGTTAGGGTTAGGGTTAGGGTTAGGGTTAGGGTTAGGGTTAGGGGTTAGGGTTAGGGTTAGGGTTAGGGTTAGGGTTAGGGTTAGGGTTAGGGTTAGGGTTAGGGTTAGGGTTAGGGTTAGGGTTAGGGTTAGGGTTAGGGTTAGGGTTAGGGTTAGGGTTAGGGTTAGGGTTAGGGTTAGGGTTAGGGTTAGGGTTAGGGTTAGGGTTAGGGTTAGGGTTAGGGTTAGGGTTAGGGTTAGGGTTAGGGTTAGGGTTAGGGTTAGGGTTAGGGTTAGGGTTAGGGTTAGGGTTAGGGTTAGGGTTAGGGTTAGGGTTAGGGTTAGGGTTAGGGTTAGGGTTAGGGTTAGGGTTAGGGTTAGGGTTAGGGTTAGGGTTAGGGTTAGGGTTAGGGTTAGGGTTAGGGTAGGGTTAGGGTTAGGGTTAGGGTTAGGGTTAGGGTTAGGGTTAGGGTTAGGGTTAGGGTTAGGGTTAGGGTTAGGGTTAGGGTTAGGGTTAGGGTTAGGGTTAGGGTTAGGGTTAGGGTTAGGGTTAGGGTTAGGGTTAGGGTTAGGGTTAGGGTTAGGGGTTAGGGTTAGGGTTAGGGTTAGGGGTTAGGGTTAGGGTTAGGGTTAGGGTTAGGGTTAGGGTTAGGGTTAGGGTTAGGGTTAGGGTTAGGGTTAGGGTTAGGGTTAGGGTTAGGGTTAGGGGTTAGGGTTAGGGTTAGGGTTAGGGTTAGGGTTAGGGTTAGGGTTAGGGTTAGGGTTAGGGTTAGGGGTTAGGGTTAGGGTTAGGGTTAGGGTTAGGGTTAGGGTTAGGGTTAGGGTTAGGGTTAGGGTTAGGGTTAGGGGTTAGGGTTAGGGTTAGGGTTAGGGTTAGGGTTAGGGTTAGGGTTAGGGTTAGGGTTAGGGTTAGGGGTTAGGGTTAGGGGTTAGGGTTAGGGTTAGGGTTAGGGTTAGGGTTAGGGTTAGGGTTAGGGTTAGGGTTAGGGGTTAGAAACGTAAGGGTATCCACCCTATGGGAAAAACGAAGTTTGGAGTTAGGGGTTCATACTTCTTGAGGTCAAAGGTCATGACCCCCCACACTCCCTGGTGAAATATTGGACCTTAACTCCCAAGGGGTCAAAGGTTACGGGGTCAAAGGTTACTGTACAAAGCATAGGAAAACAACTTTGAGAGGTCATAACCTTTGACCCCTGACTAGTTAAGAGCTGACACTTGGCCAGAATTGACCTCTGACCTTTGTTACCTTTGACCCCGACCCATGACCCCGTGACCCCAATTCCCTTGTAGTTACAGTAAGTCAAAGTTCATCTGTGCACAAACCCTATGGGCGTGTACAAACCCTATGGGAGCTAACTGAAAATTACCAAGTACAAACTTTGTACACGTTTTTTGCCCAAAATCCGGACACCTCAGACCGGTCTGAAATTTGACCCAGGGTATGTCTGCGCATGCGCAATTTTGTTGGTCCCCATAATAGCGCCCTCTTTTGTTATCACAACATTGGTGACGTCATAACTTAAGAGTTAGAACAGGTACGGCGTTGTTACCTCAGAAAAAGTTGTTGACCTCGAGGCCATCTATCGATTGGTACAATCTTGACTCCATGTGACCTTTGGTTAAACCTGTGTATAGACTAGCCCCTTAGTCTATTCGTTATCACAATTTTTTCCAAGTACAAACTTTGTACACGTTTTTGCCCAAAATCCGGACACCTCCGATCAGTCTGATATTTGACCAAGGGTATGTCTGCGCATGCGCAATTTATTTGATACCACTCATGACCCCATGTGAGCTGTGCATACATGTTGCCCAAAAACCGGACACCTTCAATTGGTCTGAAAATTGAGAAATGGTATGTCTGCGCATGCGCAATTTACTTGGGGACCATAAGACAGGCCTCAAGTCTTTGGAAAGATTTTGCCCAAAAACCGGACACCTCCGATCGTTTCTAACCCTAACCCTAACCCTGACTCTAACCCCTAACCCCTAACCCTAACCCTAATGCTAAAGTACCCTAACCCTTACCCTAACCCTAACCCTAACACTACCTTTACCCGTAGGGTTAGGGTTAGGGTTAGTGTTAGGGTTAGGGTTAGGGTTAGTGTTAGGGTTAGGGTTAGGGGTTAGGGTTAGTGTTAGGGTTAGGGTTAGGGTTAGTGTTAGGGTTTAGGGTTAGGGTTAGGGTTAGGGTTAGGGGTTAGGGTTAGGGTTAGGGGTTAGGGTTAGGGGTTAGGGTTAGGGTTAGGGTTAGGGGTTAGGGTTAGGGTTAGGGTTAGGGTTAGGGTTAGAAACGTAAGGGTATCCACCCTATGGGAAAAACGAAGTTTGGAGTTAGGGGTTCATACTTCTTGAGGTTAGGGTTAGGGTTAGGGTTAGGGTTAGGGTTAGGGTTAGGGTTAGGGTTAGGGGTTAGGGTTAGGGTTAGGGTTAGGGTTAGGGTTAGGGTTAGGGTTAGGGTTAGGGTTAGGGTTAGGGTTAGGGTTAGGGTTAGGGTTAGGGTTAGGGTTAGGGTTAGGGTTAGGGTTAGGGTTAGGGTTAG